>VDFB02271358.1:1177709844-1177747826 GCA_007258455.2 Sequoia sempervirens | reverse complement strand
CCACCCTCTCCCACTCTCACACCCTCTCTCCCACCCTCTCACCAACTCTCCCAAACTCTCTCCCACTCTCTTCCTCCGTCCTGTTGGAATTGTAAAAATCTGATGATTTTTACATATCTTTCATCCCCCCGAGTCTCCATTTGAGTCCTACCTTAGGCACATTTTCCTCATTTTATGATATTCTTACCCATATTTTGGTCGTGTGACCCCATAGAATCCATCGAGTCATGCATTTTTCATCTTGTGGTCCATATCGACATAGGTCTATCTAGGTCTCCCTGACCCATGTTGCCTGTGTGTTAACATATGTTTGCAGTAGGTGATCGACAAGACTTGTTCATTGTTACAGCGATCGACATTCACTTATAGGTTTCTATTGGCATGACTTTCACATGGTTTCGGCAATTGAGGAGGAACTTATCGGCAAGAGTTTGGTCATCGGGATAGTGTGTCATTGATTTTGAATTGTCTCCCTGACTAATGCATGTGGAAGTTCATCGGTGAGAGCTTGGTGATATCGTAGTGTGATCTTGGCGAGGTTGTTATGTCTTGTTGACATGGGGTTTTCGTCAGCATGTTCTCGAGGAGAGTCTTATCGAACAACACATGGATGGTTTATTTGGCCAAACATATTACTTCCGGTGTGAGGTCATAGCGAATATACATTGTCACACCAACCGGTGGCAGGAGGATGCATATCGGTAAGAGTTGAGGCTTTCGAAGTAATGTCTCAGTGAGTGACCTTCGATCTCGCCGATAACACAATGAGGACTTTTTCAGGATGAAAATTGGATTGTCTCAGTGACACACAAGATGGATAAAGTCTTTCGGTAAAAAAAAGTGCACTCTGTATGAGGTCTCCCCAATGTCAGTATGTTACGGCAACCCACATAAGATAAAAGAATACATCGGCGAGAGAACCAATTTGTCACAGCAACTCATGATGAACGAAGATTTTCGGTAAAGAAAAGTCTAATCTGTGAGATGTCTCTCTGATATCTCAAGGTTATAGTGAAACAGATGAAGCAAGGAAGCACATTTTGGTAAGAAAATTTCTTATGTCTTAGGGACTGGGAGATGGCGTTCGGGGTAACTCTCGATATAATGAAGCATTATCTACATGATGTTTCCCCGACTCCATGAGGTCATAGTGAAACACATTGGGATAGGAGGATTTTCTTTGGTTTCAGCATAACAAACAGAATGCTACAGCGACATGCAAGAGGCAAAAGGACACATATTGATGAAACATAACCAGATCAAAACTAGGAAATAACGTGCTCGTGTTATAACACGAGCACGTTATATTTTTCTTTGGGAATCCCGGAGCCTTAGCATTGTTAGTTGCCTTGGAATACCAACCCAGAGGCTTGGAGGGCATTCCCAATGACCAAAGAAATGTTTTTGCAAATTCTACAATTTTTTCACATAATCGGGTTCGTGCTCACCATCAGGATTACATCTGGTTGAATATCAACAAAAGAAAACACATGGGTAATGTTAGGTTCTCTCTTAGCTATCCAACGATGTAATTTTTTTCATTTTTTAACAATGTTAAGCCTTTCATCCATAATTTCTTTTGTTTGTATGTCTCTTTTTCACCAAAAAGTAGTGTTTGGTTTTTTTTCGTTATAAATTAACCATTCATTGAAATTTCAAATAAATTACATTTTTAGAAACTAGACTCTATTCTACATTTAAAAAAAAAAAATTTAAAAAATTAATTACCTTCAAAATATTTTAGGGGGAGCATGACCAAAATTCTACTTTGTAGGAAGTGCCCACTTAGAAAATTAGTAAAAAATCAAATATTCATTAAAAAATTATCAAAAAAATCATGCATCAACTAGATACTATTAGATAACTTTTGACCATTGCAATTTTAAAAATACTACAAAAAATTTCACCATGCTCAGGCCGTACAAGACTTGCTATGTTATGTTTCCTAACAAAAATAGCACCAATTTGTGTATGTCCCTCTTTTGAACCCCTTAATCTCAACCATTTTCAAAATAAATTAGTTTAGAAAGTAGACTCAGAGCACTTCGATCCTTGTTTTTGTTCCACCTCAAAATTTTGAGTGTAACTATCCTCAATTTCATGTCCAAGGTCAGTATTTCCTTATTTCAAAAAAAAAGTGGCCACTTAAGCCCCCTTTTTGGGAACCATCTTGGTGCACTTACCCTATAACCTTCTTAGAAAAATGATTCTTCTTTCTATGAAACATTGTCCAAGGAGAATCAAAAAATAAAATTACTAAATTTTGATAAGAGGGGGAAGACTCCCCTCTAGAGTAGAAGACAAGAGGAACAACCGATACTTTAGGTGTAGCATCAGAAACCAAGCGTGAAACCGTAGGATTTATGGCATCATTCTCCAAAACATGGGCAACAAGAGGAGCAGTACTAACAACATTAGGAATATTCGTAACCAAAGATCACACCACAGTGTCCATAGGGGGAGCAGCATCCACCATAACTGATTCATGTGCAGCAGAAAGCACCTACAAAGGAGAGCTTTCCATGAAATAGGAATATTGTTAATATTATTTTTCCTCAAAGAAGGATAAGGAGGCCTTGAATCTTCATCAGAAGAAGGTGAATTAGCAACATGGTGCATTGTTAAGTGCTCACAGAGTGAGTTCTTCCACCAGGTAGAAGAGGAAACAGTGTGGGAGCCATGAGAATAGTCACGGGCCAAGTGACCAACAACAAAACGTCTGCAATGAAATGGAAGACCCTCATAATCCACCATCTAAGACCATGACCAATCTTTAACCTACAAAACTACCTCACTAGGTAGACCCTTCGAAAGATCAACCTCCACCAATATCCTAGAAAATGAGGTATGATTAAAATTCTTGGAATCTTTATCCACTCTCAAGAATCTACCAATAGCATTACCAATGCCCTCATAGGCAAAGGAGCACCATAATTGTAAGGGAAGATAAGGAAATCTTACCCAAATAGGCATAACATCTAAGGGTTCATTCAAAGGATTAAAAGAATAAACCCAAGGTTGAATGGAGAGTGGATGAGAGTCCCAAGCCAACAAACCATAGTCTAAAATAGCATGTCTATCTTCAAGAGAGCTAAAACCCACAATCACTCAAAACTTGTTGAAATTAGTTTTTAAATCCTAATATGTGACTTATATGCCCCTATAGGTGATTTATTCCCAGTACAAGTGGTTTTACCTATTTTTTGGGTATTCTATGTGGACTATTTTTCAACATTTGAACCCTTGAAAAACCCTAATTCGGACTCATATGCCCCTCTGGGAAATTTAGTCCCATGTCAGGGATGAAACTGCATCTTACAACATTAAAATCCCTATTTATGTGCTTTTGTTTGCTATTGTTAGATTTATGTTTTAGATTATTGAGTTTTTGTTACATTCATTTCATTAAATCTAGCTTAATTTGGTGTATTTGTAAACATAATAATTGGAATTAGAGAATATCATTGCATTTAGCTTACATTTCATTGATTGCCCCTTGCACGAGCTTTACGACTTGGTTTCCAATTGCTAATACTATAGTGAGACAAAGTTTGAGACTCATGTCATCCCACAATAGCACAATCATTGTGGATTTTGGGTTATCTAGCTCTTTCAATTCTAGTGTTGACACTAGTTCACTAGGTATGGACCATACCCTTAACAACTCTTTTCCTTCAAGTAGTGTGACAATTGTTGAAACAATGGTTTCTAGTGTTCCTCAAGAAAAAATAATCCATATCCATGAAGAGATAGAAAACCTACAACATCAGCTGAGTACTGAAAACATTTCCACCACTACTATTCCCACTATAGATAACATACATTGCATGATTGAAAGTGAAGAGGGAATAGAACTTGCGTGTAACCTAGCTCATATTTTTTGCAAACTTACTATTTGTGCTTAGCCTTTGAACAATGTCCAAAGTCAAGGAGGAACTCAAATTACTACTCCCACAACCATTGCGTCTATTCCTACCTATTCCAACCCTCAAGTTACAACAATGATGCAACCTACTAGTAATGTCCTTCCTACCTTGGGTATCTCCACTAGCAATCTTAGTACCTTTGTAGCATCGCACTTCATATCTCCTACCACTTTAACTCCCATAAGCATTCCATTCACTTCCCCCTCAAACACATATACATCTCCACTAGGCTATTCACCTCCATCTCAAAACACGACCAATGATGCCATTTTCAAGCAACTTTTGCAAAATGTGTCACCCTTCAAAAGAAAATTTCCACCATAAACCAAAATCAAAATGCCCAACCTACATACTATGTCAAAAGCAATCCCTTATCCTTGGAGATATTGAGAATTTCGATACCACAAGGTATAGATATTCCTAGGTTTGACAAATATGGGGGAAAGGAGACCCTTTTAACCATGTTTTCACTTACACTACCTTATGTAGTGTTTTTTTCCTTTAGGATAAGCTCTTGGCTAATATTTTCCATAAGTCCTTGAAAGAGACTGCTTTATAATGGTTTTCCTCACTACCAAATAAATCAATTTGTTCATTCAATGAATTTTTTAAGGCCTTTATAAACCATTTCCAAGTGCACATGACTCCTAAGATGACTTTAGCTGATTTGATGAGATGTAAGCAAAAAGATGATGAAAAGTTTAATAATTTCATTTCACACTACTAATCACTTTATTCCCAAATCGACGTAAAGATTCATGATCCTCACCTTCAACTGATGTTCATTGAGAACATACAAACTAAGATACAACATAAGCTTGGCATGATGAAGTTTACTTCCTTTGTAAAGTTGTGTACTTCCCTGTGAGATTATCAAAACTCGGTTATTAGTAGTGAAATAAAACCCACCTCTAGCTATTCTAAAAAGTCTGAATCTACAAACCAAAACAATTATCAACCTTTTAGAAAACAAAATAAAGGCTTCCTTCAACTAAACCTCCCTCAACCAACTCAACATGTCGATACCTAAGTGGTTGCTATAATAAAAACAAGTCCTTTTACATTTGGGGATCTAGGTAGACAATTTACTCCCCTACTCGATACCCTACATAGCACAATGTCACAAATTCTAGAATAGAAAATGATCACCTTCCATCCCGTTAAAGCACCCAATCCTAATAAGCCTTTACCCCCAAATTTTAGATCAAATTCCTATTGCCATTATCACCGAAAAAATGGACATGATATGAAACATTATAAGCATGTTAAACATCTTATGCAAGACCTCATTGATTTTGGTCAACTTCAAATTGGAGGTGTTAATGATAAAGGAAATAAGTTTGTTGCCCCTCCTAACCGAAACCTACAAATCTTTACCAACCATATTTTGAACCATAATATTTCATTTTTCAAAGCTAGTGAACTAAGAAGAATTATGTGATGAATGTTGACATTGATGATGACAACATGCATACTATTGAACAAGGTCTTGATGGAACCCTCAAAAAAAATTCCTTGTTCCATGTTAAAACCCTTATTGCATTTGGATATAGGGTTGCTATCTGCAAAAGCTTACAATGTTTTATTGGACCATTGAATCCCTATTACCCATTGCCAATTATTTTAATGCATCTTTATCCATTCATTGTCCCCTAGTAACTGGTCCTTCTAGCCTAGGTTCACACCTTTCTATTTTATAAAATTGAGTAAGGATCTTTGGGCCCTTACATCCTTTGCATTTTGTAACTTAGAAGTTTTTGAGTTAATTATTATCGTAGGGAGTCCCCTTCATTAAAAATGACTAATAAGAACATGCTTAAAATGTTCCCACTTATGTCCTGATGGCCTTCATAGCTATATCACTCATCACTAATTTATTCATTTGTTCATACTTTGAATTAGTGATGAGTGATGGACTGATGTTTTCCCTTTAATATCACTCATCACTAATGGTTTTTAAACTTTCAAAATTGTAATAGTGATGAGTGATACTTCTGTCTTTATGTTCTTATTGCTCATTGTGGATGGCCATTAAAAGATAAATTTGGAATAGTGATGAGCGATGTGATGTAATTTCCTATATATCACTTGATCATGAATATGTTTTGAATTTAAAGTCTCACATCAGCAATACGCGATGGACATTAAAAAACTTGTAAATCTTTTCATCGCTAATTTCTTGCAAAATATATGAGGACAATTAGCGATGAACAAAGGCCATGTGTTATAACTTCATCGCTCATTGTGGATTTTTTTTAGAACTTGAGTTCTAAATTGGTGATAAGCGATGGATGTTCTCTAAAGAATTTTTCTTTCATTGATGTGATATGATCATATGACTGATGTATTTTGTGATGTTTGTTATATGTAGATTATACGTGTCCAATTCTGGCACTATCACAACATCTCCTATCATAGATAGAAGCCTCAGTACAAGGTTTGAATTAATGGTGTGTGACAAAAGGATAAGTGTGAACAATGATGAGGCCATAGAACAAGGGGCTATAGACCATCGCCAGGATGTCTACATCGCTAATAGAGTGGGGAAAAGACAAAGTAGATAAGCCACAAGTGATGGTCACTGCATGGAATGCGTTACATAGAAAAATCTTGAAGATTTAGCATAAAGAAAAAGGAAAGTAGCAAGAAGACTGAGGAACCATTGATAAAGTTTTGAAGTAGGATAATCCAATGGACTAAGAATCACCACATGAATACTTTCATCAAAATTTAGGATCAGCAATGAAGCGGTGAAGTGTATAAAGAAAGTTTCCCTCTAAGAAAAACTAGTCTTCTGTACTTCACTGATAATAATGAAAGCACAGATTAGGTTGGCGATACAGGCTAATTGATAGATCACAACACTTGAGCTGGTATCACTATTTTCTATGAGCAAGTTGCTAAGGACAAAAAAAAAGGCTCATATCACCATGGATGAAGTTTTAAGTGCTTTAAAAGCAACGGCTTAGATTCAATCTTGAGTTGTAAGTTATCAACTTGCTTGCATAAGGAGATTTCAAGTCATTAATCTTGCATGCTTCAAATTTCCTATTTAATGCAAATTACTTGATTGATCTTCCATGTCATAATTCATTTTGCAATAAATGAGGGTCGAAGGCTAATAAAGAAGTGTGTGGGAATTTAATTCTCCTAATAAGTGTGTAGACATTCTAGGAAAGTAGGTTTGTCATGATGATTCGAGAGTCTGAGGGGTTGATTTTGTTTGAGCTAAAGGGAGGTCTTGAGAATAAAAGTGGAATACATGGAGCTCTTGATATTCCATTTAAAGAAAGATTAGGATTTAGGAAATTCAAGGAGTATAGTACCAAATAAAATTACCATCCAAGAGAGCAGATAGTTTCAAAAGAATTAGTCAAACACAAAGAGAAGAGGATGGTGAAATATAAAAAAGAAGGAAAGGATAGAGAGTGAGCATTGTAAGGCCTATCCAAAGGAATGTAATTCTCCATGTGAGGTTTCTAATAACCCTTAAAACAGTGAGGGAGACACTAAATCAAAGGGTGATTATTATCCCCTCTCCCTGGTATTATCAAGGAATCCTGACAAAGAGGTGGTGAAAGTTTCTCCAATCCCACCATGAGAAAAAAATGGGAGAATATCCTCTGAGGTTGATGACTCAGGGTGATGATTGTGCCCTATTTTTGTTTTTGATGAAACCATGCCCTTTCTATTAGGATTTTCCTATTCGACACTCATGTGATTGCTTATTTCATGTGCTGAGGTGCAATTTGTTTAGGTTGGTATGTAGGAGAAGTGCTAGACTAGCTAACCTTGAGGGCGCATATATTGTATTTGGACAATATACAAGTTTTTGGTGGAGCTACTATTGGAGAATCTTCACTGGTCAACAAGGATGGGGATTCAATATGGTTACAACAAACTCTGCCTTTTGAGGAGCTGGCATGTCTTCATTCAGGGAATGTGGAATGTGGTCTTTTACTCTTCCATTTTCCTCAAATGATTGCATGTAAAAAGCTAGGATTATCTCGAATTCTGGTACAAATGAAATGAAATGTAAATGTAATTAAGCCTAATGCTTGTTGCTCCCTTATCATATAAAAGGGATTTTAGGGCTTATTTACAGAAGTCAGATTCTGAAGTCTTAATAGGGTTCTAGGTAAAAGCTAAGTTCAGAAAAGGCACTTAGAATAGAATACTGAAGTAGGCCAGTAGTTTTTCTTGGATAAGAAGTCATGTATGTAATGATCTTAAAAGAGTTTTATAGAAATTACTGATATCGAAACAAATATTAGTCAAGAAGCTCATACTCTCCTATGTATGTTCATTATGGAGTTATGAATGAGAAATACTAATGGTGTTATCATTTGTCTTCAAATATTTCATTTGAATGTATTACTCTATTTTCAGCTTTAATTCAATGAATTAATTAAAATGATTGAATAGGGTTATAAAATTTGTAAGGAATGACTTAGGATTGCTAAAAAGTGAATGTTTCTTGCACAGGGAGTTATCATAAACTCAAATCAATACAAAAATAGTCCATTTCTTCCTTGAATGAGTAATTTGTAAATTACTAATCCTCTTGTGTATTTGACTCCATTGCTCCAATTGATGAGACACTGGTTATTTTGTCAAAAAATCTTGCATGAGATGAACAAATAATGTTCGTAGCCCTAGACTTATGAGAAGTCACTACTCAAATTAAAAAATATTTCCAAGGGTAGTAGAAGTGGAATTAACCCCAATTCCTAGCAGATAGCTAATCCTTCATTTGAAAATCTGCCAAATCTCCAATGAAATTTATTTTATCTTTCATAAATTGGAATTAATATATGTATAAATGTGTTACTAATTGATTATATTGCACGAAAACACAATTGGGATTACCCTCCTAGGTTTCATAGAGCATGAAGTGAAGGAGTACAGACTTTAAAATCCTATGCTCGTTGTATTGGCCACTAACCTAATAGTTCTTCATCATAGGAGTTGGCTAATTCTTAGAGAATTTTTTAGTTATGCTAGAAAAATCACCAATAGAAATGGCAACTCCACTGGGGAGACTATGAATCTCTGGTGGTAGACTATCGGAGCAAGAAATTGGTGAATTTGAAGATGAAGTTCAGATACTGAGGAATTTCCAAACCTGGAAATGTTTCTATTGAGCAAGCTTCAAAGGAGGAAGGTGTGACTCTAATGTGGGAAAAGACCCATAAGAAAATTCATCTTTGAAGGAGCTTCATATTGCTTGAAGTTTAGTCCTCTAAAAAGAGGTGGGGACTCTGTTATGAACCTGATGAAGATGTGAAGAATGTTTCAGATCTACAAGCATTTCTAGTCAAGAAGGAGAACCCTTTGCTACAACATATCTGGGTATTCTTCAATTTTTGGTTTTCAAGAAAGACAAATCTGTATATGAAAACCATAGTTGTAAGTCCTATAAAAAATTGATTCCCTGTTGAGTGATTAAGCACTAAGGAAGGGAATTAGTAGTGATAGGCTTGCATACTTCTATATTACTAAATGGAATATTTATTTATAGAGCTATGTATGCAATGTTCTTGAAGAAATTCATTTAGAAGATCTTAAGCAAGTAGAGATAAAATTTGCATTGTAAGAGCTTAAGATCTAGTTGTAAAATAAGTCTGAGCTTCCCGGTGTAATTGCATAATATAAGAAGTTTTATAGAGGTTTAAGAAAATGTATCATTAACCTATGCATCCCTGTGTGGACCCAATTGTAACAATGCATAGTGCTCAGGCCTTGTCATGTAATAAAAGAAGCTTCAACATCAAAAGGTACATGGCTATAAATTTTTATGGTATTTCTAGTTACCCAAATATTATTCTATCTAAAATCAGAAAGTAGATACTAAAATTCAATGGTACAAAGAGTGAATCAACAAGTAAGCATTTGCAAGAATTCAACAATTTAATGGATGACTATGAGATAGATCATGATGATGTTATCATGAGGTTGCTTGTTCAGTCTCTAAAAGTTGATGCAAGAGATTGGTTCTCTGAATTACCCATATGTTCTATCAATTCTTGGAATGAGTGCATAGAAGTATTCATAGAATAGTATGGTGAAAGGATTAGTGTTGGATATTTTCTCAATAAATTTATGAACATTGAGAAAGAAGATGATGAGCTAGTCCCAAATTTTAACCGAATATATTCTAAAACATTAAGGGATATTCCTAATGTTTTGGATCTAAGTGATGTAATATGTTTGGTTGTTTATTTGGGAGCTTTTGATAATAAGATGAGCTATTTGCTAAGAGATAAAGATCCCAAAACCTTGCATCAATCCTATGGGATAGCCATGAACATTGAAAACAACTTGAAATATGGTATGCAAAGGAGTTATGTGTCTGCAAGTGTTTACTTCCATAAAATGTCAAATGTTGATGAATGGTGTAAACTAGAAGTCAAAAATGAATGTAAGATAATTTTCACCCCTATTGTTTCAACTTGGACAACATTCAATAATACTGATCTCATAAAGCCCCAAACACATCATCAAGAAACCATCATGTTTGTAAGTTGTAATAATAATAATTTTGCTTCTCTGTATGAGTCAAGTAGTGAGATATCACATGAAGAAGATAGTAGAGAAAAGGTTGAAAATATATACCTCAATGAGGCAAAAGAGAGGTATGGTTTAAATACTATTGAAAAATCCATTACTTATGCTCCTATCTGATAATTTTGAACATAGTCACAATATTGATGAGCCCTCTTGCTATAGTAATGATGATGGCATTGAGTATGGTCAAATCTCTATTGAATATGATTGTCCTCATGAAGAAGAGATATAATCATTTGTTGGAGATGAGAAATGTGTTGATAATGTTGTAAGTGCATTTGAAAATATGTCTGTTTGTTCTTCTAGTGATTACAATGATTTCGAATGTTGTAATGACTTGGAGGAATTAGACATTCATGTTGAGAAAGTTGAGGCTCTTATGTCAAGAATGAATGTAATATAAAATCCATTGTATGATAAGCCTCCATCTTCATCAAAGATAAAGAATAATGATCTCTACGGGTGTAGAGATAATCCACTCTTTGTTGAGGATTTTGATGATGCATGTGATATAGGGTCAGAATGTGGTCTTGAGCGTACAAAGAAACACATTGATGTGCTCCTTGAGGGAATCACTTATGAATGTATTACATTTGATGTAGGTGTTACAGATAAGGTTGAGTGTTAAGATGCCAACTATCTAGAGGAGCATGAATGCTTTCAGTTTCTAATTCAGTGGGAAGGCATTTTGATGAATCATGACAATGGGATGAATAACAAGAAATGTTATTTTTTGGTATGAACATATTTCATATAATGAACATAACACATATGTGTCATGTGATGATGAAAATTTGCAGTTCATGCCTTACTCTACAATATAGGATGATGGAGGTTACATTAGCAATGATTTGCTCAGAAAAGTTGTGAGAAATGTTGATAACAAGGATTATAATCAAATAGACTCTCACATGTTAAGAGGAGGCCTAACATTTGTTTTGACAGGATTGAAATTGCTCTTACTTCAGTGGTACTATAAGGAAAAATGTGAATGGAAAGACATCAACTCTTTCAGAAGGCTGGTTTTTGACAAAGGAAGAAACTTATTCAACATTTATGTGGCCTAGTGCCACCAATTAGGAAATTAAACCTTGGTTGAACTGAGGAATGCATAATACAGTTTGCATCTTTGTGGAATTTCTCATGTTGGTTAGGTGGAGATTGGATCTCCCTTTTCAGGTCTTCTTTGCATGTGTAAATTTTGTACATATGTTGTTTCCTTCAATTTGTTCTTGTGCCTGGTCTACTTCACTTGAAATTCTGAGATCTCACCATGCCTACAAAAGGCATGTGTCCCCAGTCAGAGCCACTAATGGAACCCTAAAAAAAAAATTCCTTGTTCCATGTTAAAACCCTTATTGCATTTGGATATAGGGTTTCTATCTACAAAAGCTTATAGTTTTCTATTGGGCCATTAACTCCTTATTACCCATTGCCAGTTATTTTAATGCATCTTTATTCATTCATTCTCACCTGGTAAGTGATCCTTCTAGCCTAGGTTCAGACCTTTCTATTTTATAAAATTGAGTAAGGATCTTTGGGCCCTTACATCCTTTGCATTTTGTAACTTAGAATTTTTTGAGTTAATTATTATCCTAGGGAGTCCCCTTCATTAAAAATTACTAATAAGAACATGCTTAAAAGCTTCCAACTTATGTCCTAATGGCCTTCATAGCTGTTGCTCATTGCTGATTTATTCATTGGTTCATACATTGAATTAGTGATGAGCAATGGACTGATGTTTTCCCTTTAATATCTCTCATCGCTAATGGTTTTTAAACTTTCAAAATTGTAATAGAGATGAGCACTACTTCTGTCTTTATGTTCTTATCACTCATCATGGATGGCCATCAAAAGATAAACTTGGAATAGTGATGAGTGATGTGATGTGATTTCATGTATATCACTTGATCGTGGATATGTTTTGAATGTAAAGTCTCACATCAGCAATATGCGATGGACATTACAAAAGTTGTAAATCTTATCACCACTAATTTCTTGCAAAATATATGAGGAGAATTAGTGATGAACAAAGTCCATGTGTTATAATTTCATCGCTCATTACATATATTTTTTAGAACTTGAGTTCTAAATTGGTGATAAGCAATGGATGTTCTCTAAAGATTTTTTCTTTCACTAATGTGATATGATCATATGAGTGATGTATTTTGTGATGTTTTTTTTATGCAAGTTGTACGTGTCCAATTTTGGTGCTATCACAACATCTCCTGTAGCAGATAGAAGCATCAGTACAAGGTTCAAATTAATGATGCATGACAGAAGGATAAGTGTTACCAACAATCAGGCCATAGAACTAGGGGATAAATACCATCGTTAGGATGTCTACATCACTGATAGAGTGGGGAAATACAAAGTAGATAAGTGACAAGAGATGGTCATTGCATGGAACGGGTTATGTGGAAAAATCCTGAAGATTTAGCATAAAGCAAAAGGAAAGCAGCAAGAAGACTGAGGAACCATTGATAAATTTTTAAAGAAGGATAATCCAATGTACTGAGAATCACCGCATGAATACTTTCATCAAAATTTAGGATCAGCGATGAAGTGATGAAGTGTATAAAGAAATTTTCTCTCTAAGAAAAACTAGTCTTGTGTACTTCACCAATAATAATGAAAGCATAGATTAGGTTGGCGATATAGGCTAATTGACATATTGCAACACTTGAGCTGGCATCGTTGTTTTCTATGAGAAAGTTGCTAAGGACATAAAAAAACAAGGCTCATATCACCATGGATGAAGTTTTAAGTGATTTAAAAGAAATGACTTAGATTCAATCTTGAGCTGTAAGTTATCAACTTGCTCGTGTAAGGAGATTTCGAGTCATTAATCTTTCATGCTTCAAATTGCCTATTTAATGTAGATTACTTGATTGATCTTCCATGTCATAATTCATTTTGCAATAAATGAGGGTTGAAGCCTAATAAACAAGTGTGTGGGAATTGAATTCTCCTGAGAAGTGTGTAGGCATTCCAGAAAAGTAGGTCTATCATGATGATTCGAGAGTATTAGGGGTTGAGTTTGTTTGAGCTTAAGGGAGGTCTTGAGAATAAAAGTGGAATACATGGTGCTCCTGATATGCCAAAATAAAGAGTAGGATTTGGGAAATTTGAGGAGTATAGTACCAAAGAAAATTGCCATCCAAGAGAGCAGATAGTTTTAGAAGAATTAGTCAAACACAAAGAGAAGAGGATGGTGAAATATATAAAAAGAAGGCAAGGATAGAGAGTGAACAATGTAAGGCCTATCTGAAGGAATGCAATTCTCCATGTGAGGTTTCTAATAACCCTTCAAATGGTGAGGGAGACACTGAATCAAAGGTTGATTATTATCCTCTCTCCCTAGTATTATCTAAGAATCCTGATGAAGAGGTGCTGATAGTTTCTCCAGTCCCACCATGAACAAAACATGGGTGAATATCCTCAAGTATACATGCAGGATCATCATGGAAAAGGCAGGCCCTTAAGTGGCAAAAAAATTAGAAAAATGAGGGTTAGGAAACTTGACCTAAATTTTTTAATAATTTATCTATATTATTTCAAAAATATGTAACAATAGAATTTGTAGAAAATTGAATGTAGTTTCTAAACTACTAGGTATATTTTAAAAAATAAAAAATCTATTTGGTAAAAATTTGAAATTTCAATGCAGTAGTACTTAAATTTCAGTGAAAAAATAAGAAGTAGGTATCTGTTTGACCAGCCTAACCACAATAAAATGATAATATTTTTTTATAATAGTTTAGATATAAGTAGAGGACTCATGTCCTGATGTGATGCATATTTTTTTGTAATTTTTTTAATGTAAATAATTAATTATGATTTTTTTATTACAACTTTTAAAAAATATAAAAATCCATATGTTTGACCACCTTAACTTGGTCAAAACTTCATGAAATTCAATTTTTCTTTTTTTAATCCTATAGTATGTGAACCATAGAATGTGACACATGTTTCAGATTGAAAAAATGTGATACCATTTGAAAACTATAGATTTTTTTCAATCAGCCTATAAATTAGGACTATAGTTGTAATTCAAATAGAAAATGAATAATAATTATTTATTAAATTCAAAGTAAAGCATAATGTATATTGGTGGAAAGCTAAGAATCTCCTTTAAAAACCCTTTTCATTTCATCAATTTTGGGCAAAAAAAAGTCATCAGCCACATGGGCCATCATATCACTTACATATCACCACTTTTTGGCCCATCATGATCTTGCACATACCCCCTCTGGGGTTCATGACTCAGAGTGATGATTGCACCCTATTTTTGTTTTTGATGAAACCACACCCTTTCTATTAGGATTGTCCTATTCAACACTCATGTGATTTATTGTTTCATGTGCTGAGGTGGAATGCTTTTAGGCTGGTATGTAGGAGAAGTGCCAGACTAGCTAACCTTGGCAACATGTATATTGTATCCGGACAATATACAAGTTTGTGTTGGAGCTGCTATTGGAGAATATTCTTTGGTCAACAAGGATGAGGATTCAACATAGTTACAACAAACTCTACCTTTCGAGGAGTTGGCGTGTCTTCATTTAGGGAATGTGGAATGTGGTCTTTTACTCTTCCATTTTCCTCAAATGATTGCATGTAACAAACTAGGAATATCTTGAATTATGGTACAAATGAAATGAAATGTAAATGTGGTTAATATTGATGCTTGTTGCTCCCTTATGATATAAAAGGGATTTCAGGGCTTATTTACAGATGTCAGATTCTGAAGTCTTAATAGGGTTCTAGGTAAAAGCTAAGTTTAGAAAAGGCACTTAGAATAGAATATTGAAGTAGGCCAATGGTTTGTCTTGGATAAGAAGTCATGTATGTAACGATCTTAAATGAGTTTTATAGAAATTACTGATATCAAAAATAATATCAGTCAAGAAGCTGATACTCTCCTATGTATGTTCATTATGGAGTTATGAATGAGAAATACTAATGGTGTTATCATTTATCTTCAAATATTTAATTTGAATGTATTACTCTATTTTCAGCTTTAATTCAAGGAATTAATTAAAATGCTTGAATAGGGTTATAAACTTTGTAACTTGGAATGACTTAGGATTGCTAAGAAGTGAATGTTTCTTGCACAGTGAGTTTTTGTAAATGCAAAGCAATACAAAAATAGTTTGTTTCTTCCTTGAATGAGAAATTTGTTAATTACTGATCCTCTTGTGTATTTGACTCTGTTGCTCAAATTGGTGAGACACTAGTCATTTTGTTAGAAAATATTGCATGAGATGAACAAATAATGTTCCTGGCCCTAGACTTATGAGAAGATAATACTCAAATTAAAAAATATCTCCAAGGGTAGTAGAAGTGGAATTAACCCCAATTCCTAGCAGATAGCTAATCCTTCATTTGAAAATCTACCAAATCTTCAATGAAATTGATTTTATCTGCCATAAATAGGAATTAATCTATGTATAAATGTGTTACTAATTGATTATATTGCACGAAAAAACAATTGGGATTACCCTCCTAGGTTTAATAGAGCCTAAAGTGAAGGAGTACAGACTTTAAAATCCTATGCTCATTGTGTTGGCCACTAACCTAATAGTTCTTCATCATAGTATTTGGCTACTTCTTAGAGAATTGTTTGGTTCTACTAGAAAAATAACCAACAGGTCCTATGGATAATTTTGAACAAAATCCTTTGGATAATATGGCTATATTGATCAAAATTATACCTCATAAGGGCTAAACTAAAAAACCTCTTGACATTTATTTCTCATCTAAAGATATAATTATAAATGCACTTGATGGTCCTCTTTACATAGCCAATTGAATCAATGACAAGCCCACTAATGGGATATTAATTGATGATATATGTGGAGAGAATGTGATCACTAAAGAATTCTTACTTGTGCATGAAATCTACCAAGAAACATATGATAAACTGAAAGCATGGATAAAAATGCATAATGGTTTGACTTTGCTTATGATAGTTTGATCACCCTTCCTCTAAAAATTAGACCGAAAAAATTAGATGTCTCGTTCTCTATCATCTTGATGTTAGATCAATTCCATGTGAAGCTTGGTTATCCATGGCTACGCTCCATGGAAGTCATTTTTCTAGTCATGCATAAATGTTTACATTTTCCCTTTGACAATGAAATCTTTACTGTGCACCATAGTGGCTTTAATCCTATGTGTTTCTGTGGAAATTTTTCATTGGATTTCTTTTGGCTTGAGCCTATGGAACCTATTAAACCTTGTGAAGATTTTTTTTTAAATCCTATCAAATTTTTATGCAGAAATGCATAGAAAAAACTATATGTTATAAACATTCCCCAACCTATGATTGAAACTGCTATCCTTGATGAAACTATGATTGAACCAAAAGACATTCCAAATAACCAAGATTAGCCCAAGATAGATCCTTTGCCTATCTCCTACAAATGACCAAGCAATAACCAAAAAAATCCCATTACATCTCCTAAGATAAAATTTTTTTTTACAAAGTTAAAGAGAAAGTGGTTGAATAGCCTCCTATGGTTCCTTTCGTTCCTCCCTTAAGGGAAGAAAATAAACCTATGGTTGATAAACCCACTCCTACACAATCGCAACTTGAAAACCATACCAAAAGAAACAAAAATGCTAGAGAGCATAGGTGTAGAGGTCATACTCTTTATTGAAGGTTAAATGAATAAAAAGAAAAACAATATCTAACCTTGATTGAAGCAAGGGTATGTGTAGGATCATGATGGGCCAAAAAGTGGCGATAGGATTGGTGTGTGTAGGGTATGTGGCTGAGGGATTTTTTTTTACCCAAAATTGATGAAATGAAAAGGGTTTTTAAAGGAGATTCTTATCTTTCCACCAATATAAATTATGCTTTATTTTGAATTTAATAAATAATTATTATTCATTTTCTATTTGAATTACGACTAAAGTCCTGATTGATAGGCTAATTGAAAAACATCTATAGCTTTCAAACGATGTCACATTTTTTGAATCCAAAACATGCATCACATTCTATGCTTCACATACTATAAGATAAAAAAAAAAAATCATGAATTTTTGACCAAGTTAGTGGTCAAACATACGATTTTTTATATTTTAAAAAAAATTGTAATAAAAAAATCATAATTAATTATTTACTTGGAAAAAAACTACAAAAAAAATGCATCATATTGGGACATGAGTCCTCTACTTATATCTAAAATCTTATAAAAAAATATTATCATTTTATTGTGGTTAGGGTGATTAGATGGACACCTACATATTTTTTTCCCTGAAATTTAAGTACTACTGCATTGAAATTAAAAATTTCACCAAATATATATTATTTTTTAAATAAACCTAGTAGTTTATAAAATACATTCAATTTTTTACAGATTCTATTATTACGTATTTTTGAAATAATATAGATAACTTATTCAAATTTTTATGTCAAGTTTCCTAACTCTTATTTTTCTAAATATTCCACCACTTAAGGGTCTTTTTCTTCCATGATGATCTTGCACATACTCGTAATACATGATGTGTCTCCCTCTTCACCATAACATAAAGATTCTATAGTACATTCGCAACAAGAGCTAAATCCTTCTCTTTTGAGACATTATCATTCAACCTCCCATTGTGATTAACTTGGATAACGATGATGAGGTTGCTAATAGTGACGAAAAAGTACATAATGAATTGAATATGTTGTTTTTCTCTTAGATATGAGCTTAAATGACAGTTCTCCTAAGAGTGTTGAACTTGGTAATGATCCTAGTTCGACACTTTTCATTGTCTCTTTGGCTAGCTATTTTCCTTTTTTATACAATCAACAAGATTGGGATGCGAATGACCTGCTAATAGGTTGACTTGCATGTTCCTTACTAGTCTTGCCTTTGTTTTCTTTTTCATGTTTCTTTATATCATTGCATGTGCGTAATGTGATCTCCCCCGTACCATTTGGTTTGATGTATCTCTCTCTCTTTGTGACATCCCTCTATTTGTGCCTACATTCTTCTCTATGTTGTATTTTATTTTTCTTTTTCTTTGTCTTGTGTTTTCCTGTTGGGGATGACACAAGGTGTTGAGACATTTAGGTCTCTTCCTTGTTGACCCAAAAGCTTTTCCTTTATCTTTTCTTTATCATGTGTTTTCCTTTTGGGGATGACAGAAGGATTTGAGACATTTAGGTATCTTCCATGTTGACCCAAAAAAAAAATTCTTTTTTTTTTCACTCTTTGTGTCATTCTTCCTTTTCCATGAGTATTTAGGGAACAATGATAGTTCCGAGCTCTATAAAAACATTGTATCAAAGACATACTGACCCCAAATCCATGGATCCCTTATGTGATTTTGGGATTTCAATTTGGGAGAAACTCCTTTTCATGATGTAGCTTCATTTTGAAACATATGACTTGGCGTAGGGATTTCCAAATAAGTTATCATGTCCTCTTTAGTGTTAGAATTTAGCATTTTCTACTTTAAAGTAATTTCTCATAGCATGGTGTTTAGTAATTGCTTTAAAGTGGGGGCATACATTGGCATTATTCTTTTGCATTTTCAACTCATATTTCATTATGTAGTCTTCTTACTTCATGCAATGTGTCCTTCTCTTAGTGTTGACATTGGGTGTGATGTCCTTCAAGAGCATGATCTCTCTTAGCATATTATATTCCTCTTAGTGGATTGATGTGACACACTACGTCCCCTATGTTGTGAATCTTATATTCTTTGATCGATCCTCTCTTGGAGACATTAGGCACAATGTTCCCTAAGTTAAGTTCTTACATGAACTAAGCATAGCTCCTCTGAACATACCTTCACTACTTTTGCACTTACAATATCAGTTATATGGCCACCTTGCATAACACACTTTGCTTACCTATGGAGCCATCTTGTTTGTTCATGGGTTTCAAGCATACAAAGTTTTTCTTTCCTCATGGACTCTATTGTTGTCTTGTGTGGTGCCTTATCAAAGTTATCAAGAGGTATAATTTTGGTATGGTTGTATGTATGGGAGTTGAACTTAGGCATTACTTTCCCATAGCCACTTTCTTGTCTATGTGAGTGCATACCAGCTACATGTGTCTGTGTCATGCTTGGGGCTTGCCTAGTGGATGGCCTACGGTTCCACTAGCTCTTGTGAGTATGTGTTTGGTTTGTATAGTGGAAATCATGTTCCACTTGTAAATTTTTTGGATAAAAAACTTAGATCTAATGCACAACATGTAGGAAAAATGGTCAAGGCTTGATCCACCCTTTTTTTTGTTTTCTCTCTTTGTCTTTGGAAGTGTATGTTTGTGCCTTGTTGTTGCTCCTTACATCATTTACATGTGTGTTATTTTGTTCCTATGTTGGTTTGCAATAAGATATTGGTCCTAGAGGCTTGATCATCCCTCTTGATTGTTGTCATCCTATCTTACTAGCATTGGGATAGTTGGACCTCTCTTGATGCAATTTTGTCTGCTTTAGTGTGAGTTGGAAGCCAGTTCCTCCTCTCACTAAAGTGGGGGCTAAATGTAGTGTAAAAAATGTATCCCTTTACATTTTCACACTTTTTTTAGCCGTCCTTACTAAAATTGGGCTTCTTTTTTCCTTATTTTGTCCCATTTTGCATCAACAAGCCTTATTTAATCCATTTTTTTGAAGATAATCTTGACACATATCTAATACCCAATCATAATTTGATGATTTTGGATTGTATGGCCTAGATTTAGTGATCTGAAACTCATACGCCACCTTGGGCATATGGGTCCCACCTAATTTTTGGGCCTAGTCCTAAATTTGGCATTAAACTTAACCTTTCTTGAAATTTGTGTCCTAAGCTTAGCTTACTAGCACTCATACACCCCAACTAGCGTATGAGTCCTAATTAGCTTGGAATTATTTTAAATTAAAATTTTTGGTGGGATTTTATTCTCCTAGATTTGATGTCTGCTTGTAGTGTTGTAATTTTGGGAAATTTGGCATAAACAAGTATAAATACAAGGTTATTTCACATACTTTCTCCTAACAAGACCTAGCAATTCAAGTATTCAAGCTCTATAAAAAATTTATGATCAAGAGAGTTCAAAAGAGTATTCAAGATTTTACAAGAGCATTCAAGAGATGATTATCAAGCATTTTGGAGCTATATTCAAGATTCAAGCATCATCCAAAGTCATCATGCATCATGTTTGTTTTTTAGCTAACATTTGTGATGTAAGTTCTTATAATTGAATCAAGCATTTAAGTTGAGATCTAAAACATTCAATCAAGAGTCAAGATCTACATTCATGCTAGCCATTACATTCAAGATTTTAGTCTTTGTTCCAAGTGTTTGGTGAGATGTAACATTACATTTTGTTCATTCATCATTATTTCATGCTATTCTATTTCATTTCAAGGTTTGATTATCAAAACAAAGTTTGACCAAGGCAAACCCCTATCTACTAACAAGGGTATGTGCAGGATCATCATGGAAAAAATAGGCCCTTAAGTGGCAAAAAAATTCAAAAAAATCAGACTAAGGCAACTTGGCATAAAAATTTGAATAAGTTATCTATATTATTTCAAAAATATGTAAGAATAAAATCTGTAGCAAATTGAATCATGTAGTTTCTAAACTACTAGGTTTATTTTTAAAAAAATCTATTTGGTAAAAATTTAAAATTTCAAAGTAGTAGTACTTAAATTTCAGGAAAAAAATAAGAAGTAGGTGTCTGTCTGACCACCCTAAACACAATAAAATGATAATATTTTTTTATAATATTTTAGATATAAGTAGAGGACTCATGTCCCGATGTGATGCATATTTTTTTTGTATTTTTTTCCAAGTAAATAATTAATTATGATTTTTTATTAAAACTTTTAAAAAATATAAAAAATCATATGTCTGACCACCTTAACTTGGTCAAAACTTCATGAGATTCAATTTTTTTTTAATCCTATAGTATGCAAAGCATAAAATTTGACGCATATTTTGGATTCAAAAAATGTGATACCATTTGAAAGAAATAAGATGTTTTTCAATTAGCCTATCAATCAGGACTTTAGTCATAATTCAAATAGAAAATGAATAATAATTATTTATTAAATTCAAAGTAAAGCATAATTTATATTGGTGGAAAGTTGAGAATCTCCTTCAAAAACCCTTTTCATTTCATCAAATTTGGGTAAAAAAATAGTTGTCGGCCACATACGCTACACATACCCATCATATTGCCACTTTTGGCCCCATCATGATCCTGCACATACCCACAAAATAATTTTTTTCCCTCTCTTTGATGTGTGATTTGTATATCTAGTTTGAAGATCCATTGAAGAGAAAGATTGGAGAAATTTGTCAAAGTTGCAAAGTTATTAAAGTTATCACCCACCTTGCAAGATCAGAGAAAGTCACCTACAAAGCAGAATTCAGAGTTTCAGACCTAGAGATCAGAAGGGAAAAAAGCTACAGGAAATCACTAGAGGATATAAAAATTTCAAATAAACCCTAATTATACTAGGACTAAATCACCACTTGTGGTATATGAGTCCCAGTATACCAATTCTCAGACTTTTTCTATAGATCTTGGTTTAGTAGTCACAGATTTCAGATTTAGCCTGAAACCCTAAACTGGGACTAAATATCCCCTACTGTTGTATGAGCCCTAGTGTGCATTAAAATTTATATTTTTGGGAGTGAAACCTTTTTTCAAGCATCTCCAGTTTTCCAAGTGCCCCTCTATCCTTTCTCAGTTCATTATTTTGATTTTTAGTTTCATATCTTTGGTTGCATAGTTAGGTTTACATATCATTTTCATCTTCTTTCCAAGCCTTTGCTTGGTGGTGAACCCCCTTTTATCTTTAAATAAACCTAAGGAAACAATCCTAATCACCTAACCTATCCCTCAATCAGCCCAATTGGTTGAGGGATCTTGGTTTCCTTTAATGAAACATAAGTGAAATAGGAGGAATCCTAATCCTCCTTTAGTTCCATCTCGCAAAAGGTGGAGCACTATTTCTGAGGTTTCAGGCCCATATATCTTCAATCTTGTGAACATGATTATAGTTTCCCTTTAGCTTATCCTTCATGCCTCGATAATCAAAGTTATTTTTTTTCTTACACTTCTTCATAGTCAACCAATACATTTCAATTTCCATTGATTTGGCTATTGGAGTTGTAGATATTGAATATCTTCTAGCGATAACTAAAAACTTGAAACCAACTCTACGAGCTTCTACTTGTTTGCTCTATGCAACAATTATTTGTCTATATAGTTTCATCAATATTAGTTTGTTACCTAGATACCTTGGTAACATGTATGGTTTCCCATCGAAACAACTAACCCTGGTATAGGTGAAAGTAGGAAATTCTAGAGATATACAACCAAACCTTTTCACTTGTTCCCAAGCTTCATTAGAGACTCTTCTATTTTCAATATCTTTCTTAGACATGTAAATGTAACTATAAAAGAAGTCATTGTTTACCCTTTTGAAGTTCTTGATGCTCTCTTTCAATATGAATCATAGAAAAAGAGGATATACCCAAATGGGGTTAATCAAATGGGTAACACCCAATTTTTGCTTAGTGTTTCACTCAATTATGAGAGGAAAAATGCATAAATAACAATAAAAAACAAACCTAACTGTTATAACATTAAACAGGAGGGTTTTCAAATGATAAAATGATGTGTACCTTTCCGGAAAATTGTTGTTTTATGCCTCACTTAGGAATTATTTTCCTAGTGGAAAATGGGTCCCTATTAGGGTTTTGGAAATTTAGTTTCAAAATCCTATTCTTCAATGTTTGCACTCCCAGATCCTAGGTGTTTAGCTCATGAAAGTCAGAAATAAATCCACTAGAGAACTTTCTATGATTTTACAATAAAGAGGAAAACTTTATCAACTTTACAACTTGTTGGGTGAAAATTATGTAATCCCTTTTAAAATATTACAAAACCTTGATTTCAACCATAGTTATGTGAGATAATATCTCTCCTCTCAGAAAGGGGAGGCACCCTTCTTACTGATCATCGAAACTAAGGAAAACTAATCAAATATTTACAATAATGTACACTACACTAATGAGATAGGGGTGTGTCACATTCATTATTCTCTCTTTTTTCAAAGAATATGTTTTACAATGTTTCACAATTTAACTTCTTGATGCAACATAACTTCGAACTAAAATTAAGTAGTAATTCTAATATTCCTATCTTTTCAAAGAAAAGCATAGGAATACCAACATGATAATGATAAGTAACAAATAAGAAAAGCTCATAGAGGCACAAAGTCGTTCCGTAGTTTCTAGTAATGAATCCTTCAAAATAGTAACCAGTGTTGTAAAGGAAACATAAAGTATTCTATATACTCCACGATAAATTCCACGAACAACAAGAATAAATATAAGAACAAATTATTATAGATAATTCACCAATAGTATCAACAATATCATAATTTCAAGTAATAAGTGTAACTCAAAGTTCACACAGATTTACTCAAAAGCACTTTCAATCTCAATCACTTAATAGTGTCAATTTAATCAAACCATAAGATAACTGTTCCCAACACAAAGTTTGGTATGCAACTTCACTTCTTTATTGATGAAAATTAGATTCAAAAAATTGAACTCAAAGTTTCAATAATTGCTTCACAATTGGGAAGCACTTCGTTGCAAAAGATAAAAGATAACAATTAAAATAGAACCCTCTCTTATGTATAGATGGGAGAGGAGACCTAATCTAGGAAAATCCTAACTAACCAGTTGAATTATTCAAAAATGTTGTCCATAATTATAGGAGAACATATTTTCTTACATGTAATTGTATTTTTCAAAATGGCATGTAAAATGTCGAAGCCTATCTACAAAATGCATGGAAGAAAGTATAAAACTATCTAACTCTGGAGATATAAGAATTTTTATGGTTCCTTGATCTTGGCTCAGAAGTCTTTATATTTCTTCTTTATCTATTGCATGAACACCTCATTTGTACCTACTATATAGTCAATAATGGTATGGATCCTTGTGATTTACTTTCTTCCAGATGAGCATATTTTCTTGCATCTATCTATATGCATCTTGAGATTGTTGAGAGAAAGTCATACATCACATATGGCGTACATTGAATTCTTTGAAAGCCTTCATCTTCCACCTACTTCATGATAGCTTCTTTAAATATTTGTGCAATTATCTCACTGAATGGGAGGAAAGTATGATCATCATCAAGGAGTTTACCCGATAACTCCTCAATTCCATTCACCATGGCAACATGATATCCTTTGACATTTCTTGTACTTGTTGTATTTCCTCGATGAGAGATTTGATTAAAATATGTGGTTCTTTAGAGATTCTCTTATTTCCATATACTTCTCTTTGTCAGGGATCACCCCAACTTCCACTAATTTGCTCAATTTCAACTCTTTCATTTGTGACCAAAATGAGAGACATCATTCCATTTCTTTTTTCTCCTTGGAAAGTGTATTTTATTCTTTTTCAAGCTCCAATTTCAACTTGGCTATTTGAGCAGTCTTCTCATCAGCAATAGCTATGAGCTATGAACCTTGTTCTATTATCTCATCAATGAATTCATAAAACACCTTACCCTTGGAGACAAACTTCTCTACTTTTTGCACTATTGGTTCCTCGACACTCAAAATGGCCGTAGGTTGCACATCTTCTAAATATTTTGCAATGTTTCTCAAAGTTGGTGCATACCCCTCAGCTTTATCTTTGTACATATTTCTAGCCTACTCCATATTATCAATTCTTCCTGATAATGCATTCAAGACCACTTGTGCATCTTCTTTTGCACTTGCATTTGTTACCTTACCATGTTGAAATCTTGTTATTGCGTAATCCTCCATGTCCACATCACCCGGTTCATGTGGTGGCAAACCAATCTCTACATATTTGTGACCTAATTTTTCTATATGAAGTCTTGACTGAACTTTTTCCTTCTTTTTGCCCTTAGCTTTTAGGGGAACTATCTCTTCAAGATCAAGCTCATATGGAGAAATCATTTGTTTCTTGCACTTTGATACTTGTGAGATCAACCAAGGGGGAAGAGATGAAGTATATCCTTCTTGACTTATTGTCAACTCCTATGTAGCAACTAGTTTAGTAGGAATGGATGATATTGTAACAATTGGAGTAGTATCAGTCATGATAGCTCTAGTAGACTGTAAACCAAGAGGATCTTGCAATTACTCATTCACGAACCTATGAAATTTTGTATCTAAAGAGATATCAAATGATGGAGATGATAAACTTGGAATGGATGAGGGGGAACTCAAGGAAACATCAACAATTTGTAAGATAGAACCTAAAGGAGAGGTGGAAAAAACTGTTGATACTGGAGGAGGAAAGGAAAAATTTATTGCATGTAAAGTTGATGTGGGAGGAGGTGGAGGAGTAGTAGGATTTGAAGGAATTCGTATGAGGTCCATATTGGTAGTAACAGGTGATGATGTTTGTGGAAGATCTTCAACAATATTATCATGGTGAGATTGTTGTTGTTCATCATCATGCCTTCGTTCTTCCTCATTACCTTCTTCTTCTCCTTCTTCTACAAACTCTTCATTCTATGTGGATTCTTTCAATTCCTCACTTTCATTTTCTTCCTCTTCTTTAGATGAGTGTTCCTTAGAAGCAAGCTCCTTTCCTTCTGAATATGGTTGTTCTAATTATGTAGCCTCCTCTTCTTCAGATATTTGTGTAGCACTTTTACCAACAGTAAACTTGATTTTAGGACCTATTTGAGAGGAAGAAGGAGTAGTTGCATGCTTGTCTTTAGTACAAAGCTCCTTCCGTCAGCTGGTTTCTCCTCCTAGTGTTTCTCCTTCAGATTCTGTCCTAAAAGATTTCATTTGAAAGGCATGTCCCTTCAGCCATTCAACTTTGTTATGCAAAATAGGAGCAAGCCTTTCTCTGATAGAAACACTTTCCTTTTTAGACCATTGCATTGGAGGTAAAGGCTTCCTAGGAATTTCTTCCTCCTTATATGCATAATTCATGATATCGCTAGGATATTTGAAATCCTCTAGAATATCATCTACACCGAGTTCTCTGATCTATTCCACTCTCATCCTGCAAAAATCCATTCTTTGGATGCCTTCCTCATCTCTGTAGTCTTCCCATATATCCTCAAAGTGGTAGACATGTTGATGATCCTTTTTAAGTTTCCTATTGAAATTTTTGTAGTCAAAGTCAAATTTGTATCTATATGTCCTTATAGTCATAATTTGCATTTTTGCAACTATTGACTTTTCCTTTTGTACACTATGAATAGTATATCCCCCAATAGTAAATGGAAACCTAAAACCTGGCTTGTGAATTCTCTACCATTCCTTATGGATTGAGATCAACTATTGGCATAGCTCCATTAGTAGCCACTTCTTTGAAGGATATCTATGCAACATGTATGGACACCCAGTGTAACATCTTACTCTCAAATATGTGTAAGTTGGAAACTGCAAAAATATACATCCAACTTTTAAAACAACCTTGTAAGCTTCATCTGATACTCTTTTCTTCTTAAGAGTTGGATCAAAAGTGAAAAGTAGAGGTGCAAAGAAAGCAACTGTGACTCTCCTCAAATGTTTAAGACTTCCTCTTAAGGTTATTTGATTATAAAAATGATATATATAGGTACAACATTTTTATTTCCTCTTCTAGACAACCCTAGAAATTGCCTCATAATTGTAGCAACATATACTAGGTAGGAAGCCATATAAAATTTCAAGGTGGTTGGCACATTGATCAATTGTTCATGAATTTCATCACTTATCTGAGTTCCCCAATATATGTGTGCTTTCCTTCTTCTAATGATGCAAATATACTCATACATCCAATTTTGAAAATTGCATGAAATAGGAAAGCCTTTCACCCTAATTAGAAGAGTAATCATATCCCAAACATCCTCTTTAAAATCACTTCGAGGAATCCCTTTGGGCCATCTTGAGATAATGGGCCTTGGATTTCTCAACCATTGAGTATTAATCAATGTTTTAGCTTTATTTGGATCCTTTTCATAGACCTCCTGTGCCTATTGAATAGAGATATCTATGTATTTTTCCATGTGTGGCACCTTGAAAACAATGTCGAAGAACTCTAGATCTAATCTCATCATGATTTGTCCAGAAGAATCTCTCACACTTCTATCCTACCAGATATAATGAGATGCAACCTAAAGAAAAAACTTTGTACAATGAGTAGTAGTTGCGAGTGAAGCCACTAAGTGAAAGTTGCTATGAACTATGGATCACAAATCTTCTTCTAATGGTTTCTTCTCAGTCATTCTCAAAAAATATTCCATATTGTGGTGACTGATCTCTGTGTCTTTGATTTCATCAACCTTTGAAATCACAACAATAGGCCGATAAATGCCTTGGTACTTGTACTTCATCTTGACCTCCTTCTTAGAAGATGATGGAGACTTTCTTGATGTCATCTAAGAATACTAGAATCCAATGAATGTCACCTTCATAGATCACCTAATGAGAGTCTGAAAGAAACTGCAAGAAAAATGGACCATGAGATGTTAGGAGCATATGAATTGTATGAGAAATATGGATGCATGAAGCAAGCAGGAAATTCATAGCAAGTGCAAACGAGCTATGGAGCATGGATAACAGAGCATTAGTGATGAAATGAATTTTGGAGAGAAAATGGAATTGATTTATGGGCATTAAGTGAAAAACTTCTTTTTGTGTAGGAACATTGAAAATTGGTGCTCCTTCATCTGGTGAAGTTCATTTGCATGTAGTAGTGCTATAAAATAGCACACCTACATGCCCAAAGCATTTGGAAATGAAAATATGTTGGAGCACTAAAATTTAGCACTTGTGCATTTGGTGAAAAGGTCAAGTCCATGCTTGGGTGCTAAATTTTAACACTTGAACATATCACCTCTTGCAATAGAAATTGTATGCAAGGGAGGTGAAAATCACTGCTCGTTAATGTTAGGGTAAGAACCATCTATGTAGGCATTGAAAAAAATCTGGCTCCTACATCCCTTGTATAATAGGATGAACTTAGATGCAGGAGTGGTGAAAAACACTGGTCCTGCATATGGAGCTAATAACCTCAATATGTGGTCATGGTAAGACAATGTCACTTAGGAATCTATGGAAAATGAGACGGTTGAGATCCGCCATCATTAGATATGTCAATCTGCACTTAGGAATCTATGATGCACAAAGAATCCATTCCTCAAGGTATGATGTCTTAGAAGTGACTTCTCAAGATATTAAAATCTTAGAAGTCATTTCTCAAGATATTAGATCTTGAGTACCTCTCGGTTCATGCTATATTGATTACATACTATGGATAAATGAGTGAGGAAAAACACAATCAAAACATCAATAAAATAATGCACAAAACAAAGTTCTAAAGAGAAAACTAAAATAAAATTAGGAGACAATGGACAGAAAATGGAGTTTCCAAAATGAAAGTATCAAAACTCTAGTAAGGAAGAAACACAAGAAGTAGATAACAACAAACAATGATGAAGAAAGAAAACATGAAACACACCTGATGAAGGAAAAAACACGAAATCCCTAACTGAAACGCCCATGAAATCTGCCTTCACAAATTTGCTGGAAAATTGCATGATGATTAGCGCGAAGGAGGAGAAGGAAAACAAGTCGAAATGAGAAGAAATGAGATTGAAAAGACTTAAATAAGTCAATTTAAAACTTTGGAACACTTCACCATTAATAACTAAAAACTCATTAATTACACATGTGTGAAGGGTGAAAGGTGTTGGAGCAATGAAAATTGTCACTCCTGCATTTTCAAAATACAGGAGTTGTAAGAGTGCTTAAAATTACCACTCTTACAATCACCAAAAGAAATATGTTAGAGCCCTAAAAAAAAACACTTTGATATCTGACAAGGTGAAAGCAAAGTGTAGTAGTAGTGAAAATCATTGCTCCAACACCTAGAAGGAAAACTAACACAAGGCTCATGTTGGACTGCTTAAATTTAGCAGTATTACATGAGTGAAAAATATTCTAACTTCCAAAGAATGAGAGTTAACAAAAATATTCGTTCCAAGTATTTTCGAAAGATGAACAAGGAAAAACACTCAAATAGATGATTTGAGGTTTAGGACTATGTGTCAAGGCCATTTGAAATTTGCATCATTTTGCATGCTTGCAGTACATGAAACTATGAAACAAACAAGTTTTGTAGGGGGTTATCACATGAATCAAGTGCAACTGGATTTGAGGATAATAGCTAGCTCTAGATGGGGAGTTTCCTTTAGTCATTCTTAGAAATGATTGAAGGGAGAAGAACTCAAGACTCCAAGTTCCTTTATCCATCCATTGGGTAGTAGAGTTAGCCGACAAAAATAAGAAGACTCAAAAAGACTTAAAAACAAAAAGATGCAAAGGCTATAAAAAATATTTACATTGAACATCTATCACTTCATTGTGCAAAATGTTTCAGATGTTTCCCACTTTGAGGAAGAGAAAATGTTGTCCCATATTCATATGCCAAGAGAAAGTTGTTTTCACCATATAATAGATGGATCTTGAATGGCCCTGTCCAGAGTGAATCAAACTTCCCATGCATGACCTTTGGCTCTCCTCGTTTGTGCCACAAAAAAATGAGATCACCAACTTGGAAGTCACGAGACTTTTCCTTTTTTTTCAAAAAATATTCTTAACTTGTTCTTGATTCTATGTGATATTGTTTTCTACTTGAACACATTTCTCCTTCAATTCAGAGAGATACATTATCCACTTATCAACTGAGTTGTCAAAAGTCTCATCCTCAATGGCTTTAGCCAACTTGAGGGCAGGAAGTTCTAATGTAATAGGAATTTCAGCATTCAACCCATACAAGAGTTGAAAAGGAGACATTCCTATTGCCCGTTTTGGTGTAATCCTATCTTCCCACAAATCATAATAGAAATCTTTGTGCCACAAATGTTGGTTTTCATCCACAAGCCTGCATATTATTGTAACCAAGTTTTTATTGCTAGATTCAGCCTGGCTATTACCTTGTGGGTAATAGTCGGATGAATGAGACAATGTTATGCCATGCTCAGAATAGAACTCAGTTATCTCACTTGATGAGAAAGAAGAAGCATTGTCAACAACAATTTTGTTCGGCACACCTAACCCATAAATGATATTTTCCTTCAAGAAACTACACACAAGTTAAGAAGTAACATGCTTAACCAAAATTGCCTCCACCCACTTAGTGAAGTAATCAATTGTAGTTAAGAGGTAGGTGTGTCCCACACTTGAAGGTGGATTTTCTACACCAATGAAATCAATCCCCCACTATTGAAAGGTTTCTTCAATGACAACAAATTTCAAAGGAAAAGTTGCTAACTTTGGTTTACCCACAAATTGATGGCATAGCTCACATTTATGCACCCGAGAGTGTGCATCTTGAAAGAGTGTAGGCTAGTAATACTTTTCTCTCAAGATCTTGTGAGTAGTAAATGGCACTAAAAAGTGTCCTCCACATGCTAAGTCACAGTAATATTTAATCAATTTTTCTTGATGCTCTTTCAATTTTTCCTGATGCTCTTTGTCAAGACATCATAAGAAAGTACCATCTAAATCATGTTTGTACAAACCATTATCCCACAAGACAAAATTAGTTGATTTCAATTTAATGGTTCTTTTATCTGTTAGAGTTAAGTGATTTGGAAATTCTCCATATGTGATAAAATGAGCAATGTTGGAATACCATTCATTAGTTGTACTGACAAATAACACCATTGGAAACTCATTTGTATTTACCTCTTCAGATTCAAAGATTTCCTCACTAGGATTATTATTAGCAATAAGTTGACATAACCCTCGACCATGAGCTAGCTTGGTGGGATTAATATCCATGTTGTATTCTTGAATTTTGGAAATCCAATTGCTCCTCTTTGTAGAAAATGCCTGTTGTGTCAAGATAGACTTGACACTTGAATCTGGAACCAAGACTTTAACATGACTGTTGAGGATGTAGAACCTAAAATTCTTTACTTCCTTAACCACAACAAAATCATGCTTCTCCATTTGGGAATATTTTAGTTCATTATTTTTTAGAGGATGGCTCATGAATGCAATGGGGGATTCAAAACCCTCACTATTCTCTTGCACTAGAATTCCTAAAAGTGTATGCTTAGAAGCATAACTATACATGATAAACTCCTTTGTGTAGTCTGGGTAGATTAACACTGGTGCATAAGCAATATCCTCTTTGATATCATCAAATGTAGCATTTCTTTATTCCATCCAATGAAAAGTGGTAGTTCCTTTCATCATATTAAGAATATGACAACTCTTCTCTACAAAATATGGTACAGATCCTCGCAAAATAATCACCTTTCCAAAGAAAGAATGAACAAATTTTTTACTTGATGGTAAAGTAAGACCTTGAATACTCTTGACTCTTTCAAAATAAATCTTGATACCCTCTTTGGACACAATTTGACCAAGAAGCTTTCCTTCTATAACCCCAAAGATTGACTTCTTGGGATTCAAGGAAATACCATGTTGTCGGCATCTCTCCAATATTTTCCTCAAATGATAAAAGTGTTCATGATGTTTCTTGGAAAATATTGTAAGATCATCAACATAAACTACAATGAACTTACCAAATACATCATGGAAATCCAAATCCATAGCATGCTAGAACATGGCACAAACATTAATAAATCCAAAAGGCATTCTGCAATATGCAAAAGTACCCTACAACATTGTAAAGGTTGTCTTGTATTGATCACTTGGGCTGAGTTCTATTTGGTTATAACCAGAGAAACCATCTAGTATAGAAAGAATTTCGGATCTGATCATGGTTTGAAGAACTTGATCCATTACTGGAAGGGGATAGTTATCCTCTAGTGATATTTAATTTAGATTTTGGAAATCTACACAAATATGAATCTCACCATTCTTTTTGTGAACGAGAACAATATTAGCTATCCATGTTGAATGATGGATAGGAAATATAATTTGGGTGCTCAACATCTTTTGAATCTCTAGAAGGATTGTTCCGTAAAACTTTGGATTATAATGCCTCTGCTTTTATTTGTAAGGAAATGCTCAAACCTTGAGTGGAATTTCATGTTGCACCTCCTTTGATCGAAAATATTTTAGATCTTCATATGAATATGCCAATGCATCCATATATTCTCATAACAGCTCAACAAATTGATTTATTTCCTCACCGTGCAACACTTACCAATTTTAACCAGCTTAGGATTTTCCTCAACTCCTAAGTTAAACTACTCAATCTCTTTAGATGAATGAAAATCTAATAGTTTCTTCTTATCATAGCGATCATGCTTATCAAAAAGTCTCTCGAGGGATACCAAACCATTAGGAATTTTATTCCCTTTGAGTTGTAGGAATTCGTCACCTATAACTAGATCAACTTCAGAAATGAATTCTCTAGGTGGAGAATCATTCCCTTCAAAGTATAACTCATCAAAAAAAAATTCCTTTTCCAAAAAATAAATAATTTGATGATCGTCATTAAAAATCTGCAAGTTATCAGAGTTGTTTGGAACACTTGGGTGGAAGACCAATTCAATGGTATAAGTAGAATCTTGAAAATCCTTGTGTGGTATTAAAAGAGTAGCTAAAAATACTAGGGAATTAGCTCTATCATTATATTCCCTTGGAACTATATAAATTTCAAAGGCATTGAATTCTACAATGGAATTCCAAACAAGATTACGGTAATGCTTTAGCCTGTCATTTTTTGTTTGATGCAAATTCCTTACCTGAAAAAATACAACCTTTGCATCACCTCATGCATGAAGATTCTTGATCCCTTTCTTTTGTGCAACTTGCATTCCTAACAACAAAGCTTCATATTCAGTAGTGTTATTAGTATTGTCAAACTGTAATTTAAAAGAGAAAGGAAAAAATTTTAATTTGGGTGATATAAAGAAAATTCTAGCTCTAGAACTAGTGGAAAAATAGCTACCATCGAACTCAATTACCCAAACATCATTTGGATCACCAAGACTGATAGTATTGAAATCTACAGCTTCATCATCTGATGAAGCTTCATAATCTAAAATAGATAAATCATCTAATGATGACTCATTTTGTGGTGAAGAAGAGCCAAAACTCTCTAATTCATTACTCGATGTAGGCTCTACATCCCCATCAGTCTAAAGATAATATGTGCCAAAAGCTAAAGACTTAAATCAAATTTGAGATCTCGGATCATCAAAATTTGTTACTAAGAATTTTGACTACCTTTCAAGAATCAACTTCTGCATTACACCCTTCACATGTATCCTTGCCTCTGACATTTCCATGTTAAGCTCACCACCAATATCCTTACATAAATTATTTCCAAGAATCATTCCATAACATGCTAGCACATCTTCTACTAGAACTATCATCTTGATCTTCTTTTCAGGATATGCAACAAACACAAACTATGCATCTTTAATCTATCCAATCAAAGGTACTTGCTTTTTCTCCATAGGCAAACAATGTCTAAAAGTTTTTGTTAGATTTAAACCTAAGGCAGTAGCTACCTTGGCTGGCCCATCAACTTATCTGATGCATTAGAATCTATGACACAATTTCTTAACTTAAATCCACTTACAAGGAAATAAAGAAAGGATCAATACATCTAGAAGTAGTTGGAGGAATGGAAAAAAGATTATGTATAAGAATGAATTTGCACCCCTTATGCAAATTCCACTTATTTCCTTTTTCAACCTTAGGAAACCAAGTTCAGAGGGTTAATTACACCTAATCCAGCTACTTGCATCCCTCTTGGTGCCTGTTTTGAGTGTCGGTGGGGGAATTTTTGTTAGGGACACCCGCGTAATGCGTACACTTCCGCGCGATGTGCTTACGTCCCTAGAAGATTCCTGTGGCTGAACCTACAAAGGCATTACACTTCTCATTGGTGGTTAAGTTGTGACACCCTCTTTGGCCGATCGACCTGAATATGGCCATTTTCTTCATCTCCTTCAAATTCTCTCCTTCAACAAACATTTCATCCTCTAAGCATTCAAACTAGCTTCTTCACACTCTTGTACTCACTTCAAGCATTCTAGTAGCAATCTTTTACCTCATTGCAACAACAACTTCACTCCACCACTTTAATAGAGAAATTTTTGGACCACACTATTTCAACAAAGGCTCAAGTACTCTCAATCCCTCCCCACCAACCTTGAGTGGTTTTGGTGGAGGTGGTAAGCTTCCCATTCCTCTCCTCTATTACTTGGTAGAGTATGCAAATTTACTGTTTTGTAGTGCTTTAGCATTCTTCATTACGTTGTTTTCTTTATCTTGCTTTCCTAGATGTTCGTGGAGGTGGAAACACCTAAATGGGGGTTTGACTGAGGTAGGCCCCTATACAGCCACCCAACATTTTTCTCCTTCTTGTGTGTATGTGAACGTGGTTTCGAGGAGCTAGCTGGTGAACAAGTTTCTTTGTGAGATCCTTCTTGCTTCCCTAACTCTCACATTTTCACTTTATCATATTAGAGAGTATTTTGTTTACTTAATCACATTATTTTGGCCCTTTAATAGTAGTTATCTAGGTCGTTAACTTGTTTTCTCAGGTTTGACCTTGTCTCTAAAGTTGTTTAGTCATATAGATGCTAGGGAACTTAAGAGATGCCAATGCATTGCACTGTCGTCCCAAGACCATGCTTACATCCTCAGGTAGAGAGCTTCCTGAGGTGTAGCGTTGAACCCAAAAATTGGCTTTCCTAGCCCTATCTTGTATTTTAGGTCTATAGGGTGACTAAAGGACATTATAGTCCTCATCACACTCATCTTGCATTCCCCAACATTGTGTTAAGTTGAGGTAAGCTAGGCCAACCTTCTACTATTGGCCCTCTATGAATTGGGGCCTTGAACGTGGTTGGTCCCCCTTTCTTAAATTTTTGGTGAACCTGACATGGACCATTTTGGTTCCATTTTATGATATTGACAATTCCTTTCCTCATACTCTAGGAGTGTTGTAGGTGCGATTTTTGTCAGGCTATCACCTTACAACCCAACCTGTGACCCCTAGTTGGCATAGTTGGAAGGTTTTGAAGGTGTTGCGTAATAAAACCTTAATTGGGTCTCCATCTTATCCTTAAATAACCTTTAGGGACTCTATGAAAGTATCATCTAGTGTGCATTATGGCCTCCTTCCTATATCAACCTATCCCCTTTGCATAGCCTATGGATGGTGGTACTGGCATAACCTTCAATTAACAGGACCTGCTGATGGGTTTTAACAAGGAACCATATCCTCTCTATATTCTTGTGCAGATGAATAGAAACATCGTAGCGGGTCTTCTCGTTGATTCAACGTCACAAGTAAACATAATAATTGAGGAGATCATGTTGATTAACTTCTTACATAAAGATGGGTATGATGCACCTGTGAGTACTATCCACAGGCATGACAGGATTTCCATGCCCCCTTTGGGTAGTATTGTCCTGTCGGTATTGGTTGGACCTAAATTTGTGAAACTTTTGTTTGACATTATCCCTGGGTCTAAGCTATTTAGGGTGAAATTGGGTATCCCTTGGTTAGTGGTGATGAACATGGTGCCCTCAATTGTGCATAAATGTTTAAAATTTATCCATGGTGTTTTTGTACATGTAATCCATGACACCAGTTAGAAACCACCAGTTGCTCATGGTAGCTTCTCCTTGGACTATTCTTGGCCTGGACCCATTGGTCCTCTTTCACCTAGGACAAACCTTCTACATTGAACATATCACAATTATAGGAAAGGATGCCTGAGGCTAAAAGTGAGATACTCTCCCTCGCCTTATGTTGTTTCACATAGGGCTTGCTTAAAAGCTAACAACGATGCCAATAGGGCATGTAGGAAGGAAGAAGAGAAGCAGCCTTGAGATCCTCCTTCCTCTTCCACTGGTCAGTCTGATGCTTCTTCTCACTCTATTGTGGTTCCGTCAAATTCTATTTCACACTTCTGGGAGAATCCTATGGTGCTCGCTTGGCGAAAACCTAAGCATCCTGCATTCAAACTTCTTGTTCTACCGATGGAGCCTAGACCCATTCAGTATAACGAGAAGATCTCCTATGGAGAGTCCTCATTTTCTTGACCTTTGCGGCCTCCTATGACTCTTGCTCCTAAAGCAGTGAATGGGAAGTGACCCGCTACTAAGGTTCTTGAGTTGACTCCCCCTGCTACTCCTCAACCTGTTCCTCTTGCTCCCATTTAGGAATCTATTCCTCTGATGGAGACGATCATAGTGGATGTTCCCATGGTTAAGTAGGAACCTTCTACTCCTTCACTGCCTCCAGCCTCCAACTCAAAGAGTCATAGAAATCACCTTATGCATGAGCAGAAGCGCCAGCAAAAAGATCTCTTAGCTAAACAGGTTGCCTCACAAAGGAAGAATGAAGAGATGACCACCCCTACTTCAAGATCTCATGTAGCATTGTCCTCTTCCCTTCCTTCTGCCTCTCTTCAATCTAGTCCCACATTTCTTTTGACTTTTGTTGTGAGTATGAATGCACCTAACCCCAAGGGGGTACAGGTGTTCATCGCTCCTTCGTTGGAGCCGCCTTTGTTGATGTCCATTCCTAATATCCAACCTTTTCCTAAAGCCCATGGATATGGTTAATACTTTAGTTATATCCACTATGGTTCTTTCCTCCTCTTGCTCTACACCTCTTGGCTTGTCTATGGGGAGGTCATCTCCTCTAATGAAGAAAAATATGGAGTGTGGTCCTTCTAGCAGTGAAGGATTGAAGAGGAGCCCACCTTCTTCACAAGGTGGTCCTATTCTAACTTTTTTTGTCCTAGTGATGGAATCAGTCCCAAATTTCCCTGAGTTCTTCACTGCTCTCGAGTCATTCAGCGAGTCTAGTAGTGAAACTTAGGCACAGCTTACCCTACCTATTGAAGTTAAACATGGAACTCCTATAGGATGCATGTTAAACTCTATGGATGAAGTTTCAACCTTGTCAATGTTCTTCACAAAATCATTGACCCTAGCTCCACAAGAGCTCGGGGAAGAAGACCTTCTAGGGCCTTCTTCCCTAGCCCTTGTTGCAAGAAGGTTGAATGCTCCTCCTCTTAACATCATGCATTCTTCCTGATCTAGTTGGGGATTGATGATCTTTCACCTTGCAACATAGTTACCTATTATTTATATGAGCATGAATAGATTTGACCCTGCTAAACCAGATCCCCCAATGCCCTTTATTTGTGTTTTCTTCTCTCTTTTTCTTTTTCTTTATCTTTATCTTTCTCTCTTCTTTAGTTGAGTTTTCCCTATCATGTGTGGCAACGTTTTTCTTTAACATTTTGATTTTCAGAAAACACATTCGTTGCCAATGAATCTTTTCTCAAAAATCTTCACAAACCTTTCTTCAAAATAACATTCTCAACTTGGAACCCTAGCAAAACATGTTTCCTTCATCATGGGTTCATAAAGAAAGGACTTGAAAACCTTCCCCCAAAGTGGTAACACCTTTGACCTTCCAATCACGTGGGGGCATATTCTTCCTTTCAAATTCATTGATGAAGTGAGCATCTTTCAAAAGGATACCTTGATGATGGATTGATTTGAGAAAGAGAGCATATACTT
>VDFB02271358.1:1177599489-1177709744 GCA_007258455.2 Sequoia sempervirens | reverse complement strand
AATATGCATCATATTGGGACATGAGTCCTCTACTTATATCTAAAATCTTATAAAAAAATATTATCATTTTATTGTGGTTAGGGTGGTTAGATAGACACCTACATATTTTTTTCCCTGAAATTTAAGTACTACTTCATTGAAATTAAAAATTTCACCAAATATATATTATTTTTTAAATAAACCTAGTATTTTATAAAATAAATTCAATTTGTTACAGATTCTATTCTTACGTATTTTTGAAATAATATAGATAACTTATTCAAATTTTTATATCAAGTTTCCTAACTCTGATTTTTCTAAATTTTCCACCACTTAAGGGTCTTTTTCTTCCATGATGATCTTGCACATACTCGCAATACATGATGTGTCTCCCTCTTCACCATAACATAAAGATTCTATAGTGCATTCACAACAAGAGCTAAATCCTTCTCTCTTTAGACATTATCATTCAACCTCCCATTGTGATTAACTTGGATAACGATGATGAGGTTGCTAATAGTGACGAAAAAGTACATAATGAATTGAATATGTTGTTTTTCTCTTAGATATGAGCTTAAATGACAATTCTCCTAAGAGTGTTGAACTTGGTAATGATCCTAGTTTGACACTTTTCATTGTCCCTTTGGCTAGTTGTTTTCCTTTTTTATACAATCAACAAGATTGGGATGTGAACGACCTACTAATAGGTTGACTTGCATGTTCCTTACTAGTCTTGCCTTTGTTTTCTTTTTCATGTTTCTTTATATCATTGCATGTGCGTAATGTGATCTCCCCCGTACCGTTTGGTTTGATGTATCTCTCTCTCTTTGTGACATCCCTCTATTTGTACCTACATTCTTCTCTATGTTGTATTTTCTTTTTCTTTTTCTTTGTCTTGCGTTTTCCTGTTGGGGATGACACTAGGCGTTGAGACATTTAGGTCTCTTCCTTGTTGACCCAAAAGCTTTTCCTTTATCTTTTCTTTATCATGTGTTTTCCTTTTGGGGATGACGGAAGGATTTGAGACATTTAGGTTTTTCACTCTTTGTGTCATTCTTCCTTTTCCATGAGTATTTAGGGAACAATGATAGTTCCGAGCTCTATAAAAACATTGTAGCAAAGACATACTGACCCCAAATCCATGGATGCCTTATGTGATTTTGGGATTTCAATTTTGGGGAAACTCCTTTCCATGATGTAGCTTCATTTGGAAACATATGACTTGGCGTAGGGATTTCCAAATAAGCTATCATGTCCTCTTTAGTGTTAGAATTTAGAATTTTCTACTTTAAAGTAATTTCTCATAGCATGGTGTTTAGTAATTTCTTTAAAGTGGGGGCATACATTGGCATTATTCTTTTGTGTTTTCAACTCATATTTCATTATGTAGTCTTCTTACTTCATGCAATGTTCCCTTCTCTTAGTGTTGACATTGGGTGTGATGTCCTTCAAGAGCATGATCTCTCTTAGCATATTATATTCCTCTTAGTGGATTGATGTGACACACTACATCCCCTATGTTGTGAATCTTCTATTCTTTGATCGATCCTCTCTTGGAGACATTAGGCACAATGTTCCCTAAGTTAAGATCTTACATGAACTAAGCATAGCTCCTCTGAACATACCTTACACTACTTTTGCACTTACAATATTAGTTATATGGCCACCTTGCATAACACACTTTTCTTACCTATGGAGCCATCTTGTTTGTTCATGGGTGTCAAGCATACAAAGTTTTTCTTTCCTCATGGACTCTATTGTTGTCTTGTGTGGTTCCTTATCAAAGTTATCAGGAGGTATAATTTTGGTATGGTTGTATGTATGGGAGTTGAACTTAGGCATTACTTTCCCATAGCCACTTTCTTGTCTATGTGAGTGCATACTAGCTACATGTGTCTGTGTCATGCTTGGGGCTCGCCTAGTGGATGGCCTATGGTTCCACTAGCCCTTGTGAGTATGTGTTTGGTTTGTATAGTGGAAATCATGTTCCACTTGTAAATTTTTTGGATAAAAAACTTAGATCTAATGCACAACATGCAAGAAAAATGGTCGAGGCTTGATCCACCCTTTTTTTTTGTTTTCTCTCTTTGTCTTTGGAAGTGTATGTTTGTGCCTTGTTGTTGCTCCTTACATCATTTACATGTGTGTTATTTTTTTCCTATGTTGGTTTGCAATAAGATATTGGTCCTTGAGGCTTGATCATCCCTCTTGATTGCTGTCATCCTATCTTACTAGCATTGGTATAGTTGGACCTCTCTTGATGCAATTTTGTCTGCTTTAGTGTGAGTTGGAAGCCAGTTCCTTGTCTCACTAAAGTGGGGGCTAAATGTAGTGTAAAAAATGTATCCCTTTACATTTTCACACTCTTTTTGGCCATCCTTACTAAAATTGGGCTTCTTTTTTCCTTATTTTGTCCCATTTTGCATCAACAAGCCTTATTTAATCCATGTTTCTGAAGATAATCTTGACACATATCTAATACCCAATCATAATTTGATGATTTTGGATTGTATGGCCTAGATTTAGTGATATGAGACTCATACGCCACCTTGGGCGTATGGGTCCCACCTAATTTTTTTGCCTAGTCCTAAATATGGCATTAAACTTAACCTTTCTTGAAATTTGTGTCCTAAACTTAGCTTACTAGCACTCATACACCCCAACTAGTGTATGAGTCCTAATTAGCTTGGAATTATTTTAAATTAAAATTTTTGGTGGGATTTTATTCTCCTAGATTTGATGTCTGCTTGTAGTGTTGTAATTTTGGGAAATTTGGCATAAACAAGTATAAATACAAGGTTATTTCACATACTTTCTCCTAACAAGACCTAGCAATTCAAGTATTCAAGCTCTATAAAAAATTTATGATCAAGAGAGTTCAAAAGAGTATTCAAGATTTTACAAGAGCATTCAAGAGATGATTATCAAGCATTTTGGAGCTATATTCAAGGTTCAAGCATCATCCAAAGTCATCATGCATCATGTTTGTTTTTTAGCTAACATTTGTGATGCAAGTTCTTATGATTGAAGCAAGCATTTAAGTTGAGATCTAAAACATTCAATCAAGAGTCAAGATCTACATTCATGCTAACCATTACATTCAAGATTTTAGTCTTTGTTCCAAGTGTTTGGTGAGATGTAACATTACATTTTGTTCATTCATCATTATTTCATGCTATTCTATTTCATTTCAAGGTTTGATTATCAAAAGGAAGTTTGACCAAGTCAAACCCCTATCTACTAACAAGGGTATGTGCAGGATCATCATGGAAAAAATAGGCCCTTAAGTGGCGAAAAAATTCAAAAAAATTAGAGTTAGGCAACTTGGCATAAAAATTTGAATAAGTTATCTATATTATTTCAAAAATATGTAAGAATAAAATCTGTAGAAAATTGAATCATGTAGTTTCTAAACTACTAGGTTTATTTAAAAAAAAAATCTATTTGGTGAAAATTTAAAATTTCAAAGTAGTAGTACTTAAATTTCAGGAAAAAAATAAGAAGTAGGTGTCTGTCTGACCACCCTAACCACAATAAAATGATAATATTTTTTTATAATATTTTAGATATAATTAGAGGACTCATGTCCTGATGTGATGCATATTTTTTTTGTATTTCTTTTCCAAATAAATAATTAATTATGATTTTTTATTAAAACTTTTAAAAAATATAAAAACTCGTATGTCTGACCACCTTAACTTGGTCAAAACTTCATGAGATTCAATTTTTTTTTAATCCTATAGTATGCAAAGCATAAAATTTGACGCATGTTTTGGATTCAAAAAATGTGATACTATTTGAAAGATATAGATGTTTTTCAATTAGCCTATCAATTAGGACTTTAGTCATAATTCAAATAGAAAATGAATAATAATTATTTATTAAATTCAAAGTAAAGCATAATTTATATTGGTGGAAATTTGAGAATCTCCTTCAAAAACCCTTTTCATTTCATCAAATGTGGGTAAAAAAAAAGTTGTCAGCCACATACGCTACACATACCCATCATATTGCCACTTTTTGGCCCATCATGATCCTACACATACCCACAAAATACATTTTTTCCCTCTCTTTGATGTGTGATTTGTATATCTTGTTTGAAGATCCATTGAAGAGAAAGATTGGAGAAAGTTTTCAAAGTTGCAAAGTTATCAAAGTTGTCACCCACCTTGCAAGATCAGAGAAAGTCACCTATAGAGCAGAATTCAAAGTTTCAGACCTAGAGATTAGAAGGGAAAAAAGCTACAAGAAATCACTAGAGGATATAAAAATTTCAAATAAACCCTAATTATACTAGGACTAAATCACCACTTGTGGTATATGAGTCCCAATATACCAATTCTCAGACTTTCTCTATAGATCTTGGTTTAGCAGTCACAGATTTCAGATTCAGGTTGAAACCCTAAGCTAGGACTAAATATCCCCTACTGGTGTATGAGTCCTATTGTGCATTAAAATTTATATTTTTGGGAGTGCAAACCTTTTTTCAAGCATCTCCAGTTTTCCAGGTGCCCCTCTGTCCTTTCTTAGTTCATTATTTTGATTTTTAGTTTCATATCTTTGGTTGCATAGTTAGGTTTACATATCATTTGCATCTTCTTTCCAAGCCTTTGCTTGGTGGTGAACCCTCTTTTATCTTTAAATAAACCTAAGGAAACAATCCTAATCACCTAACCTATCCTTCAATTAGGCCAATTGGTTGAGGGATCTTGGTTTCCTTTAATGAAACAAAAGTGAAATAGGAGGAATCCTAATCCTCCTTTAGTTCCATCTCGCAAAAGGTGGAGCACTATTTCTGAGGTTTTAGGCCCATATATCTTCAATCTTGTGAACATGATTATAGTTTCCCTTTAGCTTATCCTTCATGCCTCGATAATTAAAGTTATTTTTTTTCTTACACTTCTTCATAGTCAACCAATACATTTCAGTTTCCATTGATTTGGCTATTGGAGTTGTAGATATTGAATATCTTCTAGCGATAACTAAAAACTTGAAACCAACTCTACGAGCTTCTACTTGATTGCTCTATGCAACAATTATTTGGCTATATAGTTTCATCAATATTAGTTTGTTACCTAGATACCTTGGTAACATGTATGGTTTCCCATTGAAACAACCAACCCTGGTATAGGTGAAAGTAGGAAATTCTAGAAATATACAACCAAACCTTTTCACTTGTTCCCAAGCTTCATTAGAGACTCTTCTATTTTCAATATCTTTCTTAGACATGTAAATGTAACTATAAAAGAAGTCATTGTTTACCCTTTTGAAGTTCTTGATGTTTTCTTTCAATATGAATCATAGAAAAAGAGGATATACCCAAATGGGGTTAATCAAATGGGTAACACCCAATTTTTGCTTAGTGTTTCACTCAATTATGAGAGGAAAAATGTATAAATAACAATAGAAAACAAACCTAACTGTTATAACATTAAACAGGAGGGTTTTCAAATGATAAAATGATGTGTACCTTTCTGGAAAATTGTTGTTTTATGCCTCACTTAGGACTCATTTTCCTAGTGGAAAATGGGTCCCTATTAGGGTTTTGGAAAATTAGTTTCAAGATCTTGTTCTTCAATGTTTGTACTCCTAGATCCTAGGTGTTTAGCTCATGAAAGTCAGAAATAAATCCACTAGAGAACTTTCTATGATTTTACAATAAAGAGGAAAACTTTAGCAACTTTACAACTTGTTGGGTGAAAATTATGTAATCCCTTTTAAAATATTACAAAACCTTGATTTCAACCACAGTTATGTGAGATAATATCTCTCCTCTCAGAAAGGGGAGGCACCCTTCTTACTAATCATTGAAACTAAGGAAAACTAATCAAATATTTACAATAATGTACACTACACTAATGAGATAGGGGTGTGTCACATTCATTATTCTCTCTTTTTTCAGAGAATATGTTTTAAAATGTTTCACAATTTAACTTCTTGATGCAGCATAACTTTGAACTAAAATTAAGCAGTAATTCTAATATTCCTATCTTTTCAAAGCAAAGCATAGGAATACCAGCATGATAATGATAAGTAACAAATAAGAAAAGCTCACAGAGGCACAAAGTCGTTCTGTAGTTTCTAGTAATGAATCCTTCAAAATAGTAACCAGTTTTGTAAAGGAAACACAAAGTATTCTATATACTCCATGATAAATTCCATGAACAACAAGAATAAATATAAGAACAAATTATTATAGATAATTCACCAATAGTATCAACAATATCATAATTTCAAGTAATAAGTGTAACTCAAAGTTTACACAGATTTACTCAAAAGCACTTTCAATCTCAATCACTTGATACTGTCAATTTAATCAAACCATAAGATAATTGTTCCCAACACAAAGTTTGGTATGCAACTTCACTTCTTTATTGATGAAAATTAGATTCAAAAAATTGAACTCAAAGTTTCAATAATTGCTTCACAATTGGGAAGCACTTCATTGCAAAAGATAAAAGATAACAATTAAAATAGAACCCTCTCTTATGTATAGATGGGAGAGGAGACCTAATCTAGGAAAATCCTAACTAACTAGTTGAATTATTCAAAAATGTTGTCCATAATTATAGGAGAACATATTTGCTTACATGTAATTGTATTTTTCAAAATTGCATGTAAAATGTCGAAGCCTATCTACAAAATGCATGGAAGAAAGTATAAAACTATCTAACTCTAGAGATATAAAAAAATTTATGGTTCCTTGATCTTGGCTCATAAGTCTTCATATTTCTTCTTTATCTATTGCATGAATACCTCATTTGTACCTACTATATAGTCAATAATGGTATGGATCCTTGTGATTGACTTTCTTGCAGATGAGCATATTTTCTTGCATCTATCTATATGCATCTTCAGATTGTCGAGAGAAAGTCATACATCACATATGGCGTACATTGAATTCTTTGAAAGGCTTCATCTTCCACCTACTTCATGATAGCTTCTTTAAATATTTGTGCAATTATCTCACTAAATGGGAGGAAAGTATGATCATCATCAAGGAGTTTACTCAATAACTCCTCAATTCCATTCACCATGGCAACATGATATCCTTTGACATTTCTTGTACTTGTATTTCCTCGATGAGAGATTTGATTAAAATATGTGGTTCTTTAGAGATTCTCTTATTTCCACATACTTCTCTTTGTCAGGGATCACCCCAAATTCCACTAATTTGCTCACTTTCAACTCTTTCATTTGTGACCAAAATGAGAGACATCATTCCATTTCTTTTTTCTCCTTGGAAAGTGTATTTTGTTCTTTTTTCAAGCTCCAATTTCAACTTGGCTATTTGAGCAGTCTTCTCATCAGCAATAGCTATGAGCTATGAACCTTGTTCTATTATCTCATCAATGAATTCATAAAACACCTTACCCTTGGAGACAAACTTCTCTACTTTTTGCACTATTGGTTCCTTGACACTCAAAATGGCCATAGGTTGCACATCTTCTAAATATTTTGCAATCTTAAATTGGTGCATACCCCTCAGCTTTATCTTTGTACATATTTCTAGCCTACTCCATATTATCAATTCTTCCTGATAATGCATTCAAGACCACTTGTGCATCTTCTTTTGCACTTGCATTTTTTACCTTACCATGTTGAACTCTTGTTATTGTGTAATCCTCCATGTCCACATCACCCCGTTCATGTGGTGGCAAACCAATCTCTACATATTTTTGACCTAATTTTTCTATATGAAGTCTTGAATGAACTTTTTCCTTCTTTTTGCCCTTAGCTTTTGGAGGAACTATCTCTTCAAGATCAAGCTCATATGGAGAAATCATTTGTTTCTTGTGCTTTGATACTTGTGAGATCAACCAAGGGGGAAGAGATGAAGCATATCCTTCTTGACTTATTGTCAACTACTATGTAGCAGCCAATTTAGTAGGAATGGATGATATTGTAACAATTGGAGTAGTATCAGTCATGATAGCTCTAGTAGACTATAAACCAAGAGGATCTTGCAATTACTCATTCACGAACCTGTGGAATTTTGTATCTGAAGAGATATCAAATGATGGATATGATAAACTTGGAATGGATGAGGGGGAACTCAAGGAAACATCAACAATTTGTAAGATAGAACCTAAAGGAGAGGTGGAAAGAACTGTTGATACTGGAGGAGGAAAGGAAAAATTTATTGCATGTAAAGTTGATGTGGGAAGAGGAGGAGGAGTAGTAGGATTTGAAGGAATTCGTATGAGGTCCATATTGGTAGTAACAGGTGATGATGTTTTTGGAAGATCTTCAACAATATTCTCGTGGTGAGATTGTTGTTGTTCATCATCATGCATTCTTTCTTCCTCATTACCTTCTTCTTCTCCTTCTTCTACAAACTCTTCATTCTATTTGGATTCTTTCAATTCCTCACTTTCATTTTCTTCCTTTTCTTCAGATGAGTGTTCCTTAGAAGCAAGCTCCTTTCCTTCTGAAGATGGTTGTTCTAATTATGTAGCCTCCTCTTCTTCAAATATTTGTGTAGCACTTTTACCAATAGTAAACTTTATTTTAGGACCTCTTTGAGAGGAAGACGGAGTAGCTACATGATTGTCTTTAGTACAGAGCTCCTTCCGTCAGTTGGTTTCTCCTTCTAGTGTTTCTCCTTTAGATTATGTCCTAAAAAATTTCATTTGAAAGGCATGTCCCTTCAACCATTCAACTTTGTTATGCAAAATAGGAGCAAGCCTTTCTCTAATAGAAACACTTTCCTTTTTAGACCATTGCATTGGAGGTAAAGGATTCCTAGGAATTTCTTCCTCCTTATCTGCATAATTCATGATATCGCTAGGATCTTTGAAATCCTCTGGAATATCATCTACACTGTGTTCTCTAATCTATTCCACTCTCATCCTACAAAAATCCATTCTTTGGATGTCTTCCTCATCTTTGTAGTCTTCCCATATATCCTCAAAGTGGTAGACATGTTGATGATCCTTTTTAAGTTTCCTATTGACATTTTTGTAATCAATGTCAAATTTGTATCTATATGTCCTTATAGTCATAATTTGCATTTTTGCAACTATTGAATTTTCCTTTTGTACACTATGAATAGTATATCCCCCAATAGTAAATGGAAACCTGAAACCTGGCTTGTGAATTCTCTACCATTTCTTATGGATTGGGATCAACTATTGGCACAACTCCATTAGTATCCACTTGTTTGAAGGATATCTATGCAACATGTATGGACACTTCGTGTAACAACTTACTCTCAAATATGTGTAAGTTGGAAACTACAAAAATAAACATCCAACTTTACAAACAACCTTTTAAGCTTCATCTGATACTCTTTTCTTCTTAAGAGTTGGATCAAAAGTGAAAAGTAGAGGTGCAAAGAAAGCAACTATGACTCTCCTCAAATGTTTAAGACTTCCTCTTAAGGTTATTTGATTATAAAAATGATATATATAGGTACAAAATTTTTATTTCCTCTTCTAGACAACCCTAGAAATTGCCTCATAATTGTAGCAGCATATACCAGGTAGGAAGCCATATATTTCAAGGTGGTTGGCACATTGATCAATTGTTCATGAATTTCATCACTTATGTGAGTTCCCCAATCTATGTGTGCTTTCCTTCTTCTAATGATGCAGATATACTCATACATCCAATATTGAAAATTGCATGAAATAGGAAAGCCTTTCACCCTAATTAGAAGAGTAATCATATCCCGAACATCCTCTTTAAAATCACTTCGAGGAAGCCCTTCGGGCCATCTTGAGATAATGGGCCTTGGATTTTTCAACCATTGAGTATTAATCAATGTTTTAGCTTTATTTGGATCCTTTTCATAGACCTCTTGTGCCTATTGAATAGAGATATCCATGTATTTTTCCATGTGTGGCACCTTGAAAACAATGTCGAAGAACTCTGGATCTAATCTCATCATGATTTGTCTAGAAGAATCTCTCACACTTCTTTCCTCCCAGATATAATGAGATGCAACCTAAAGAAAAAACTTTGTTCAATGAGTAGTAGTTGTGAATGAAGCCACTAAGTGAAATTTTCTATGAACTATGAATCACAAATCTTCTTCTAATGGTTTCTTCTCAGTCATTTTCAAAAAATATTCCATATCATGGTGACTAATCTCTGTGTCTTTGATTTCATCAACCTTTGAAATCACAACAATAGGCCGATAAATGCCTTGGTACTTGTACTTCATCTTGACCTCCTTCTTAGAATATGATGGGGGCTTTCTTGATGTCATCTAAGAATACTAGAATCCAATGAATGCCACCTTCATAGATCACCTGATGAGAGTCTGAAAGAAAGTACAAGAAAAATGGACCATGAGATGTTAGGAGAATATGAATTGTACAAGAAATATGGATGCGTGAAGCAAGAAGGAAATTCATAGCAAGTGCAAACGAGCTATGGAGCATGGATAACAGAGCATTAGTGATGAAATGAATTTCAGAGAGAAAATGGAATTGATTTATGGTTATTAAGTGAAAAACTTCTTTTTGTGTAGGAACATTGAAAATTGATGCTCCTTCATCTGGTGAAGTTCATTTGCATGTATTAGTGCTATAAAATAGCACACCTACATGCCCAAAGCATTTGGAAATGAAAATATGTTGGAGCACTAAAATTTAGTGCTTGTGCATTTGGTGAAAAGGTCAAGTCCATGCTTGGGTGCTAAATTTTAACACTTGAACATATCACCTCTTTCAAAAGAAATTGTATGCAAGGGAGGTGAAATCACTGCTCGTTAATGTTAGGGTAAGAACCATCTATGTAGGCATTAAAAAAAATCTGGCTCCTACATCCCTTGTATAATAGGACGAACTTAGATGTAGGAGCGGTGAAAAACACCGCTCCTGCATATGGAGCTAATAACCTCAATATGTGGCATGGTAAGACAATGTCGCTTAGGAATCTATGGAAAATGAGAAGGTTGAGATCCACCATCATTAGATATGTCAATCTGCACTTAGGAATCTATGATGCACAAAGAATCCATTCCTCAAGGTATGATGTCTTAGAAGTGACTTCTCAAGATATTAAAATCTTAGAAGTCACTTCTCAAGATATTAGATCTTGAGTACCTCTTGGTTCATGCTATATTGATTACATACTAGGGATAAATGAGCGAGAAAAAACACAATAAAAACATTAATAAAATAATGCACAAAACAAGTTCTAAAGAGAAAACTAAAAGAAAATTAGGGGACAATGGATAGAAAATGGAGATTCCAAAATGAAAGTATCAAAACTCTAGTAAGGAAGAAACACAAGAAGTAGATAACAACAAACAATGATGAAGAAGGAAAACATGAAACACACCTGATGAAGGAAAAAACACGAAAACCCTAACTGAAATGCCCATGAAATCCACCTTCACAAATTCGCTGGAAAATTGCAAGATGATTAGCGTGAGGGAGAAGGAAAACAAGTTGAAATGAGAAGAAATGAGATTGAAAAGACTTAAATAAGTCAATTTAAAACTTTGGAGCACTTCACCATTAATAACTAAAAAATCATTAATTACACATGTGTGAAGGGAAAAAGGTGTTGGAGTGATGAAAATTTTCACTCCTGCATTTTCAAAATACAGGAGTTGTAAGAGTGCTAAAAATTTCCGCTCTTATAATCAACAAAACAAATATGTTAGAGCGCTAAAAAAAAACACTTTGATATCTGACAAGGTGAAAGAAAAGTGTAGGAGTAGTGAAAATCATTGCTCCAACACCTAGAAGGAAAACTAACACAAGGCTCATATTGGACCGCTTAAATTTAGCGGTCTTACATGAGTGAAAAATATTCTAACTTCCAAAGAATGAGAGTTAACAAAAATATTCGTTCCAAGTATTTTTGAAAGATGAAAAAGGAAAAACACTCAAATAGATGATTTGAGGTTTAGGACTATGTGTCAAGGCCATTTGAAATTTGCATCATTTTTCATGCTTGAAGTACATGAAACTATGAAACAAACAAGTTTCGTAGGGGGTTATCCCATGAATCAAGTGCAACTAGATTCAAGGATAATAGCTAGTTATAGATGGGGAGTTTCCTTTAGTCATTCTTAGAAACGATTGAAGGGAGAAGAACTCAAGACTCCAAGTTCCTTTATCCATCCATTGGGTAGTAGAGTCAGCCGACAAAAATAAAAAGACTCAAAAAGACTTAAAAAAAAAGATGCAAAGGCTATAAAAATATTTACATTGAACATCTATCACTTCATTGTGCAAAATGTTTCAGATGTTTCCCACTTTGAGGAAGAGAAAATGTTGTCCCATATTCATATGCCAAGAGAAAGTTTTTTTCACCATATAACAGATGGATCTTGAACAGCCCTGTCCAGAGTGAATCAAACTTCCCATGCATGACCTTTGGCTCTCCTCGCTTGTGCCACAAAAGAACGAGATCACCAACTTGGAAGTCATGAGACTTTTCCTTTTTTTTCAAAAAATATTCTTAACTTGTTCTTGATTCTATGTGATATGGTTTTCTACTTGAACACATTTCTCCTTCAATTCAGAGAGATACATTATCCACTTATCAACTGAGTTGTCAAAAGTCTCATCCTCAATGGCTTTAGCCAACTTGAGGGTGGGAAGTTATAATGTAATAGGAATTTCAGCATTCAACCCATACAAGAGTTGAAAAGGAGACATTCCTATTGCCTGTTTTGGTGTAATCCTATCTTCCCACAAATCATAATAGAAATCTTTGTGCCACAAATGCTGATTTTCATCCACAAGCCTGCATATTATTGTAACCAAGTTTTTATTGCTAGATTCAGCCTGGCTATTACCTTGTGGGTAATAGTCAGATGAATGAGACAATGTTATGCCATGCTCAGAATAGAACTCAGTTATCTCACTTGATGAGAAAGAAGAAGCATTGTCAACAACAATTTTGTTCGGCACACCTAACCTAGAAATGATATTTTCCTTCAAGAAACTACACACAACTTAAGAAGTAACATGCTTAACCAAAATTACCTCCACCCACTTAGTGAAGTAATCAATTGTAGCTAAGAGGTAGGTGTATCCCACACTTGAAGGTGGATTTACTACACCAATGAAATCAATCCCCCACTATTGAAAGGTTTCTTCAATGACAAAATATTTCAAAGGAAAAGTTGCTAACTTTGGTTTACCCACAAATTGATGGCATAGCTCACATTTATGCACCCAAGAGTGTGCATCCTAAAAGAGTGTAGGCTAGTAATACTTTTCTCTTAAGATCTTGTGAGTAGTAAATGGCACTAAAAAGTGTCCTCCACATGCTAAGTCACAATAATATTTAAGCAATTTTTCCTGATGCTCTTTGTCAAGACATCGTAAGAAAGTACCATCTAAAAATGTTTGTACAAACCATTATCCCACAAGACAAAATTAGTTGATTTCAATTTAATGGTTCTTTTATCCTTTGGAGTTAAGTGATTTGGAAATTCTCCATATGTGATCAAATGAGCAATGTTGGAATACCATTCATTAGTTGTACTGACAAATAACACCATTGGAAACTCATTTGTATTTACCTCTTCAGATTCCAAGATTTCCTCACCAGGATTATTATTAGCAATAACTTGGCATAACCCTCAACCATGAGCTAGCTTGGTGGGATTAATATCCATGTTGTATTCTTGAATTTTGGAAATCCAATTGCTCCTCTTTGTATAAAATGCTTGTTGTGTCAAGATAGACTTGACACTTGAATCTGGAACCAAGACTTTAACATGACTGTTGAGGATGTAGAACCTAAAATTCTTTACTTCCTTAACCACAACAAAATCATGCTTCTCCATTTGGGAATATTTTAGTTCATTATTTTTTAGAGGATGGCTCATGAATGCAATGGGGGATTCAAAACCCTCACTATTCTCTTGCACTAGAATTCCTGAAAATGTATGCTTAGAAACATAACTATACATGATAAACTCCTTTGTGTAGTCTGGGTAGATTAACACTGGTGCATGAGCAATAGCCTCTTTGATATCATCAAATGTAGCATTTCTTTTTTCCATCCAATGAAAAGTTGTAGTTCCTTTCATCATATTAAGAATATGACAACTCTTCTCTGCAAAATATGGTATAGATCCTTGCAAAAAAATCACCTTTCTAAAGAAAGAATGAACAAATTTTTTATTTGATGGTAAAGTAAGACCTTGAATACTCTTGAATCTTTCAAAATAAATCTTGATACCCTCTTTGGACACAACGTGACCAAGAAGCTTTCCTTCTGTAACCCCAAAAATTGACTTCTTGGGATTCAAGGAAATACCATGTTGTCGGCATCTCTCCAAGATTTTCCTCAAATGATAAAAGTGTTAATGATGTTTCTTGGAAAATATTGTAAGATCATCAACATAAACTACAATGAACTTACCAAATACATCATGGAAATCCAAATCCATAGCATGCTATAACATGGCACCAACATTAATAAATCCGAAAGGCATTCTGCAATATGCAAAAGTACCCTACGACATTGTAAAGGTTGTCTTGTATTGATCACTTGGGCTGAGTTCTATTTGGTTATAACCAGAGAAACCATCTAGTATAGAAAGCATTTTGGATCTGATCATGGATTGAAGAACTTGATCCATTACTGGAAGGGGATAGTTATCCTTGAGTGATAGTTGATTTAGATTTTGGAAATTTACACAAATATGAATCTCACCATTCTTTTTGTGAACAAGAACAATATTAGCTATCCATGTTGAATGATGGATAGGAAATATAATTTGGGTGTTCAACATCTTTTGGATATCTAGAAGGATTGTTCCATAAAACTTTAGATTATAATGCCTCTGCTTTTATTTGTAAGGCAATGCTCCAACCTTGAGTGGAATTTCATGTTGCACCTCCTTTGATCGAAAATATTTTAGATCTTCATATGAATATGCCAATACATCCATATATTCTCATAACAACTCAACAAATTGATTTATTTCCTCACCGTGCAACACTTACCAATGTTAACCAGCTTAGGATTTTCCTCAACTCCTAAGTTAAACTACTCAATCTCTTTAGATGAATGAAAATCTAATAGTTGCTTCTTATCATAGCGATCATGCTTATCAAAAAGTCTCTCGAGGGATACCAACTCATTAGGAATTTTATTCCCTTTGAGTTGTAGGAATTCATCACCTCTAACTGGATCAACTTAAGAAATGAATTCTCTAGGTGGGGAATCATTCCCTTCAAAGTATAACTCATAAAAAAAAATTCCTTTTCCAAAAAATAAATAATTTGATGATCGTCATTAAAAATCTGCCAGTTATCAGAGTTGTTTGGAACACTTGGGTAGAAAACCAACACGATGGTATAAGTAGAACCTTGAAAATCCTTGTGTGGTATTAAAAGAGTAGCTAAAAATACTAGGGAATTAGCTCTGTCATTATATTCCCTTGGAACTATATAAATTTCAAAGGTATTGAATTCTACAATGGAATTCCAAACAAGATTACGGTAATGCTTTAGCCTGTCATTTTTTGTTTGATACAAATTCCTTACCTAAAAAAATACAACCTTTGCATCACCTCATGCATGAAGATTCTTGATCCCTTTATTTTGTGCAACTTGCATTCCTAACAACAAAGCTTCATATTCAGTAGTGTTATTAGTATTGTCAAACTGTAATTTAAAAGAGAAAGGAAAAACTTTTAATTTGGGTGATATAAAGACAATTCTAGCTCCAGAACTAGTGGAAAAATAGCTACCATCGAACTCAATTACCCAAACATCATTTGGATCACCAAGATTGACAGTATTGAAATCTGTAGCTTCATCATCTGATGAAGCTTCATAATCTAAAATAGACAAATCATCTGATGATGACTCATTTTGTGGTGAAGAAGAGCCAAAACTCTCTGATTCATTACTTGATGTAGGCTCTACATCCCCATCAGTCTAAAGATAATATGTGTCAAAACCTGAAGACTCAAATCAAATTTGAGATCTCATATCATCAAAATTTGTTATTGAGAATATTGACTCCCTTTCAAGAATCAACTTCTGCATTACACCCTTCACATGTATCCTTGCCTCTGACATTTCCATGTTAAGCTCACTGCCAATATCCTTACATAAATTATATCCAAGAATAATTCCATAACATGCTAGCACATCTTCTACTAGAACTATCATCTTGATCTTCTTTTCAGGATATGCAACAAACACAAACTGTGCATCTTTAATCTATCCAATCAAAGGTACTTGCTTGTTCTCCATGGACAAACAATGTCTAATTTTTTTTGTCAGATTTAAACCTAAGGTAGTAGCTACCTTGGCTAGCCCATCACATTATCTGATGCACTAGAATCTATGACACAATTTCTTAACTTAAATCCACTTACAAGGAAATAAAGAAAGGATCAATACATCTAGAAGTAGTTGGAGGAACAGAAAAAAGATTATGTATAAGAGTAAATTTGCACCCCTTATGCAAATTCCACTTATTTCCTTTTTCAACCTTAGGAAACCAAGTTCAGAGGGTTAATTACACCTAATCCCGATGCTTGCATCCCTCTTGGTGCCTGTTTTGAGTGTTGGTAGGGGAATTTTTGTTAGGGACACCCGTGTAATGCGTACACTTCCGCGCGATGTGCTTACGTCCCTAGAAGATTCATGTGGCTGAACCTACAAAGGCATTACACTTCTCATTGGTGGTTAAGTTGTAACACCCTCTTTGCCCAATTGACCTGAATATGGCCATTTTCTTCATCTCTCCTTCAAATTCTCTCCTTCAACAAACATTTCATCCTCTAAGCATTCAGTCCAATTTCTTCCAAGCATTCAAACTAGCTTCTTCACACTCTTGTACTCACTTCAAGCATTCTAGTAGCAATATTTTACCTCATTGCAACAACAACTTCACTCCACCACTTCAATAGAGAAAGTTTGGGACCACATTATTGCAACAAAGGCTTGAGTACTCTCAATCCCTCCCCATCAACCTTGAGTGCTTTTGGTGGAGGTGGTAAGCTTCCCATTCCTCTCCTCTATTACTTGGTAGAGTAAGCAAATTTACTGTTTTGTAGTGCTTTAGCATTCTTCATTACATTGTTTTCTTTATCTTGCTTTCTTAGATGTCCGTGGAGGTGGAAACACCTAAATGGGGGTTTGACTGAGGTAGGCCCCTATACAACCACCCAACATTTTTCTCCTTCTTGTGTGTATGTGAACGTGGTTTTGAGGAGCTAGCTGGCGAGCAAGTTTCTTTGTGAGATCCTTCTTGCTGCCCTAACTCTCACATTTTCACTTTATCATATTAGAGAGTATTTTGTTTACTTAATCACATTATTTTGGCCCTTTAATAGTAGTTAGCTAGGTCGTTAACTTGTTTTCTCAGGTTTGACCTTGTCTCTAAAGTTGTTTAGTCATACAGATGCTAGGGAACTTGAGAGATGCCAATGCGTCGCGCTATCGTCCCAAGACCACACTTACATCCTCGGGCAGAGAGCTTCCCGAGGTGTAGCGTTGAACCCAAAAATTGGCTTGCCTAGCCCTATCTTGTATTTTAGGTCTGTAGGGTGACTGAAGGACATTATAGTCCTCATCACACTCATCTTGCATTCCCCAACACTGTGTTAAGTTGAGGTAAGCTAGGCCAACCTTCTACTGTTGGCCCTCTATGACTTGGGGTCTTGAACGTGGTTGGTCCCCCTTTCTTAAATTTTTGGTGAACCTGACATGGACCATTTTGGTTCCATTTTATGATATTGACAATTCCTTTCTTGGTACTCTAGGAGTGTTGTAGGTGTGATTTTTGTGAGTCTGTCATCTTACAACCCAACCTGTGACCCCTAGTTGGCATAGTTGAATGGTTTTGAAGGTTTTGCGTAATAAAACCTTAATTGGGTCACCGTCTTATCCTTAAATAACCTTTAGGGACTCTATGAAAGTATCATCTAGTGTGCATTATGGCCTCCTTCCTGTATCAACCTATCCCCTTTGCGTAGCCTATGGATGGTGGTACTGGCATAACCTTTAATTAACAGGACCTGCTGATGGGTTTTAACAAGGAACCATATCCTCTCTATATTCTTGTGCAGATCAATAGAAACATCATAGTGGGTGTTCTCATTAATTCAACGTCACAAGTAAACATAATAACTGAGGAGATCATGTTGATTAACTTCTTACATAAAGATGGGTATGATGCACCTGTGAGTACTATCCACATGCATGACAGGATTTCCATGCCCCCTTTGGGTAGTATTGTCCTGTCGGTCTTGGTTGGACCTAAATTTGTGAAACTTTTGTTTGACATTATCCCTAGGTCTAAGCTCTTTAGGGTGAAATTGGGTATCCCTTGGTTAGTGGCGATGAACATGGTACCCTTAGTTGTACATAAATGTTTAAAATTTATCCATGGTGGTTTTGTACATGTAATCCACGACACCGGTTAGAAACCACCAGTTGCTCATGGTAGCTTCTCCTTGAACTATTCTTGGCCTGCACCCATTGGTCCTCTTTTGCCTAGGACAAACCTTCTACACTGAACATATCACAACTATAGGAAAGGGTGCCTAAGGCTAAAAGTGAGATACTCTCCCTCGCCTTATGTTGTTTCACATAGGGCTTGCTTAAAAGTTGACAACGATGCCAATAGGGCATGTAGGAAGGAAGAAGAGAAGCAGCCTCGAGATCCTCCTTCCTCTTCCACTGGTCAGTCTGATGCTTCTTCTCACTCTATTGTGGTTCCGTCAAATTCTATTTCACACTTCTGGGAGAATCCTATGGTGCTCGCTTGGAAAAAACCTAATCATCCTACATTCAAACTTCTTGTTCTACCGATGGAGCCTAGACCCATTCGGTATAACGAGAAAAAGATCTCCTGTGGAGAGTCCTCCTTTTCTTGACCTTTGTATCCTCCTACGACTCTTGGTCCTAAAGCATTGAATGGGAAGAGACCTACTACTAAGGTTCTTGAGTTGACTCCCCCTGCTACTCCTCAACCTGTTCCTCATGCTCCCATTTAGGAATCCGTTCCTCCAATGGAGACGGTCATAGTGGATGTTCCCATGGTTGAGCAAGAGCCTTCTACTCCTTCACCGCCTCTAGCCTCCAACTCAAAGAGTCATAGAAATCACCTTGTGCGTGAGCACAAGCACCAGCGAAAAGATCTCTTAGCTAAACAGGTTTCCTTACAAAGGAAGGATGAAGAGATGACCACCCCTACTTCAAGATCTCCTGTAGCATTGTCCTCTTCCCTTCCTTCTGCCTCTCTTCAATCTAGTCCCACATTTATTTTGACTTCTGTTGTGAGTATGAATGCACCTAACCCCAAGGGGGTACAGGTGTTCATTGCTCCTTCGTTGGAGCCGCCTTTGTTGATGTCCATTCTTGATATCCAACCTTTTCCTAAAGCCCATGGATATGGTTAATACTTCAGTTGTATCCACTATGGTTCTTTCCTCCTCTTACTCTACACCTCTTGGCTTGTCTATGGGGAGGTCATCTCCTCTAGTGAGGAAAAATATGGAGTGTGGTCCTTCTAGCAGTGAAGGATGGAAGAGGAGCCTACCTTCTTCACAAGGTGGTCCTATTCTAATTTTTTTTGTCCTAGTGACAGAACTAGTCCCAAATTTCCTTGAGTTCTTCATTGCTCTCAAGTCATTCAGTGAGTCTAGTAGTGAAACTTAGGCATAGCCTACCCTTCCTACTGAAGTTAAACATGGAACTCCTATAGGATGCATGTTTAACTCTATGGATGAAGTTTCGGCCTTGTCAATGATCTTCACAAAATCATTGACCCTAGCTCCACAAGAGCTCGGGGAAGAAGACCTTCTAGGGCCTTCTTCCCTAGCCCTTGTTGCAAGAGGGTTGAATGCTCCTCCTCTTAACATCATGCATTCTTCTTGATCTAGTTGGGGATTGATGATCTTTCACCTTGCAACATGGTTACCTATTATTTATATGAGCATGAATAGATCTGACCCCGCTAAACCAGATCCCCCTATGCCCTTTATTTGTGTTTTCTTCTCTCTTTTTCTTTATCTTTATCTTTCTCTCTTCTTTAGTTGAGTTTTCCCTATCATGTGTGGCAACGTCTTTCTTTAACATTTTGATTTTTAGAAAATGCATTCGTTGCCAGTGAATCTTTTCTCAAAAATCTTCACAAACCTTTCTTTAGAATAACATTCTCAACTTGGAACCCTAGCAAAACATGTTTCCTTCATCATGGGTTCATAAAGAAAGGACTTGAAAACCTTCCTCCAAAGTGGTAACACCTTTGACCTTCCAATCACGTGGGGGCATATTCTTCCTTTTAAATTCATTGATGAAGTGAGCATATTTCAAAATGATTCCTTGATGATGGATTGATTCGAGAAAGAGAGCATATACTTTCAAATTTTGCATCCCTTGAGTTGACCCCCTCTTCATGTTAGGTCCCCAAGGGACCCATTTGAAAGTCTTCCAACTTGATTGACGGTTTGCATGACTGTCCACTTATTTCCTATGTGACTACTTCTTGACTTTGTGGACTCTAATTTCCTAGGTTTCCTCCATGCAAGAGATCTTGGGGGATACCTCCCTAGAAGACTGAGAGCCTATAGGGCACTTCCTTTGAGCTTACTCCATGTGAGAGATCTTGGGGGTGGCTCCCCTATAGGTTTTCGGGCCTATGGAGCACTTTCTTGGGTTTCCTCCATTTGAGAGATCTTGGGGGTTACCTTCCCTAAAGTTTTATGAGTCTATAGGGAAATTCCTTGGGTATTCTTCATGCAATATATCTTGGAGAATACCTTCCCTATAGGTTTGCAGGCTTGTAGGGTGCTTTCCTCACTTCTTCCATGTGAGATATCTTAGGCGATGCTTCTTAGGTATCCTCCATGTGAGGGTTCTTGGGGGACACCTTCCTTGTAGGTCTATAGACCTATAAGGTGCTTAATTCATAGGGCTTCCTTCATGTGAGAGATATTGGGGGTTTCCTCCTTGCAGGTTCGTGGGTCTATAAGATGCTTTATTTCTTCAAATTCATAGTTTTGAAAAGCTATGGAGTCCTTTGCTTGTCCTATACCTTCAGGTTCATCAGATCATGGTCTACTTCCTTGATGATTTAGGTATACATTTCTAACCTTACTCCTTCCTTGATATACTTTATTGAAGCACTCATCAGTACTTGTGCTCACTAAAGTGGGGGAAAAATGTATAAGAGTGAATTTTCACCCCTTATGCAAATTCCTCTTTTCTCCTTTTTCCACCTTAGAAAACCAATTTTGAAGGCTTAATTAAACCTAAGCCCACTGCTTGCATTCCACTTGGTGCCTATTTTGAGTGTCAGTGGGAAATTTCTATCAGGGATGCACACATAGCACATAGACATCTGCATGGCATGCTTACATCCCTAGTAGATTCCTATGGATGAACCTGCAGAGGCGTTATAGTTCTCATTGGTGCTCAAGTTGTAATTCCCTCTTCGGCAAACCGACCTGAATATGGTCATTTTCTTGAAATATCCTTCAAATTCTCTCCTTGAACAAGTATTTCATTCTCTAAGCATTCAGTCCAACTTCTTCCAAGCATTCAAACCAGTTTCTTCATACTCTTGCACTCACTTCAAGCATTCTAGCAGCACTCTTGCACCTCATTGCAGCAACAACTTCACTCCACCACTTTAGTAAAGAAAGTTTGGGACCACACCATTGCAACAGAGGCTTGAATACTCTCAATCTCTCCCCCATTATCCTTGAGTTCTTTTGGTGAAGGTGGTCAACTTCCCATTCCTCTCCCCTATTACATAGTAGAGTAAGCACATGTACTGTTTTGTAGTGCTTTAGAATTCTCCACTACTTTGTTTTCTTTATCTTTCTTTATTGGCTACCCATGGAGGTGGAAATACCTAAATGGGGGTCTGACTGAGGTAGGCCCCTATACAGCCACCCAACATTTTTCTCCTTCTTCTGTGTATGTGAACATGGTTTCAAGGAGCTAGCTGGTGAACAAGTTTCTTTGTGAGATCCTTCTTTTTCCCCTAACTCTCATATTTTTACTTTATCATATTAGAGAGTATTTTGTTTACTTAATCATATTATTTTAGCCCTTTAATAGTAGTTAGCTTGGTCAGTAGCTTGTTTTCTTAGGTTTGACCTTGTCTCTGAAGTTGTCTGGTCGTACAGATGCTAGCGCACTTGAGAGATGCCTGTGTGATGCGCTATCATCCCAAGACTATGCTTACATCCTCAGGCAGAGAGCTTCCTGAGGCATAGCGTTGAACCCAAAAACTAGCTTGCCTAGCCCTATCTTGCATTTCAGATCTGTAGGGTGACTAAATGACATTATAGTCCTCATCATTCTTATCACGCATTCCCCAACACCGTGTAAAGCTGAGGTAAGTTAGGGAAGCCTTCTGCTCTTGGGCTTCCTCTCTTACAAATTATTCTATGGAGTTTTTAGCTTTGGGGCAATAAAAATATTTGAAGATATTTCTCTAGATGGATTAGTTTCTTTATCCTTCACAAACTTGACAAGCCTATGAAATTGATCAGGATTTTCCTTCAAATATTCTGCTTCAGACATCTAGTTTTTTGTCTTTTTGGCATGATCAATGATGCCAAAAGATTGAAAGGAACTTTGTAAAGATGATGTAGTGACCTCATTTATAGGCTTAGCAAAGGGTACACTAGTATTAGGAACTTGGACATTGGATTTTGGAACAACAGGAACTGCAGGAGGAGGACGAGGAGTACTTGTTTATTTGTTGTATCTTTTGGTTTCCAAGGTAAATGAGAGCCTCTTTTTGCAATGGTAACTGGTGGCTTATCCTTTTCTAGTGGCGAAATAGCTTGAGCTTTATCAAGCTAGTTTTTTGTGACCGTGTAAAGAAAACATATGTATCTATAACTAAGTCCTCATCATCAAATTCATTTTCCATTTGCAAATAGCCAATATTGGAGTCGTCAGCTTGTTCTATTTCTTCATCTTGAAAAAGATCAACATTTTCTTATGTGGGATAATCTGGTTGTGCATATTCATCTTGTTCAGCCTCATAGTATCCCACTATAGTATTATTTGGTGGAGCTTTAAGTGCAAGTATTCTTGGTGGCGCAGGAAGACGATTCTGATTTCTATTCCTAGAATAGTTAGGAAAAGTCCTTGTAACATCCTTGTAAGTATTATTGTTTGAAACTTATTTTTTCAAAGCCAAGATCTCATTTTCCAACTTTTGAACCATAGGATCAACAAAATTAGAATTAGCATTAGAGGCTAAAGAACCTGATGCTTGCACTTTTCTATTTGTACTCATTCTTATTTCTCCAGCTAGAATCATATCATCCTCAATACTTGTTGCTAACTGCTGAGCTGCTTTGACATTGGCAAGAGGTACCCTACGCAAATGAAAACTTACTTTGGGAAGCTACGTATTAATGAAGAAACACTTTAAGTTATGATCCTTTGGTTTCACCACCATTGGGATTCTTGTCACTAGCTTATTAAAATTAGCCACAAACTCACGCATGGGTTCATGGGATTCTTTTCACATGGTTGTAAGCTTCCCCAACAAGGCATGTGCATCTTTAGCAGGTTTGAACCTTTCTTCAAACTTGGCACGAAGGGTATTCTAATAGTAACTAAAGAAATTGGGAGAGTATAGAACCATTATGAAGCAACTCCTTGTAGAGTTTTAATGAACAATCTTACAACAACATCTTCATGTTCTAGGCCTTGAACACCACAAACAATGTAAATTGCAGCAATGTGCTCATCGGGATGCTATTTTCTGTCACCTTGAAACTTTGGGATATGCTTTCTTGAGACATGTGGAAGTTCATGCAAAGGTGCAGTCAAACTAAGGGGATCAAATGCATTTCCCCAAGGTCCTATAGGTGGTGTAGCCATGATACTTTGCACAACAGTTACTTGAACTGGAACTCTATGAAAGACATAGGATTCACTTGGAATGGGAGTTCTTAGTTTTTGTGGAGGATAACTTGCAATTCGCTACAATGGTGACCTTGCTCATAGAGGAGAAGGAAGGATGTTATGTCACTACAATAATTCAAAAAATGGATCCACCACTCCTTGAGCCCTTAAACCTCATGTATAACTTCTATCAGCCATAATGTAGACTTGAAACAAGAAAAAGATTAATAATAACAATACACATGATCACAATAAGATACTGGAGTATTTATTCACTTCAATCAAAAGAATGAGGCTTTGATTGCATACTTCATTCCCTAGTGGAGTTGCCAAAAAAATATTGGGTGAAAATTATGTAATCCTTTTTAAAATATTGCAAAACCTTGATTTCAACCACAATTATGTGAGATAATATCTCTCCTATTAGAAAGGGGAGGCACCCTTCTTACTGATTATTGAAATGAAGGAAAACAAATCAAACATTTACAATAATGTACACTACACTAATGAGATAGGGTTGTGTCACATTCATGATTCTCTCTTTTTTCAAAGAATATGTTTTACAATGTTTCATAATTTTAACTTCTTGATGCAATACAACTTTGAACTAAAATCAAGTAGTAATTCCAATATTCCTATCTTGTCAAAGAAAAGCCTAGGAATACCAGCATGATAATTATAAGTAACAAATAAGAAAATCTCATGGAGGCACAAAGTAATTATGTAGTTTCTAGTAATGTATCTTGTTGGCAAGAGACACTACACAAGTCATCTAGTGTTGTCATTGATGGCAACCCTAGTCACTGATTCAATCCAAACTTCAGTAGTTGCTTATACAGGAAGTTAGATTGAAGTTTTGTGATTAATTGTCAAGCTAGAATAGAGCATCTGATAGAGTTGTGTTTTTCTATTCATATGTAATTTTATGTTATCATTCTGAGTTGTGGATCTCAGGGAAGGTTTTTCAGTGTATGATCTATGTTATCCTTTAATCTTAGAGGCTTGTATTGATTTGTGTGCAAGTTAGAAGATCCGGTTGATTGATTTTCTGTCTAACAATGCAAGAAGGTCGACTAAGTGAATATAGCATGTTGTGGATCTTTGAGGAGTAATTGTTTGAAGTTTTTTGTGTTTGAGCATGTTATTTTGGGTCCTCACTATGTTGTGGCTGACCTTGGTTGCTGCACATTGAAAATTATCTATAGATTGAGTCGACGGTTTGTAAATATCTTATGTTTTGTTGAAGCCGACATGTGGTTGATTAAATATTTAGTTGTGGATATATATAAGAGATCATTTATATCATTTGGATGTATGTACAAAGTGTGTTGATGTGTGTTGCAAAATTCAGATGGATTGTAGAGCGATTATGTACAATTTCACTTGTGCAAAAAAAGATTTGTGATCCAAATTAAAGTAGATAAAGCAGAAGAGGAGAATCAGATAAAAGGTAAAGAATGTGATTGATGTGCTTAACCAAAATTGTAATTGGGAATTATTAGATGCTATTCTTTCAATTCAAATCTTTTGGATGTAGTCCAAATGTTTTGTAAGACAGTGAGTCTTCCTTTTGTATCTAAGCAGTGAACTTTAGGCAGTGTGCTTGAATGCATGTGCATTCCCATTTGTAAACACTTATATTTGAGTATGTACTCATATTTTGGATTGACCTCCACCATGGTTTTTCCCCTAACAAGGTTTCCACATAAAAAATATTGGTGTAATGTGTGTTTCTGATGTGTTAATGATTTATTCTTTCATGGTTATTAATCAGATCTGAGAATAAGGTTAACAAGTTTAATAAGTTTAAATTTTTGTGACAACTGATTCACCCCCCCTCTTAGTTTTTTGCCCTTGTTTTTCCAAAAATTGGTATTAGAGCTTGGTTCCTCAGAAGAAGTTTAAAAGCTTGGGGAAGATTCGGGAAAGTGATTCAATGGATTAAAGAAGTCTTCAACAACAAATTTTGGTGGCACTAGATGATCTTGATCAGTCCAAATCTGAAATCTAGGAATTGCAGGCAAGCCTCATGAATGATGAGAAATTCATTCAATCATTTAAAGATAAAATCAATGAGTCTAGGGAAAATAGAAAGGAAATTTTTGATTAGCTTAAGAAAAAAGAAAGTAAGAGCATTGAAGGTGAACACTTGAGTCAAGCCTTGAAGGAAAAGACAAGAGAATGTGGAAAGCTTCCTAGAGATAATACTTTCTTGAAGCATGAGATGGAATCTATTGTGATGAGGATGACCAAGGAGATTGAAGAAAAAAATAAAAATGAAGATAATTTTGACCAGTCCTTGAAAGAAAATTCTAAAGAGTGCATCCAAATTACTGATGGTTTCAATCCATTGGAGCTTGAATTGGAACAATCCAAAATTAATGAAGAAGAGATTGAAAATAAAATTATAAATCTCAAAGATGAACTTGCTACTACAAATGAATTCAAGGAGAAGTTTAAGATTATCTTAGCCAAGCTTTATGAACTGATTAAAAGTCAGAGGACTGGAAGTGACAAGCAAGGTCTTGGATATGAGAAAGGAGAAAGTTCTAGATCTAGACAAATGAAATTTAGGCAAGGAAATTAGATGAAAAAAGATGGAAGGTATCTAGTAAGACAACCTAGTGCTTAAAGGTTCAATGGTTACTATTTTTTTTACAATAAATTTTGTCATATGGTTGCTCAATGTAGAAGAAAAATGAATCCAAGTGGTCCATGATTCTCAGGTCAGTGTTTCAATTGCTATAAGTATGGTCATAAATCAATTGAATGCATAAATATGTCAAAAAAAAATTTCAATAGAGATTTAAAATGTTTACCTACAATAGATTTGGCCATATTGCTAACCAATATAGATCAAGCAAAAATCAATGAAACAACTGGTCTAGACAAAGAAATGTTGTGTGCTATAGCTGTAACAAATCTGATCACATTGCTAGATTTTGTAGAAGCAGAAAGGGTCTGGTAAATCAAAGGAAAAACATGCAGAAGGATGAAAAGGGAAAATGAAAAGTTACTATAGATGATATTAGGAAGAAAATGAAGAAGACATGGGTGAAGAAGACTCCTTGTATTGCAGGAAATGAACCAACACTAGAATCTGGTACTAGAAATTCCTTCGAGAATTGGTTTATGGCCTCTGGCCTAGGGGGAGTTCTCAAGAAAATATTTTTAGCACCTTGTTGGTAGTTCATACCAAAATGTGGCAGATGGCATTGATTGCATTAGTAATGTGGAGATGTTTTGGGATCTATTGTGGAGGAGATTTTTGCAAAATTGAAGGTCCATAGAATAATTTTCTTTCATAGCCTGTGAAAATAGGGTATCCAGAAGACCTAGGGAAAAAGCATTTATTGTGATGAAAAATTTAGGTGTGCGAATGATAAAAAGTCATTTCTATCCTTCATTTTTCACATTGCATTTTGAGAAGAAGAAGTTTGGAGAGATTTGAAGAGAACTTTGGTGAAGATTCAAGTCTAAAGGTGATTCGACGATCATACCCTAATCTGACGAAAGGTATTTATATGTAAACTCGTGAACTTGAAAATTATAGAAATGGTTGCTCCATTGGTTGTTGATATTAGGGATAGGCCTCGTCTAAAATTCAAATGACACCCATTCAAATCCATCAAGACAGAACCATTAGGTACATTTTCTTTCGTTTCGTATGGTGTTTTTCATATCGAAGATATTAGGGTATACATTCATGAAAATTTTGAAGAATTAGGAAGCTCCCAATTGTTGAATTTGTACACCAATCACATTTTGGAAGAAGATTTATGTGTAAAAACTGAATTCAAAACTCTAGAGGATAAGTTCATTCAAATTGTGAAGTTTCTTGTGTTTGAAGAAAATGAATGGGTTCAGTACATATTGAGTTGAGTGCATGCTGAGTTTATGTTGTTAAGTCAGCCTTTCAAGATCACAAAGGAAGCTATAAGGATTATTACTGGTTTTAATTCATTTGATGAGTTGCCGACATTGAAATCTATGAAGAATCAAACTATTATAGATGCAACCGGTTTAGTTTTTGACAAGAGAGCCATGAAAATCAATGATATCATTGAAGTGGATGTTAGACTTTCCTCTATGGTCATTGGTTACAAAATCTATCACTCCAGCCAAGATAATTTTGTATTTGGTACAACAATCTATGCAACATATAAGATGGTCAAAGAAAATGTAGAATATGACCTATGTGAGTTACTCCAGAGCCAGGTAATTGAGAATCTCAAAAAAATCAAGCAGGATAAGAACTCTTTCAAGTATGGTAATATGTTGTTGTTTCTATTCTTCTACGTCATGAATGAAGTTCTGAGAGTTGGAAAAGTGCATTGGAAAGGTGATAAACTTGTAGCTATTCAAATTAGAGACATCTTGTATGGAATTGGTGACAACAATGTTAGAAAAACTACTTTTAGGTTATTTCAAAAGTTTTCAGAATGAAATGTAAGCCAGAGAAAGGATTCCCACATCTATTGTGGAAAATTACAAGGACACAATTTGCTTCATGGTTGAAATTGATTAGTGCTTGATGGAAGCTATAGAACCTAGAATAGTGTGGATAATGCCTATGGGTTACGAGGTTGAGGAACACATTTTGGAGCTATATGCTCAACACTTGCTAAGTAAACCTTAGGATCTGATAGAAGAAAGGTTTGGAACCTTTTAGGAAAAGAATATGGAAGTTCATGAATAATTGAAGAAGCCTATGATAATCAAGAAAGCGACAAAAGAAGTGGAAGCTTTTGTAGAAAGAATGGGTATATCCGCTGAAGTTGTAAGGGAAGCTAGGAGGAAAAGAGAACAATATGAAGTAGGAGATCCAACTAGAACTATGTTTGCTAGTTCGACAACATCCTCTGCCAGATCTAGATCTACAAGGAGCTATTCACTCTCATCCAGTCCTACAAAGAAGTAAAGCCCTGTGAAAGATCAAGTCAAGACATCCAATAGAGAAGGAAAGAGGAAGAAGGACAAGAGAAAAAGAGTATGTTGTTTCAAAAGATGAAGAAACTAAATATGATGAAGAGGTAAGAGAAATTAAGCAAAAGGGCTCGAAAGCATCTAAAGTCTCTAAGGACAAGCCCTCTAGTGAAGAGAAAGTAAAGAAAAAGATGAAATCTGATAAATTAGGTATGTCTATAGAAGAAGTGGAAAAATACCTAATTAAGGATGGTAAGCTTAGGCCACTTTTTGAATGGTATGACACCTTTGATAGTGCCGGTCAAAGAATTCTTGAGGAAGCCACAACAAAGTATTTGAATAATTTCAATATGACTCTCATTGAAATAATGTCTGAGTTACCTAAAGGTCTGTATGAATTCTTAGAAATGAGGAGAGTGAATGCAAGAACTGAAGAAGAGAAAATGAGAGAATGGATACTTGGTGATCTATGTTTGGTGATGTCTATAGAAGAGATGAAGAAAAGTCTAAATGATGCAAAAAGGGATTTTCAGAGAAAGAAAAGGGTGAATAAACTAATGATTGGGCTAACTAAAGAAGTTGCAAAAGAAACTGAGAAAATCCTTAAGGTAGTTCTATTGAAAAACAAATATAATATTGTTTCTAAAGAAGTTCATAGTGAAGATGTTCCATCTAGTTTGGTAAATGAAGAAGGAAAAGAAGATACATTTGAGGATAGTATAAATCCTCTTGACATGCAAGATGCTAAAATACCTATGGAGAATGAAGCTCCTAAAGTTGTGTTAGTTGATGAAATTGAGATTCCTGAAGCTAAGGAAGAATTTGTGGTTGAAGAGAAGAAGGCTAAGGTAAAAGAGATTGTTGTGGAAGCAAGAGACACTACTAATGTAGTAAAGGATTTTTTGGAAGAATAATAGGAAGAGTTTTATCCTGAACTAGTTAAAGGTCCTATCAACTTGGCCACTATATCTCCCATTGAGAAGCTAAAGCTAGCATCATTTGCTTAGGCCAAGGTAGGGGAGGAAATACAAAAATCTCATATTGAAGACAGTGAGATGTTAAATCTTGCATCTAGTATCTTGGAGAATATCATGCCTACATATTCCAAGGATTCATCTGATTCTCCATCCGGTCAACTAAAGAAACATTTCAATTCTATAAGTGCTCACTTTGAGTCACTTGAAAAGTCAACTATGGATAAGGTTTAGAAGGAATTTGATGCTAAAAGGTTCAATAGATTGAAGGGAATGATTTCTAATGATAAATCTTTGTTAGCTACCTGTGTAAAGAATATTCAAGGTTCTTTGTATAAAGGTGGAAACATTTATAAGTCATGCTTATCATTGTCTAAGTTCATTGAGGATACTGAAAAGAAAATGAGGGAATATGAGAGATAGTTAGTAGATATCTCTCAAGCATTTGATCCTCTAACCATTTATGTTGGAAAGAAAGAAGGTCAAGTCATATCCCTACTTGAAAAAATTAAAAATTTGAAGAATGAAGAAGGAAAAATTGTTGAAAGGGTTTGTCAGCTTAGAGGATTGATTGGTCCTAAGATGGAGACAATTCTTAGTGCATTGAAGGAAGTGTAGGATGCTATGGATTTCATTCATCCAACAAACCCTGAGTCAGAAGAGATGCAATCTTACTTATTTTGTTTTCACATGACTATTTTGGAGAGTGTTGATGGTGCTTTCTGCACAGCAACAACTCAGATATAATATTATATCCTATCTCTCTTGAAAGGTAAATCTCTACCAGCAAGCCTCAAGAGATAACCCCAAGGTCTCTAATGTCAGGTCTTGACAATGCATAAATAGATCAGATAATATGTGAAAATTTTGGTAATCACAAAGGGACCTTACAAAACAAATGCTACACCTCTCACACTTATCAGATCTTGTAATGTAATCATACTTAAAATCCTAAATCTAACTCAGATTCTAAAATAAATGACAAAAGATAAGGGTTTAGAGAGATTCTAAGATTAAAGTGATTCCTAAGACCAACAATATAAATGATAAAACACTCAAAGTGGAAAAATCCCTCAAAAACCAATTCCTGTTTAACCCATATCTAATATGCAATCTCATAGAAATAGTGTAATCTTCTAAGGAATTAAAGATTTTTAGATCATGAAGCATCCACCCAAATCAACCCTATTTTGCAATTGAAATGAATAAATACCCACAATTGAACTTAGCACACCAATTTAAGGCCTAGGCTAACTTTACACAACTTACAATCAACAAGTTGCCAAGATTATGGACCAAGGATTGCTCATACACTTCAAATATCAAATCATAAACACCATTGCATCACATATAACTCTAAATCCAACATATAAATAATGATCTCAAAGCAATCTCAAAGAGATGGAATAACAAGAACCATGGATGGTGAAACAACACAAGAAAGAGAACCAAAGAATAATGTCTTTACTTATATTGAATCACCTAATGTTGCAACAATTCCAGTATTCAATGTAACAACACTTGCTCTCAGAAAATACTAACTCCTAATTTAGCTCTAGCTCTTGCAACTATCACTTAACTTTCTCTAACCCCTACAAATGAGGAAAAATCCTCAATTTATAGAAACTCCTCCACTAGGTCAGCCCAAATTAGGTTTTACATCAAAAGGTCAGCCTAGAAAATTCCAATAAAATAAAATTTGCATTTAATGCTTGGGGCATCATCCAATTCAGCCTGGGTTCTTTCAAAAAATATCCTCTTGGTGGCACAAAATTTGAAGTCGTCCATCTGACTACCTAGAAGTCACATGCTTGGCACAAAAATCTATGTGGTTGCAAGCTGGCAATTTTCTCTATCCTTGTCAGCTTCTAATTTATTGGATTATTCCCCAAACTTCCCCAATACTTCCTTCATATCTTCTAAATTTAAAACTGGAATAAATTTAATTCTTGTTTTATGATTTTAAAATTCTTCCAAATATTGGGGCATCACCTTATTCCATTCAATTTGTAACTCACGGTATTTATCCAATTTTGAAATATAGATTGCTGCATCTTCTAGATTTTATTTTGCAATTGGAGCACCATCAGAATGAGCATATATCTCATGCCACCATCCTTGCAATCTGCTAACATTCATATTATTTTGGCTGAAATTCTTCCTTCTAGTCATTATTTCAAAGAAACTAATGCAACCATCATGTATCTCCTTCACCTTACCCTATATTTTTGTTATTTTCTTCAGAACCTTGGATAGGAACTCCTTTCTATAATCCCAGACCTCAATCCATTCCTTTAATTTATCAACCTCATCTTGGGAAAGGATGTCCAACTTGGCCAACTCACTCTTAGGCCTATGCAAAATTTCATTTTCAGTTGTTTCATTAATATTCTTACAATCTGTAACAACCTATGAGATGTGCACTAGAAAATCAAAAGCATTGGCATATATCTTCAGAATCTACTCAATTGGTTCATCCCCTCTACTACTGACATCTTGTAGCCAACTATGAGTACAATTTACATAAGACTTCAATTTCTCAATTTCAGTGACTTCCTCTTTAGGTGACAATCCTTCTGGCACAACTTCCTCACTTCCCATTGTTTGCAGAGGCTTCATTAAATGATGCACATGTTTATACACATCATTCAATTTCTTTTGCAATCTTTCCTTTTCCTCTGTTTCCTTATCTAATCTCCTTAAAATGGCCTGAAAGGACTCCTGGAACTCTTCCTTTTCCTATTCTCTGGTTGTGGGACCTAGGTTTATTATTTTTACCTTGTAGTCAGAAGACCTGACTTCATCTTTGAACTTATCAATTGGAGAAACAACTATGTGGATACTGAGGTAGTCTGAGAGGAACGACTGGCGATCCTTGCACTTGGATGTATGTGAACCTTTGGAACTAAATGAACCATTTTCCATATTGTTTAATTAAATCCATTGCATCTGAAGAGATCCTCATATGAAGAGCATCTTGTAGCAATCTGGGAATATACATGAAGAAAGGATCATTGGCTCTTCTGTAGTTGGATATCTTGTACTGTAATTGTGGATATACTTCCCATATTTTATCCTACCCCAGGACTCCTTTGCAACTGATAACCTTGTATTTAGTCTTATGTTCCAACATGTACACCAAGTATGAAGTCATGGTGAACCTGTTAGTCTCTTGCACACTCCTTAATTGGGAATCTATATTATTGTTGATGATCCTTGCCCAATGATAATGCTTGTTTTCTACAATCTGGGTGATGGGATGGAACATCCAAGGTTGAAATATATGCTCCTCCTCCACTCCCATTACTCTTCCTAGGAGATTTATGATATCACAGTATTCCAACTTGAAATCACTTCTATGTAGCTACTTGGGAAATTTTGAATAGTATGGATTTGGCTTCAATATCCATGCATTGTTCATTATCTCCAGAGATTTTTTTGGGTCTTCCTCATAGAATTTAGTAGCTTCCCCAATGTTGATCTCTTCAATAAGCTTGTGATGGGAGGCAATGTTGAAGACCTTCGCAATTGAATCCTCAGTCAAGTTTTCCATAACTCTACCTTGAGGCCCAATTATGATTCTTGTCCTAGAGTCATAATGTTTTGCACACTCCAAAAATAGCTCCAAACATAGTTGTGTGGGTGGGAATCCTGCCGCTTGTGCCAATCCATTGTGAGTGATCTTTTGAGCCAACTCGATTGGTACCTTTCCAAACATCCTCTGATGGAAGTCGTCATAGTTCACATGGCCCATATTGGTATCTGTAATCCTTTACCAAGTAGAGGCAATCTTTGTCTCTAGCTAAATTCCTTTAAAGTCATACTTCATCTTTTCTTGTCTTTTTCTAACTTCCTCTTGTGCTAGAGCAGCCTTGGTTTTGGTGTTTTTGTTAAGACTAACTTCAACCTACATCTCTTACAAATAATACCATAATCACTGAAAGGAAAGCACGAACATAACATGCAATTAATTCAAGGTAAACTATTTGCAATGTCATTAAATCACACATGAAACTCTTTAACTAAATAATTACCCCTAAAATGATCATTATTTCTCATCATTGAAGCACATAAAATCCTCAAAAGTAATCATCATGATTGTAGATTAAACTTTTATTGCGTTTCAAGCCAAAACATAGAAACTTGGAAAATCTGATCCTGCTCGGATTTTCTGACTGGATTAGGGTTTGAATAATCTGGGCGAGCAAGTATTTACCGAACTTAGCCACTTGATGTCAAAAAGTATATTTTTGACTTAAGAATTGAAATAAATGGGACATCAAGCAATAATTCATGTTACAAGATCTCTCAACAACCATTCAAATCAACATGAACTTAAATGTAAGCATTAAGAGTGAAGTCCATAAAAAGTTTGGATATTCCATCACACCTCAAATTACCTAGATGAACTATCATTCAGGAAATCCAAGGTAGCTTGAAATTACTGAACGAAGGTCAAGAACAAGAATCACTAAGTACAAAAATGTTAAGGTATGAATTTTCGGTCAATCTAGGGAACCTCATATTATTTGAGCGCATTAAGGCTCGGGTAATCTAAGCTAACTCATATTTTCTGAACTTTCACCAAGATGATAAAAAAATGTTAAGAGCCAAGAATGTTTGTATCAAATAATGAAAATCACTAATTCTCCCTGAAAGATCGATCATTCAAACAATTTCATGTCATCATTTGAACTATTGTGCACAATGTTCTAACTATTTAGATTTAAACCCTCAAACTCTAGACTCACGAGTAGGGGACCTTTGAACTAGGGTTTGAATCACACTAGAAGTCATGAGAAGACTCATCCACCCAAATATTTAACACTCAAGACTTAGACGGAGAAGCCCTAAAATGCATTCAATGGATCAAATCATTCAAACAAGAACCCTCACTCACTCAATTAGCGTGCCCTAGAAAACTTGACACGCAATCAATGAAACCCAAAAATGGACTCACATGACCACAAAAAATCACTAACCTCATTTGTAACACAAGGATTCAACAATGGAACTCAAAATTGAATTGATGCCAATGGAGAAAAATGAAAACCATACCTTCAAAATGCGAAAAAAACCAAAGAAGACACCTGACCGTTCAATGAGAAAGCTACCAAATCCACCAATGATCACTTCCAAGCGGATGTAGTCTCTCAATGGAATAGAATTTGATCACTCAAGGAAGAGCACTCTATCGCTTTCAAGCTCATTCAAATGCAAATGACCAAAATGGAGGGAAAAACTTGAATATATTACCTTTTGAGCGCAATAAATGACCACCATAAATGCACAATGGGACATTCAAAATTTTGGAAATACGACCCAGGCATAGATTTTAGATAATCCAAGGTACCTCAAATTTTTTAACTAGATTAGGGTTTGGATAATCTGAGCTTGCTTGGATTTTTTGAACCACCTCTTTATTGGCATATGGCTTTGATGAGGTCTACTTTGGCTACTTGTGTTGTCATTGATGGCAACTTAAGTCTATAGTTTGATCCACAGTATCAGGTGTGCTTATGCCGGTAGAGAATCTTAGTCTCTATATTCTACCAACAAAGAAAGTAAAGAATAGGACATCCAGTTGGTATGTTGATCCGATTACTTCTCTGAATCACTATTTTGGAGTGTGGATCATCAAGGAAGTTTTCTTAGCTTGTACATTATTCTACTGAAGAGGTTTTGTAGTTTTGCATTGATCATAGTTTAAGATATGAGGTTCCGTGGCATGTTTTATGATCTATTTTTCATTGTAGCCGATAGGCTTGAGTGGTGGATTGTGGATGTATGTGGAATAATTATTTTTCTATCTCCTATGTTTAGACCTTGGTATGGGTTCTCTCTATAAGTCTAGCTGACTTATGATGGTACACTTTGTTTCTAATTAAATATTTAAGGCTGACATGACCAATATAAGCAAAGAATATTATATTTTGTTGAAAGGCCAATATGTATTGAATTTTTGGGTTAGGGTATATATAAGCAAGATTGGTAATTCACTTTGTGGATGAGAGGTATATGTGGAGTGAAAAGAGATGAAGGTGTGTGCGAGAAAGAATAGTTGACTGATCAAATGTTTGGTGTACTATTGAAGGGTTTTCAATAGGAGAATAGAACAGAGTAGAGCAGACCATAAAAAAATTGAGTAGAAGGTCCAAATTCAGATTGTGTGCTTCAGTGGAACTGAATCTAGGCATTTGTAGATGCTATATTATTAGTTAAAATTTTGTTATCTATATTATAGTTGTATGGAAGTGAGCCTCCTTCTTTGAGAAATGAGCTCTAGGAAATGCGCCTGAATGCAAGTGCATTCCCCTCTTTTTTTTTACTTTTAACAGAGTAAACTTTGTGGATTAATCTCCACCACAGTTTTTCCCCTAACATGGTTTCCATGTAAAAATATCTAGTTTTATGGTGATTATTGATGTGACTACTTATTTTCATCTATTATTTGTTGCTAATATAAAGTTCTATTATTGTTGTTGATGGTTGTTAGTTATGTTTTGTAAATCAAAATCGTTCAACACTGATTCACCCCCCCTCTCAGTGTTCCTTGCATCCAACAATTGGTATCAGAGTAGGTTCCTCTTTTGAAGCTTAGCAGCTTGAGGTGAATCTTGAATTACTATGGATGTTGGTGGTCTTCATTCATTCAATCATTGAAGGGAAAGATAAATGACTCAAGGGAAAAGAGAAAGGAACTATGTGATCAGTTGAAGCAAAGGGAAAACAAAGGTCTGGATGATGTCCATTTAAATCAAACCCTAAAATAGATAATAGGATAATGTGAGAAGCTAGCCAAGGACAATGCAACTCTGAAACTTGAAATGGAATATGTGGCAAAGAAGTTTACTAAAGAGATTGAGAAAAGAAAGAAGAATGAGGAAAATATGGCCCAGTGTTTGAGAGAAAAGTCTAAAGAATGTAGCAGAATTAACAATAGATTTATCCAGTTGGAGATTGAACTACAACAATCTAGAAACAATGAATGAGAGCTTGAGAGACAGATAGTCATTCTTGTTAATGAGCTTGCTACTGCAAATGAACTCAAAGAAAATTTTAGGATAAATTCTACCAATCTTGAAGAAATAACCAAAACTAAAAAGGATATAAATGATAAGCAAGGTCTTGGATATGAGAAGGGAGAATGCTTCGGATCTGAACAGAAGAGTCCTGAAAAGAAGAAAAAAGGAAGAAGACATCCGATAAGGGAACCTAATGCTCAAAGATTTAATGGATATTGCTTTGTTTTTAATAAATTTGGACATATGGCTTCTTAGTGTAGAAGAAAGATAAAATCATGTACTCTATCATTTTCTGGTCAATGTTTCAAATGCAAGAAGTTTTTTCATAATGCATTTGAATGTTGGAGTATGACTATCAGTGCTAGTAAAATTAAATGCTATACCTATGGAAGATTTGGAAATATTTCTAATCAATGTAGGTTAGGTGGAAATTAGTGGGATGGATGGTACAGGAAGAAACGTCTGGTATGTTTCAACTGTAACATTCTTGGTCACATTGCAAAGTTCTACTAGAATAGAAACATGAATAAAAGAGGTCCAGTGTATAAAGGAAGAAATTTATAGAAAGAAAATAAAGGTAAAGAAAAAAATTTTGTGGAAGAAATAAAAGATCAGATGAAGAAGACATGGGTGAAGCAAAGTGAAATAGATGAAGGAAATAAAGTTGTATTGGAAGATCCCTTCAGTAGCTCCTCTGGCAATTGATATTAGGCCAATGGCTTAGGGGGAGTTTTTCATGAAAATTCCTTGCCTCCCCCTCGTGTATTGTTGGCATCAAATCTCTAGATGTCATCAGTCACTATGATGGAAGTATTTGCAATGATATGATGAATTGGTCAAAATGGTATAAGTCTGAAGTTGAATTCTTAGCTTGTTGTCTAAGTTTGTAGTGTAACCGGTACTCCTAGGGCAATGCATTTATTGTGGCAAAAAGTAAAGTTATAAAAGGGAAATTTGAACCATACTTCGCCACCAACCATTGAAGGAGAACAGTTCGAGAGTATTTTTATGCAAACTTTCAAGGTACGAAAGGTCATTCTAGTGGGAAATCTCTTGGTATTCCTGTTAATCATTGATTTTACATCTATTTTGTAATCCGTACAACTTAGTTCAAAGTGGAACATGAAGGAAATAAAAGGTACCTTAACCCTAGATGAGTATAACAACCAAAAGATTGGGGATGAAAGAAATTTGTTGTTGCTCACTGATTTCAGAAAGCTTGAAGGATCAAAGCACAAGAATTTGGATATATGGAACGAATTTCCCCATTTCATCAATGCAGAAGTGATTCAATTTTTCCTAAACAAATTAGATGGTGATATCCTCAATTTGGATAAACCATATCAAATTACCAAGGATGTAATCAGAATTTTAATGGGCTTATGCAATATTGGTGATGTACCAAAGAAAAAGTCAATTCACAATGTGGAGGTTGAAGCCCTAATCAGAATAAGGAGAGATAAGAGGGCTCTGATAATTTCATCAATTAAAGATCCTTTGACAAGGTATGTGGCTTATGGAATATCATACAAAATTTATTTCAAGAACCGAGAAGGATCAACCAACATGGACATAGAAAAATGGATTTTCCTATGTATGGAGGTAAATTAGATGGTGAAGAGCTCTTGGATTGTATAGGAGCCATGGAGAATTACTTTGAAAGTGAATAAGTAGATGAAGATAACAAGGTGAAGAAGGATAAGAACAAGTTGAAAGGGCATGATTTTCTATGGTGGAACTGTGTGCAAGATGAAAGGTAGAAAAAAGGGAAGAACAAGATTACTTCTTGGGAGAGAATGAAGACAAAACTTAGAGGTAAGTTCCTTCTTAGTGATTACAACATTCAATTGCTTAAAAAGATTCAAAACCTCAAGAAAAAGGGCCTAGATGTGCAAGCTTACACTGAGTAATTCTATAGACTAAGCATAAGGAAAAAGCATGAGGAAGATGAAGAAGAAAAAATAGCAACATATCTTAATGGTTTTAGGTATAGTATTCAGGATGAAATAAGTTTAATGGCAGCAAAAAAAATTAAAGAATGTTTTCAATTGGCTACTAAGGTAGAATAAAAAATCAAGAGGAAGCAAGAGAAATCAATTAGAGGTAGGGGTAGTACCTCTAGAGGTAGAGGAACCTTTTCCACATCAAAATAGTCCAATGAAGAACAAGAAGGTGAAAGCAAAGGTAAAGAGAAAAGTAATTATTTTAGAGGTGGATTTAGAGGTGCAAGAACAAGCTTTAGGGGCAGATATATAGATCAAGGAATAGGTTCTAATATGTTTATAGGAAGGTGTTACAATTGTAATGAGTTTGGAAATCCAACATACAAGTGCCCTAAAAATTTTGGTGGTACTTCAAGTGGTAGTGAAAGAATAGGAGAAAAAGAGAGTCCAATTTGTGCAAGAAGATGAAGGAGAAAGTGTCAATTCTTGAGGTCATGTTGTTGCACCTGAAGTTGGTGAATATTTGATGCTGAGAAGACAAATATTGAAGGCGTCCAAAGAGATGGAAAAAATGCAAAGGAGAGATATATTCAGAACCACATGTAAGAGCAAAGGTAAAGTATGCAAGGTAGTTATAGATTTAGGTTCCACTGATAACATGGTATCAAGTGAAATGGTAAATAAGTTAAATTTGGTGAAATTTCATCATGAAAAACCCTATAAGGTATCATGGTTGAATGATTATTAGTCACTTCTAGTTAATGAGGAGGGTTTAGATGAGTTTTAGATTGGAGGATACAAAGATAAGGTACTTTGTGATGTTCTACCTATGAGTTGTTGTCATCTATTTCTTGGGAGACCATGGAAATATGATAGACAAGCCATGGATGATGGAAGACAAAACACCTATCAGATTGAGAAGGATGGGAATGTGTTTACCTTAACTCCATTGGTTGAGGATGTGAAGGAGAAAGGAAAGGAAGCTCAGGTGATCATGATGGCCAAGAAAGAGTATGTAAAGGATGAGAGAAACAAGGTGTGTGCACCCATTGCAAAGGTTGTAGATGATAGGGCATTGACATTTGATTCAGAGGAGATAAAGGATGGATTATTTGTGAGGAAAAAAAATGAATTAGGAAATTATGATGTAATTCTAATTGGGACAATTATGTGTCCTTTGATAAAAAAAGAGGTGAAGGGGCAGTCTTATTTTGACAGGGTAGAGGTGTACAAGTCTGAGAAAATAGAGATCTTAAAGGCAAGGGGTGTGATAATAGAGACAAAGGACATAGATGGAGTGAAACAAGGTACAAAGAAAGGACACACAAGTGAATTTGAGAATGAAATAATAGGGAAAGGAAGGAAAGTCAAGAGTGAGGTTGATAAGGGTCAATTTTTAGGTGTCAAAATAGATGTGACATCAATCTATGATAAGGGAAAGGTGAGAGAACCATCATTTGATTAGTTTGAAAAGGAGCACTATGGAAGTGACAACAAGTTCAGGGATGTCAAGCACAATGCACATAATAATTATTTACATCAATGGCAAGGTGAAAGAACTTTTATAGGTCAGATTCATGGAGTGTGAAATGGTGGACTAGTTACAACAACATTTCCAAGAGACTTGGAAAAATTTTAAGGCTGGGTGTATGCTACAGGGGAACCATGTGTCTTTTGGTGTTGATGTTATCATTCAAGGTTTTTTACAAGATTTTAGGTGTTTTTGGAGTATTTTGTATTAAAATAAGGTCATTTAGACTATTTATTGATGTAATGAGTCTATTAGGAGGTTAGGAGGTTTAAATTTGCAAAATATTGCAAAAAGTGCAAAAAAGTTGTCAATGAGGAATGCAAATATGCAAAGTTGTAAAAATGCCAAGTAGAGGAATACCAACAGTCAAATTTTTGAAAGTTGGTTTTTGGAGGTTGAGGTAAGTTGGGATAGTTGAGTATGGTGTTTTTGAGTTTAAAATACCTCACATATTATGAGGTAAAGGGTTGGATATTTTTTAATTGAAGAAAATCAAATAAACTACTTGTTTCCTCTACAATTTTTTTTGTTTTGTATTCCAGTCTACAGTTTCAAGGCAATGTATGTACCCAAAAAGGTTCTATTGGACTATGATGCATTTTAATTTAATGGTTTAGTGAGTTAAATCTCATTTTCATCTAATTTGGAGGTTTCTTGAAGAGGTTTGTGCATTTTGTAATCAAATTTCTGAAAATGGGTTTGTAAAGATAGTTTAAGGGTTTGAGGGATTATAAATGCATTAATTAGCCATTCCACCTATTGTATAACCTATGACTCAGTGGAATGGGCAAAATTAGATATGATTAGATGTTGGGATGGTCTATTGGAGTAGGGAAGATGATTAAGGGCATTTTGAGTTGCTTTCTTGAATGTATTTGTGTAATTTTTGCTTGAAAATGAAGGTTTTGAACTAGGGTTTGGTGAAATAGTGATGAAAGAGGTTGGAGAATGAAATTTTAAGCATGTGTAGACACAATTAAGGATGTTTGAAGTGGTGGTAAGGTAGGGTAAGGTCTATTATATAGTTTTTCAATAAAACCCCATGTAAATTGCCCAACATGAGGGTTTCTTGATTAGGTGTCTTGGGAAGCATGCCTATAAAAATAAACTATTAAATTGGTGGTTTTGTTGCATATTTAATGCTGACCCATTGATTTTTGGGCTTGAGGAAGAGTTTACAATAGGGTCCCTTTGAAAAAGTGAGCTAATTTGGGGTTTAGGACAGCGTAGGTGCCTTGTTTTGATAAATTTGTTCCAAAGTAACCTAATGGAGTTTTGAGATATGTTGTGTAAAGGGTTAATGAGTGTTTGAAAATGTATTTTTATTGAGGGTTTGATATTGGATTGGGGAGTTGAGGTCAACAAACCTCTGATGGACACCTACAAGGAAATTGTGAAAGAAAGGTGAAAACCCATTGAGATAGGGTTTTGGGAATTGGAAAGGTAATCAATTGAATTTGGTTTGTGTTTGTTTGACTAAATTCCTCCCTACTATGAATCACCATGCCACCAATTATTCATGAGGTCAGCCAGAGATGGACTTAAAAGAAAAAATACAACAACATGAGAATATTGATATGCCATAAAAGCACCTAAGCATGAGAGATACCAAACATAAATGCTTTCAATATCCATAAAATAATTCCAAAAACCACAAGAAAAAAATATCAACCACAGAGGATTGTAGACCAAAATACTAGAGGATATAGACTATATACTAGTTCAGATACCAGACCAAAATATTGGATCAAACAATAACTTATTCTTGCAATCAACAACCCGTATAACATGGTGACATCAATGAAAATACAGAGCTTGTATATTTAGCCATTCTTCTTCATTCTTCCAATAATCTCCCCCTTTGTCATTGATGGCAACATGTGCCAAAATATTTTCTCCCCCCATCACCTATATTCTTCACATGAATCTCTTCCCCTTTGACATCAATGGCAAAGGGAAACCAAAAAAATAGGATGTAGATGTATGTACATGGTAATATGGTGTATACAAATAAATTCCAACTCCCCTTTTCAAACATTCAAGTGAAAATGACACTCTATACATGAAATATTTTCTTTTATAGGTATCTCTTATGATTGGAATAATCCTTTTCCAAGAAAACATAGTTGAATTCATCCTTGCACTCATACCATCCAATAAAGATAATTGCATAAAAGAGGATCTCTAATCTGAAGGACATTGGCATTCACAATCTTCTACATCAAAGAGTATTTCAGAGAGATGATCCAACTAGACCTCTACAATTTCTTTAACCAGCTAGAAGATTCTAACCAAGTATTTTCTTTTCCTTTGAGCAATCAACAATTCGACTTGCAATTCACCTACTCTTATTCTCTATTTTCCATTCTTTTCTTTGAAGAAATAAAATCTCTTTCCAATATAATTCATCTCAGATTCAATGGCTTCAATTTTGCTTCTAAAATTTTCAACAACTGCTGGCCACTAGAGACAATACTTGTATATGTCAGATGCTTCTTTGATGAATTCTCTTGTCTCATTAATATGTTTAGATAACACTCGTTTGGCTTTGTTACATCTTATCTCAATCATAGCTACAAACTTATGACCTTCGGGTCCTTCCAACAATGTTCTTTCTTCAATAACCTCAACTAGATCATTTGGTAATAAATTAGATACATCTGAAACTAAAATACCCCTATTGAGCAAGTAATCAACCAGTACATCATCAATCTTATGTATTTTGATTAGAGAGAATGCACTCCACATTTCACCAACCTTCTTCATGTCACCTTTATTTAGCATCATCCATATATCTTTTGGATCAAAGGGGTTGGATCCAGGTAGAAATTATTCTTCATTCTTCTCTTCTTGCAAGATAGTGATAACATATTCTATGATAGATTTTATCCTTTTAGATTCCAGAGGGGATTCACCAATCATAACTTCCAATTCTTTCTTACCAGAGGAAGAGCCCACTTCAAACTGACTAGGAACTGACATACCATAGCAAAGATTCATCTTTAGGGATGTGAAATAAGTTCTACAAACACTTACATTTTCCTCCATTGATTCCAAATACCTGTAAAATTGTTTTCTAACAAGAATACTAGATTCCCACTCAGGATTCTCTCTTCCCAGTAGCGAGCTCAAAAAGTAAAATATCAAACATATGAGAAAAGACCCAAAATGAAAAGGATAGCTCTCAACCAAGGACATTCTAACATTCTCAATTATATTTTCTAGCAATAGGCTACACAAATTGAACTACTTTTTCTCCTTAACCATCATGTGCAAGATATACAACAATAGCTGAAGTCGAACCTTCACAATTTTTGAAATAGATTTTATAAGAAATGTCAGACACAACATACCTTACAATAGAATCAACAATAGTATTTATCAATAGAGCTTGAGGGTCTTTGTCAATACCAATAAGTTCTTCTACATCTCTGTATTTTATGGTTTTCTTCCCAAGGAGGTCCCCACCACTGCATAAACCAATAATCACTTTGATTTCTTCCTTCGAGATTAGGTAGGGTTTGTCCAACATAATGTTGCCATTCTTGAATCAACTTAACAAGAACAAGATAGATTCTTTATTTGCAAACTAGGGAAATTCTCCCCATAAATCCATACCTAGGGTTTTTATTATCTGCAATTCATTTGTCTTGAACCATAGTTCCATTTCCTTTATCTTCCTATGATCAAATTCTTCCAATTCAACACCCTTCAGCTTTAGTGGAATATTGCCACTCGATCCTCTATCCATTGTCGTGCTTATTTTTCTTGAATTTATTATCGTTCAATCAAAACGTCTTCCTTTTTCCCTTCTTCCCTTTTGTAAACTGAGGAATAATTCCTAATTATCTATACTAGTTCCTTCATCTTACCTCAGAATTGCTTCAAATCACTTCAGGATTGCTCCAAGTCATTTTTAAAACTCTTCAAGTACACAAGTGATAAAAAATACTTATGAATTTTACTTTATACCACTAGTAGAATTTGGAAAATGAATGACTACGTGAGTAAAAATTTTAGTCACATGACAAACTTTTAGTCACATGACTAAAAAATTTAGTCACATGACTAACACTAGTATTATTTGGAAAATAAATGACTAATTTGGTCATTGGGTAAAAATCACAACTAAATGACTAAATAAATGAATAATATCAGACAAATAAAAATGACTAAATAAATGACTAATATCAAACAAATAAAAATGACTAAATAAATGACTAATATCAGAAAAATATAAATGACTAAATAAATGACTAATATTAGAAAAATAAAAATGACTAAATAAATAACTAAATAAATGTGCTCATTATTAAAATCTTGGCCATAATTTTTATTTTAGTGTGAGAATTATGTTAGGGTTAGGGGTGGAATTATTGTTAGTGTTAGGGTTTGGATTATAATTGTAATAGGTTTCAGGTTAGGAATAAGGCTATGGTTAGTGTTAAGGGTAGGGTTGGAATTACTATTAAGCCCTAATCAAAATTGGACCTTAGTTATATCCTAACCCTAACCCTAATTGAAGAAACCCTAAATGTATTACTAATCATACCTTAAGTGAGCACTAACCCTAATTAAATTGAAACCTTAACCCTAATTAATTAATCATAAACCTAATTCAACCCTAACCAGCCTAACCCTACCCTTAACCCAAATTGTACCCTAACCCTAATAGTAAACCTGATTGAACTATATACCTAACCCTAATTAAAAATAATCCTATTTGAACCCTAACCCTAACTAAACCAAAACCATAACCCAAACCCTAATTTACCCTTAACCTGAATGCTAACTCTAAGATTTATTTTAGAACCCTAAACCTAATTAACTTTAACCCTAATGCTAACCCCAAGATTTATCCTAGAACCCTAATTAAACCCTACCATAATTAAATTTTAATCTTAAGATTAAATGTAATCTTAATCATAACCCTAATTGAACTTTAACCCTAAGCTTTATCCTAATTCTAACCCTAATTGTAGAATGCTAATGTAATATGATAACCCTAATTAAATCCTAACCCAAATTGCACTCTAACCCTGATTAAACCTTGATTGAATGCTAACCCTAATTGAACCCTAAATCTAATCCTATCTCTAACCCTAATTGAACTCAAATTCTAATTGTGACTTTAATTCATGTCTAATCCTATTTGAACCCTAACCCTAATTGAATCCTAACATTTATCATAATAAAATCTACTTGAAAATTAATCCTTTTCTAACCCTAATCATGATTATAATAATTGAATCCTAGTCATAACCATAATTCAATCTTAATTAAACCCTAATTGTAACGTAACCCTAATATTAATTAATCCCTAATTGCACCCTAATCATAATAATCTTGATCATAATCTTATATGAAACCCAATTGTAACTCGAAGCACCAGCTTAATCGTAGAACAATAACCCAAAACCTACTTAACCCTAATTGTAACCTTAAGTGAATAGTAACCCTAATTGAATTGTAACATTAATCCTAATTTAATCCTAAACCTAATTCAACCCTAACCCTAACCCTACCCCTAACACAAATTGTACACTAACCCTAACCCTAATAGTAACCCTAATTGAAATATATACCTAACTGTAATTAAACCCTAACTAAAGTCCTAATTGACCCCTAACCCTAATTGTATCATAACCCTAATTGAGTTGAAACCATAGTTGGATCATAACCCTAATTGAGTTGTAACTTTGATTGTACTCCTATTTGAACCCCAACTATAACCCTAACCTGGGCAAGGTTTATAATAAAACCTAACCCTAATTGAACCCTTACTCAAACATAAAATGGAGAGGGAGATATAGATAAGATATGGGTATGTACAGGATCATGATGGGCCAAAAAGTGGTGACATGATGGGTATGTGTAGGGTATGTGGCTGATGACTTTTTACCCAAAATTGATGAAACAAAAAGGGTTTTAAAGGAGATTCTCAACTTTCCACCAATATAAATTATGCTTTACTTTGAATTTAATAAATTATTATTATTCATTTTTCTATTTGAATTATGACTAAAGTTTTGATTGATAGGCTAATTGAAAACATCTATAGCTTTCAAACGGTATCACATTTTTGGAATCCGAAACATGCGCATTCTATGTTTCACATACTATAAGATTAAAAAAAATAAAAATTCATGAATTTTTGACCAAGTTAAGGAGGTCAAACATACAAGTTTTATATTTTTTAAAATTTGTGATAAAAATTCATAATTAATTAAATTTACTTGGAAAATAATTACAAAAAATATGCATCACATCGAGACATGAGTCCTATGCTTATATCTAAAATCTTATAAACAAATATTATCATTTTATCATGGTTAGGATGGTCAGACAGACACCTTCTTATTTTTTCCCTAAAATTTAAGTACTACTGCATTGAAATTTCAAATTTTCACCAAATAGATTTCAAAAAAAAAAAAACCTAGTAGTTTAGAAACTACATTAAATTTGCTACAAATTCTATTCTTACATACTTTTGAAATAATATAAATAACTTATTCAAATTTTTACGTCAAGTTTACTAACTCTAATTTTTGAAATTTTTGCCACTTAAGGGCCTATTTTTTCCATGATGATCTTGCACATTCCCATATAGAGAGGTGGATAGAGAAAAAATAAATTGAACTCCTATAATAAATTTACTATTACAAATATATAATTTTGTCTAATGAAAAATATATTTAAAATATATATTTATTGAGTGAATGTTAATTGAGACCTTTGTTACATAAACATCATTTGCTAAATGACCTACCAATTGACCTCATGTACTACACATATGTCTAAAAAAATACACCAAAATTTTCTCTAATTGACCTTTCATACCTCTTTACCTATTGCACACCAAGGTGCAATTGCTAGTAATATATATATATATATATATATATATATATATATATATATATATATATATATATATATATATATATATATATATATATATATATATATATATATATATATATATATATATATATATATATATATATATTTAACATGTCAAAATGTGCTCATTGTTAAAATGGCCATGGCCATAGTTTTCATTTTAATAAGCATACTCTAAAACCTTACCTTATTTTGAATGCCGCCAAAATGGAGAAGTGAAAGCGCCTGATTTTGGATTGCAGAAGACACAAAACATAGTAGTCCAAGTGTCACATTCAAAATCCCAATGAAGTTGTAAGCAGTAGTAGAATATACTTACATCGTAGCAATAGCTTAACTGTCAATACAAATTTGCATAAGTGGGAATTGAATGCAGATTCCAATAACGTATATGACACCACAAGCAAGAAGCAGGTAGCTTGCAATGTTTTGAAAAAGAGCCAATATATGTTTTTCCCCTTTAGCATTAGATAGAGCTTTTGTCATTATAACAACACTGCATGTAGAAAACATAATCATTTAAAAATAATTCACTATTGTTTACAAATATTGTGGTGCAGGATCATGCATCTAGATCATCACTATTTGGGATGAAATTGTATTTTGATATTTTGTTTAAAAATAAGCAAATATTAAACATCAAGTACAAAATTTTGATGTAAAATAGAAAAACAATATTGGGATATCAAAATGGGAAAAAAATATATTATATAGCATACATTTTGAATGCATGAAAGGTACTCAAAAATTTAATAGGAGGGGAATGCATCTCCTAATCTTAATTGGACCATATTTGATCAACACTCTCTAGCCTTTGATGAATCAGATAATCAAAATGAAAGTCAATGGAAAATTCATGTAACTAAGGAATTATAACCATTCATAGAAAAACAAGATGAAGTAATCCCTCATAGCTCCAAGGGCATTAAATGTTGAACCTTATAAGCAATTTTAAACAATTCTCCAAGTATTTTCAATGTAAGTTTTACTATGAGTGTTTTTCCTATATTGTTTTGCTTGTAGCTATGTTGAACAAGTGTTGTTTGTGTTACAGAGGCCTTCAAATCCCAAGAAGCAGAGGGTGGTTTCCCATGCTTCAAATCCCTGCTCCAAATCCCTACTCTAGGTTAGTAATAGAGGAAGGGTATTTTAATATTTTATGGGTTTACCTATTTTAATGAAAATTTAATGGGTGAAAGGTATCTTTAGGATCATTTACACTAGAAATGCTTTCCTTTTAAAAATTACTTAGTTCCCAATAAGAGGCATGCACCTATGCATTGTATTTTTGGCTTTTGAATTTTTTGCTCCCTTATTCTCATTCCAACGTCCACCTATATAAGCAATTTGTCATTTCAAATTTGAAAGCAACACCTTGTATTGAGCTGCATGCCTTTAAATGGGTAAAGTGTTTGATGATTTGAAACACCTATCCCACTTGATCAGGCATGCACCTTATAATAACAATTTGGAACTTTGTCTTATAAAAAAATTATCTTCATATTAGCATGTTCCTATCAATGGAATATGTTGCTTGTTTGAAGTAAAAAAATTCCTTTGTTGATTGTGCACTTTGCAAGGAATTTTATGCTTTGAATTTCTCATATAAAGATATATGCCCCTATAAATGGAAAGAAACCCTTTTGATGAACTATACTCTTTTTTCTTCATTTCACATGCACACATCTATACATGAAAAAAGTGATATGCACTTTTCCTTAAGATAGGTGTGCACTCAAATATACAAATTTTTCTTCAAATTTAAACATATTCAAACATATTCAACCATATAGTTTTACAAGTCAAACTCATTGACCCATGTTTCATGAGTAGTGGTTCACAATAACCTAGCTTTCATAATGAATGGTCCACTCAACACCCATTGCAATTAGAGGATGTTGAATTATTGCAAATTGATGTAATGCAAGGATGCTAGCTCTCTTTGTCTGTGGGAAGATGATCTCTCATATGTAGCACCCCTATTTTTTTGAAGCAACAGACGTGGTTTCAGAAAAGAATATAATAATATCAAAAAGTATATTGTTACCAAATTTGACCATTTAGTCCTAACAAGCCATGTGAGAGGATGTATCCATTTAGAAAACCAAGATGTTTGTGACTTATTCATCACATGTGAGAGGATGTATCCATTTGGAAAACCACACTATTTTTCACTTATGAATACAATCTTTTAAAATTTTAGTCGGTTGTGTCACACCAATCCCTTGCCTTGTAACATTTGGTCTTTGAAGTACAAGAGCTAGTATAATGGCACAAAACTGTGGATGAACATGTAATGTACAATGTATAAGGTTTGTAAAGAAGAATGTATTAATTTTAACATATGAAGATGATCCGATATCTACTGTTCGCTCTATATTAAAATATCTCTTAAAACCATTGCATTTACAACTTTAGCAGTAGCTACTATACATTCAATACTAAATAATTTTGTCTGGAAAATTATCCAAAAAATAACCTCAAGGGAAAGAAAAACAAAATAAGCAAAAAATTTAAACCACCAAATGATCATTTCACAGTTCAAAATATCTCCATGTGGAGAAACAAACAAGGGTCTAACACTTTGTATTACAATAATCTTATATATGAAAACATCCACAAATAAAACCACAGAACCAATGCCTTCAATTTACCAGATAACAACATACCTATTTTAGAATGAAATGAAACACAATAAAAACTAAAAGTGATTTGGCTATGTAAATATTTCCAAAAAAAATTCATTGAAATCATGGCAAGTGACTTACCTCAAGATTTTGAACAAGTTGTGTTGTGTTGTCAATAATACCGATGAGAAAAATGGTTAGCGTTTGCAGGAAAAAATATTAAGAAATACTGCCAAAGCAAAATTTAAGAAATGAGATGAACCAAAATGAGTCTCCATATAGCTATCGCTTCAATCTATTCATAATAAATGAAAATTAGGTCTAAAAATATTAGGGTTTAGAGCTACTAAATTCTTGAGCTTGGGACAAGATTTTTGCATCCTTTTAAATAAAAATATTGGTTGCGAGTTCAATTTTTTTTTTCAGATGTGGGGTGAGGAATGTTTCAACTATCTAGAAGTTTTCTTGTGTGGTGTGAGACAACTTTCTAGGTGAAAGGTGCTACTAAATGTAGCCTTATTGGCTAATCAAAACATTCCCTCAAAATGGTGTATGGTGCAGTGTTGTAGGAGCACCTATTTGATCACATGCCTCCATGAGGCCATGTTGAGTCATTTGTTGCATTTTGATGTCTTGATGTTGTAATAAGTACCAAGAGGCCACATTGGTGGTGTTATAGGTCCTAGGATGTTGTTCATTTCTCATATATTGTAAAAGTTGGAAGTTGTCAAATCATGTCATATTGCAAAAGATGCAATGTATGGTAGTTGAAGAGGAAAAATTAAGTAGATAACAAGTCAAGAGGTTAGGGGAAGGTTAGAATCAGTTGTAGGAATTTGTTATAAGTTATTTTTGGTCTTTAATGTATAAATAAGCCTCACACAGGTCGAGGAAATAAGAAAATTTTGATTTGTAAGGAGAAAATATTAATGGAATTCAATTTTTTCTTAGAAAAGAATGTAAAAATGTGATTATTTGCTCTTGTACAACCATGTATGACCTGATATTGAAGGGGCAGTCATTGGAAAGGCTGGTGTTGTGTTTCTAGATCATTTTTCACTTGGTATTCTTTGATTTCATGAAGAAATAAAGGAGTTATGACACTTTTTGTATATACAGTCCAAACCCTTATTAGGGTAACCAATAGGTAAATAAATTTGTGTTTCTCCTTTGTTTGGCAATGGAATTTCTTGGTTTTTTGGTGAGAATATTCTTTAATGGATGTTCTCTCATTCTTCTATGATTTCGGGCTAGAGGCACAAGCTAAGGTGCTGTAATTTCAAAATTTTGACTATAAATTCTATGCATAGTCGAGAAACATGGCAGTTAAGTGTAACATGGTCTAGGGTTTATAAAAATAACTACGGAAATGAAATTATAAAGGTGAATAAAGCTTATTCAAGCCTAAGGGTATGTGCAGGATGATCATGGAAAAAATAGGCCCTTAAGTGGTGAAAAATTTAGAAAAATCAGAGTTAGGCAACTTGACGTAAAAATTTGAATAAGTTATCTATATTATTTCAAAAATATGTAAGAATAGAATCTATAGAAAATTGAATGTAGTTTCTAAACTACTAGGTTTATTTGAAAAAAAAAAAACCATTTGGTGAAAATTTGAAATTTCATGCAGTAGAACTTAAATTTCATGGAAAAATAAGAAGTAGGTGTTTATCTAACCACCCTAACCACAATAAAATGATAATATTCTTTTATAATATTTTAGATATAAGTAGAGGAATCATGTCTCAATGTAATGCATATTTGTTTGTAATTTTTTTCCAAGTAAATAATTAATTATGAATTTTTTATTACAACTTTTAAAAAATATAAAAACTCGTATGTCTGGGCACCTTAACTTGGTCAAAAATTCATGAAATTCAATTTTTTATTTTTTAATCCTATAGTATGTGAAGCATAGAATGTGACACATGTTTTAGATTCAAAAAATGTTATAATGTTTGAAAACTATAGGTGTTTTTCAATCAGCCTATCAATTAGGACTTTAGTCGTAATTCAAATAAAAATGAATAGTAATTATTTATTAAATTCAAAGTAAAGCATAATTTATATTGGTGGAAAGTTGAGAATCTCTTTTTAAAACACTTTTTGTTTCATCAATTTTGGGTAAAAAAAAAGTCGTCAGCCACATACCCTACACATACCCATCATATCGCCCCTTTTTGGCCCATCATGATCCTGCACATACCCCTAAATATATATGATTGAAGCGTTGGTCAAGTGAACTTGTGGTGGGAAGTAGGATATTGAATAAGCCCTATATGTATGGAGACCTAATAGGCCTAATTTACACACCATCCGTCCAAATTTGAACACTATTTATCAAAACAACTTATGTTGATATTTTAATATGTTTTAGTCCCCTCTAAAAGTTGTCTGAGAAGCATTTTATAGTCTTGAATAGAGGCTTATGGTGGAAGTTATGTATGACAGTCTTAATAGCAGACCTACAAGCATATAGATCAGGATATGAAGGATTTGTAACTAGAACAAATAATTTGTATTCCAAGGGTGTAAAGAGAGTTTATTCATGTTGAATTAAGAATTTTAAAGTTGTTCCACATGTTGAAGCAATTGTATGTTTCTTGGGATCAAATTTTGGTGCTTAAGGGCTTGTAGGTGTCATAGACGTACATTAGGAATAGTCCTGAGGAATGATGGTGAAATGAAAGGGAAAACATTGTGATAGTATTTTCTATTGTTATTCTAGTTCAAATGAAGGTGAATTATGCATTAGTCTGATTTGGTTATGCCTTTAAAGGTTGAAGTTGTGTTTGTAGTTATTGAGTGCCATGATTGTGAAAGATTAAGGAAAGTTGTAAAATATTTTGATCTTGGTTGATGATTTAAGGAACCTAACTGATTTGTTCTAATCATTTACAAGTTGACAAAAGTGTTTTGAGGGTTGGATAAAGGATGGGGAACTCTGATTTCATATTTGAATCATTAGGCTAAGTGCCTTGTAAAGGGAAAGATGAACCTTTGATGAGTGAATAAAATATGGATGAATTGAGTTTTGGCTATTGCGATTGTGAAAAATGACTTTCTTCTTCCTTGTCTGCATCATTTAGATTCATTTCAAAGAGGTTGAGTGCATGTACATTGTCTTGTACAATATGTTTGATAAGAAATATTATATATGTGTGTGTGTATACCTCATTGCTTCGTCAGTCAAAATTGAATTTTCATTCCACTATCCTTAAAGTATAGATTATGCAGTGAGGGTTGGTGATAGTTTCACAACCCTTACAACTCGTAGGGTTACTACTTTTTATGTGATGATTTTCTAGTTGGGATACCATTGGATTTACAATACTATAACTTGTATTCCTATAACCTATATGCCTACAGTTTGATTAATGAGGCATTTTCTATAATGATATTGCTATCAAGATTCAACTATATTCAACAGTGTAGCTTTATGAGTCAAACTCATTCACCCATGTTTCATGAGTAGTGGTCACAAGAACCCAACTCTCATAATGAATGGTCCACTTAGCACCCATTGCAATTAAAGGATGTTGAATTATCGCAAATTGATGTAATGCAGGGATGCTAACTCTCTTTGTTTGTGGGAAGATGATCTCTCATATGTAGCACCCCTATTTTTTTGAAGTAACAAACACGTGGTTTCAGAAAAGAATATAATAGTATCAAAAAGTATATTGGTACCAAATTGGACCACTCAGTCCTAACAAGCCATGTGAGAGGATGTATCCATTTGGAAAACCAAGATGTTTGTGACTTATTCATCACATGTGAGAGGATGTATCCATTTGGAAAACCAATTTGTTTGTCACTTATGAATACAATATTTTAAAAATTTAGTCATTTGTGTCATGCCAATCCCTTTCCTTGTAACATTTGGTCTTTGAAGTGCAAGAGCCAATATAATGGCATAAAACTGTGGAGAAACATGTACTGTACAATGTATAAGGTTTGTAAAGAATAATGTATTAAGTTTAACATATGAAGATGATCCAATATATATTATTCACTCTATATGAAAATAGCTCTGACAACCATTGCATTTACAGCTTCAGTAGTAGCTGCTATACATTCAATACTAAATAATTCTATTAGGAAAATTGTCACAAAAATAACCTCATGGGAAAAAAATAAAAATAAACAAAAAAATTAAACCACCAAATGATCATTTCACAATACAAAATATCTCCATGTGGTGAAACAAACAATGGTCTAACACTTTGTATTACAATAATTATATATATGAAAACATCCATAGATAAAACCACAGAACCAATGCCTTCATTTACCAGATAACAACAAACCTATTTTAGAATGACATAAAACATAACAAAAACTAAAAGTGATCTAGCCATGTATAGATTTCCAAAAAAAAATCATTGAAATCATGGCAAGTGACTTACCTCAAGATTTTTCACAAGTTGTGTTGTGTTGTCAATGATTTCGATGAGAAAAATGGTTGAGTTTTTTCTTGTACTTGAGAGCTATAACTTTCAATTTGTTTGTTCTTGCCTTAGAGGTTTTGGTTTTGGATTCTTTCAAAGTGATTTGAGAACATTGAATCCTACATATGTTAATGTGATGTGTCTCAAACTTATAAAGATATGGAATACAAAGGCATATAGGGCTCTTGTTGTTGATATGTTTAGCCTTAAAAACTTCGGTTCTTATCCATAATTATAGTTCTCAATATGGTATTTTAATTTAACTGCACAATTAAATGGTTTTCAATTTTAAGTGCATGGTTTATGGTTTCAAGTTTTAACTTAATGGTTCATGATTCTAAGTTTAAATGCACACTCTATAGTTTTCAATTTTCAGCTTTAACTATCAATGTCTTTTCTACATTGAATATTATATGTAACAATGAAGGTAGAATAGTTTTTCATTGAAATCCTCAAGCATGATACGAAATTCTCTACAAACATTTTTTGCAGAGATCATTTCAGCGTCCACTTCAAAAGTAGGCAGGTGATAGATCTGTGTGGGAATACCCATTTTCTATAGTTGGTGAAAACATAACATTCATGCTTATTCAAATGATAGATCTTCAATTGGGTGTGTATTATTCTTGATCAACTACATTTCCTTCATGGTAATATTTGAATAATAAAGGTTGAATGTCTCATTACTTTTGTGTAATGAATCAAGAGTCTATCTGATTATATATTGAATTTGATTGATATGCTCTAAAATTTCTTCTAAAATGTCTATCCATGGTTTAAAAACATCATGTGCTTCACCAAGAACCTTTTAGAGAATAAAAGGGTGCATGTTATTTAAAAAAAGGAAAAATAAAAGTTTTCAAGGAGTAGAGGAATACAAGGAGGATCAAGATGTTAGAGAGAGAAATTAGGGTTCCAAATGAGTGCTAAGTTTGATTTTATAAAGTGAATAGCTATTAGAAAACTCACTAGGGTGAGCATTCATGGGTTTGGAGGGAATTTGAATTTAAATTTGAAGTAGACACTAGCATGTGTCCTCAGGATAGAGCCATTTGAAAGATGGGAACAAAGTTTTATAGTAGAAGGGATTTTAGGTTGAGTCACTTGGCACACCTGTGATGAGTTTTGGGATTAGAAATTGGAAAAATGAGACATAATAATGACTTTAGTGACCCAAAAGAGTGCAAGAATAGACAGTGAAAAGTGTGAACTATGTAGTTATGATTCTATGCCTTTGTCCTGAGCAGTCTCTTATGTTCTAACTTTATTCATTTCACTGGTTATATGCTACTAGTTTTTCAATGCTATATCCTCTCTACATGGATCCAACAATTCCCTCTTTGTCAAATTGGTAACAATAGTATTTAGAAACAACAATTTCTACTTGAGAGCAACTAAAAGCTTTCCTAAGAAAAGTTCCCTTTCCACTATAATTGTCGGTTCTAGTGCCTCCTTGTTCATTTTTTCTGGCATCTCCTCATTTTTCATTTCTTGATAGAGAGCTTCTGAAAGATGTGGAAGATTTTCTTCAATCTCAACAATCATTGTTGAGATAAAATGGAAGCATTGCTCTTGCAAATAAGGTGCTAAATCATTTATCCTTGAAGGAGATTTATGTGCATGAAGAAAACTTAGGAGGTCTTCCATAATATTCTTGGACCCCTCATCTATGGTATCTTTTATTTGACTAATCTCAGTTCCAAAATAAGTGTTAAGGTGACCAAACCAATCTTCATCATTTGTCATCATAAATATAAAAGTCAAGCAAGGTAAATTGACACTTTTTACGTCCTCTCTCTTGACAAGCCAACCCTCACTAGTAGTTAATTTGTGCAAATGGGTTTCAACATATTTGTAACTTTCTAGAGATGTAACAATGGCTTCAAGGAATTTACCAACCTTAACTCTCTCATGCAGATCTGCAAATCCATCAACTATTATTTGTTTCATCCTACTAACAAACATGCTTTCAAAAAGTTCATCCCACAAATTATTTGAGTGCTTCAAAACAATCTCACACATGCATTTCCATGGAAACTCAATAGTTGAACCAAAAACCATTTTTAGCCACTCCAAGATCCCTTCAAATGCATCCAGACTGTCCAATGTTTCTCTAATCAATGTCTCATTCTCTGCAAGTTCCTTGCCACTTTTCACAAGATCAAGCAAATACTTTCCCCCAAGCCTATCTATAGAGAGAATATCATTTGCACATAAATTATTGGCCTTTCTAGGAATATGTTGAATTTTGATAACATTGGTTGCATCCACCAATCTGTATAGAGAGGGTGGTGTAGGGGCACCATTAAAGAACTTTAGGCAATTCAGGTTGTTAAAGAGCAGGCTCTAGGAGGAAGACATTTTTGTAGTAAATAAGGTCTTTAATACCATTAAAGTATGAAATCAATCATAAGTTGGTGGTAATTAGGTGTCTAGGAGTCAATAATTTTGGTATTGCAAAAACATTGCACTTTGTTGCAAAATTGTTGTAAAACCCAAAAGTTGCAAATGCAAGATTTTAGGAGTTAAAGGTCAAATGGTAGTAAATGGTTGAATAAAGTCATTTAGTGTTGGTTGAGTACATGTAGGTGCATTTAGGTCATTTACATACCATTTAAGGTTATTGGTAGATTCATTTTGTCAGATTTTGTAGTATTGCAAAAAATAGCTGCAACAAGACAATTTTTGCTTGTAATGGGAGTATCCATGCTCCTCCATTTGAATTAAACTTTGTAACTAATGGAGAAATGTTTTAAAAAATCATGAAAAAGGCTTGAAAAAAGGATATTGAAGATTGTATTGAAAATAGAAGTCTGTAAACAACGTTTTATCATAAAATTCACTATATTTTTGTGTTTTCAGAACTTCACCAACACTGTACGGCCCGTACAGTCATTTTGAGGCTTTGAAATCTTTAGTATTTTGTGTAGTATTTTGAGGCTTTTAGAAATTTTTCATATTTATTCTATTGAAATTGATTTGGCTGAAGATAATTTGATCCTAATGGATTTGCTTACTTTTTGGAGTGGATGGTATGTAGATTTGTTTATTGTATTTTACCTTAGCATTAATGCAATCACATGTGCTTATGTTTCTCAAGTAATTAGTAGTTGGAAATACAATTTCCTCAATTTCATAGTTAGATTAGACTTATTTACTTTTATTACAATTTGATTATGGGTTTTTCTTACATATAGGCATGTCTTACAAGCAGTTTGTTATTTAATACACTTTAGTTTTCTTGTTTTTTCAAGTACTAAGTTCAACTGCTCAACAATACCTTGCAAGTTCTTTGTTTCTAAGTAGATTGATTAAAAAAATATCCTTGCAAACTTGATGAATTGGGTACGCTGTACTTGTCTAAGGTGTACCATTTCTTAGGTTATTTGATGATGCATCAAGTTTATGACATCTTCATCTCACATCAATAGTCCTATTTTCTTATTATACACTAATGTACAACATGCTTATACAAATGTGTTGTGTCTGTGTTGATTATGAAACTATAACTATATTGCAGACTTAAGTATTTCTAGAAGACTATTATCATATGGAAAATTTCCCTCTAGATGATCTTTTATCACCCAAAGGAATTTAATTAAGAACACCATGAAATGTGTTTTCATATGTTGAAATGCATAAATGATAAAAGAGGAGACCTCTTTGTATCCCTATCTGTTCAATTTAGCTTTGTCTCCCATTCAAGCATATACAAATTCATCTCTTTGAAATTCCATGACATGAAATCTCTTTGAGGTATTACATGAAAGAGTTCACGTGCTTTGTGTACATTTCCACATTTTACATACATGTCTAACAATGCATTTCCAACCTTAATATCTAAAAAAATATCCCCCATCTATTATACTCTGATGGATGTTCATACCCTGCTCCAAAGCTTCCATTTTGGCATAGGCAGGGAGGATGTTGGCATAGGTTGTGGAATTTGGCTTCACACCTACTAATTGCATTTTCTTGAAATTTTCTAAAGCCTTTTCAACAAATCCATTTTGTGCATATCCCGCAATAATCATATTCCATGAGATGGCATCTCTTTCATCCATTCTGTCAAATATTTCACATGCCTTGTCTATGCTTCCACATTTTGCATACATGTCTAATAGGGAATTTGCAACTACAACATCTGACAAAATTACTCTATTATTTATGTAAATTTTAATGCAATAAAGGTTACTAACATGTGAAGTATGTGCAGCCTTCATCCACTAAACCTACATGACTGCATGCACCTAGAACCCAAGCAAAGCTTACAATTTTAGACTGTGTTCTAGAGTGCTTCATTAATTCAAATATTTTGAGAGGTTCCTTGCAAAATCCATTTTGTGCACATTCTGCAATCAATCATTTCATTCCATGTCTGCAAAAGCATTTATGACCTATCCAAGACATGAGTGTCAGATTCACCATAGATATATCAATGTTAGAATGAGTGATACTTCGTGCCATAGTTCATGATTTGATGTTGTGTTTTTTTTTTTTGTGATATTGTAACCAATGATTTTTTCACACCAAAACCACTTAAGGATATTTATATATTTAAAAATCTTATTTCCTTCAGCTCAAATTGGGTTTGTACTCATTTGTTTGATGTATACACAGTCCAAAAAAATAGAGTTTAAGAGGATGAATACCTAGGGTTTGATAAAAGATGCATGGGAAATGACTTTTGATGGTTTTTTAAGCCTATATAGATCTAATAATAGGTGTTCTAAGCATTGGTTGGGAAAATTTTTGATTGGAAGTGCAAGAACCAATAAACCCTTCTGGTGATAGACCTAATTAGGCCTATTTTGAATGTGGATAGTCTAATTTTGTGCATTGATCACAAAACAACTTATGGTAATATTTTGACATTTTTAAAGGCTCCCTAATGAGTATTCAAAACACCTATTACAGTATTTAATAGAGGCCCGAATCAAAAGATCTTTTTGACAGTTTGTGATGGAATGGCTACTAGGACATAGTTGCCCAATGAATGAATATTCATTATGTGGATAGGAAGACTTTTATAAATGTTTTTTTTGGCTTATTTTTGTTTAAAATAAGGTGTTAAAAGGGTCTCAATGATTGGGAAGGTTATTGAAAGAAATTCTTGTTGTTTGGGGAGTTTGAACCATGTGAAGTCATAGTATGAATTGGTGTCTTGACTACAGAAATAAGAGATTTGATGGTTCAATGTTTTGTGAGTATGTTCTTGAGTGATTTCAATCAAAACATGATTATTACAATATCTTAAATGTTTTATAAAAGTTTTGTAGCAAATAGGCATGGTTGAATGCTATCTTGCCTTATAAAACAAGTTGAATGAGGAGTGAATTTAGCTTGTTGGTTGAATGAGTTGTTTTCATAATTTCTTATCAGGATTATGCTTGGTTTTAGTCTACAAGAGTATGTTCGTGGTGAGTTGATAGATTTGGAACACTAATTTGTTGTTTTGAAGCTTTGTAGCATTGGAATCATGTGAAATGAGGGAGTTTTGTTGAAAGTTTAAATGGATTCTTGGTGACGATTTAATTGATCTTCTCATGATTGTGATTAGGGTATGATGAACCCTTGAAGTTTAGGGACACTTTCTTTGTTTGAAACTTGTTGATTCCCTCTATTTGGAGTCTACCTAGGAGGTTTGAGTGGTTTTGGTGAGTAGTTTGAGTTTTTGAGAGTGGGTTACTTGTGGGCTAATTTTCCCTTAAAAGTGGAGGACCGTCTATTGTTCCTTATGAAGTTTCAAAAAAAGTCTATGAAAGTTTTTGATATGTTGAATGGGAGGATAAAATGTTTCTAAGAATGTGTGGGTTGTGACTCTGTTAGGCCTTCTCTAAAAGTTAAACCTGAAAAAATGAGTTTGGATTGCTACTTGGAGAACAAGTGAAATTGGTGAGGAATAATTTAGTTAGGGACTTGGAGATTGAAACCTTGGTTAAGGTAGGTTGGATTGGGATTGTGGAGTGATTTTCCACCCCATCATTGCATAATTTATTCATCAATGACATCTCTTTGAGGAATTCCATGAAAGAGTTCACATGCCTTGTGTACATTTTTGCATTTTTCATACATGTCTAATAGAGCATTTCCAACCATAATATTTGACAAAAATCCCCCATCTATTATGCTCTGATGGATGTTCATACCCCACTCCAAAGTTCCCATTTTGGCATAGGTAGGGAGGATGTTGGCATAGGTTATGGAATTTGGCTTCGTGCCTGCTAATTTCATTTGCTTGAAAGTTTCTAAAGCCTTTTCAATAAATCCATTTTGTGCATATCCCACAATCATCGTATTCCATGAGATGGCATCTTTGACACCCTTAAATGCTCCAACCAGTATAGTCTCATCCTTGTATGCGTATTTACACCATGCTAATGAAGATTATAAAGAAATCAGTTTTAGTGGCAATCTCTATGTTTTTTCTGCTTTTTTTTGTTTTTTTAGATCATACCTAGGGTGATAACTGAAAGGACATATAACATACTGAGAATTGTAAGTGTGTAAAATATGGTGTTCTATGTAGTTAGGAGATTCTTTCATTGATCAAAGTTTAAAAGTTAAATGGGAGGTGAAAATGGAGTAAATGGTATATAAATTTAAAATGTTAAGGTAGTTTGATTTTTGATTTTTTTTTTACACCCTACCATTATTTGTTTGATGTCTCTTTGTCTAGATGGTTATGGTGATACATTTTTTTTGAAGAGTTGAACCATATTACAATGGTTTTATAATGTTATATTCATTGTAAAGCATTTATTTAATGAGTGGCTTGGTATTCATTAACCTTGTTATGGCCTAAAAAGGGTCTTACCGTAAAGGAAATGGAAGAACTACATGATGACATAAAAATGCATTTGGAGTTGGATAGAGTAAATCCAACACATATTTAAAATTGGGAGGTTTGTTTTTCCTCATTTGTCCCTGAAAGTTTGAAAGATTCCTTTTTTGGACCATATACATTTCATCTCTTTGTGTAGAAATTTTTCATATGTATTCTATTGAGATTGATTTGGCTGAAGATAATTTGATCCTGATGGATTTGCTTAATTTTTAGAGTGGATGGTATGTAGATTTGTTTATTGTATTTTACCTTATCATTAATGCAATCATATGTGCTTCTATTTCTCAAGTCATTGGTAGTTGGACATACAACTTCCTCAATTTGATAGTCAGAGTAGACTTATTTACTTTCAATACAATTTGATTATGGGTTTTTCTTACATATAGGCATGTCTTGCAAGCAGTTTGTTATTTAATACACTTTAGTTTTCTTGTTTCTTCAAGTAGTAAGTTCAATTGTTCAACAATACCTTGCAAGTTCTTTGTTTCTAAGAAGATTGATTAAAAAAATATCCTTGCAAACTCAGTGTAATATAATTTGGTGAATCAGGTACACTGCAATTGTCTGAGGTGTACCATTTCTTAGGTTATTTGATGATGCATCAAGTTTATGAAATCTTTATCTCACATCAGTAGTCCTATTTTCTTATTATACACTAATGTACAACATGCTTATATAAATGTGTTGTGTCTGTGTCGATTATGAAACTAGAACTATATTGTAGACTTAAGTATTTCTAGAAGCCTATTATCATATGGAAAAGTTCCCTCTAGATGATCTGTTATCACCCAAAGGAATCTAATTAAGAACACCATGAAATGTGTTTTCATATGTTGAAATGCATAAATGATAAAATATGAGACCTCTTTGTATCCACTCCTATTCAATTTAGCTTTGTCTCCCACTCAAGCATATACAAATTCATCTCTTTGAAATTCCATGAGATGACATCTCTTTGAGGCATTCCATGAAAGAGTTCACATGCCTTGTGTATGTTTCCACATTTTTCGTACATGTCTAACAAATAATTTCCAACCATAATATCTAACAAAAATCCCATATCTATTATGCTCTGATGGATGTTCATACCCTACTCCAAAGCTCCCATTTTGGCACAGGCAAGAAGGATGCTGGCATAGGTTGTGGAATTTGGCTTCACACCTGCTAATTGCATTTTCTTGAAAGTTTCTAAAGCCTTTTCAACAAATCCATTTTGTGCATATCCCACAATCATCGTATTCCATGAGATGGCATCTCTTTCAGGAATTATGTCAAATAGTTCACATGCCTTGTCTATGCTTCCACATTTTGCATACATGTCTACTAGGGTAGTTGCAACTACAACATCTGACAAAATTCCTCTATTATTTATGTTTTGATGGATGTTCATACCATTTTCCAAAGCCCCCATTTTGGAATAGGAAGGAAAGCTGCTAGAAAAGGTTGTGGAATGTTACTTTATACCTACCAATTGCATTTTCTTGAAAGTTTCTAAAGCATTTTCAACAAATTCATTTTGTGCATATCCAACAATAATTGTAGTCAGATGTGAAGTTTTCTCTAATTCAAGTGTTGTTGGGAAATCGGTGAGACTTCAACATTACTCCCACCAATATTGGAGATTCTCTCTGATGCTTCCACTACTTTACTCTTTTCATTCTTTTCGGGCTATCGGTGGGACTGGCTCCTCTATTCCACCGATAGGTGTTTCTTTAGCTGATGGAATTTTACCTTTCCATTGTGACTTATCCTTTCACCCCATCGAAGGAACTTACCAATTAATCCCATTGACAAATCATAGTGTCCCCGATGGAGATTGATGCATATCGTTGTATCTAGGATACATTGAGCCAACTCCCACTGATATTAAATTCTCTTCCCGATGAATTTTGCACCTAAGTACTATCGGAGCATTGAGGGGACAATGCATTGAGTCCTGCCAATTTTTATCACTCTCGCCGATAATCTCCTGTTCTGGAAAAGGTTGTGGAATCTAGATTTACACCTTCCAATTGCATTTTCTTGAAAGTTTCTAAAGCCTTTTCCACAAATCCATTTTGTGCATATCCTGCAATTATTGCATTCCATGAGATGACATCTCTTTGAGGAATTCCATGAAAGAGTTCATGTGTCTTGTGTACATTTCCACATTTTGCATACATGTATAATAGAGCATTTCCAACCATAATATCTAACATAAATCCCCCATCTATTATGCTCTGATGGATGTTCAAACCCTACTCCAAAGCTCCCATTTGGAATAGGCAGGGAGGATGCTAGCATAGGCCATGGAATTTGGCTTCACACTTGCTAATTGCATTTTCTTGAAATTTTCTAAAGCCTTTTCAACAAATCCATTTTTTGCATATCCTGTAATTATTGCATTCCATGAGATGACATCTATTTGAGGCATTCCATCTGTAGATGTCTAAATTTGTACAATTAATTTATCCAAATTCATCCCCTTTCGTCTTATTTTCGTTAATTAAGTAATACTACTATTATTTAATTAATATCTTTAATCCTGCCAAATCCATAAGGTATTTAATCAATAATACCTTATCTCTTTAATCCTCCTTCCATCAAATGAATTAAATAAATATTCCATTTATTTAATTCCCTTCATGTCACATCCTCCATCATTTTCATCTTATCCTAATCCTTCTTCTAATCCCATCATTAGGATGTGCACATGCCTAATATTGGATTAGGATGTGTCACATCCTCCAACTTTTGCAAGTTGGCCTCTAATCTCTCTTAGCCACCTAACCCTCCTCTAATCCTTCATTACTCTTTCCCATGTGATCTTTGACTTGTCACATCAAGTCACATGTGAAATCTAACCCTCTTCTAATCTTCATTAATTAATCTAATCAAGTACTTGCACAATCCTAATCACCCACTTTAGTCAACTCTCCCCATCCCCCAAGGAATTTTTAATTCCTTTTTATTCATCCTAGGCTTCTCTCTTCCCCATGTGAATTTTTAATTCACCTTTTAATCCCCCAATGCACCCTTTGGAATTTAAAATTATTTCCCATCTCCCCATGTGAATATTTGAGGAATTTTTAATTCCTCACATGTCCTCTCACCCACATGGGGACAAGTACCTCCTTTATGAGGAGATCTTGTCCAATCCCAAGGTACTTTGTACCCCTCTCCATGTCATGTCCTTTTCCTTCCACCTCATGTACACTTCACCTTTTAGGGCTTCATCACATGCCACATGTCAAGATGTGAGGGCTTGTGAGTTCTCAACTCACCTTAGCCCTACATCTTGATGTTTGGTGGATCAATCTCAACCGTCCATTTCCCCTAGGATTTCCCAAAAATCCTATAAATACCCCCTCTTTTCTCTCATTTTGGGGAGATCACTTGTGCTAGCCAAACTCTTGCAGTTTTATTTCTCAACCTCTACTTAGCCATTTTCATATCTTCATCCATTTGCATCCATCTTCACATCCTCATCTAGCTTGCATCTTGCCATCCAAGGAGCATACACATCCAAGATCGAAGGGCCAACCAAAGGATCGACTCAACGCAAGGTATAAAGTTCCATTTCGTGGCTTTGTCTTGTTTTGTTTCCAACTTAGGCTAATCTCGAAGTGTAGGTTGTTTTAAGTTGTTTATTTGCACTCTTTACTTGCTGCTTGTTTTCTAACACCTATTTCCACCTATCACACCATCAAAGAGTTCACATTCCTTGTGTAGGTTTCCACATTTTGCATACATGTCTAATAGAGAATTTACAACCATAATATCTGACAGAAATCCGCTATCTATTATGTTTTGATGGATGTTCAAACCTTGCTCCAAAGCTCCCATTTTGTCATTGGCAGGGAGGATGCTGGCATAGGTCATGGAATTTGGCTTCACACTTGTAGCTTGAAAGTTTCTAAATCATTTTCAGAAAATCCATTTTGTGCACATCCCACAATCATTGTATTCCATGAGATAGAATCTCTTTCAAGCATTTTGTACTCAAATTAGCTTGCAATTGATTAGGTTTTTTATAATTTTTAAAATTGATTTAGGAAGGAATGTATAGGAAAATATGTACCTTAAAAAATCTCTATATATCATGATTTTTTCAAATTTTTGAGTTAGTGTTGAGTTTCCATGTTGAGTTTGAGGTTGAGCCCAATGTCTATGTTAAGTACAAGTTTTGTAACTATGATATAATAATTGGTGGCTCCCATGGATTCCATGGCAGACATGACACTAGAAAAATGCTCCTTGGTCTCCTCTCCTAGAGATAACAAAGTTGGTGGTCCATTTGATATTGTAAAATATGGTGGTTAGTCTCAATTCAAATGGGAGCATACTCTCAATTGGCCAAGAGGAATCCATAACTCCTTATAGTCTCCAAAAAAATGGTGTGGCCTTGAGAAAAAAATGGTCCATTACAAAAACACAAAATCCATGATTTATGGTAAGGATTCACCATGTATCTTTTGTAGTGATTTTCAAGAAATGCTTTGAGATTCTTTCATGAATGGATGATTTCGAAGCTTTTATGAGGAGAACCCCTTATCACATGTTGTTCTATTGTGAAAGCAGTGCAACAATTCCAATTTCCAAGTGAAATGTTAATCATAACAATTCTTCGCATCTCATTCACTTTGTGCTATTTAATTGTTTTCTTTGCTTCAGGTCAATCATATATTTTGAATTTTATGATGCTAAGAATAATCCATTCAATGAGTTTCATTATAGGTAGGGAGTATGCTGGAAAAGGTTGTGGAATTTGGATTTACACCTGCCAATTGCATTTGCTTGAAAGTTTCTAAAGCATTTTCAACAAATCCATTTTGTGCATATCTTGCAATATTGCAATCCATAGACCATAGTTTAACATGATATCAAAACACAACAACTGAGATCCTCCACATCAATGATTGGAATGTACCATTACTTATGAGTGAGTTACCAAAATATTTTAGTACACTTACATCAATGATTTTAAGTATCTTGGACCTATCAATGGTTGTAGGTACCCTAATTACACTAGTTATTAGGGTGTTGTTGATCCACACCTATGTTAGGTTGTTGTTCTATTATTTTTTCAATTGATTTATTTAATTTTGATGTCTTCCAACAACTACAAAAATGACTAGTATTAGTCTCAAAGAGAGTGATCAACTTGAACGTACTTCCAATTTTACACCTTGAAAGTGCAGATTGTAGATGGTATTAGAAGTTGATTTTTGGGTCTATGTTAACACCAAGGTTATACATTCTATATATATTCTCCAATTGCCTAAATATAACAAGAAGATAGCCAAAGCATAGTGAATCATCTTAGGTTACAAATAGATTGAGTGCTCAAGAAGGGTGTTAACTGTTATTAGATAATTGTAGTAGTTGTACCATCCATTGTAATTTGTATCTAATTTTTTTTCATAGAGATATTAATGAGTTACACCATGCTATTCTAGGTAACATTCTTATTTTCTTTGCATTCTATCTTTGTATAAATGGTTTTCTATTTCAGTTGATCTAGGGCAGCTACTGATAAATTGAAATTCTTGATCTGAGTCTATGATAGGGCTTTTGTTCTCAATACTTGTAACTGCTATTGTAACTGATGTCGTGAAAGATGCAGTTGACTGGCCTCACCCTAAATTTTTTTTGTGGTGTTTTCCATATGGCATATCAATTGAGAACTTATCAACATCTAGTACTAAAATTTAGTCTTAGATTTTTTTCTCTTCCTGATTAATGCTCATTTTGGTGGCAAGCTCTTTATTTATTGTTATTATTATTTTATCATTGATGATTCAAATTATCCTTCTAACTGGTATGAGGTTGTTCTAGAAATTTGATAACATTACAGTGAGGGTTGAGTGTCATGGTAATGAACATGTCACGAGGGAAGGTCATAAAAGCTTTCGACCCAGTGGACATACTTCACGTAAGTGCAACATCCTATACTTTTTGTTAAAATAATTAGGGGAGGTTTCCATTTATTTATAACCTGTAGAACATTTACAAGGTGTGGAATATACACGAATACTTGCATTCATACAAAAATAAGCTATTAGATCAATTATTCAATAACATGTTATCTTAATAAAACAACACCATGCAAAGAAATAATGACATATTTTCTCTTGTAATATTGACTTTTCTAAGTTTTTGATGTGCAAATTTTGAAACCTTATTTTCAGGCTGTAGCTCCAAATTGGAGAAGTGAAAGGTGAATACCAATGAGGAAGAGTTTGGAGGAGCCAAAACCAATAGCGACAGGAAAGATGTGGATTTTCAAGGGGATTAAATGGGTCAAGCCCCTATAGGAGGTCGCTGCCCTTCCAAAAGGACTACAGTTAAGGAAGGGGAAAATAGTATAAGTATATGAAAATAGGAGTATTTTGTTTATATAGTGTCACTGAGACATTGAATGTAACCAATGAGGCTTAAAGAAGTAAATTTTTAGAGTGGTTTCTTCTCCACTCATAAATACTATGTTGTGGCTCCTCTAGTCTTCATTTCATGGTGTTTTTTAACATTTGAATATCTATGATAGTTGAAGTTTATATGTATAAATTTGTGAGGATTAATTAAATTAGATTTGGTTTGTAATGACTAAATACATGACTAAGTTAATGACTAAATACATGACTAAATTTATAACTAAATTAATGATTAAATATATGACTAAATATATGACTAAATATATGACTAAATTAATGACTAGAGTAATGACTACATATATGACTAAATATATGACCGGTTAACAACAATCAATGACTAAATTAATGACTAAATATATGACTAAATTAATGACTAAATAAATGACTAAACAAATCACTACCATGATTAAATAAATGACTAAATTAACGACTAAATCAATGATCAAATCAATGACTAAATAAATGACTAAATCAATGACCAAATCAATGACCAAATTAATGACTAAAATCAATGACTAAATAAATGACTAAAAATGTTTAGTCATAAATTTAGTGGTGTTATAAAGGACTACAAATAAACCACTAGTAGTCACGTGACTAAAGTTAGTCATTTATATGCAATTTTTAGGAGTTTATTTAGTCATATATTGTTGTTTGTGTACTAGTGTACGCCATTAGTTTTTCCCTAATTCACATTAAATGTGGCAAAACTCCAAAAATTTGATAAAAACCTTGTTTCTCTACACTGTAAACCCTAAATTGGCCCACAAGAGAACATTCTTGCATCATTTCTTCTAGTTTATTTTCCATAACCTCAGTTTAATTATTCTTTACAATATATCCTCATGCCAACCTTTGACACACCATACATCTAGGGGGTTTGTACAATTGTTTGTTAATGCTCCCCCTTAGACCATGGTAGGTCTAATTCCTAAAGGAATTTTCTATACCGAATGAGGGCATATATGTATTTGTTATCTCTGGCTTTTCTTCTTTCTTCCTCCATATCTTATTCATCTCTTGCTTCACCTCATCTTTTTTAGTTTTCTTCATTGGCTCATTATTCTCAACTAGAGCAGACTGCTTTCTCTTCTTACTTCTGCAAACTTTTGGGATATGTCCAAGTTTGTTGCAATTATAGCAAACAACACTTTTCTAACCTCCATTAACCCTTCATCTACATTGATTATCCTTGTGTCCAAATTTGTTACAAGTATACCAGTAACCATTAAAGGATTGATTCATTCTACCTACATTAAACCTATTCATCATCACTTGACTAATCATTCTCACCTGAGATCTACATTCAATGGCTTTCTGTCCAAATTTATTGCATGAAAAACATTATGTAGAAAAGTGATTCAATTTACTTTTTCACTCAATTGCCTTGTGACCAAATTTATTACATGAAAAGAAGACACCATTGAAAGAGGGATACCTTTGTGCATTAGGCTGTTTCACAGATGCTCTTCTAGCAAAGTTTCTTGAATGTATTTTATGCTTTCTTTTGTCTTGAGTCTTTTGATTATCCTTTGAACTTTCACCCATTTCATTTCCCAAGCCACCTTTATCTTTACATAGTCTTTGTCCAACAATCAACTCATCAAGCTTGTCAGAGCTAGATTTGAAATTTTTCTCATAGAGGTTTGCTTTCTCCATTTATACTTTTAAGTTCACCACCTCTTGTTCAAGCCTAGTGCACTCATTAGACTTGCTCTACACCATTGTATTAAAAAATTCTTCAATTCTCTTCTTTTCTTCTACTAGCACTTTTAATCCAATCATCTCTTGTTTCATCTACTCACTTACTTCCCTATGTCTTTCTTTGAACTTCTTCAATTTATCTTTCAATTTCCAAACACATTCATTTGCATCTTCAAGATTTTCTTTCAGATCTCTATTTTCATTTTTAGCTTTATCAAGTTTTTCAAGAGCAGCCTAGAGTTCTTCTTTGTAATCCATTTCATCAACCTTCAGGATCCTCCTCAAGTTGTTAATCTCTTCACCAAGGAACAAAAGCTCTGATACCAATTGTTAAAAGGAGTAGAACAACTAAGAGGGGGGGTGAATCAGCTGTCACCAAATTCAAATACAAAACTTCAAACACTTATCAACTTCACAACCACACTATTTTGTTATTAAGTATGAACATGAAATGTAGATAACAAAAAGTAGAATCAACACAATGAACACCAGATTTTACTTGGAAAACCCAATAAGGGGAAAACCATGGTGAAGGTTAACTCACAATATAAAGTGATAGAAAAATTGAATATATAAGGCTCACTGCCAAAGGGCTCACTACCCAGAATAGGACTCACTTTCTGGATATAAAAGCTCACTACTTACAAGGAGGATCACTACCAAGAAAAGGATTACAAAATTGTTTTTTCTTCACAACCAAAGTGAGCTGATGAGAGTGCACCAACAAGTACTGATACAGTTCCAGTGATGCTCAATAGACTGACTTAACACACCATAATTTTTTCACTTCTTCACATTCACATCAATATCATTCCTCCCTCTCTTCACATTTATTTTCTACTAAAATCTTCAAAAACTATCCAACATATATATCTGACCTATTCAAAAGCATCAATTAAGTTGGCCTAATTAGATGCAACCATTATTCATCAAAAATATCAATTGTCAGCTTCAAGCATTCACAAAATATTCCAAAGAAAATTCAAATGCTTGGAACGATACATCATGTCGGTATAGACCTAACATAGGTCACACATATATTTGCATAAAAATAATTAATTCACCATGCCACCAACTATTCATGACATCGGCTAGAGATGGACTTAGTAGCAAAAATGCAACAACAAAATAATGTTGATACGCCATACAAGCACTTGAGCATGAGAGATTCCAAACATACATGTTTTCAATATCCATAAACTAATTCCCAAAGTTTGGCAAGAATCAACTATCAACCATGGATTTTTGCAGACCAAAATACCAGAGGATGTACATATTGTATACTAGTTTAGATACAAGACCAAAATATCATATCAAACAATAACTTAGTCTTGCATTCAACAACCCATATAACATGGTGACATCAATGACAACACAAAGCTTGCATAGTTAGCCATTCTTCTTCATTCTTCCAACACAACTTGCATTTCTTAAGTTTTCCATTGATAATTCACTTCCCTTTTCAGTTCTTTGTATTTAGAGCATTCCATTTAGACATATTTTAATCATATTAGCATTAGTATTTAGTGAACACCCAAGTTTTTGTGGGATACATTTCTCCTTTTAGGTGAAAAACCCTTGAAGTGTAAGAGAGAAGCCTTTACAAAAATTTGTGGTTCATTTTGGTGAACCTGCATTTAGAACATCTTATTTTTGATTTAGAGTGCATTTACATCCTAGGAATAACTTGCATTGAATTTTCCTTGCATTAGGATTGTTTAAATTGCATCCTAGGATTTTAAACATTGCATTAGTGAAAATATCATATAACTTTCATTATTGCATTTTATTTTATTAAAAATTCACAAAATTTTGCATATTCATACTATATCTGCATCTAAAGACATAAAAAGCATAAAATCCAATTAAACTTTTTTGAAAATTTTCAACAAAATCACAACTAGGACTAATTCGCCACCCTGGGTGACTTAGTCTAGTTACATATTTATTACTGCATTTTTTGGCATTTAGTCTGCAATTTCTAAGTTTTTATTTTCTATTTCTGCATTTCAGTTTGACTTACCAGAATTTCAGCTTTGAACATTTCATTCTTATTAGTTTACATTGCATTCACATTCATCGAGCATTTAGAATCCTTTGCATGAGTGTTTGGTGTCCTCTTGCTAATACCTTAGTGAGAAGAAAATTGAGACTTATGTTATCCCATGATAATACACTCATTTTGGATCTTGGGTTATTTAAAGATTCCACTCCTAGTATTACAACTAGTACATTAGGCATGGATACTACCTTTAGCAACCCTTTGCCTTCTAGTAACATGAAAGTTGACACACAAAATGATCACATCCTGCAAGACAAAATAATTAACATCCATGAGGACTTAACACATATTCAACATCAAGTGTGTCTTGAAAAAAATTTAACCACTTCCCTTCAAACAATAGAAAACATCCATCACATTCTTGAAAGTGAAGAAGGCTTGGACATTATGAAACAAATAGTTGAGATATACCAAAAACATGTTCCTTCCACCTCTAGTACATCTCAACCAACAAACATTGTGGTTAGCCAAGGAGCACCTCACACACCTCCTCCCTCAATAGTAGCATCCATACCTACCTATACCACTCCTCATGTCACAACAAAAATGCAATAGATTAGTAATGTGATTCCTTCCTTAACTATTCCTATTAGAATTCCTAATTCCTATGTGGCATCACATGTTCTATCCTCTTCCACCATACCATCCATAAGCATTCCATTCACTTGTCCTACCACTACATAAAATCCATTACCACTTTCACTTCCATCTCATACCACTTAGACTAACCCTCTCATAACACAACTTTTGCAGATTGTCTCGTCCATGCAAAAAAAAAAATCCACCATAAACAAAAATTACAATGGACCACCCACCTGTTATGTTTGAAATAGCCCACTCTCTTTGAAAATATTGCAAATACCGATGCCACAAGGAATAGAGATGCCTAGATTTGAGAAAAATGGAGGGAAGAGAGATCCTTCCAACCATGTTAATGCTTACACCGCCTTATGTAGTGACTTTGTCCTTGATGATAAATTTCTAGACAAACTATTTACTAGGACTCTAAAAGACACTGCCTTCGAATGGTTCTCATCTTTACTGAACATTTCAATTTGTTCATTCAATGAACTAGTTCATGCATTTATAAATAATTTCCAAGTGCATATGACTCCAAATAATACCTTGGCCAATTTGAGAAGATGCAAGCAACACGATGAAGAAAAGATAACTAATTTTATCTCATGCTATCAATCCCTTTATTCTCAAATTGATGTCAAGATTCTTGATCCACACCTTCAAAAAAGATGTTTATAGAAAAATTGCAAGAAAAACTTTAGGAAAAAGTTACCATGATGAAATTTCCCTCCTTTATGCAATAGTGTATGGCCCTTTGCGATTATCACAATTCAATTAGTAGTCATGATGCAAAGTCCACTTTTAGCTGAGCTGAGAAGTTTGAACATGCCAATCCAAATAATTCACAACCATTTATAAAGAAAAACAAAGGGTTCTTATAGTTCAACCCCCCTCTACAACCAAATAAACCCATCAACAACCAAGTAGCAGCTATTAAAACCGTGATACTTTATAGTTATGGAGATTCGAAACGACAATTCACACCTTTACCAAACACTCTTCATAATGCGATGTCCCAAATTTTACAACAAAAAATGATTACCCTACCGTTAAAGCACATGATCCTATTAACTTTACCTTCAAACTTTAAATCAAATCCTTATTTCCATTATCATAGACAAAATGGACATGACATAGAAAATTGTAAGCATCTTAAACTCCTTGTGTAAGACTTCATTGATTCTGGTCGTCTATCCATTGTAGGTGTTAATGATCAAGGAAATAAGTCTATTGCCCCTGCAAATCAAAATTTGCAAATTTTCACTAATCCAATGCCTAAACATAATGTTTCATTTGTCAAAGCTAGTGAAACTCCAAAGAATGATGTGATGAATGTTCATACAGAGCATCCTACTCACATTCCACTTATTACAACTATTAATCCTATGGATGAAATGGTAGGTGTGATAGACATTATCCCTCGTAAGGGCCAACCTAAGAAATCTCTTAATATTACTTTCTCCTCTAAGGACATACTTCCAAATCTCCCTGATGGTCCTCTTTACATAAATTTCCGTATTTATGATAATCCTACCAATGGGATACTCATAGATCTTGCTTATGGAGAGAACATGATCATTGAGGAATTCTTGGTATTACATGATCTTTATCAAGATTATGATAAAACAAAAGCATGGATAAAAAAACACAATGGTTTTGCTTGCCCTATGATAGGATCGATCATCCTTCCATTACAAATAGGACCAAAAACATTGGATGTCACATTCTCCATCATCCTGTAGTCAGACCAATTTCATTTGAGGCTAGGCAATCCATGGCTTTGTTCAATGAAAGTTGTCCCTTCGATCATACACAAATGTTTAAAGTTTCCCTTTTATAATGACATATTCATTGTTCACCATAATGGCTTTAACCCTTTGTCTTCTAATGAAAAATTTTCTTTAGAAGCCTTTTGGCTTGAACCCATGGAACCTATAACACCTTTTCAAGATTTTTTTTTCGTTGCTTAAAAAAAATTTAAAGCAAAGAAAATAACAGAATTGTCTCTCCGCAACATGTCCCCATCCACTTCTGACACTCCTATCTTAGATGAAACAATGCTTCAACCCTAACAAGAACCAAACAACCAAGCTCAACCGACACCTAAAACCTCCCTGACATCATCTAAGAGACCATGAGATAATGATAACAACTTCGTCCTGCCTCCTCACTTACAACAAGTTTACAAAGAAAAAGGGAAAGTGGATGACCAATATTTGATGGTTCCTAATGTTACTCTTCTTGGGGAAGAAAAGTAACCTATGGTTGATCAACCCACTACTTCACAAACAAAACTCAACAATAAAAACAAACAAAATAGAGGAGCTAGGGAGTGTAGGCGTAGTCTTCGCGCCCTTGCTCACAAGTTACAAGATGAAGAAAATAAAGAAAATTAAAATCTGCACTTGAAAGAAGCAATGCATGGAAACCCTCCTCCCCAATCACAACAAAACAATCCAATACAAAAACCAAAACAAGAGGTACACCCTTAATTGGAAATTATCATTTGTCCTTTTTTTGTGATTAATCTTGATGACAATGATGAGATCGCTAAAATAGACAAAGAAGTGCATAATGATCTAAATACATTATTTTCCTCTTCCATTAAATTAAATGAAAAATCCCCTACAAAGAGTGTAGAATCTAGTGCTTACCCTAGTTCAACACTTTCTCTTGCCCCTTTGGCTATTTTCCCATGCTTGGCATATCATGAACATGATTGGAAGGGAGATGGCCTGTTGGACGGTTGACTCACATTTGCCTTACTAGTCTTTTTCACTTTCTTTTTCTTTTTCCTTTGTTTGTTTTCATGTGCATAACATGCTCTCCCGTGATGTGATGTTTGATTTTCTCTCTCTTTGTGACATTCTTCTATTTGTACCTTCATTCTTCTATATTTTGTACATCACTTTTTCCTTTTCCTTTTTCTTGAGTTTTTCCTTTTGGGGATGATGCAAGGCATTGAGATAGTTCATGTCTCTTTCATGTTGACCCAAAAGGCCCCTTTTCTTTTTATTTTTCTTTTTCACTTTTCTTGATTTTTCCTTTTGTGGATGACACAAAATGTCTAGACATCTTATGTCTCTTCCCTGTTGACCCAAATGGATCTTTTTTTTTCTTTGTTTTCACTCTCTTTGTGTCACTCTTCCAATTCTATGTATTCAGGGAATGATGACAATTCTGAGCTCTTTCCAAAACATTGCAACAAAGAACATACTGACCCCAAATCCATAGATCCCGTATGTTTTTTTTTTTTCATTTCTCTTTTCCTTTTTCTCTCATATGACATAGCCTTACTCAGAAGCATATGACTTGGCATAGGGGATTTCCAAGTTGGATCCCATGTCTCCTTTTTATTTGCATTTTTCATTTGCTACTTTAAAGTAATTGCTCACAGTGCGGTGTGTAGAAATTCCTTTAAAATGGGGGCATACATTGGCATTATTCATTTTGCATTTTTTCTTTTTTTTTGGTCCTTAGTGTAGCCTTGTTACTTCATATGATGTGTTTTTTCACTTTGTGTAGTTTCCTTCATGAGCATGATCTACATTAGCATATTACATTCCTCTTGGTGGCTTGATGTGACACACAACATCCCCTAAGTTGTGAATTTTCTATTCTTTGATTGGTCCTCTCTTGGAGACATTAGAAACAATGTTCCCTAAGTTATAGACCTCATCTGAACTAAGCAAGACTCCTTTGAACATTGCTTTTCATGTTGCATTTTGCACTTGTTATATGGCCACCTTGTATAATACAACTTGCATGCCTATGGTTCCATTGCATTTGTTGATGAGCTCCAAGAATATGAAGTTTTGCTTGTCTCATGAAGCTCAAAATGTCATTTTATTTTGTGGCACCATATTAAAGTTATCAGGAGGTATAAATTTGGTATGGTTGAGCGAGAAGCCCATTCTAAGGAATGAATTTCCCCATACCCACCTATGTGTGTGTGAGTGCATACCAACCATGATTGTATGTTTCTCACCTTTTAGGCCTTCTCACCCCATAGACGAACATGAGTTTCATCCCCTTAGAGTGAGTATGTACATTTTTCTTTATGAACAAACAACCTAGATCTAATCCACAACGAGATGGAAAAATGATCAAAGCTTGATCTATCTCTCTATTTTCCTTCTCCTTTTCTCTCTTTCATTCTTTTTCATCATTTTCATGTCTGTTCCTTTGTGCTAATGTTTGGTTTCCATGGGATCTTGATCCTAGGGGCTTGATCACCCCTCTTGATTATTGTTGTCTCATCTTACCAACATGGGTACATTTGGATCACTCTTGATATGCATGTTGGGCTACTTTAGTGTAAATTTGAAGCTAGTTCATCCTCTCAATAAAGTGGGGGCTAAATGTGTCACAAAAATGTATACTTGGACATTTTTATGCTCATTTGAGTCTTTCTTATGAACTTTTGGCTTGATTTTTTTTAGATTTAATGTTGTAATGTAGTCAACACATTCACACTAGGTCCTGGACCCTTGTGAATCATTAACAATTCTAAGATGTCTTGTAAAAGTTTTGTGAAGTGTTGTAACCCACTTTCACACTTTTCTAGGACCCTTTCATTATAATTCACCTAAATAACCTATTTTTACCACTTACCAAGTCTTATTTTAAAGTGTTATAAAGAGTTGTAACAAACTTTCACCTTTTTGTAGGCTTGTCATCACTAATTTGACCCTTTCTTATGTTTAAATGACCCCTTAATGCACTTTCCACCCCTACTTAAGTGTGTTTTAGAGAATAATCTTGTTAAACATCATTAAATAAAATTTAATTCCCAACACCCAGTAAAATTTCCCTGGTGGGACCAAGTCACCACCTAGGGCGACTTAGTCCCACTGGGCATAAAAGTCAAAATTATTTTAATTTTATGGTGGGATATTATTCTCTTAACCATAGGGTCAGCTAGTGATGTGTTATTTTCTAGGAAGTTTTGTAAATTCAAATATAAGTAAAGGGTTTTCCTCTCATTTTCACCCCCATTAATTCATTCATACATTACCATACATAGATTCATAATTCTCAAGCATTCTAGGCATTATCAAGTCTTTATTGGAGCATCTACTTGCATATATTTAGATTTCTACATCAAGGGTTTGGTGAGTTGTAGCATTGCATGTCGTTCATTCATCATTCTCTCTTTATTTCATTTCATTTTCAAGGGTTTGATTATCAAATTGGGGTTTGACCAAGGCCAACCCCTATTTGCTAACCCTTAACCCTTTTCCCCCTCTTTGCACGTGTGTTTTGCAGGTCTTGTATGCAGATTTGTCAAAGAGAAAGGTGTCAAAAGATGTTTTCATTTTTTTGAAGTCATTCAAGTCAAAAAAATCCCTAAGAGAAGCTTGGAGACCTCTTTTAGCTTGATTTCTATAGAATCAGATCCAGACACTTGTGTAGAAGAGAAGTGTAGATTGAAAGCTTCAGATTCCTGCCTTGAATTTCTTGAGATTCCCAAGTGGACTAAGTCACCATCAGTGGTGAATTAGTCCCACTGCTAGGCCTGAAAATTGATTTTTGCATTTCCAGATACCCATTTGGTTGAAACCTATTATGGCAGAATCTCCCTAAAACTCCTAAGTCGCCCAACTTGGCATAAGTGTCCAAGTTGGCTTGAAAAGAAAATTCTATAGGATTCTAGAGTCTCTCTGCATTGCACTCCAGTTTCCAAGTGAACCTCTCTATTCTCTTTAAGTTTTTTCATCATTTGTTTGCATTCTTAGGTCATTTTTGTATATCACAATGTGTTTTTAAACAACTTGCATTTCTTAAGTTTTACATTAATAATTCACTTCCATTTTTAGTTATTTGCATTTAGAGCATTCCATTTAGACATATTTTAATCATATTATCATTAGTCTTTAATGAACCCACAATTTTTTGTGGGATACCTTTCTCCTTTAAGGTGAAAAATCCTAGAAGTGTAAGAGAGAAGCCCCTACAAAAATTTGTGGTTCACATACTACTAGCGTAGAGACTATAAAAAAAACTACAGGATAAGAATGCTCACCTTAGTAGAATGTGGAGTCTCCCATGCAGTATGCCACACATAGAACAACATTAGAATACAAAGTTAAACTCTATCAAAGATAACTTTTTGCTCACAACAAAATAAGTCTCAAGATGTAGGATACAACTATTTGAATGAGTCAAGAAAACATGGTTAAGAGCTTAGAGTTATATCAAATCTTGTGGTGAATTTAGGACTCATTTACCAACACACTGATCCATCACAAAAGGGTATTACTGGCAGAGAAAAACTTCTAGTAAACCAAGTAGACTTCCCATAACGTTATCACCATGTTGACATCAATGACAACATAGTGTATAGGAGCGAATTTTCACCCCTTATGCAAATTCCCCTTTTACACTTCCTCACCTTAGAAAACCAAATATAAAGGTGAAATTCCACATCAACTCACTGCCTTTGTTCTACTTGGCATCTATCTTTTGCATTGGTAGAAGAATAAATGTTGGGGATGCCCGTGTGGCACGTAGACATCTGCGCAACACACTTATGTACCTAATGAATTCTTTTGTCTAAAGTTGGAAAATGCATTACACTTCCTATTGGGAATGGTTTTTAACATCCCTCTTTGACCAACTGACCCAAAAAATTCTTTATTCTTGCTCATTCCTGCTTCAAATTGATTAATTGTTCATTCATCTCATCTTTTTCACAATCCTCTTGCATTCTCAACCTTCATTTCACTCTCAAGTAGCACTTTGATACTCCATAGTAGCAGTAACAACACTCCATCAACTCTATAGAGCAAGTGTGGAACAAACCATTGCAACAGGGGCTTGAGTCCTCTTTCCTCCTCCATTAGCTAGTGAGCTCTTAATGGAGGTGGTAAGCATTTCCACTCCTCTCCTCTATGATTTGGTTGAGAATCACTTTATTGTTTTGAAGTGTTTATTATGTTTTCTACTTTATTTTCTCCTTTATCATAATTTTCTCTATTGTTGCTATCTTGGTTGGCCGTGGAGGTGGAAACACCAAAATGGGGGTATGATTGAGGCAAACCCCTATACAACCCCAACAAATTTCCCCTCTTTCTTTTGTGTAGGTGGATGTGTATTTGGAGCTAGTTGATAAATAGGATATTTTGTGAGATCATCTTTGTCACCTTAGCTTTAATATATCGACTTTATCATAATCATGTGTATTTTTCTTATTTCATAGTTTTGTTTTTTCCTCTTAAAATTCACTAGCTAGGCCATTAGCTAATTTTTTTATGGTTCTTACTATATTTTTGGTCATTTGGTTGTACGGACACTAGTGCATGTGAGATTCACTAGCACACTATGTTGTTGTCTTAGAACTATGCTTTTGTGCTTAGGAAGAAAGCTACCTGAGGTATAGTGTTGAACCCAAAAACTGGCTCGCCTAGCCCCATTTTTGATTTTGGGTCTATAGGGTGATTTAAGGACCTTATAGTCCTCATCATTCATGTCCCACATTTCAAGACACCCCTTTAGAGTGAGGTAAATTAGGGCAGCCTTTTTCTCTTGGTTCTCCATGACCTAGGGCCTTGAATGTGGTTCATCCCCCTTTCTTACATTTTTGGTGAACCTGACGTGAACCAAAGTCTTCTCATTCGCTGGTGTTGAGAATTTTCCCCTATAGCCTATGATATTTGTACCCCTAATTGTTGTGAAGGTTTATGAGCATCACAATCTAGTCCACAACCTCCGGGTATATTGTTAGGAGAAGTGTACGACACCTTTCGATGGAGAGGAAAAAGGTCACTATTGGTTTCTCTACAGGCCTCTTTGATAGATCCGCCATTGGTCTCTCCACACAAGAGAAATTATCAAGGGGTGAGGTAGGATTCTCTGATGAGACCAACCACATCCCCACTCCTCCTACATCTCCCACACCATCATTGGTAGATGAGCATGAGGCTATTCACATTCCTTCCAAATATGTCTCCACCCTCAACAAAGGGTTGGGTGACTTGGAGAACCACTTGGAAAGAGACCCAAAGTTGGCTAGGGCTACCTGGGTTATCAATGAACTAAAGTATATGGTGGTAAAAGAAAAAAAATGCATAGAACTCCTGGCTAGTCTCTCTAGTCTAACTAAATAATGTTCTCCTCCAAACAATCCTAACATTGTACAAGGGGCCACTTTTGCAGATCATGAGAGATAGCTAGGAATGTCGATGCCTCCTACATCTATTTACATGGCTGATGCCATACCCTCAATCAACATTCCCTCTGCCTCCAAGAGATTCAAAAGAATCAAAGTGAACAAGATCCCTTTGGGTTTCAGCTTCATCCCTCCTATTACCTCTAGCAATGGAGATTTTGGTGGGATGAGTGGTGGAGGCTTTGGTAGGGGTGGTGGATTTAGTAGTAGAAGCAGCGCTAGTAGAGGCAGTTTCAATGGAGACCATGATGGTGGCTTTGGAAGCAAAGGTATCTCTAATGGAGGCCCTACTGGTGGCAGTGCTCTGGTAGTGGTTTTGGTGGTGGTCACACCAGTGGATCTGGTGGTGGCTCCAACAGTGGTTCTTGAGGAGGTTCCTCTGGCCCTATATCTTCTAATGACCCTATTATGAACACTCTTCTTCAAAATGTGGGTAAGATGCAAAGCCAGTTAGCTTCCAAACCTTTTCCTAGCCTATCTTCCAACCTTTCTTCGAACATAGGTTGTTGTCAGTAGCAATTTTTAACACTCCCTTCACTCAAGGAATGGAGATTCCTAAATTCACGAAATATGGCGGTAAAGGGGACCCATAAATAAATGTGTTCACCTTTAACGCCCTATGCACAAATTTCTTCCATCATGATGTGTTGATGGAAAAACTATTCCCTTGATCTATCAAGGATACAACACTTAAATGGTATTGTTCCTTGCTTGATAATTCCATTTTATCATTTGATCAACTTGTAAACCAATTCCTACGAAAATTCCAAGCTAACATAGGACTGAAGATGACCTTTTCGAATCTCATCCATTGAAAATAAAGTGATAATGAAAAGATTACTGACTTCATAGCATGGTATCAAGCACTCTTCTCACAAATCTCGTATCTGCTGCCCAATTTTGACATGCAAAAGTTGTTCATAGGGAACTTGCAAAGGCCTTGGTAGGAAATTTTTTCCCTTATGAAATACCCTTCTTTTGTGCATTTATGTGCAGCCCTACGAGAGTACCAATAGATGATAGTTCAGTTTGGGGATCCTCCTCATGCTCCCATTCTAAAGGAAAGTCCATTGTATCAATCTCTGGGAAAGGAAAGGATTTTGTGAATGTAGTAGCTTCTACAAATGACAACGGCCTCAAATGAAACCAAAAATTCACAAAGTTAGGAGACCCTTATTCTTCCATCTTGCAAAAGTTGTTGAAGGATAAGATCATAACCTTGTAGAACCCTAAACCTCTCAAGGAACCTTACCCTAGTTGGTATGATTCAAACACCTACTATCAATACCATTGATTTAATGGACATGATATCGAATATTGTATACACTTGCATCATGAGATATAGGACCACATCGAGGATGGTACTATTCATCTTGATTGAAGAAAACAAAATACGAATAAATTGGTGGTTCAAGGGAATAGTAAATTTTAGATATACATGGACCCATTTCCGTCACATTCTTCTAAAATTATTATTGATTCCATTGATTCTATCACTTAGCCAAAGGCCTATGTTAACATGGTCATGGTTACTCCTACTAAGCAGCCTGTGCCTGGTTCCCTAGATGTGACATTCACATCACAAGACTTTCCCTTAAATAACAAGCCCTTTCCCCTCTACATTCTTGCTCACCTTAATGGAAATATTGTGACAAGAGTCATAGTAGACTCCGCGAGTCGAGTGAATGTTATCACAGATGAGACGTTGTGGCTTAACTCACTACATGGAAAAGAGTATAAAGAAATGAAATCTACCATCCATAGCCACAGTGGTATTTGTCTAAAATAGTATGGTTCAATAACTTTGTCCATACTAGTTGGGCCTAGGGCTATTAACATGGTTCTTGATGTCATTCCAGAGTTGGATTTGTTCATAATGAAGCTAGGCATACCTTGGCTAGCTTCCATGAATGAAATCGCCTTTGTTATTCATAAATTTCTAAAGTTCTCCCATGAAGGTGTTGTGCATGTAGTGCAAGACATTGGATACCAGCATTTGGTGTCCCATGGGGGATATTCATTAGACCATTTTTGGCCCACTCAGTTGGTCCACTTCCTCCAAGAACGAACCTACTTTACAAGAACTATGTAAAGTATAAGACTGGAGAAAAGAGATAGCCAAAATTGGCTCTTCTTGTAGTACAACAGCCAACTGCCTACTCTCAGGCTAACTCATCTACCCCCTTTCTTGGGAGAAGTATTAGATAAGAAAGCCTAGATTTTACCTGTTAAGTCCAATGATACCTCCTTGGCGTAGACCCAAGATCAAGATATTAGATCTCCCTACTGAGCCTCCAAGGGCTTGGTTTTATTTGTATGGTAGAAAGAAAGGTCTCTATGGGGAATCCAATATGTCTTAGCCTCTGTGACCTCCCACCAATTCTTCTCTCAAAGCAGTAAGAGGGAAGAGGTCCGTTGTTGAGGAACTTGAATTGACTCCCCCTATTGTTTCCCAACCTGCTCCTCCTACTCTCATTCAGGAGTCTATTCCTCTGCCAGAAACAACTATAGTGGACACTCCCATGGATGAGGAGGAGCCTTTTGTTCCTTTGCAACCTCCGGCCTCTGGTTTGAAGAGTCACATAAACCACCTTGTGCATGAGTACAAGCATCGAGTAAAGGCCCTCATGGCTGAGTAGGCCACCTTACAGAAGAAGGAAGAGGATACAACCACCCCTATATCAGGGCCTCCAACCATGTCCCCCTCTCTCCTCCCCTCTGCTTCCATTCAATATAGCTCAGTATTGCTTTTGGCTTCCATTGTGAGTACAAATGTGCTTGACTCCAAAAAGGTGTAGGTGTTCATCGCTCCTTCAATGGAGCTGCCTTTGTTGATGTCCTTTCTAGATGTCTCATCTTTCCCAAAACCTATAGATATCACGAACACTTCGGCAATATCTACTACATTTTTCTCTTTCTCCTTCTCCATTGCACCTCTTTCCTCATCCATGGGGAGTTCACATCCCCTAATGGAGCAGAATATGGAGAGTGGTCCTTCCAGCAATGGAGGATGTAAGAGGAGCCCACCTTCCTTGAAAGGTGGTCCTATGCTGACTTGTTTTGTCCTAGTGATAGAACTATTCCTACCTTCCACTAATTTCGTTACCACACCCGAATCACTCGGTGAGCCTAGTGGTGAATCTTGGGAAAAACCTTCTTTGTCTGTTGAGGTGAAACATGGCAGAACTATAAAGTGCATGTTTAAATCTCTATATGAAGTGTTGGGCTTGTCAGTGATCTTCACAAAATAATTGATGTTAGCTCCATAAGAGCTTGGTGGAGACGACGTTGTCAGGCCCTCTTCCTTAGCCCTTGTTGTGGAAGGGTTGGATGCTCCTCCTCTTAACATTCCACCACTACAAGCTCATCCTCCTTCACCCTACAATGATCTAGAGTGGGAAGCAGATGACCTCTTGGTTGATCAGTGTTAGGGGGAGGACCGTTCTTTATCTTTAGATTAGATGTGTGTGTGTTGTGATGTGTTCCCCCATGATTGTGCTATGTGTTCCTGGATGACCCCTGTCACCTTTGTTGGTGCTTGGATAAAGGTGTGGTTTTTGTGTCATGAACCTTTTTCTATTTGTATAATTATTCTTCCATGTTTGTGATTTATTTTCGATGAATTGGGGATGATGCAAAGCGTTGGGGGAATTTAGGCTTCCCTTCCATGTTGACCCAATTTTTTAATTTTTACTTTGTCTTCTTATGCATTCTTCACATGGTCTTATATAGTAGAGGGTTTATGACAATTCATTTTATATACTATTATTATACTAATATATTTATGAGTAGTTTTGACCCCAAAATATTAGGCTACCCTTGTGCCCTATGTTTATGTTCTTTTCTCTTTTTCTCTTTTTATCTCTCTCTCCTTTGCTTGAGTTTTCCCTCTTATGTGTGACAACACCACTTCTATGATACTTCAATTTTTAGAAAACGTGTTCATTTCCAATGAATCTTTTGTTGAGAATCTTCAAAAAATTATTTTCTAAGAATCTCATTCTTGAGAACCTTCCTCTAAGGTGGGAGTGACTTCGACCTTCCCCTCACATGGGGGCATTTTCTTCCTTTTGAATTCCTTAATGAAGTGAACATCTTTCAAAATGATTCCTTGATGGTGAATCAATTCGAGAAAGAAAAATATCTTTTATACTTTCAAACAACATGTCCCTTCAGTGGACCCCTTCTTTATGCTAGGTTCCCTGGGAACTGCTTTGAAATTTTTCCAACTTGATGGTCTGTGAGACTGTTCACTTATTTTCCTATGTGTTTGCTTTCTGACATGTTCTACCTGCAGGAAAACATGTCAATTTATGTGTGCACCTATGAATCCACTTTTCAACTCTATGGAGTCCCCTTTCTTTGGGTTTCCTCCATGTGAGATATCTTGGGGGATACCTCCCTGTAGGTCTGCAGTTCTGTAGGGTGCTTTCTTCTAAGATTCCTCCATGTGAGAGATCTTGGGACTAGTTCCTCTGTAGGTCTGTTGATTTGTAGGGAACTTTCTTTTGGTTTCCTTCATATGAGAGATCTTAGAGGATGCCTCCTTATAGGTTTGCGGGTCTGCAAGATACTTTTGTGGGTTTGCTCCATGTGAGAGATCTTGGGAGACACCTCCTTGTAGGTCTATGGGTTTGGAAGGCACTTTCTTGGGTTTCCTTCATGTGAGAGATCTTGTAAGAAACCTTCCATGCAGGTCTATAGGCCTGTGAGGCACTTACTTCTTGGGGCTTACTTCATGTGAGAGATCTTAGGAGTTACCTCCTTGCAGGTTTGTGGGCCTATAAGATGCTTTCATTCTTTAGCTCCATAGTTTCATGGGGCTATGAAGTCCTTCACTTGTCCTACACTCTAGATTTTTCCAAATCATGGTCTACCACCTCAATGGTTTAGGTATACATATCTAACCCTACTACCTTTTTGATCTACTTTACTCAAGCACTCATTAGTATTCATGCTCGTTAAAGTGGGGGAGAAATGTATAGGAGAAAATTTTCACCCCTTATGAAAATTCCCCTTTTACACTTCCTCACCTTAGAAAACCAAATCTGAAGGAAAAATTTCACATCAACCCGTTGCCTTCATTCCACTTGACATTTGTCTTTTGCATTGGTATAAGAATAACTATTGAGGATGCTTGTGTGATGTACACACATCCGCATGACACGTTCACGTCCCTAATGGATTCCTGCATCTAAAGTTGGCAAAGGCATTACACTTCCTATGGGGAATGGTTTATAACGTCCCACTTCAACTAACCGACACAAAAATGCCTTATTCTTGCTCATTCCTCCTTCAAATTAATTCATTCTTTATTCATCTCATCTCTTTCACAATCCTCTTGCAATCTCTAAGAACTTCTTGCATTCCTAGCCTTCATTTCACTCTCAAGTAGGACTGTTACACTCCATAGCAGTAGTAACAACATTCCATCAACTCTATAGAGGAAGTATGGAACAAACCATTGCCGTAGGGGCTTGGGTCCTCTATTCTCCTCCATTAGCTAGTGAGCTCTTGGTGGAGGTGGTAAGCATTTTCACTCCTCTCCTCTACGATTTGGTTGAGAATATTTTTTTTTGAAGTGTTTATTATGTTCTCTACTTTATTTTCTCCTTTATCATACTTTTATCTATCGTTGCTATCTTGGATGTTCGTGGAGGTGGAAAAACCAAAATGGGGGTCTAACTGAGGAAGACACCTATACAACCCCAACAAATTTCCCCTCTTTCTTATGTGTATGTGGACATGCATTTAGAGCGAGTTGGTGAACAAACTCTTTTGTGAGATCATCTTTGTCACCTTAGCTTTAATATATATACTTTATCATATTCGTTTGTGTTTTTCTTATCTCATAATTCTATTTTATCCTCTTGAAAGTCACTAGCAAGGTTGTTAGCTCATTTTTTGATGGTTCTTACTATATTTTTGGTCCTTTGGTTGTACAGATGCCAACACACATGAGACACTAGTGCATCATGTTGTCATCCCGAAACCACACTTTCATCCTTGGGAAGAGAGCTACTTGAGGTATAGTGTTGAACCCAAAATGTAGCTCGCCTAGCCCCATTTTAGATTTTGAATCTATAAAGTGATTGAAGGACCTTATGGTCCTCATCATTCTCATCCCTCATTTCAAGACACCCATTTAGAGTGAGGTAAGTTAGGGCAGCCTTCCACTCTTGGCTTTCCATGACCTAGGGCCTTAAATGTTGTTGGTCCCCATCTCTTATGCAAAACAACTAGCACAAACCATCCATACTTCATGCTCATGTTGCAAGGCTCCCAAAAATCTCCCCCTTTAGCATTTATGGCAACATGCATGACAAAAGAAATTTCCAGTAACTAAATACTCCCCTTATCAAAACTATTCTTCACAAAAATGTTTTTCCTCTAACTCTCTATCTCTTCATCTCTTAATCTCTCCTCATCTCTCTATCTCTCCCCCTTTTGACATCAATGAAAAAGTAAGGGGTCTGATATATATGTATATATGCATCAAAGTGTAACCAAAAATATATGAACACAAAAATTGAATTAACTTGAAGAAGATCCTCTGAGACTCTCCAGGATAACCTTCCATGACACTTTACCTTCTTCCCATGAACATTTTGCACTTACAAGAGTCTTGTAAAATAGCTCAAGCTTAGTTAAGGACTCTACATCATCTACTGGGACTAAGATTAATCTCTGATAATTCAACAATATAGCCAAGAGCACTAGAAAAAAATGTATGTATGAGTTTAATCATGTCTCTGAGTGCCACAAACTTCTTGATAACATTTGTCCTTTGATCCTACAAAGAAAAAAATTTATCTTGAAGTTGCTCAATGTAGGACCACCTTTGATTATATTTATCTTTTGTTAACTTGTATGTATCTACCTGAGTGCTCATCCAACATCCCTATCTCATTTCTTATATCTAGTGTATTGCCAAACCAATCTAGAAAAAAAGAAAGTAGTTCCTATGCCTCTTCTTCACAACCTTTTACACTCTCCAATTCCTTCATCACTCAACTATGTACATTCACTCATTTTTCCTTGACATCTTCCAAATTTCCTTCAACAAACCTAATTCCAACAAACACTTCAAGTTTGGAGATGTAGACCTTCAAAGAATCAATCATACCACAAAGATTCTCCACAACAAAAATAGATGAATAAAAATTAGCATAAGGAATAACCTTCTGCAATTATTCCAAACCTCTAAATATTTATTCTTTCATGCTCATGTTCAAGCTCACTTCCTTCTACAACTTCTTTCATAACAATGCTCTTCCTTTTCTTCCTTGTTCCGGTCATGCTACTAGAGGTATCTTCTACATTGAGATTCTTAGGGATTTCCAAATGAATTTTAGCATAATAAGCAACTTCAACCTCTTAAACTTCATAGTCCAATTTAGATATCCAAACTAACCTTTATTCAACTGCTTCCATGTGACAAAAATCTGTAGACACAAGAAAATTTCTGCTTCTGGGGTACCTTTCAACAACACTTACTAGAATCCTAAACTTTCTGTTCATCCTCAACTAAAATGTTCAAAAGAATGCAGCAAGGGCAGAATCTTGTGCATCCAAACTACCAATATTTATCATGAAGTTCTTGATTTGATAGGAAATAGGCTCTAAATTTGACCATCATATCCTTCCTATTGCTGGTAACTCTCTCAAAAAGTAAAAGAGAAAACAAACAACCAAATTGCCATACTAGAATGTATTCTTCTTACTCTTCTTGATTTCCTTTAGATTCTTCAAAAGATGTATACAAAGTAATTCACACAAGTCATAATACTTACCTCTTTTAACCATATCAAAAATAGTATGTACATAAACATTATAAACTGTAAGGTATTTTTTAGGGATACAAACTTTGTGACCAATGACCATAGCAACATACCTTATTACCGAATCGAAAATCGATCTCAAATCAATTTCTTTTCCTTCCAAATTCGCACTACTAACCTCAATTATTTCTTTCTCATCCATAGAATTCAGTTTGGAAGCTAGTCTAGAGGAACACAAACCAGTTACATCTCCAATAGCTTCTCTGGAAATCAAATGTGCCTCATCAATCCATAGAGATACATCATGAATTCTGCTCAACACTATTCAAATATACTTCTTCTCAAATTCAAACAAGGGAACTTTCCTCCAAACATCGAAATTTTTTCTCAACTAATATTCTATAGGCATCATGGCTCTCTTTTAATTGAATTTCCCAAAGCATGTTCAACTGAACTAATTAAATCTCTTCTTGAAACATAAATTTTTGGCACCTACTTGCTTTCTATCACTCCTAAGTTTTTTCACCTAGAAGGAGAAGGTGGGCCAAAAATGCTTATGTTCTCATTAGAAGAAATAGAAAGAGGGGTGTGAAGTGTGTGTGTTGATGTGTTTAAATTCTAAAAAATTAATGAAAATGCAGATTAAGGAATGTAATCTAACCTAATGTAAAAGTACTGGAAAACACAGTGTGTATTCAAACTATTTGACTAGGAATATAATTAAATTGTAACATAAAGCAACCCAATTGAAGATATGTACCTAGAAGTTGGAAGAAGGTGGAATGAAGTTTTGAACACTTGTAGAAGACACCAAAAATGCTCACTAGGACTAATTCCCCATTCTAGGCGAATGAGTCCTATTTTTTCCAGAAAGTGTCAGAACCAGTTTCGGGGAATTGGGTATCCAAATCTAGATACATAATTGTTCAAGAATGGAAATGGGACTGATTCTCCATCAATGGAAAATCAGCCCTCTTATAAAAAATAAAGAATTCTGAATAGGATTTTGTGGTTTATGATCTGCAATTATGTTTCTGAAGATTCCCCGAATCTGAATCTATAAAACTCAACTTGTAGACTCTCTCCAAGCATGAAATAGGGCTATAGACACCTTGAATGACTTTGATGGGATATGTACAAATTTTCTCACCTTTCCATTTGATAAATCTGCATACACAAACACATACAAAGGGGAAAAGGTGTTGAGGGTTAGGATATAGGGATTTTCCTTGGTCAAACCCCACTTTGGTAATCAAACCCTTGAAATAGAAATAGAAATGGAATGGAAAGAGAATGATGAATACACCACATGCAAATATAAATACTCACCAAGCCCTTGTTGGAGAAATATGAAGTGATGTAAATGGCTACTCCAAGAAGCATGATTTATTCTTGATTTGATGATGTAAATGCTTGAATTAGTGAACAAATGATTTGATGTTGATGGGTGAATGGAATTGGGGTTGGAATGGACGTAAAAAGAATTATTTATACAATCTTGTGCCTTAGTAACTTGTTCATACCTCATCAAAAGCTGACATCAAGTGTTTTTGAATAAAAATCCAAAAGGAAATTTTAAAATTTTTGAATTTGGAGCCAAGGGGGACTCATTCACCACCCATGGCGAATGGGTCCCACCTAGGACTTGAAAATGGGTTTTAGGAATTATGTTGTATTTAATGTTGTTTATCAGGTTAACATTAAAATATACACTTAATTAAGACATATGAGGGCATAAAGGGACCAAATAAAGCATGCAAAAGGGATAAATAGTGAAGTTGTGCCTAGAAAAGCATGAAATATTGTTACAAGATTTTGCAACACTTCAAAATAGGCTTGTTAAATGATGAAAAGGTTATTTTTAGGTAAATTGTAATGAATAGAGTCTAAAAGAGTGTAGAAATTTCTTACAACACTTCACAACACCTTCAAAAGATGTCATTATTTGAATTTTAGTACCTCAATGTGCATGTTCAAGCCATGTTACAACATAAATTGAGAGAAAAATAGACCAAACACCATGAAAAAAGACCTAAAAGGCCATGAAAATGACAAGGGGCCATAAATTTATATGGCACATTTAGCCCCCACTTTAGTGAGAGGATGAACTTGCTCCAAACTCACACTAAAGTAGCCATGAACATAGAGAAGAGGGTTCAAATGCACTTACACTAGCAAGATGGAATGACAACGATCAAGAGGGATGATCAAGCCCCTACGATGAAGATCCCATGGAAAACTAGACATAAGAACAAAGGAAAACACAAGTGTTGAAATTAAATAATTGAATGAAGCTTCGATCATCAGTCCAACTAGTTGTGGATTAGATCTAGGCTAATTGTTTGAAAAAGAGAATGTATACTCACTCTGGGGTGACATAACACAATGATCTGCTAGGTGAGAAAGCCCGACTATACTCACTTTGGGGCCACAAAACTTCTAATTATTCATGGGGTGATAAAAGACCAAAAGGTAAGGTACAAACACTAGTTGGTATGCACTCACAAACACAAAGGTGGCTATGGGGAAAAGTCATGCCACTAGATGGGCTTCCTGCTCAACCATATTGAAGTTACACCTAATGATAACTTTAACAAGGTGCCACAAAGAAAAATTTCATGAACAAAAATAAATCTACCACAAGAATGCAAGTTGTGTTATGCAAGGTGGAAAAAGATGCAAAAATGTAAAATGTAAAAATTTAAATTGTAAAAATGTAAAGTGTTAAGTGTAAAATGTTCAAAGGAGTCTTGTTTAGTTCATGCAAGGTCAGTCACTTAGGGGACATTGTGTCTAATGTCTTTAAAAGAGGGCCAATAAAAAAATACTAGTATATTCACAACTTAGTGGATGCAGTGTGTCACATCAAGCCACCAAGAGGAATTTAATATGGTGAGATAGATCACAATTATGAAAGACATCACACCCAATGTCATCCACAAAGTGATGAACACATCACATAAAACAAGGCTACACTAGGAACCAAGAATGCAAATGAATTAATGCTAATGTGTGCCCCCCACTTTAAAGGAATTGCTACACATCATTCTATGTTAAAGTAGAGAAGGAAATAAAAGGAAAAAAGAAAACAAAGACATGAGAGCTAACTTGGAAAGCCTATGCCAAATCATATGTTTTGAAGTTAGGTTGTGTCATGTCAAGGAAAATGAAAAAAGAAAGGGAGTTTCTCCCTAGAAAAGAAAGCACACCAAACACATAAGGGATCTATGGATTTGGAGTCAGTATGTTCATTGCTGCAATGTGTTTATGAAATAGCTTGAAACTGTCATCATTCTCCAAAGCACACATGACTAGAAGAATGACACAAAGAGAGTGAAAACAAATGAAAAAGAAAAGCCGATTTTGGGTCAACATGGAAGAGACATTGTGGTTTCAACTCCTTGCATTGTCCCCAAAAGGAAAAACACAAGCGAAAAGAAAGATAACAAAAAGATGAAAGAAAAATGAAAAATATTTTGGGTCAACATGAAGGAGACATTTCAGTCTCAATGCCTTGCATCATCCCTAAAAGGAAAACACAAGAAAAGACAAAGTAAAAAGAAAAGGGACCAATTGGGTCAACATGGAAGAGACATAGGGAATCTCTATGCTTTGCGTCATCCTCAAAAGGGGAACACAAAAAAAAGCAAAAAAGACAATGCATGTCAAATAGAAGAATAAAGAGATGAATAGAAGAAGTGTACAAAGAGAGGGAACATAAAACACATGATATGGGGGAACACAATACACACATGGAAAGGAAATAAAAAAGGAACAAGTAATGCAAATGCAAGTCAAACATTAACTAAGTTATTGGTTTCTCAATCTTAAATGGTTAAGTGGAAAAGGAATAACATAGTTAAGAGACAAAGGAAAATGCATTACAAGGACAAGGCTAACAAATTCTTGCCCCCACAAAGTGTAAAGGAAATAATGAGCTGAGGTGGGTGATGGGAAAGGATCATGCAATAGTTAGAATAGGAAACTCTACAACTATGGCATGATGAAGTGCATTAGATTTATTTAAGGTATGACGGGGAAACAATCAGTATCAATGAAGTGATACTTATCCAGTATATCCTTCAATGTCTGACATTCTTTTATTCAATGTCCAAGAATATGATGATATTTGCAAAATGGTATGTTAGAGTCTTTCAGATGAATAACCAACCTATTCATAGGTGGTAAAATTATAAGACATTTGTTTAAAAGCAGTTGAAGTCTCCTTTCATATTCAGATGGAGGATGTGTAGGAAACTTGAGCTTCTTAAATTTTTAAGGTCGCTTTCATTTGCTAGATTCTCCTTGTTCATGAATAGGAGGAAGGGGACCCATGGGGATCCTAACATCCTTGTCATTAGAAGGAAAGAATGGTTGTTCACATTGAACAAGAATGTTTAAGTTAGAAGGAGCATTCAAGATCATTGTACTAGCCTCCTAAAGTCTCCTAGGTTGAAAAGGATGTCTATTAGGATGAGAAGGATCTTGGTATCCTAATCCTATTGTGTGTACATCGGTTGACTATTTTTCAAGAATTTTATGGATTTCATGTTCATGTCTTGTATCACAACCTTGTTTACTTAAGATAGTGAAACCATTACCATATGTTTCTTCAAGGTTTATATAAGTGTTTATGACTTTGTGATCATAAAAGGGTTGTGAGTGAGTTTGTTTAGAGGAACTAGGTCCACTTGAGGAAGGAACCTTAGGTCCTACATTGATTTCAAGATGTAAATAGGAAAAGTTGTTGATGTGTTTTTTATGCACTTCTCAACACAGGTAATGCATAGGTGCACTACCTCTCTTGAAAGACAATCTTCCACAATCAGATTGCAAAACACTATCCCAAGGTCTCTCGGATGTCAGGTCATGACAGTGCTTAGATACCTCAGTAGTTTGATGTGATTTACTAGAATCACAAGGCAGACTTACAGATGAGTTACAAAGCATGGAAGTTGGGTTTGCAAATGCAGTTTTAAAGTGCTGAAAGTGAATGAACAGTGGCTGTCCACTCAAAACAGCAAGCTAAAACTCATCAAGTTCATCTGATTTAGCTTCATGGTGATGCTTTGAATCCTACTCTAACCAAGGATTAAAAGAAACAGCAAAAGGAAAAGGGTTAAGAAGGCTATTCTAATCCTAAGCTACGAATGAACAGTAATAATGGTGGCTGCTAAAGTAGACAGACTTCCTAAACTGGGTTTTGCTTGGCCAAGAGAACCTACAGTTACACAAAACTAGTGCAATCTTCTAAGGACTGCATATTTTCAAATTGCACATGCACATTATGCACATGTAATTGAACTAAGTTGCATCAATGAAGTAATGAGCTCAGACTAGCTTTGCAAAGTGACTCATCATCAATGAACCACAAAAAATATGAGCTAGAAATCCATCAAATACTAAAACAACAAACACCATCAGCACTCCCATTCAAGAAACTAACATTAAAACTAACATGGAAGGAAAAACTATGCATGCAAGATAAGCAAAATCAAAGAAAACATCCATAAAATCATGCAATGTTGTCTTCTATTGCTGCAAATGCTTTTTACAACAGCTCTCCAACCCTTACAAATGAGGGGCAAGCCCCTATTTATAGTTTTCCAAAGCCCAAATAAATGGCTAGGATTCAATTACATCCAATGGCCTAGATTCAATTACATTAGGGTTTCACCTACCCCTCAATATTCAACAATTAAAAATACATTTCTTGTCTTTTCCCTGTTTTGTCATCTAGTGCTAGTCACTGTAGCAATTTTGTCATTTAGCTTATTTCCCTTTTCACTATAACTAAAACTGCCTGAAAGTTGTCTTTTGCTTGATGTGCTTGCAGTGTTCTTCCTTTGATCAAACGAGTCCATCGACGATTGGCATCAATGGATTGGTGGCCCCTAATTTGGGTAAAAAGCTCCTTAGAAATCATCATCATCTGGAAAAAGGCAGGACAACTCCCTCAACAGGCCTCTTCGATAGACCTACAGAAGGCTTCTTGATTCCTGCAAACAGGAAGTGTCGTAAGTGAATTTATACATGAGTTAAGGAAAATGTCAGTCAAACCTACAAATTCCCTATTAGATCTATCCATGCATTATCAAAATATCTTAATATTCATATTTGGAGCTCATTTGAACCATAAACATTAATGTGTGCTTCAAGGGTGGGAGTGCCAGAGGGCGGAAAGATGGCGGAAGAAAGCTAGAAGGCAGACAGCGGACGGAAGCCAAAACAGCCGGGAAGAAGGCCGGCTCCCGGATGTTCAAAACAACTGGGAAGAAGGTTGGCTCCCAGATGTTCAAAACAGCCAAGAAGGAGGCGGGCTCCCGGATGTTCAAAACAGCCGGGAAGGAGGCAGACTCCTGGATGTTCAAAATAGCCAAGGAGGGACGAAGCCCTAGAAATGGCCACGGAGGGCCCGGGAACCAGAGGCCGGAAGGGAGGTGGCCACCGGAAGTTCCAAAACGGCCATGGAGAGGTGGAACCCCGGAAACGGCCACAGAGGGGCCGTGCTCCGGAGGTCGGGTCGCCCTAAGCCAACAGATGTTCCAAACAGCAAAAGGGGGACGAAGCTCTGAAACCGCCGAAACTTAACTAAAATTTGACAAAACCTTGACAGTTCATTTAAACACATTAAACACATCCCAGATACAAAACAGGGTGACGCCAAAGCCAAAAATGTGGAAATGGGAGCGACATGGTCCATAGATGTTTCCAAACAGCCAAGGAGGAAGGGAATTCTGGAGGCAAAGTTCCGAAATCATCAAAACTTAATGGAACATTGACGAAACCTTGGCAGTTCATTTACGCACTTCAAACACATCCTAGATCCAAAAAAGGGTGACCCCAAAGTCAAAAATGAGGAAACGGGAGCAACGGGGGTCCACGGATGTTTCCAAACAGCCAAGGAGGAAGGGAATTCCGGAGGGAAAGTTCCGAAACCATCAAAACTCAACCAAACATTGAAGAAACCTTGGCAGTTCATTTATGCACTTCAAACACATCCTAGATCCAAAAAAGGGTGACCCCAAATTAAAAAATGAGGAAACGGGAGTGACGGGGGTCCATGGATGTTTCCAAATAGCCAAGGAGGAAGGGAATTCCAGAGGGAAAGTTCTAAAACCATCGAAACTAAACCAAACATTGACGAAACCTTGGCAATTCATTGAAACACCCCAAACACACTCTAAATCCACCAAAAAGTTGTCCCCAAAGTCAAAAATGTGGAAATTGGACCGATAGGGGTCCACGAATGTTTCTGAAAAAGCCAAAACAAAACAAAAGGCAGAAAGGGGATGGGGGACTTTATTTTTCCACAGATTTGAATACCCCAAGCAGGTGAATTTGGGTAGGGGAATTTGATCATTTCATGGCACATGACCAATTTGGGATTGGAAATGGGGCACGCAAAACAAGACAGGAGAAAAACAGCCTTTTGGGAGAGAAAAAAAGGGGGTCCCTACCTACGGTGGGGCGTGTGTGCAAAACATGCACAACAAATGGTGACTCGCTGGGGAAATGCTCAAGAGCATTTTGATGACAAACTAGAATCACGAACCCAGAATCTCTGGTTTCGACCTTCATGCTAGGGCAAACAAACCAGATGCTCAACCAAAGAATCAAAACCATTAGCTAACCCAACCTTCAGTATGCTAAAAATCCAAGTGTGTGCAATTGCGTTAATTCCCATTCTTCAGTTGCTACAGGAACTCAAGCTCTGTTCAGTTAAGCTACGTAGTTTATTCTAACTCCAAAAGCATCCAGGACATTGCCTCGCTACCAGTCAGGCATCCATAGCCCCGACGAGGTTATCGCTGTGATTCTCCCGAACATTGCTCTACTGTCGGCCGAGCATCCATAGCCCCGGTAGAGTTGTTCGAATACCCCTGAAAAGTTGAATTTTCTCTTTTAATTTTCAATGTTTTCTTTATTTCTTTCTTTTCTCTTTTTAGCTCTTTTATTTCAACCCGCAAGCATTGAAGCTCGCGCTCAGGGCTGAGAAACACAGTGGCGCTGGAGCAGAATTTTAGATTTTTCACTTAACTAGACTTCACAAAAGGCCCTATAGTGACCGTCGAATTCTTAAGATGTGTAAGAGCTATAAGATTTTAGAATACATCAAAGTCAGACTAAACCAACAACTTATCCTCTTCAAATTAAACACCCAGATCACTTGACACTAACAAAAGACCTTCACCATCCACTTTGAAGAATTGATTAGAGTTTGACAAAGAAATACATAGAACAACCCCAGGTGATAAGTATGGTTGTTGTGCGCACAGATGTGCCTAGCTAAAAGTAGACAGACTCTGAGCAAAGCAACAATAAAGAAAAAGCAAACAAAAAGAAAACAAACTACACAAACCAACTAACCTAAGGAAAGCAGGAAAGCGGAGTATTTACAGGAAACCTATATTACTCAAAAATGAGCTATGTACAAAGATATTTACAAAGCACTATGTTCAGGCAGGGCGAGCTGACATTAACATTCATTGGATTTTGCAAAGCATGCACAAGCAAACGGGCAATCGTTATCATTCTTAACCATGCAAATTTATCTTTATATTCTAAAAAAATAAATTCACCATTGCAGCACTCAAGTTCAACCATGTCATTACGAAAAATCAGCAATTGTGGAGGCTCATTGAACCCATGGTTAATCCATAAACATGTTTGTTTTCCCTCATTCCCATAATCAAAATAATAAGTGCAATTGTGAGAAATAATAGGGGCAAGGAAGGATAAAACCTGGATGTCATCACATGGAGGTGGCAGCGTTGGACAGTCAAGAGCAAGCACAACATCGTTGATCTTTGCATTGGCAGCCTCAGGCGGGCACAGTGGAGGGTGCATCACTGTGGACCGTAATCATGCATAAGGCTGGGAAGATGGGGCAGCAAACAACTCTTCCAAGCTATGAGCAAGATCCATAGTCCCAATTGGTTGTTCTTGAAGGAGGAACACCTCGCCTTGTCGATCATCTATAATCTTGATGCCCTTTTGATGGTCGTCTTCAAAAGGTAGCATGTTGTCCCATTTCCCTTCCCAAGTGTTTACTTGATTTTTGTGACGTTCAATGTCATGAGATGATGACATGCATGAATTTGTCTCATTGCAGCTCTCTGATTGTGAAGGAAAATCTACAAGGATTGAGGTGGAAGGACCCTCAGTTGTAGCCCGCGGTTGACCAAGCTCGTCATATTTGTTGGCAGCCATCGAAACACCTCCACCTTTATCTTCTTCCTTTTGTTGTTCATGTATCTCCTCATGGCACCCACTTGTTTCCTCTTGGTCACTATCGCCGTAAATGGAGAAGGAGCTCATCTCCCAATCTAGAAACTCTAGTGCATCATTGTTCAAGGGCTCAAGGAGTATGTATTCGTCATTATTGTCTTCTGGGATGTGCTCTTCCTCAACATGAGCATACCTCCGTAGTGCAGCTCCTAACAGAAAGAAGTCATCAATTGATGGAACCTTATCAAGGGGACCAAAGTATATTGCACAATTTCCCTCCAAAGACTCGTCAAAAAGCCCACTGTCCATGGCACATAACTGCTCTTCAAGAGGAAGAACTTCTTGATGACTGGTGGACAACATTCCCACTTGATTTACTTCAACCCTCGGAAGTCTGAGACTATATTGTTGTCCTTCTATTACTGCCCCAACATCCTCTTGAGGACTACCTTCAACTGAGTCATTAGTTGATTTGGGATTTTGGTCTTCTTTTTCGATATGGGCAGCAAGTAGAGGAGGTCGGGCACTTGGCTGCCTTGCTTGTTCTTTGACTTGTTTGATGGCCTCTTGGCATAGCTTACATGTGAGCTCTGAGTGTGATGAATCATGGAGTCGGCACCAATTTGGGAGCAGCAATATCTCCAAATCCACTTGGTATTTCAGCTCAGTCTAATCCCTCGCTAGTCTTGAGATGAGCTGGCCATATCTTTCCGCTATTGAGTCCTCATCATCATTTGGAAGGAAGGTGAACAATAGACAGTTGTGGCAAGTGGTTGCTCCCACTCCTCCAAATCTGCATTTTTGGATTATCGATCGCTGTCATTGTAGATGGAGAGGTCTTTTGACCTAATTTTGCTTATGCTTTTACCATCTCCTTCTGCTGCCCCAAGGCTTTCAGCCTCATCTTCTTCTTGATTTTCAGCATTTTCATTTGCTGCCCCAGCACAAACTACTGCAAACTTGTTTGATTCATCTCCAACTGCCAATCCCTCTTCTTGAGTGGAGGACTGATCTTCTTCAATGGAGGGAAAGTCTTCTAAACTGGTTATAATCAGATTTTCGTCAATGCACATTGATGTCCCAAGACTTTCAACTCCTCCCTCTTGGTTTTCATTTTCCATGTCTGTTGTCCCAACACCAACTTGTGTCAAATTTCTTGGTTCATTTTTATTTTGCTGTCCTCTGGATGTTGACAACTCTTTTGCCTCATTCGATAACTTCTCCTCATTGAGAGTTGGCTGCTCTAACTTATCCAAACAACCCTTGGCTTGAGAGATGATTTTTGTGCATGACGAGCAAGTGAATTCAGAGTGGGGTGCATTGTGAAATATGCACCAACAAGACATTAATATTTCCTTCAATCTTTGTCCATCCTTGCTGCTCAAAATTTCCTCGATCAACTCCTTGAATGCCTTGGCTGCCATGGTTGTCAATTCTTCCTCCGGGTCTGTGGGGGCCAAGGGCTGGAATATTTTCCAAAAGGGAATTTCTCCCTGCAAGACCTTCTCAATTCTGTCCAAGAATGTTAGACATCCCAATTCACTATGCCTGCAAGTGCAATGGATCTAACATCTATCCGCCAATGCAAATTGCTCCAATGGCTTCTTCAGTCTCTTGTTCAAATTTGCATGCAGCTGAGTGATGTTGATTTGCAAGTGCTGCTCCATTTCAACTCAACTCTTGTTTGCCTTCAAAAATTTTTGACTTTTGAATTGAAAGAGATCTCCCTATCTCAGATTTCTTCTTTGCAAGTGCTCCTTACGATTTCCATCTTTCAGCTTTGTAGCCTCAACATGTCAAGCCCTCCTTCTAGTGTCAGTTCTGTTGATATGTTTTTTATGCACTTCTCAACATAGGTAATGCATAGGTGCACTACCTCTCTTGAAAGACAATCTTCCACAATCAGATTACATAACACTATTCCAAGGTTTCTCAGATGTCAGGTCATGACAATGCTTAGATACCTCAGTATTTTGATGTGATTTGCTGGAATCACAAGGCAGACTTACGGATGAGTTACAAAGCATGGAAGCTGGGTTTGCAAATGCAGTTTCAAAGTGCTGAAAGTGAATGAATAGTGGCTGTCCACTCAAAACAGTAAGTTGAAACTCATCAAGTTCATCTGATTTAGCTTCATGGTGATGCTTTGAATCCTACTCTAACCAAGGATTAAAAGAAACAGCAAAAGGAGAAGGGTTAAGAAAGCTATTCTAATCCTAAGCTACGAATGAACAGTAACAATGGTGGCTGCTAAAGTAGACAGACTTCCTAAACTGGGTTTTTCTTGGCCAAGAGAACCTACAGTTGCATAAAACCAGTGCAATCTTCTAAGGACTACAGATTTTCAAATTACACATGCACATTATGCACATGTAATTGAACTAAGTTGTAGCAATGAAGTAATGAGCTCAGACTAGCTTTGCAAAGTGACTCATCATCAATGAACCACAAAAAGCATGAGCTAGAAATCCATCAAATACTAAAACAGCAAACACCATCACCACTCCCATTCAAGAAACTAACATTAAAACTAACATGGAAGGAAAAACTATGCATGCAAGATAAGCAAAATCAAAGAAAACATCCATAAAATCATGCAATGTTGTCTTCTATTGCTGCAAATGCTTTTTACAACAGCTCTCCAACCCTTACAAATGAGGGGCAAGCCCCTATTTATAGTTTTCCAAAGCCCAAATGAATGGATAGGATTCAATTACATCCAATGGCCCAGATTCAATTACATTAGGGTTTCACCTACCCCTCAATATTCAACAATTAAAAATATATTTCTTGTCTTCTCCCTGTTTTGTCATCTAGTGCCAGTCACTATAGCAATTTTGTCATTTAGCTTATTTCCCTTTTCACTGTAACTAAAACTGCCTGAAAGTTGTCTTTTGCTTGATGTGCTTGCAGTGTTCTTCCTTTGATCAAACGAGTCCGTCGACGATTGACATCAATGGATTGGTGGCCCCTGATTCGAGCAAAAAGCTCCTTCGAAATCATCATCATCTGGAAAAAGGCAGGACAACTCCCTCAACGGGCCTCTTCAATAGACCTACAGAAGGCTTCTTGACTCCTGCAAACACGAAGTGTCATAAGTGAATTTATACATGAGTTAAGGAAAATGTCAGTCAAACCTACAAATTCCCTGTTAGATCTATCCATGCATTATCAAAAGATCTTGATATTCATATTTCGAGCTCATTTGGACCATAAACATTAATGTGTGCTTCAAGGGTGGGAGCGCCAGAGGGTGGAAAGACGGCGGAAGAAAGTCAGAAGGCAGACAGCGGACGGATGCCAAAACAGCCGGGAAGAAGGCAGGCTCCCGGATGTTCAAAATAGTTGGGAAGAAGGCTGGCTCCCGGATGTTCAAAACAGCTGAGAAGGAGGTGGGCTCCCAGATGTTCAAAATAGTCGGGAAGGAGGCAGATTCCTGGATGTTCAAAACAGCCAAGGAGGGACGAAGCCCCAGAAACGGCCACGAGGGGCCCGAGATCCGGAGGCCAGAAGGGAGGTGGCCGCCGAAAGTTCCAAAATGGCGACGGAGAGGCGGAACCCCAAAAACGGCCATGGAGGGGCCGTGCTCTGGAGGTCGGGTCGCCCTAAGCCAACGGATGTTCCAAACAGTAAAAGGGGGACGAAGCTCTGAAACCGCTGAAACTTAACCAAAATTTGATGAAACCTTGGTAGTTCATTTAAACACATCAAACACATCCCAGATACAAAAAAGGGTGACCCCAAAGCCAAAAATGCAGAAATGGGAGCGACAGGGGTCCACGGATATTTCCAAACAGCCAAGGAGGAAGGGAATTCCGGAGGCAAAGTTCTGAAAGCATCGAAACTTAACAGAACATTGACGAAACCTTGGCAGTTTATTTACGCACTTCAAACACATCCTAGATCCAAAAAAGGGTGACCCCAAAGTCAAAAATGAGGAAACGGGAGAAACAGGGGTCCACAGATGTTTCCAAACAGCCAAGGAGGAAGGGAATTCTAGAGGGAAAGTTCCGAAACCATCAAAACTCAACCAAATATTGACGAAAGCTTGGCAGTTCATTTGTGCAATTCAAACACATCCTAGATCCAAAAAAGGGTGACCCCAAATGAAAAAATGAGGAAATGGGAGCGACGGGGGTCCACGGATGTTTCCAAATAGCCAAGGAGGAAGGGAATTCCGGAGGGAAAGTTCTGAAACCATCAAAACTCAACCAAACATTGATGAAACCTTGGAAATTCATTAAAACACCCCAAACACACCCTAAATCCACCAAAAAGTTGTCCCCAAAGTCAAAAATGTGGAAGTTGGACCGATAGGGGTCCACGAATATTTCCGAAAAAGCCAAAGTAAGACAAAAGGCAGAAAGGGGATGGGGGACTTTATTTTTCCACAGATTTGAATACCCCAAGTAGGTGAATTTGGGTAGGGGAATTTGATCGTTTCATGGCACATGACCAATTTGGGCTTGGAAATGGGGCACGCAAAACAAGACAGGAGCAAAGCAGCCTTTTGGGAGAGAAAAAAAGGGGGTCCCTGCCTACGGCGGGGCGTGTGTGCAAAACATGCACAAAAAAAGTGATTAGGAGGTGCAACAATAGGAAGATCTTGTGACTTCATGGATGGATAAAATGTTGCATTGGCTTCTAAGTTGTCAAGGTAGTCATTGTAGAACTTGTTCATGCTAGCATCATCTTTACCAATGATGTCTACATCACGAGGAGAAAAATAATGAGGAGTTGAAGGAGCATGTGTGAGTTCAAGGTCATTAGGGTCACAACCAAAGGCACAATTGGACATATCTACCAATGATATTAATGAATTCCAAAACTTATTGAAAGAAAATTCCATGATGCGAATAAACTAAGGTGCAATAAATGATGAAAAATAGAGAATTTGTAAATGAAAAAGGAATACATGAACATGATGAAACTATAATGCAGGAAAATGTTAGAAAAATGTCAGAAATATTGTGTAAAAAGTGTAGAGGGACTGATTGTTTTTTGTGTTTTTAGAAATTTGAAGATGAACTTAATGCAAGCTACAAAATGCAATCAAGGAGGCATAATGCATAGTTTTAGTTTTTTCAATGAGATGCAATGCAAAAATGAAATATGAATGAATTTTTCACTAATGCAATATGAAAAGTCCTAGAATGCAAAAAAAAAACAATGTCCTAATTGAATGTTGATGCAAATGTAATCTAGGATGCAATACGCAAATGAAATCAGAAATGAAAAGTGTTCTAAATGCAAGTTCACCAAAATGAATCGTAGATTTTTGGCTCTCTAGGACTTCTCTAACTCTTCTAGGGTTTTTCACCTAAAATGAGAGAGGTAGCGCCAAAAAAGCTAACTAGTTCATTCAAATTATGTTATGCAGGATGTTGTATAAACTAAATGCAATTGAGTGATCTATATGAGTGAATTTGAATACAATGCTAAGATTTAAACTATGTTTGAAAACACATTGTGATATGAAAACAATGAATTAAATGAAGAAATGATGCAGAACAAAAAGAAATGAGATAAAATAGAGTGCATCTAGGAAATTTTTGATGAATCTAGAATGTTGTGCATGCTGACAAAAATCATTAAATTTTCACAATGGGACTCATTCTCCCAGGGTGCCGAATTAGTCCTCCTACTAGTGAAAAAGTGTCAAAAATTGGTTTATGACTGTCGGGATCTAGAATCTGACAAAATTCAAATTTTTAGTCCTAAGGTGGGACTCATTTGCGAGTGGTGGTGAATCAATCCTCTCCTAATTTTCTAAAAAATCAAGAGACAACTCTGCAACACCAGATCTGGAAATCTCTGATTGTTGGGTTGCCAAAGTCAATTCTATAGGAAATGAATAGAAAACCTTCTCCAAGCTTGAAATATGAATGAGTTGACTTGAAGCACCTAGTTGAGTTGTTTACCAATCTTCAACACCAAAAAGCTTGTCAAATCTGCATAGTTAGGTCTACGAACACACATGCAATAGGGGAAAAATGGTTGAGGGTTAGCAAATATGGGTTTTCCTTGGTCAAATCCCACTTTTGGTAATCAAACCATTAATGAAACAATGAAATGAAAGAGAATGGTAAACTAATAACATGGAATAGCTATCAACTTACCAAACCCTTGATAATACAAATCTGAAGTAATGTCAATGGATGCTCCAAAGTGCTTGAATATTGCTTGAATTGATGCTGTAGAATACTTGAAATGTGAGATGGAATGCTTGAATGAGTGAGGAGATTGTAGGAGATTATGGGAGATGTAAAATGAGGTGAAAATCACTTATTTATACAATCCTGTGCCTTAGTTAACCATTCATACCTTGTCACAGGTCGACATCAAGTGTTTTTGAATAAAAACCCAAAAGGAAATTTTAAAATTTTTGAATTTGGAGCCAAGGGGGACTCATTCGCCACCCATGGCAAATGGGTCTCACCTTGCAGCTGAAAATGGGTGTTAGGAATTATGTTGTATTTAATATTTTTTATCGGGTTAACATTCAAAATACACTTAATTAAGACATATGAGGGCATAAAGGGACTAAATAAAGCATGGGAAAGGGATAAATAGTGAAGTTGTTCCTAGAAGAGCATGAAATCTTGTTACAAGACTTTACAACACTTCAAAATAGGACTTGTTTAATGATGAAAAGGTGATTTTTATGTAAATTGTAATGAATAGATTCTAGAAGAGTGTAGAAATGTCTTACAACACTTCACAACACCTTCACAAGATGTCATTATTTGAATTTTAATACCTAAATGTGCATGTTCAAGCCATGTTACAACATAAAATTAGAGAAAAAATAGATCAAACACCATGAAACAAGACCTAAAAGGCCATGAAAATGACAAGGTGCCATTTTTCTACAATACATTTCTATCTTACTGTAAGCAAATGCATAGATATCTTCCGTGAGAAACACTCTCAGAGGGATGCAAGAGAATTCACCAATAGACTTTTCTAACACATTCCTCAAATATCTCTTCAACCTAACTTTCACTTTATTTGCACTACTCACAACCTCTGAATTATCTATAGCAATAAAAATGAAAGATTGTGCAAACAAGAATGCATCTAAAAATTCCAACAAGAAATGTATAGTTATCCTGCACCCAGAGCTCACTTTGAATCCATTTGATTTCTTCTTCAAACCCTAAAGCTCTGAATTTCCTTCTAATCTTCCTTTGTACGCTTCTCTAAAAATACATAAGCCTTTAAAATTATCTTAATTTATTCCTTCCACTCTGAATGATTTTGTAATAAATGCTTCAACTTGCAGGTAGATTGCCTCAAAAATTGTGTATGACTCCATTCTTTCAAATTCTACAGACTTCATCCTTCACACATGTGACTAAGAAAATACCTTAATCTTGTTACCACATTAAATATACTTCTATCATGATATCACACAAGTATTGATGAGGGGGTTTATTATATTTTCTGATGATTGTTCCCTATTAGCCACTACTTTTACTTAGAAAATGATGGAGTATTTGCACCAAAGGTTGGCATAGATAGAACTAATTATTCCTTTCTCCAAATCCTTTTCATTTCATTTCTTGCTTCTTCTAGATCAATGATTTGATCATTCTTCTTAGCCAGATAGATATTTTTCTTTCTTCTACTATTCCTACCAGGGTGTTCCAGATTGTTGCACTTACAACAAACAATATTCTTCTTTCCATTTTTACTTTTATTCAACATACCAACTTTATGTCAAATCTTCTTACTTTTAGAATTTTTTTTGGAGAATGATAAAGAATCATTCATTTTACTTTTGCAGTCCTTTTCCTTATGAGAAAATTTCTTGCTGGAATAACAAACACCATTGAAAGATAAACACCTTTTAGCATCATGTCATTTGATAGGATTTTTTTTGGAATTTCTTCTTAGATCCTTGATTTTTCCATTTTTGTATCGAGTCTTCTTACCAATGGATTGCTTCACTTCATAACTTTGACCTTCCTCAAAACCTAAACCACTCTTGTCCATTTCTAGTCTTTGTGAGGTAATCAATTCATCAAACATCATCAACTTATCTTAAATTTGTATTCAAAACTTCTTTCCTTTTCTAGATTAGATCTCAATATTTCTGCTTCTTTTTCTAGATTTATGCATTCATCAAACTTCCTTTGAATTTCAATTTCCTAAAATTCTTTAGTTATTTTCTTCTCTTCCAATTCTTGCAAATAGGCTAGAGATAATTTCTTCTCCCTCAACCAATATATCACATGCTTCAAAAATTTTTACTTTGTAGCTTTTCAATGTACTTATCCTCTTTCATCAACCTATCCTTCATATCTTTGACTTCTTTTGAATATTCAGTAGAGACTTCTTCCAAAGGAAAAAAATTCTTATACTCAAATTTTGGGACCTTCCTCAAGCTCTTAGGCTTCTTCCGAGGAACCAAGCTTTGATACAAATTGTTGAAGATCCAAAATACTAAGACGGGGGATGAATCAGTATTCCATAAAACCATAATAAAATCCATCTAAAAATTATCACAATTATGACTAAATTAGCAAGAGACAACATAAGAAAAATTCAATGCAACCATACACATGAACACCAAGATTTTACGTGGAAAACCTAAAAAGGTAAAAACAACGGTGAGGGTTAACTCACAATATATTATATCTAGATACAAAATATTATAGGGCTCACTCCCATAGAGAAAGGCTCATTTCCATAGAGAAAGGCTCACTGCCTGAAACAAGGACTCAATATCCAACAGGGCTACAACCCAGAGGACTCACTGCCAGAATACAAAAGATGGCTAACCACCAAGATACAAAGATTATGGCTCACTGCCAAAAGAGTGAACTAATAGAATACACCTTCAATGTGCAGGGTTCAATTCCACTGAAGCTTAGAATATAAAGTACTTCCTCACATAGTATTCACTCATCAAAATTACACTGAACACAACTGATAAAGCATTTAGGATTGGATATTCACTTCATATTTCATATGCATTCTTTATATCCACTTTCACTCCTCATGTACACGTTATTCCTCAAAACATCTTATATATATACAAGTACATCTTGATCATCAATTAGGTCAGCCTAATTAGATGAACACAAAAATAATCAGAACCTTCTTTGTTAGCACCATATATGATTTAAACATTTTATCCATGAAGTGCATTATACCAAGTTGGTTATTGTCCATAAAACATAATTAGTCTTCATAATATGTTGCATACACTAATTCGTCCAAGACTAGAACACAATTATCCTAACCAACAAATAATCCTCAAAGCAAACACCTTTTGGATCTAAGAACACATTAATTTCCCATCATTCTACTAGCATAGAGACTATCGAAAAAACTACAGCATAAGAATGTTCACCTTAGTAGAATGTAGAGTCTCCCACATAGTATGCCACACATAGAACAACAATAGAATAAAGAGTTCAACTCTGTCAGAGATAACTTTCTACTCAAGACAAAATATGTATCAAGATCTAGGATATAGTTGTCTGACTAAGTCAAGAAAAAATGGTTAAGAGATTGGAGTCATATCAGATCTTGTGGTGAATTCTAGAATCAATTACTGATCCATCACAAAAGGGTATTACTAATAGAGAACAACCTTTGGTAAACCAAGTAGACTTCCCATAAAGTTTTCACCATGTTGAAATCAATGACAACATAGTTACAACCAACATAAACCATCCATACTTCATGCTCGTGTTGTAAGCCTCCCAACACAAACAAGCAGTTCATCACATTACATGGTTATATTTTGTAAAGTAGCTTCATCACAAATAGGGGAGACATCAAGAGAAGAAAAACTATGAGTTTCAAGCTTACCAATGATTGAATCCTTTTGTTTAAATATACCTTTCTAAATGTTAGGGATATTAGGACTTCAAGAGAGAAATAATGTTATAAATTTCAATCATTGGATCTCTCAACATCAACATAGCCTCTTCACAATTGTGATTTCTATAATTTTCCACAATTACATCTTTCACTAAAGCATTCTCACAAGTAGGGGAGGTGTTGGGAGAGGAATGTAGACTAATTAAAGTAGTGGAAATGGTCTCATCATCTTGTGCTATAAAATATTCCCAAGGGGGAGGAGGAGAAGGACAAACAAGACTTTCATGATTCTCAATGATTGCATCTTCTTTCACCAAGATACCTTCGTCACTAATAGGAGAGGTATCGAGATAAAATAAATTATGATTTTCATTATTGTCTATGGTTGAATCTTCTTCTATCACATAATTCCCACAAAGAGGAGAGATAGGAGGGGGTGTGGAATTAAGGAAGGTGTCAGCATTTTCACTCTCTTGCACTAAGAGAATCTCATAACTAGGAAATATTTTGAAGGAATAACTAGGATGTTTGTTGATTAATTTTTTCTTAGCATACTTGGAAAGAAAATATACTAACACTGTAAAAATAAATCTATCCAACTTATGTAATGCTTCAAAATGTAAACAATTGTCTAATATTTTTGAAGAATTTGAATACTGAAATGAATTTTTAAAATGCATTAAAAATGACTGCACTAGATGGATGATTTGACCTAGATACATAAAAAATAAATTCCTAAAACTTTCTAGACTAGTACAGTAGGTTACTAGACGGCCTAGGAAGTACAAAAAATCACCACAAAGCTCAAAAAATTTGATTTTTGTAGGCCTCCAATAACTCATTCACCTAGTGGCAAATGGTTCCTCGTATACTTTTCTAGGAAACTTTGAACCTGATATTGAAGCTTAGGAATTATGAAAACTTGCTGCTCTGGTATCCTTAATAGGGACTCATTCACCCTATGGTGAATGGGTCATAGTATAGGGGTTTCTAAGACTAAAAAGTACAATTTCTTAATGATTATATGTGTTTGTTGTTTTAGGTCTATAATAGTCAATTCTATAACAAATTTTCTAAATTTTAGGCTTCTAAATGCAATACTAACTAAGATCGAATGATGAACAATGTTGACTAAATTTAATGTGCAATGTGAATCTAAATGATTGAATTATGATGCCAATGTTAACACTATGCAATTTTTCTAGTTTTCTTAGAGGAATATAAGAAATGCAAACATGCAAATTTACCCTAAATGCAATGTTCACTAATGAAAGATGAAAGAACCCTAAATGCAATGCAAATATAATGAAAAACTAAGATATAGGGTTAAAAGGAATCCAAAATCAGAAATATACAATGCTAGAAAGGTCAGTTTCACCAAAATAAAACATTTAAAAAGAGGGTATACTCAATTGGGGTTAATCAAATAGGTACACCCAATTTTTGCTTAGTGTTTCACTCAATTATGAGAGGAAAAATGCATAAATAATACTCAATTGAGGTTTTCAAATGCTGAAATGAGGGTATGTGCAGGATCATCACGGAAAAAATAGGCCCTTAAGTGGCAAAAAATTTAGAAAAATAAGAGTTAGGCAACTTGACATAAAAAAATGAATAAGTTATCTATATTATTTCAAAAATATGTAAGAATATAATATGTAGCAAATTGAATTTAGTTTCTAAACTACTAGGTTTATTTAAAATATATATATATATATATATATATATATATATATATATATATATATATATATATATATATTTGGTGAAAATTTGAAATTTCAATGCAGTAGTACTTAAATTTTAGGGAAAAAATAAGAAGTAGGTGTCTATCTGACCACCCTAACCACAATAAAATGATATTATATTTTTATAGTATTTTGCATATAAGTATAGGACTCATGTCATAATGTGATGGATATTTTTTTGTAATTTTTTTCTAAGTAAATAATTAATTATGATTTTTTTATTACAACTTTTAAAAAATATAAAAAATCATATGTTTGACCACCTTAACTTGGTCAACACTTCATGAAATTAATTTTTTTTCTTAATCCTATAGTATGGAAATCATAGAATGTGACACATGTTTCGAATTCAAAAAATGTGATAGCGTTTGAAAGCTATAGATATTTTTCAATCAGCCTATCAAACAGGACTTTAGTCGTAATTCAAATAGAAAATGAATAATAATTATTTATTAAATTCAAAGTTAAGCATAATTTATATTGGTGGAAAGCTAAGAATATCCTTTAAAAACCTTTTTCATTTCATCAATTTTTGGTAAAAAAAAGTCATCAACCACATACCCTACACATATCCATCATGATCTTGCACATACCCATAATGTGTAACTTACTGGAAAAGTGTTGTTTTGGGCCTCATTGAGGACTCATTCATACAGTGGAAAATGGGTCCCTATTAGAGTTCTAGAAAATCAGTTTCAAGATCCTGTTCTTCAATTTCTACACTCCTAGATCCTAGGTGTTCAGCTCCCAAAAGTCAGAAATAAATTCTACAGAGCAGTTTTCATGACCTTGCAATAACGATGACAAATTTAGCAACTTTGCAACTTTGAAATTTTTTCTCTCCACTTGCTATTCAATCTAAAACCTACAATCACACATCAAGAGAGAACAAAAAATGTTGATCATTAGGGAATAGGTGTATGGCTTGGTCAAACCCCATTTTGGTAATTATACCTTGTGATGAAATAATGAAACATGAACATGAAACATGAAAGAATGATACCTTGGATGAAGTATTGGAGTACAAATCAGAAATCTAGCATGAAGTGTCCATAAGGAATTTAGACGTGAAATAATGCTTGAATTTGATCTTGAATGCTACATCAACACATTAGCTCAAAAACATGCATGATGCACTATGCCTTTGACATGATGATATGACCTTTGATTGTTGTAATAAAACATTAATAACTTTCCCTTGAATGCCTTTGAAAATTCTTTTGAATTCTCTATAGTTATCTTGTGAAGATTGCTCAATCTCATGAAAGTCTTCTAGGTGAAAATATGTAAAATTACCTTATATTTACACATAACTTAAGATATAATCCCCAAATTCAAATAACACAAGTTGACATTAGATCTAGGATTTAAAATCACTAAAATCCTAGCAAGAATATGTTCAAAAAGGGAGGACCCATTTTTCCATAGGACAAATAGGTCCTAGCACACTCGACTAGGACAAGTTTCGAGGATATGAAATAACATGTAAAAAGGGGGTCCTAGGACCTAAGAAGGACCCATTTTCTAGTTGGAAAATGGGTCCTAGGTCACTAATATAGGACTCAAACCTTTCCAAATTAAGTTTTGTGAAACATTATTAATGAGTGGCAGGCTTTATCCTCAGAAAATGTAATAAATTAGGCTTGGATTTGAATTTATGGGGCTAATTAAACTCTAATTAACCTCAATTAATTAATAA
>VDFB02271358.1:1177438791-1177599389 GCA_007258455.2 Sequoia sempervirens | reverse complement strand
TCCCTCTCTCAGGTATCTCTCTCTCTCACTCACTCCCTCTATCTCTCTCCCCTCTACCCTTAACCCTCTACCCTATAAATCTTTAAAAAAACCAACTTTATTATAATGCGAGTGCATTATTAATAAGTAGACACATGGCCATTTTAGCAAGAAATAACGTGCTTGCGTTATAAAGTGAGCACATTTTTAATTGCACTAAAAATGGTAAAAAAATACAATATACCCATGATGTTGGCCCACATTCTACATATTCTTCTGGTTCTACACATGCTCCGACAAAAATTAGCTTTTTGGTGATTGAGTGAAGTGTGCATGCATGATTTTTAGATTCCACCACCGTTTTCATGATATTTCCATCACCTTTGCATGAAATAGCATAGTTTTCACGTTGAAAGGCATATAATATCAATTCAAGTTTGAATTATAGTGATAACTATTAGAAACCAAGATTTAAAATGCAAACCAAAAAATCACCTTCCACAGAAGAGAAAAAAAGAAGAAGCAGAGATTGCATAAAGATGTGCAAATTGATATATTCAAAGTACAAATAATTACAAGAGATAGTTTGCTTTATAAAAGAAAATATGTATAAACCTAATCTTATCTTGAGCAATAAGATAAGGATGAGAACCTATAACCTAAGAATTAAATAATGCCTAAGTAAACTTATGCAAAGTGTAATTAAATATTAATTACACCAACACCCCCCCATAAGTGCAACTTAGGGAGAAGAAAATTATTATGCAAATGATGTGAGATGGGTCCTGACAACAAAGGCCTGATCAGGTACCCATGTACAAATACAAAGAGAGAGAAAACCCAGTGGGAAGACCCCCCCTCAAAGAGATGAACTGTTGCAAGGAATCACTGGAAGAACTTTGATGAAGCAACACTAGAACCCCAAATCCAGTAAGCAAGGAAAGATAATTCTATCTACAACTGAAACAAAAAATGGAATCACAAATGCAACAATAGACCTGATGCCAAGGAACTCTAGACACTCACATAATGGATCAGCCCTAGAATTTGTAAGCAATAGTAGATGTAAGGATGAATGAAGCCCATAATGATGACAAAATCTAGAAGTTGTGTCTCTCGAAGCCAATGCCAAACTAAAACTAAAACTGCCCATAAGACAAGTACCATCAAGATTTCAAAACATTAACCATAAAAACATGGCCCTCAAATGAGAAGGATCTAAACCAATGCAGATCAAGAAACATAATCTCTCAACTGAAGTGTGAACCGATGAATCTGATATGTGTCAAGCTATAGCAAAAAAATGTGACCAAAAGAAACAACAGGAAACCAGACAAACTCATGCAAGTTGTCACCAATACGAAGGAGATCAAAGTGAAAACTACACACTAATTAGATTATTATGTAAAAACCCCCCCAAAATGGAACTTTATCTTAGTTCATTTATTACAATAACCTAATGATTGTAAAAGGAGAGAATGCTAAACATGCATAAATAATAAATAAGATGATATGGTAATGAAATGAATTACAAATATCCAAGTTTCACCTTTCCAACTACCAAAACATCCAAGTAATCTCCAAAACACCCATCGAGACAAATTTGGAATAAAGATAAACTTGGGATAGATACAAAAAAAAGTGCATGGACAGAAAAATAGACCTCCTCAATACCTTTCCAACGCCAAAAAGAAGGTGAAAATTGGAGATCGTGGCAAAAAGTTATGAGCTCAGAAGCCATAAATGAACATCTAACTTCAAACAGCAATAAATTTAGACAAACAAAAAAATACTAAAACATAACCTACACCACTAGAAAGTGCTTAGAACTAGCTTTCTGGCAATATCGTGTTTGCCTTATTTCAATACCATATGCCCAAGTTATGCCAAAAAGAAAAAAAGTGCTCCTTTAGGGAAAATCAAGGCTAAGAGGGGGCTTGGAGCACTGTATGGCCGCTGACGTCATGCTGACGTTAGTACTTCATGTGAAAAAATTTGACGGCTTGGAGGCCGTTGGGGAAAAAAAATTCCCCCTTTCCGGAAAAGAAATTTTTGGTGCCAGATTCGCGAAAAATCCGAAATATACTCTGCACACGTCAGAATATTCCTTTGTTGGTTGGGTTGGCCGGGGGCGGGGCTAAGGGGCTGGTCCACCATAGAACTATGGGCAAAGTTGGAAGCCCTTCGGGGGTTGGGCGTGGGCCCGTGGTCCTCCATAGGACCTCAGCTTGGTAGAAGGGCCCGACGGGGGTTGTATAAGGGCGATAGATCGGCGGTGAGACTCAGTGGCAGTGGAGGATGTGTGGCCAACTGGTGGCCGCCCAGTGGTGCGGCGGTGGCGATGGCCTTTATAACTAGAGGTTTCACATAGTTCTTGAAAAATGCATGGTTTTCAATATTTTTTTTAATTTTTGTGCATCAAAATGTGTGCTGGGTAGGACGTACAACCCCCAAGAATTTTGTTTTGCCTTCTGGACCAACTTCACCAAAATTGACAAAACGAAGGGTGTGTTTAGGGTTTCTAGCTGCTGTGAATGCAATGGTGAGCTCTGTTTGTGCCCAAAATACTTTGAAAAATTGGCTACTCCCAGAACTTGCAAAAAATCTCCCAGCTTGAAACCCTCATGGATCTGGCAAATAATGGCCAAAATCTGCAAAACAAAAGCCAATCCTGACTTTTTCGAGTGCTCTTAATCTAATGGTGAAGCCTAATCTAATCCAAAACACATCATAAATGAACTCAAGGCATGATACCCTTGAGGAATCCCAAATGAACTCTTGATGTAGGAGCATTCAGTGGTGTAAGGGCAATCTTGCATCACCCAAAAATAGTTAAATTTCAAGTTTCTAAATTTTTAGATATTTTTACATTTTTAGATACCCTTTTCGTCATAATGAAATTCTCAATTCACGGGTTTTATTTTCTATTCCTGGGTTGAAAGATATTGTAGTTTTAGTTGTCTGGATTTGCACCTAAAAATCTTCTAAGTTAGATTTGAGGCACTTAGAGCTCCCGGATCGGCCCCAAAACTTTCCAAAATCAGCATAGTGATTTCAAATGCGTTGACTTTGAGACCTTTCCAACGGTTCAAACAGTTCACGAATTGGAGCCCCAGATCAAAAGTTATGGCTCCGGGAAGTTGGTGCACTTTCTAGAAGATACAATTGCAAATATTCTTTTAAAATTTGAACTTCAAGTTGTATTTTTTTAGCACCAAACCGCCTAAACTCAAATTTTAATGTTGTTTTGGCTCCAAACTAATGAGGAACTCTATTTATGGGCGGGTTTCTAATTTTTGGGTAACTTTTGGGAGACAAGCTCGCATATTGCGAAAGGGTGATTCTATAGCTTTCTGTAACTTGCATGTGTTGTAAAATTTGGGGATTTGAGATCCTTGCATAGAAGAAGTTCCATTTTTTGAATAATAAAATTATTTTCTTGTTTGTGGGTTATTTTTTGTATCTCAAGTTGTTCCCTCATCAAGTGGTATCAGAGCGAGGTTTTCTTGAGCGTGTGGACAGATCGTCGATCGTGAGGTAGTTCGCACCAGGACCGTAGTTGTGGGTCAAGGTCAAGAAAGATGCCTCCAAGAGTGATGCTTGGTAGGCATGGTGGTGCCAGAGGTGGTTGAGGTGGTAGAAATGCTGGTGGAAGAGATGCACTGGCAGCCCTCCAAAGACAGATTGATGTGTTACAAGAGCAGGTGAGAAGAGGGTTAAACCTATGGGAGGAAAGTGAGGATGAAGGAGAGGAAGAAGGTTCAAATGTAGAAGAGGAAGAAGAAGCAATTGATCAAGACCAAATGTGGCTAATAAGGGCCATTTCAAAGATTAGGAAAAGACCCAGAGCAGAAGTCCCCAGTTATTCTGGAAGTCTGAACCCGAAAGAGTTGATCGACTGGATCAACGAGCTAGAAGAATATTTTGAGTATGAGGAAATAGAGGACCCAGATCGGGTTAAGTTTGTGAAAATGAAGCTGAAGGGCCATGCCAATATTTGGTGGAAAGAGGTCCAATTGGAAAGAAATTGAAGAGGAAAAGGAAATATCATTAGATGGGATCGCATGGTAGAAAAACTGAAGAAGAAGTTCATACCAATAGACTATGAGTTAGATCTGTTGAAGAAATTGCAAGGGTTGAAGCAAGGAAGTAAATCTGCGAAAGAATATACTGAAGAATTTCACAAGATAATCATCAGAACATGCCACACAGAGGCCAATAAGGAGAAGGTAGCCCGATATCTTAATGGGTTACGACCGAGCATTGAGGAGGAGTTGAGCCTAGTCAGAATGACCACCATTGAGGATGTGTATCAGCTTGCTTTGAAGGTGGAAGAGAAGCTAAACAAAAGATTTGATGGCAAGAAAAAAGGATGAGGAGGTCAAAGTGGAAGGGGCAGTGGAAGATCTTCAGGAAGTTGAAATGATGATGAGAAGAAAAGTGAAGATGTGGGCACCAGCCAAAGCCAAAGGAATGATAACTTCTACCACCCTCGTGATCAAAACAGTGGTGATCAAAGAGGTAGAGGATGAGAGAGATATGGACAAGGATTTGGAAGAGGTGGCTTCAAAGGAACGTGTTTCCAGTGTGTTGAAGAAGGGCATCAAGCCTATGAATGTCCACAACACCAAGGAAGGGCAGAGAAAAGGCCAGAAGGTCATGGAAGGGTTGCGCATGCAGATGAGGAGGCCCAATCTGAACATTCATATGATGTTGAAAGGGGAGAAGACCTAGTGATTAGGAGAGCCCTGGTGACTGAGGAAAAGGAACCAGAATAGAGGAAGAATCTATTTCGCAAAAGGTTCAAGTGTGAAGGAAAATGTTGTGATGTCATTATTGATGGTGGGAGCACTGATAATTGGTGTCAGAAGAGATGGTCACAAAGTTGAAGCTAAAGAGGGAAACACACCCACATCCGTATCAGATTGCCTGGTTGTAGAAAGACCATAAAGCTTTGGTCAATGAGCAGTGCCTAGTAAAGTTCAAGATTGGGAGCTACCATGATGAGGTACTCTGTGATATCATCCCCATGGATGCATGTCACATGTTGTTGGGGAGGCCATGGTAGTTTGATAGGCGAGCTATACATGATGGCCATCTGGTACTTATTCTCCAACCAAAAGGATGGGGTTCGTCACAAGTTGAAACCCCTAAAGGAGACCGAAGAAAAGGTATGCAATAGTGCTAGAATTTGTTATGTAGATGGAAGAAAATTTTTAGAGGGTATGAAGCATGAGTGTGTGTGTCATGCATTGATTCCTAGAGTGAGTAAGGAAGATAGTGAGAAGGTTCCAGAAGAAGTTTCTAGGATGTTGGATGAGTTTCAGGATATTGTTTCTGATAATGTACTTGAGGATTTACCACTAATAAGGAAGATCAGTCATCAGATTGACTTGATTCCTGGAGCCAGTTTTCCAAATAAGGCAGCTCATAGAATGACTCCAGCAGAAAATGAGGAGTTGAACAAACAAGTTCAAGAGTTATTGAGAAAGGGTTTGATACGGGAGAGTTTGAGTCCATGTGTAGTACCTATAGTACTAGCACCAAAGAAGGATGGGGAGTGGAGGATGTGTATAGATTCCTTAGCCATAAACAAGATAACAATCAAGTACAAATTTCCCTTGCCAAGGATGGATGACCTGATGGACTGTTTGAGTGGAGCTCAGTACTTCACAAAGATTGATATGAAGAGTGGATATCACTAGATCCAGATTTGAGAGGGAGATGAATGGAAGACTGCCTTCAAGACCAAAGAGGGCCTGTATGAGTGGTTAGTCATGCCTTTTGGGCTAACCAATGCATCGAGCACATTCATGCGACTCATGAACAAGGTACTAAAATTTTTTTTGGGAAGTTTCGTTATTGTGTATTTGGATGATATTTTGATTTTCAGTAAGACATTGGATGAGCATTTGATGCATATTCGGAGAGCCTTTGAGAAGTTAAGAGAAGAGAAATTATTAATTAATCTAAAGAAGTGCAGTTTTGTGAAGAGGGAGTTAGTGTATTTGGGGTTTTTTGTCTCAGCAGAAGGTCTCAAGATGGACCCAGAGAAGGTGAAGGCTATTCTAGAATGGCCTACACCAAGAACTGCTACCGAGGTGAGATCTTTCCATGGTTTGGCTAGTTTTTATAGAAATTTCATTAGAAAATTCAGTAGTATTTGTGGACCCCTGACTGAAACAATGAGAGGGGATAGAAAGGAATTCAAGTGGAGCAGTGGAGTGGCAAAAAGTTTTGAATTGTTGAAGCAGAAGGTGACAGAGCAACCTATTCTAGCCATCCCATATTTCAACAAGGTGTTTCAGGTGGATTGTGATGCTAGTGGTTGTACCATTGGAGCAGTGTTGAGCCAAGAAGGTAAGCCCATTGCCTACTTCAATGAAAATTTAAATGATTCCAAGAGAAAGTATTATGTATATGATTAGTAATTTTATGCAATAGTTCAAGCATTAAAGAAATGGAGACATTATTTGTTGCCAAAGGAATTTGTTCTATATACTAATCATCAGGCCTTACAGTACCTAAATAGTTAGGGAAAATTAAATCAGAGGCATATGAAATGGGTAGAATTTTTGTAGAGTTATACCTTTGTTTTGAAACATAGGAGTGGGAAATCAAATAGGGTTGCAGATGTCTTAAGTAGGAGGCATACATTGATGACAAAGATGTAGCTTGAAGTGGTTTGGTTCAATGAACTTAAGACATTGTACACAAAAGATCCTAATTTCACATAGGGTTGGAAAGATTGCAAGGAACCTGTTACAGTGGACAAGGCAAGGTGGCTAGATTTCATAATCCAGGATGGCATGTTATTTAAGGGAAGTCAATTGTGTATCCCAAGGAGTTCCATGAGAGATAACTTGATAAAGGAGAAGCATAGTGGAGGAATGGCAGGACATTTTGGTCGAGATAAGATCATTGTTATTATCAGTGAACATTATTATTGGCCTCAGTTGTCATAGGATGTGAAGAAGTTTGTACAAAGCTGCAGAGTATGTCAGATGGCTAAAGGAGTGAGTCAGAATACATGCTTATATCAGCCCTTACCTGTACTAGAGAGGCCATGGAAGGATATAAGTATGGACTTTGTTCTTGGTTTGCCAAGGACACAACAAGGGAATGATTCAGTCTTTGTGGTGGTTGATAGGTTTTTGAAGATGGCACATTTCATTCCATGTCAGAAGACCCATGATGTAGTCCACATTGTTGACTTGTTATTCAAAGAGGTGGTGAGGCTACATGGTCTGCAAAGAGTATTGTTTTGGTCATGAGCAACAAATTTGTGGGGTACTTTTGGGACCTTGTGGGAAAAAATTGACGAGTTGAAGTTTAGTTACGCACACAATGGAGCAAGCAGATGGGCAAATGGGGTTGATGATGCAGGTAACCCTCACGAGATTTTGGTGGAGATAGAAGCAAGGGATGGGACTTGATCTTACGGTGGGGTACTACAACAATTACATTAACGAGGAAGCCTTTGGTAGATCACCATTCTAGATTGTGTATGGAGATGTGAACAGCTCCAAGGTGGGAAAGATGGACCAAGAGAAGAAAAATAAGTGTTGAAGCCCGAGATTTTCTGAGAACACATCAGGATATACATGAGAAGGTAAGAGAACATATTAACAAGATGAATATGCAGTATAAGGCTAAGGCAGATCAGAAGAGGAGGTATAAGGAGTTTCATATTGGTGATGAAGTGATGGTCCACTTGAGGAAAGAAAGGTTTCCAGTGGGAACATATAACAAATTGAATATGAAGAAGTTCAGTCCCTATAAAATTTTGAAGAGGCATGATTCAGGGAATGCATATGAGGTAGAGTTGCCAGATGGATTCAACATTTCCCCTGTGTTCAACATTTCAGATTTGACAAAGTATCATGAAGGTGGTGCAGAGGAAATACCAACAATGGAACAGTGTGGGATTCCAGCACCTACTTCAGAAAAGGAGGAGATTGAAGAAATCCTAGATAGTCGTGTGGGAAGGAATACTAGGAATAGGTAGTATGAAGAATATCTGGTGAAATGGAAAGGAAGGCCTATTGAAGATTCATCCTGGTTGCCTAAGGTAGAGGTTGACCCTTTTGGTTTTCCTCCACCATCTGAGACGTGACGAGGTCACTTCTCAAATTACCCTGGGTGTCTGATGCAGGAGCATCCAGTGGTGTAAAGGCAATCTTGCATCACCCAAAAATAGTTAAATTTCAATTTTCTCGATTTTTATATGTTTTTATATTTTTGGATACCCTTTTCATCACAATGAAATTCCCAATTTATGGGTTTTATTTTCTATTCCTAGGTTGAAAGATATTGCAGTTTTAGTTGCCCATATTTGCACCTAAAAATCTTTTGAGTTAGATTTGAGGCACTTAGAGCTCCCGGATTGGCCCTAAAACTTTCCAAAATTGGCATAGCAATTTTACCCACTTTTTTGACTTCGAGACCTTTCCAACGGTTCAAACGGTTCACGAATTGGAGCCCTGGATCAAAAGTTATGGCCCCGGGAAGTTGGTGCACTTTCTAGAAGATACAATTGCAAATGTTCTTTTGAAATTTGAACTTCAAGTTGTAATTTTTTAGCGCCAAACTGCCTAAACTCAAATTTGAATGTTGTTTTGGCTCCAAACTAATGAGGAACTCTATTTATGGGTGGGTTTCTAATTTTTGGGTAACTTTTTGGGGACAAGCTCGTATATTGCGAAAGGGTGATTCTATAGCTTTCTGTAACTTGCATGTGTTGTAAAACTTGGGGGTTTGAGATCCTCGCATGTAAGAAGTTCCATTTTTTGAATAATAAAATTATTCTCTTGTTTGTGGGTTATTTTCTGTGTCTCGGGTTGTGCCCTCATCAACTCTGCAATGATTTTCTCAAAAATCTGAGAAGGGGTTGCAAATCAAGGCTCTAATACCATGTTAGAAACAAAGATCTGAAATGCAAACCAAAAAATCACCTTCCACAAAAGAGGAAAACAAAAAAGCAGAAATTGCATAAAGATGTGCAAATTGATATATTTGAAGTACAAATAATAATAAGAGATAATTTTCTTTATAAAATCAAAGATGCATAAACCTAATCTTATCTTGAGCAACAAGATAGCTCAACAAGATAAGAATGAGAACCTATAACCTATGAATTAAATAATGCCTAAGTAAACTTATGTAAAGTGTAATTAAATATTAATTACACCAACAATAACTGATATACAATTGAAGTTTGGAGGGGAACAAGCTTTTGAGAAATTCAAATTTTTGAGGAGTTTGAGGAAAGAAGAAGCAAAGGCTACATAATTGGGTAGAACTCCTCCATTTGAAACTTTGGTTTTTTAGGTATGTGAAGTCTTTGTACATTTTCTTTCATTCTATTATGGCTTGCTTTCATTTTTGTTGTTTTTCTTATTCCATGTTGATCAAATTGTTTGTTTGTCATGTTACAACCTTAGGTTGTCAATGGAAAATTTAAATTACACAATTCTATACACTTTCATATTACATTTTTAAGCCAAATCTCTTTGAGGCATTTTGTTAAATTTAACAATTGACTTTCTTTGTGTATGCTTCCAAAGCTTTCATTGAGGTATTTTGTCAAACAGTTATACAAACCAGCTGATTACCTTGTCTATGCTACCAAATTTTCCATACATGTCTCTAAAAAAATGGAATATACTCCTAATACAGTAGGGGAAGGCCTACAACATACAAACACACAACTCCAATCTACAAACAAATTTTTAATTTACAATTTCGTCAGGACCTCTTCTTTCAAAAAAATCACATTGTTCAGGTTGTAGCATATCAAAGTCACTCAATTGAGTATAATTCCCCTCAAAACCTTCTCACTTCTTAGCAGACCCCCAAATCCAAAAATAGTCTTTACTTAGGTCTCAAAACAAAAGATTTTCCAAGTTTTAGGACCTTACATGGTCAAATAGGTTTCCAATACAAAAAGCCTCAATTTGCTCATAAATATCTAGGGTTTTCTATATTTCACAACTCCAAGGCCTTCCAAGCCTCACCAAAGCATCAAACAAGTTTTTTAGGCTCTACAAAAACAAAATAAACCTTCACTAGGCCTTTAGCCTCATTAGATCTCAAAAACACCAGTTTGGTTCCTCCTTTTCATGCCAAAAACTCACATTCTCAGCCTAAGATAGCATCACCAACCCTATAGATGCCTTACCACTATTAAAAGAAACATGAAACTTGAAAACAACATATTACAAGCCTTTCCTCTGAATCATAGGTCACCATAGTAGGAGGAAAGACTCCATCTTTAAATTAAAGTAAAACTCATACCCTGCTGGTTTGTATAGGCTAATCATGAAGAATGGATTTTTTCGTTCACCGAAACAACCAAAGGAGTCTCAAAATAGATTTAAGTCCAAGTTAAGACCTTCCACCACAATGATTTATGAATTTATAATCATGGGAGGCCTGTATTGGGCCATATGCAGGAAAAAAATACTGAAAGCACAAATAAAATACTTGAAACTCCACAATTTAGGCGTTGAGTAAAGCACCAAATCCTCAAAATCAATTCATTGAACCCTATATTCGAGCTTGTATGATGTTTTTTTACATTTTAAAATCAGAAGTCCCAACTTCCTTCAATGCCCATAACCACCCTTGAACCACCAAACCTTCATTAAGCTTAAAAGTACTAGTATTAGCAATGGTTTGCTTAATAAGCTTCATTATGCAAATTTGTTGTTCTACAGACCCAGGACCATTTAGACACCTTTATTTTACCCATTAAAAATCCTTTCAACATATCCAACAATCACCAATGCTTGTTTTGTACCAAACTGCACAAATTATCAAGTTTTCTACGCTTTTAAGGGCCCAAATTAGCCCACTTTTACAAAGGGGCCACATTCAAAACTTGTCCAAATATCCTGAAACCTTGGGGAAGCACTTTATATCTATCAAAACTTCAAATTATAGCATTAGATTGCAAAGATTCAATCATTTACCACCCAAACCATAAAACCCTCTCCCTAGGCTTAGAAACCCTATGTTTTATTGAAAGTAGCACATGCCAAACACTCCAAAACTTGAAAATTGTTGAAACAAGCCTAATATACCCTTCCCATGCTCAATCTAACATAAAATAATGGTGCCCAACTCAGAAACTCAATTTCAGTCACCAAAAGCTCAATTTTGTTAAGGAAAACTCAACATTTCCTCATTTGGTTTGACGCCCAATCCAAGATCATCCTCCATTCAAGTTTATCATGGCCTTTTATATTTTTTCCCTCTTAAAAAAAACCGCTTCAACTTCAAAAACTAACATTTGAAAGAGGTGACCGTTGGTCTCCCTCTTTAATAGACTTTTACAACCCTTCACTATTAGTTAATTTGACTTGATTTAGCACTTTTTGCACAAGTAAAATTATTTGTCATAACGGAGAAATGAACTGTTAAAAGGAAAAAACTAATAGATGATCAGCTCCAAGCCTTTAGAGATAAAGAGAAAAAATGGATGAGGGAATATCATAAAAAGCAGAAATTGGGAACAATTGACGAAAACAAGCCAGTTGAAGAGGAACCTCAACCGTCAAAAAGAGAAAATAAATTGGCAACACAAAGGGCATGAATGTGAAAGAGTCTTGCTAAGGGAGATGCATATACCATAGCTGGAGACACACCCTCTACCACAAGTGAATATGAAGGGACACCATTAAGCACAAGCGAATATGGAGGGACATGCACCATCTACCACAAGTGAGTATGGTTGGACACCATCCACCACATCTGAAGTTGAGAGTACATCATCACTCGGATTTGACAAACAAGGTATGCAATCATCCCCACGTGAACCTCAAGGTATGTATTCTATTCCATCCTTGGTCAAAGGTATGCAATCTAGCCCACCTCAATTAAATATTGATGAAATTGCTAATGTTGAGATGTATGTACCTAAGAGAGCACCACCTAGAATTTTGCATAGAAAGCCAAAGTTTTTGATTAATACTAATGAGGATATTTTGCAACACATGGAGGGTAAGATTCCATAACGCACTTGTAGAAGATATGCTAATAATATTTGGCAAATTTTCTTTGAAAGGCTAAATGAGACCGCAAGATGTCAACTATTTGTTCAAATATTGTGGGGATAAAGTACAAAACATCATGAAGACTCTTGGGTTGAGAACATCGAATGCATCAAGTGAAAACACTATTGTGAAGAATCTAATGGATTCTTATGAGAGTGTGGGTAAGACCTCACATTCAAAGGATAATAATGTCACCGAACGTGTCATTACACCGACTTTGGTAAGCTATCAAACAAAGAGATCTTGTCTCATTAAAAATACAAGTGAACAAATGGGAATTAGTAGAAAAACTTTATCAAAAGCCATTCAAAGGTGGCAAAGAATTGAGGGAACTAATTCAAATGAATTATGGGCATTCTCAAGAAGATTTCCACATAAAGATAAAAAAGTTGTTGAAGCACTAAGAACACTAATTGAAGATTACTGGAAGAATAATACAAGGCCATCTCTGAATTAAAGGGATGTCGTAAGAAGGATAATCGGTAGTTGGAATCGTGAGCCACATCCAAAGCATTTTTTGGATAGGACTCAAACCCAATTTTTTTGTAAATTTGAAAATGCTTATCCTCAAGTTAGTATTTCTCAAAGATTTTTTGAAATGCTTAAACCTTTTTATGTCAAGATAAATCACACATGCACTACTTGTTGTTGTAGACTACATATTGAATTAGCTAACCATTATGATTTTTATCATTCTATATGTTTAGATTTTCATACTAACAATGTTTTGCAGGATTGTGGCATAGAAGCCCAACCAAAATCTTCAAGAGAGTTCTTATCAAAAAATTTATGTCAAATAGAGGATGGCTAAATATTCTATAGGACAACATGCTTGGATGGTTCATGCAAGCGTTGTGGTGGCTTGCAATGAATGCCAGTATGTTAACATATGGGAATCATAGATGAGGTGGGACATAAAATAGTAGATTTCAGGAAGTATAAAACAGTGGCATACGCTACAAAAGATGGGTCTCAAGAAAAAAGGTGTGATTTGGTTATTGAGAAGATTCTAGTGTATCAGTTTATGTCCATGTTTCATGAGAATCTAGTATATGAGTATGCAAGGAATACCCATAGAGCCTGATGGTTAGACACACAATTCAAGCTATGTAAGGACACCTTTCTAGTTGGCAGCATAGTATTAGTGGTTGAATTTGCAAAGAACTACACTCTACAACCACAGTGTGAGGTGCAGTCACAGTATTACAACTTCACACAGGTTTCGATATTTGTGCACATAACATTCATTTATGCAGCTAATAGTACAGAGGACCAAAGGAAGGTATTGAGGGAGTATCACTTTTATATTAATGATGATCACACATATTCTCCAGATTTTGTGCAAGGTTGCTTCTAGATGTTTTATAGTGATTTGGCTCAAAGGGGCATACCATATGGTCGGCATATAATATGGTCAGATAACTGCACAATATAGTTCAAGAACACACGCATGTTCTACTAGTTGTGTAGGATACATCTCACTATAGGTGTTCAACCTATGTGGAAATTTTGTGAGGTTGGGCATGGAAAGGGGTAGCATGATGGTGCAGGAGCATGCGTGAAAAGAGCATTAGCATGAGAAGAGTTAAAGTATAAAGATAGTGCAAAGTTGACAGATGCAAGTTCAATTGTTGAGTGGTGTAATGCTTCGATGGGTCCAGGTAATGAAGGTATGTCTTTAGTTCATAGATTTTTTTGGTTGATGGATGATACTGGTGCAGGAGCACCTATTTGATCACATGCCTCCATGAGGCCATATTGAGTCATTTTTTCTTAAAAATCACTGTAAAAATTTGATTCTTTGCTCTTGTAGAGCCATGTACAGCTTGATACTGAAGGGGCAGTCATTGGAGAAGTTACTAATATGTTTCTAAATCATTTTTCATTTGTTCTCACTTGATTTCATGAAGGTATGAGAAATATATGGCATTTTTTGTAGAAATAGCCTAGAACCCTACCAAGGGTTACCCGTTTTGGTTAAACATTCATAAATTTTGTTTTAACCGTTGGATCTGGCTAAAAATTGGGGAAAAAATATGTAACTAGGTAATCTACAAACTAACTAGAGCGATTGTATTTATAATAACTTGAGTGAAAGTTATTAATGAATTTTCTCTGCACTTTATAGTGAATATTAGACTATGTATTCCTAGGACAACAGAGACACAATTTTTTGGAATTGATGTTTTCTGTGAGTGGATTTTTTTGTGGAAGGTCTTGTGGAGATTTATACCCTCTTACAAGTTAGGATTTTGAAAAATACAATGGTGATGGAGACCAAGTTTAAGGAAGACAAGAAGGGCAAGATGTTGACAGTCTAGTCCAGACTGTAACTCACTTTTAATTTGATTATTTCTCCATTTAATACTATGTATTTTAGTTTAAGATCATTTAGGAGAATATATTGAATGTTCCAATTTGTGTTGGTGATCAAGAGGGTTGTTGATGTTGTATGTTGATTTTATGGAAGGAGGGCAGTCCATGAAGGTCTAGTTAGGCCTAATCTAGTATTGACAATTCATTGTTTGGTGTTGTAAAACATAATTGTTTCTTTATTTGACATATTTCAAATTGATCTAAAAGGTGTCCCAAAAGCTTCTTATCGTATGGAGTTAGGGCTAGAATGGTGTAATTGTGATTTGATGGGGTCTAAAAGGGCCTAATTTCTATATCAAAGCATCAAAATGGAACAAATGACTCAATATGGCCTCATGGAGGCATGTGATCAAATAGGTGCTCCTGGGCCAGATACTAACATTACACCATATAAGGATTATTGTGCACTAACAAGATCGAGTGAGCTACACTCTTTCCTTAGCTCAAATGTAGGTTCATGGAGTATCGATACACGTAAGATGGCATGATTTTTCTCTTCATGTACAATGCAAGCCTAGAATGATTGTGAGTTAGGGGAGTGGGTTGAAAAATGGTTGACAAGTTATCTTAGCTGACTTCACACATATCACCCTCCTACGACATTGGAACTAACACATATGGAATCATTGGTCAACTTTCACCACATATCAAATCTAGTTCAACTAGGTAATATATCTACTTGCTTAGTTTTTGAAATTCCATATTGTTATCTTACTTTGCATTGTAGTCATAATGTTGACTAATTTCAAGTGATTTTTGGCACATATCAATGCAAGGCATGTTTATGCAGTTATTGTAGATGAAGAAAATGAAGAGGGAACAAACTATTACTTGTGTTGTTGTGTTGAGGCCAAAAATAAATTGGAAGCCCCAATTATAGATGGAGAAAACATTGAATACCCTACAAGCTTAGTTGTTGTTACTGGAATGTAGCTTAGAAGGTACCCACATAATAGTGTTAAACATTGGCTATTTGAGGACTTTCACATGCATCGTAAGATTCTTCATTACTCGAACCTTCTTGTGGAATCCAATGTTTTTTTTAGAAAATATGGGGGTAGACCTTTCAACAAGACCTTGTGGATATTTTGTGAGTTTGACCATGAGGAAATACTTGACACAATAAAGAGTAGAGTAGATCTAGATGGTTCATTTGATTAATTTGTAAGTATATGCACAATGGTTCTTATTAATTTATACTTGTATCCATGTTAATTTGTTTGATGCCAATGCTATCATGTGTCTTATTTTACTTTGCGAGGGAATCTCAAGTTACTCATTTGAAGTTAACCTCTAAATGATAACCTATGATATAGACATTATAAGAAAATATGGAATGTATGAGTGACATTGTAAAATATCTATGAGAATAGAATACCTAAGGAATTGTAATGAGATTTGTACTTGTAATGAAATTTATTGAAATATTGAAATTTGGTGTAGGGGCACCAATGTTATTGAACAAATTTGGTTCATGGAATTATTTTAAGTTAGTAAATTGTATTTTGAGTAAATTATCAATTGAATAAGGTCATATTACATGGTCAATTGATTTATAATGTAATAAGTCATGTTACTTATAAGCTCAATAGTTAGGCATGATTGGAAAGATGTAGAATCATTTGTAAAGGCTAGATTTAAAGCCTCTTGAAGGCTCAGACACAATGTAATTTTCATACAGGAGCACCTAGTCTCCTAGTTGGGTATGTCTAGGATCATCATGGAAAAACCACGCCCTTAAGTGGCAACAAATTTAGAAAAATCAGAGTTAGGAAAATTGACATAAAATTTTGAATAATTTATCTATATTATTTCAAAAATGTGTAAGAATAGAATCTATAACAAATTGAATGTAGTTTCTAAACTACTAGGTTTATTTAGTTTTAAAAAAAATCTATTTTGTGAAAATTTGAAATTTCAATGTAGTAGTACTTAAATTTCAGGGGAAAAATAAGAAGTAGGTGTCTGTCTGACCACCCTAACCACAATAAAATGATAATATTTTTTTATAATATTTTATATATAAGTAGATGACTCATGTTGGATGTGATGCATATTTTTTTGTAATTTTTGTCCAAGTAAATAATTAATTATGAATTTTCTATTAAAACTTTTAAAAAATATAATAAACTCGTATGTCTAACCACCTTAACTTGGTCAAAACTTCATGAAATTCAGTTTTTATTTTTTTAATCCCATAGGATGTGAAGCATAGAATGTGATGCATTTTTTGGATTCAAAAAATGTGATACCATTTGAAAGCTATAGATTTTTTCAATCAACCTATCAATCGACTTTAATCGTAATTCAAATAGAAAATTAATAATAATTATTTATTAAATTCAAAGTAAAGCATAATTTATATTGATGGAAAGCTAAGAATATCCTTTAAAAACATCAAATTTGGGTTAAAAAAAAGTTGTCAGCCACATACCCATCATATTGCCACTTTTTGGCCCATCATGATCCTGCACATACCCAGTTGCAAAATTTCACTTTTTGAAGGTTGATAGGTGGTCAATAGATTAGATTTAGGTATTTTGTGTATATTTATGCTAAATAAGGTCAATAAAGACCATTTAAGGTGTATTAGGGTGATTTTTTGAGTCTCGGTGGTCAAATGTGCAAAAAAATGCATTCTTGCTACAAAATTTTCAATATTTGAATTTGTAGCCTTTTGAAGGAAAATATTTGAATTTGGTTGTAAATGTGAAAGAATGAGGTCTAAGAGTTTGATATACCATTTAGAGAGCTTTTTTTTCATGGAGTTCCTTTCAAAACCTCTACTTTTATTGTTCATATGGTAAACTGTTTGATAGAGTTGGTGGAATTACCTTTTTTAGTAATCACTTTTAGTTCAAGATTGAGATTGTTAACTGTGAGAGTAGATGAGAGAGCTAATATCATGTATCAAAACATTAAGCATGCATTCTTCCAGCTAATAGAGAAGGAGATGATTACTTTTCTTCATTTTCATTTGCATAACCATATCAAGGCATGGGAACCAAGAAGACCAAGGATGTCGAGTTTTATGTGGAGGTAATGTATGTGGTCCAAACTTTAAGAGGGGAAAGAAGGTCAATGTATGATTGTTAACCTTGAGAGAGTATGCCTTGGGAAAAAGGCATCTGATATGGCTATTATTTTGAAAGACTTCAAGCAGGATGTACTCCGCATTGAAACCATTCCTCAATCTTCACTTGATGGCATGAAGGAATGGTTGAACTCCATGGATATAAAGTAGAATGAAAGTAGAATTAACTTGAACTAGTGGCCAATTTATTGAAGATGGTGGTTGGGAATTTTTGAATATGGAAGCTAGTGATTCTAATTCTGATAATTCAGAAAAGTTAGAACAAGGATATATGAATTCCCTCTAATGTAGAAGAGGAATCAGAATCAGATTTCATGTAGCCACCATCAAGAGTGTTACAAAGCAACAAGATGGAGGGAATTCTTATATAAAGATAATTTTCAATGTTGCAGGTACTAGCTTTAATAACAACTACAATGGCAACATTGAAATTCCCTAGCAATATCTATGTTGAGGAAATTTACTTTAGATGCAAGGATTCAAAGCACATCAACCACATGTGGTACAAATGATTAAATCTTAGAGACGATCTGTAGCAATGAAATAGTTTGAAAAGGTAGAGAGAGCAATAATGGTGACGCAGGATAAACTTCAACTTTCAAAAATAAAGTCAATTAGGCTTGAAGACATGTGGATCGGGCCAACATTTGGTGGAAGAGGAAGAAAGATGACTAGAACTCTAGAGGCCCACCATACTAGATTTTGATATTGAACCATGAGAGTAGATGAAAGAGCTGATATCATGTATCAAAACATTAAGCATACATTCTTCCAGCCAACAGAGAAGGAGATGATTAATTTGCTTCATTTTCATTTGCATAACCATATCAAGGCATGTGAACGAAGAAGACCAATGATGTTGAGTTTTATGTGGAGGTAATGGATGTGGTCCAAAATTTATGAGGGACAAGAAGGTCAATGCATGATTGTTAACCTTGAGAGAGTATGACTTGGGCAAAAGGCATTTGATATGGCTATTATTTTGAAAGACTTCAAGCGAGATGTACTCCACATTGATTCCATTCCTCAATCTTCACTTGATGGCATGAAGGAATGGCTGAAATCCATGGATATAAAGTATTATGAAAGCATAATGAACTTGAATGGGTGGCCAATTTATTGAAGATGGTGGTTGGGAATTATTGAATATGGAAGCTAGTGATTCTAATTTTGATAATTCAGAAGATTCAGAACAAGGATATATGATTTCCCTCTAATGTAGAAGAGGAATAAAAATCATCTTTCATGTAGCCACCATCAAGAGTGTTACAAGCCAACAAGATGGAGGTAATTCTTATATAAGGATAATTTCCAGTGTTGCAGGTACCAGCTTTAATACCAACTACAATGGCAACATTGAAATTCCATAGCAGTATTTATGTTGAGGAAATTTCCTTTGGATGCAAGGATTCAAAGCACATCAACCACATTAGGTACAAATGATTAAATCCTAGAGATGATCTGTAGCAATGAAAGAGTCTAAAAAGGCAGAGAGAGCAACATTGGTGACTCAAGAGAAACTTCAGCTTTCAAAAACAAAGTCAATTAGGCTGGCAAACATGTGGATCGGGCTAGCATTTGGTGGAAGAGGAAGAAAAATGACTGGAACTCTAGAGGCCCACCATACTAGATTTTGATATTCAACCATGAGAGTAGATGAGAGAGATGATATCATGTATCAAAACATTAAGCATGCATTCTTCTAGTTAGCAGAGAAGGAGATGATTACTTTGCTTCATTTTCATTTGCATAACCATATCAAGGCATGGGAACCAAGAAGACAAAAGATGTTGAGTTTTATGTGGAGGTAATGGATGTGGTCCAAACTTTAGGAGGGACAAGAAGGTCAATGTATGATTGGTGCAAGAGCACCATTCAGTAGGTTTTGTTCATCAAGGCAAATAAGGAGTAGAATATAGTATTTTGAGTTTTGTATTAAAATAAAGTCTATGAGACCATTCTATTATGTATTTAGTCACATTTGAGCTGTATTAGGTTTTTAGGAGGTTGGGTTTTTCAAAAAGTGCAAAATGTTTAAAAATTGTAAAAAATGTGCAAAATTTGCAAACTCAAACGTAAAATTGTAAAATTTGCATTATGGAGGGAATGTGAAGAGTCAAACTAGTTCAAAGGTTAGTTAGGAAGGTGAATAAGTTTTTAATTGGTGGAAAAGAGTTTAAAAACATGGAGAACTTGAATTGAAGGTTGGATTTTGTGATTTGAAGAAGTAAAAATAATAAAAACTCAAAATTTTAAAGAATTTTTTGTATTTTCAGTTGTAGCAGTAGATTGTATAGACTATATTTCAATTAGTTGATCTAGATTTGTTTATATTTTCATATTATATGGAATTATCTTTCTTTTGAGTCCATTTAGAAGGTTTTCCATAATGTTTTGTTCATTTTATCATCAATTTACTAAAACCGGCGTGAACTTGTTCATTTGAAGGATTTAAGTCAATAAAAATGGATTTTTGACCCATTCATCTTTATATAGCCTCTATAAATTTAGGAATGGGTCTTGAATAACATTATTAAGGTGTGGGAATGATGTGTTAGTGTTGGGGATGTCTAAAACTAAGATGGGTGTGAAACCCATGTGTGTAAAAGTGAGTTTTCTTTAAGAAAAATGGTGGTTTTGAAGAGTCAAATTGTGCTTTTGTGTAGGGAAGTGTTATTTTATTATTTTTTGAGCTTTTTCAGGGTATCACAAACTTTTTTGAGTAATTTTTATGTTTTAGTTAGCTTTGGAAGTATCATTTTCAATAAACCCCTAGGGTTTAGGCTACAATAGAGGGTTTTGTGGTTTACCCATTGTACGGTGGTATAACTGAGATCTAATTATGGATTTTAAATTTTTGACACCTTATAATTTCTTCCCCAAGAGTTGGTAAGGTTTTGATAAGTTTAGAGTATAGACCCTTTGTTCAACCAGATTGATCCCTTAAGGGTCTAAAGGGCAAAATGGCTGCAAACTTCAATACGAGGTTACTCAGACACTGTGATACTTAGAAAATTCTTGTCTAATCCTATGAGATCATGTTGGGCACCTCTAAAATAACCTCTTTTAGTTTTCATTATCTTAGAGTGGTTTTCTCGTGGTGTCCAATTTTTAGTTGATGGAAAAAGTGTCAAATGCAAGCAGTGGAAAGTTGCAAGGTGGTGCAACTTTCGTTCTGCAACTCATGTGACGAAATGGACTATTCCAATGTGTCCCAATAGAAATTTTTACGCTCAGCATGGTCCTCTTTCACACCCAAACATGTGCAATCACTTTGAGCTACGTTCAACCAGATCGATCCCTTAAGGGTCCAAAAGGAAAAATGGATGCAAACTTCAGTATGAGGTTACTCAAACACCGTGACACTTAGAAACTTATCGTCTGATACCATGGTATTGCATTGGGATCCTCTCAAATAAATCTCTTGGTTTTCATTATCTTGGAGTGGTTTTCCCATGGTGTCTATTTTTTAGTTGATGGAAAAAGTGTCAAATAGAAGCAGTGGAAAGTTGCAAAGTGGTTCAACTTTCATTCTACAACTTGTGTGACCAAAAAAACTATTCCAACTCATATAAATAGGAATTTTTATGCTAGCCATGGTCCTCTTTCACACCCAAACATGTAGAATCGCTATGAGCTACGTTCAACTAGATTGATCCCTTAAGGGTCCAAAGGGAAAAATGACTGCAAACTTCAACATGAGGTTACTTGGACACCATAATGCTTAGAAACTTTGCATTTGATCCCATGGGATCATGTTGGACCCCTCTACAATAACCTCTCTCAATTTTTGTTATCTTAATTTATTTTTTCCTTTGTGTCTAGTTTGCAATTGATGGAAAAAGTGTCAAATGGAAGTAGTGGAAAGTTGCAAAGTGGTGCAACTTTCATTCTGCAACTTGTGTGACCAAATGGACTGTTCCAACACATCCAAATAGACATTTTCATGCTAGACATGGTCCTCTTTCACTCTTAAACATGTGGAATCGCTCTAAGCTATGTTCAACTGGATCAATCCCTTAAGGGTCCAAAGGGAAAAATGGATGCAAACTTCAGCATGAGGTTACTCAAACACCATGACACTTAGAAACTTCTCGTCTGATCTCATAGGATTGTGTTGGTCCTCTCTATAATAACCTATCTCAGTTTTCATTATCTTAGAGTGGTTTTCCTGTGGTGTCTAGTTTTTAGTTGATAAAAAAAGTGTCAAATGCAAGCAATGGAAAGTTGCAAGGTGGTGCAAATTTTGTTTTGCAACTCGTGTGACCAAAAGGACTATTCCAATGTGTCTAAATAGAAATGTTTACACTATTCATATTCCTCTTTCTCACTGAAACATGTGGAATTGCTCTGAGCTATGTTCAACCAGATCGATCCCTTAAGGGTTTGAGTGTAGTATGTTGAAATAGGCCATTCCACCTATTGTTCAGGCTGTGTCTCAGTGATATGGGCCTTATGTAAGTAGGACAAGGAGTAGGAATAAGAAAATAGCATTAGTAAGGGAATTGGAAGAGATTACTAATGCTGTCCCTGTTTAAAATTCAAAATTGAGGCCCCTTAAAAGAAAGGCTAAAAGTGGTGAAAAGAAGAAATTTCTTGAAAATAAGTTAGAATAGGTTGGAAATAGGGTGAAATTGTGGAGTTTGATGTGTTCAAAATGTTTGCAAGGATAGGGGAGGTCAAAAGTATGTTATGGCATGCCATGCCCTAGTTGGGAAAGCAAGGGTTTTGAATGAAAAAGAGAGGTTTGAGGGAGTAAACGTGGGTAAAATCAAGGGGCAACATAATTTGGTGGTCAATTAAGTTTGTGCAAGCAGAATGAAGAGTTTTGGAATAGGTTTTGAGGTTAAGGTTTAGAGGTTCGGTTCGCCGGTTTGGCCAAAAAATTTTGGAGGGGGGTTCAGTTCGTTTTGGGTTCATTGGTACAAAAAACATGTAAAAACAAAATATATATCTATGCAACCTAGAAGCATGAATTAGGATTAGAATATCACATATCATCATATAAACAACAAAACCACCATAAAATTGAATGTCATTTAAAACAAAAAAAATTCCAAAAAAATTGTGTTTAGAACTTGGAAAAAAATGTGAATAAAATCACGTTGATTTTCACGTGAAAAAAAACCATGAGACCATAGCTTGTTGCTTACTATTATGCTTTGATAGATTTTTTCCAAGCATCCATAGCTTGTTCAAAAGTACCTTTTTTAGGATTTTAGCCATAGTAGCAAAATAGTGAATTGTTTGATAAAATGCTTTGGTAGACATGTATGAAAAATGTGGTAGCATAGACAAGGCAGTGAACTATTTGAAAAAATGCCTCAAAGAAATGTGGTTTCATGGTGATGGAATGGCATGACGAATGCCATGAAAAAAAAAAAATCTATGGATTGTCATGGCATTCCATCACCATTGAGACCACATTTCTTTGAGGCTTTTTTCAAATAGTTCACTACCTTGTCTATGCTATTGCTTATTATTATGCTTTGATAGAGTTTTTCCAAGCATCCATAGCTTGTTTGGAAGCACCTATTTTAGGCTTTTAGCAATAGCAGCAAGGAGGTGAACTGTTTGATAAAATGCTTTGGTAAAAATGTATGAAAAATGTGGTAGCATAGACAAGGCAATGGACTGTTTGAAAAAATGCTTCAAAGAAATGTGGTCTCATGGTGATGGAATGCCATGAAAATCCATATAAATTTTCTTGTCATGGAATTCCATCACCATGAGACCACATTTCTTTGAGGCATTTTTTTCAAACAGTTAATTTCCTTGTCTATGCTATTGCTTACTATTATGCCATGATATATTTTTTCCAAGCATCCATAGCTTGTTCGAAAGCACTTGTTTTAGGATTTTAGCCATAGCAGCAAGGCAATGAACTATTTGATAAAATGCTTTGATAGACATGTATGAAAAATGTGTTAACATAGACAAGGCAGTGAACTCTTTGAAAAAATGCCTCAAATAAATGAGGTCTCATGGTGATGGAATGCCATGACAATCAAATGCTTTTGATTTTCATGGCATTCCATCACCATGAGACCTCATTTATTTGAGGCATTTTTTCAAAGAGTTCACTGCCTTGTCTATGATATTGTTACTATTATGCTTTTGATAGATTTTTCCAAGCATCCATAGCTTGTTCGAAGCACTTGTTTTAGGCCAGCCATAACAAGGAAGTGAACTATTTGACAAAATGCTTTGGTAGACATGTATCAAAAATGTGGTAGTATAGACAAGGCAATGAACTGTTTGAAAAATGCCTCAAAGAAATGTGGTCTCATAGAATGCCATGACAAGCAAATGCAATTGGTAGTTGCTCCTAGTTATTAGTTATGCAATGTGAAGTAATTGCATAACTGCTTAGGTTGACTTTGTAAAAACTATATTGTAATTGAAATTTTGTCATCTATCGGCATCTAGTTATTAGTTATGCAATTTGAAGCAATGCTTTGAGTTTGAAAGATGTGCAATGCAATGTAATCAACGATATGAATATAAAATACAAAAATCTATTTTTTACAATTTATTAGTTAAATTTTTTATTTTATTTGCTCTCTATATCTCTATGCTATGGAAATTCCTTTAAAAAAATTTTTATCTCTTGTTCTACATTTTTTTACCTATTTTTTTAAATCTGATTTTTTTTCAATTTTTTCTAGACTTTTTCCCAATTTTTTCAAAAAATCTTATACTTTTGGTTTGTCGATTTTTTCCCCAAAATATTTTTTCTGCTATGGTATAAACACTTATATTTTTGTAATATCAAGGATACTTTTTGAAAATTCCATGCATTGCTAATCTAAAAGGAAAAGTATTTTTCCTAATTTGTATGCATCCATGCTTTTGGCATTGCCAAAAAGAGCAAAACTTCCTGAATGATGCAAAGGCATGGCCAAGCAGTTCTAACTCTTCACATGAGAGAAGAGATATGTTGGAGAGTACATCAAGTCAGTGAGAAAAAAAGTGTAATGTGTTTTAGTTTGTAGTATTCTTTTGTTTCTCTACAGATGTGTGATAAATTCCTAGTTCAAATATGGACACCAAATATCAATAAAAAAGATTTGTATTAACCAAATAGCCATGTACACATACATCAATATATGTAGATATAAGTATACAATATAGTTACAAAATAGCCATATAGGCTTACGAGAATGCCATATAGGCATACAATGTCAAATATATCCAATACAAAATATGTACAAAATTGCCATGTCTAGGCATACAATAAAGGGCTCTGAAATTAAAATTTATTTCTCTCCATGCTCTGGAAATAATTTTTTTCCCTTTATTTGGAGATCTGATGGCAATAAGTCTGTCACTCATTTTTGTTGCGCTCGAGGAGTGCTCCTGCTACTCCTCCTAGAGTTTAGCTCCTGGTGAAGTTTTAACTATTACAATAAGAAGTAAAGACATTAATATATACAAATTACATTATAAAAAATGATATATTTAACAAAATAATCACTTACGGCCATCTCACGATCACTCTCCACGATGGAAATATTTGCACACCGATGCTGAGGCATGCTCAAGCCCTGTATAAACCATCCAAATAGGAATTAAACTACGAGTCAATAATGGTTTGATTTTTCACTAGAACTAACATCTATAACAATGAATGTAAATTTAAATTTAGTAATTTTCCTTATACCTCCCCTATCAGAGCCATCGAGGATTGTATATGGATGAAACACCAATATCCATTGCCCTTGTAACATTTGGAGGTGTTTCCACAACCAACATCTAAAAATAAAACAACAAATTATTCAATCACAAAAAAGTTACAATAGCAATCCACGTCACATGACTTATAATGTATTAGATCTAATGAACAAAATTTTGAGTATAAGTATTAAACTATATATTTATGATTATCTTGCTTACTATTTTCCCTATCCATATCTTGTTCGAAAGGACGTGTTTTTAGGCTTTTACCATAGCAGCAAGTCGTTGAACCATTTGATTAAATGATTTCATAGACATGTACGATAACTATAGTGGCATAGAGAAGGCAGTGAACTATTTGAAAAAATGCCTCAAAAGAAATGGGGTCTCATGGTGATGGCATGCCATTACAAACAAATTCACATCATGGCATTCCATCACCATAAGACCTCATTTATTCTAGGAATTTTTTCAAAAAGTTAATTTCCTTCTCTATGGTATTATTACTTACTATTATGCTTTGATAGATATTTTTCCAAGCATCCATATAGTTTGTTGGAAAGCACCTATTTTAGGCTTTTAGCCATAGCAACAACTGCAAGGAAGTGAGTAGTTTGATAAAATGATTTGATGAAAATGTATGAAAAATGTGATATCATAGGAAAGGTGATGAGCAATTTGATGAAATTCCTTGAAGAAATGTGGTCTCATGTGGTGATGAAATGGAACTCCATCACCATGAGACCACATTTCTTCGAGGCATTTTTTCAAAATACTAACTGGTGCAGTAGCACCTAGGTTACTAGTTGCCTCTCATAGGAAATATTTTTTCTAGATTGAATGCCCAGTTGTAAATTCATGTAAAGGTCATATAAAGACCTACTTCATTGTATTTAAGGTCCTTAGGTGGTCACAAAAAAAAAAAGATTTCCAAATATTGCTAAAGATGGGAAAATTTGTAAAAACACAAAGAAGCATGGAATATTAAAAGTCACAAGGAAGTTTAGGTAGTTTCACTCAATGAGGTAGATTCAAAAGGAAGTTATTTGATTGGGAATATATATAAAAGCATGTAAAAGGTGGGCAAAAGAACAAATTTTGTATTCTTGAATCATTTTCAATAAATAAAGTTCCTTGTTCTTGTTTTTGAACTATGTTTCATTCTTGAATTCAATTCTTGCACTGGCTATATATTTATTTGTTCACTTTATGTAGGGTGTTAACAATCATCTAGTGATGTTTTGAAGAGTTATCATCAAATTTAAAAGCCAAGGTTTTTGTGGTCTGTTAGATTAACCAGTCAAGGGTTTTGAGGGTCATTTAAGGCTTGAATTCACCATCCCACCAATGTAGATTTAGGAGATTGGTGGGATGGAATGTATAGAAGGTTTTTAGAATGTTTTAAGCAATTTGTGAGTGTACAAGAATAGGGAAATCAAGAAATCTCTGATTTGTTGCTGAATCATACAAGGAAATACAAAGTTTCCTTCATGGAAAGCATGGTTTCAGGGTGGTGTTCAATGCAAAAGCATGCATGCAGGTGGGTGGTGAGTTTCTAAAGCTTATGAAGGATATTTCCATTTTGTTTGTGGTGGTGGCAGGAGTATTTAAGGTTTGTAAGTACCTTATGCAATAAACCCTCCTTTGTAGGGCTTGATTTGTGCATAGAATAGGGGTTTTTGGAACAGTGATTTATGGAGCCTTTCTATCACAAAAAATGTTTGATTCTTCAGTTTTGTGACATGATGAATGACTTTTTTCAGTCCTTTTGTATTTTGGTGATAAACTATGAGCACTTTATTTGTAATTTAGGCCTAAATTAGTAGACCTTTCCAGCGAACAATTCAAGAATCTGGTAATTTCTTTATGACAAGCTACTAAGAAATTTTGATATGTTATGATGTGTTAAAAAAGGATTTTGAATGTACATTTGGAATGTGGATATACAAAGTGAATGGAAAGGAATCACCTGATTAAGGGATATGTGACCTACAAGCAAAATGGTGGTAAGACTGTAAAAGTGTGTAATTATGTAAATACAACGATTTAAATGTTTATTTTGGCATAGAACCATCAATGTGAAGATATCAAAGGTGTGTGAATGGTTTGTTGAAGGCCTTGAGGCCAAACATGATGATTTGATATGTTGTAGCAATATGTCCCTAGGTGGAAATGGTAATTTGACTACATAAGAACTTATGAATTTGATAAATTAGTATTATGTGGATATGAACCAGGTTTGTTTTAGTCAAAAAATGATGTGAGTGATGTATTGGAAGTTAGATGAAATGATTGAGGTGTAAATGGTTGATTGTAGTATCTTGGTCTTGAGAAACTAGTTGGCAAAAGTGAAAATTTGGTGAGTTGTTTAAGGAATTGAAAGATTCAGAGCTCTTTATTAGGTTTTTGCTTTGAATTTAGATAAATTGATGATGACAAAGGTGTGTTAGGGTCTGATGGATATAGGTTGTAACATGAAATAATGATTTATGGTTATTTTTCCTAGGTAAAACAAATTTAGTGGAAGGGTGCCTTGGTGAATGATGAAAGAGTGGATTGTTTAGTGACCCTAATTAGGTTTCTTGTGCACGAATCAATCATTTTTGTTGATAAATAAGATGTTTGAAGCTTGAGGATGATAAGAAGATGTATTGAAATGAGTTGGCTTGTTGTTGCCTTGTGATTTAAAAATGAAACAATGTGATTTTTGATGAAAAGAGAGAAATTTTAGTTGCTTATTCAATTTGTTCTTCTCCTTATTCAATTGGGTCAGATGTACCCTAATGATTGAGTGTTTTGATATGATGCTCTGCATCACTAACTACCTTGTCTATGCTATTGCTTACTATTATGGTTTCATAGATTTTTTCCAAGCATCCATAGTTTGTCTTGCTGGTGCACCTTTGCAAGCACATGCCTCCATGTGAAGTAATTGCATCATGCTGCTTATGTTGAATTTCTAAACAACTATATTGTATAGTTGAAATTTTTTCATCTATCAACATCTAGTTATTAGTTATGGAATTTGAAGTAATGCTTTGAGTTTGAATGATGTGTATTGCAACGTAACAAAAATATGAATATAAGCTACACAAATCTATTAAGTATTATTCATTAGTTAAGTTCTCTTTATTCTATTACCTCCATGTACATTTGAGTAAATCCACTGGCACTAGGAGGTGTTTGCTTGAAACCTCCAATATTAGCATATTCAACATCCAAAATCACATATTAAAATACCATTCATAAAATAATGCTATTAACATGTAATAAATTTATAATTGTTTACTAGTTACATAGCCCACTAATAGGTGTATTGCAGAAATAAGTAGGTGGAGGAACGATGTATCTAGTCTCAACACTGTGACCCTGCAATTTTATTAAAATAATAAAACTAAATTAGTTAATCTTGCATTTCAGAATCAAAATTTAATAAATTCAATTCAATGAACATGCTGACTTTTACCTAACTATCAATGCCATATGTATGATGCAAAATGTCATCCGTCCTCTCCATCCTTGTAGATGCATACGGATCCTGCATAGCAGCATACGAATCCTACATAGTAGCAAACGAATCCTGTGTAGCAGCCTCTTGAGTGCTGGTGGGGTCATATGAGCAAGTTGCCTCACAAGATTGACACACATGGATTTGAAGGCCACCACCCGAAGACTCCCCTGGATGGTGTTGTACAATAGGGCTAATATGATGGATGACACTTCAAGTCAAAGTGTTGATTTCCTGCAATGTCTCTACATCAACACTCTCCTTTGAAATGACAGGCATAACAATGTGCTCATGAGGCAGCCTAGAGAGAGGTCATCTCCCTTGCCACACAGGATCTGGCTGTGCACCAGGCCTATCTTGAGCTGACCCCCCACCTCTCCCCTAGAACTCCCTCATATCAAAATAATTTGGGATTTGGTTCAATACAAACTCACTATATAGTTTCCTAAGAAAATATTGGGGGACTTCACAATTATTGCACGATGGGTAATCAAAGACCAAGTACCACCTATCATAAAAATGGTTCATAATCTCTTGGTAGTGGCACCAATGAATAGGAAACCTCTTCGTATTGAGGCTAATATTTTGATGTGTTCTAGGGTCAGTGAATAAAAAGCACAAATCACCTTTAGTAATTTTTAAATCTTTTACTTATTTATATGTTAGTTTATTTGCATAATATGCCCTAGCTGCCTGCCTCCTATCTTGCTATCTAGTTATTTTTTGGGTAATTGAATCTACATTTTTTAACATCTCTTTCATTGAATTTGCTAGGGTCATTCTTTCTATAGTTGAAGCATTTGGATCACTCAACCTACTGATAAAATCCTCAATTTGTTTTTTATTGTTCTCAATTTCACTCAAATTTTGTTGAGTGCCAGGAGGGTGTTGAGTGATTGGTGGGGGAGGTTGATTTTGTTGAGGATTTTCCTACTCTTCTTTTTGAGGATTTTGAGGATTTGCAAGATCATTTTCATCTCCTACAAATTTTTAAAAAATAATAAAATCCAACCTAAAACAAACAAAATCAACTTGAAACTAAGAAATTCAAAAAAAATAGCAAACAATACTTACCTCCCACACCTCTTCATCGTCGTGGCACCATCTTTGCAAAGAAAAAGCAACTGTTGTTGATGAATTTTGTAGAATGCCTCCTAGAAAATGAGCGCGAAAATGACGGTTTTTGGCCATGGGCAGAGCAGAAAAAACAGACAACAGAAAATGAACCACTTTCACTTTTTTTTTTTTCTTTTAAAATGACATAATGTGAACATTATAACGTGCTCGCATTATGTCATTTTCAACCTTTTTTTTTGGAATTGGTCACAAAAGTGTAACCCAACTTCATGCACCTGCCCCCTTGTGGGTAAAGACTTTTTTTGACTCAATTTTCATCAAACGAAAAGGGTTTATAGAAAAAATTGTTAGCTTTCCACCAATATAATTTTTGTCTTATTTTGAATTAAATAAATAATTATTATTAATTTTCTACCTACATTACGTCTAAAGTATTGATTGATAGACTGATTGAAAAACTTCTATAAATTTCAAACTAAACATTTTTTGAATCTACAAGATGCACGACATTCTATGCTTCACCTACTATAGGATATAAAAAAAATTGAATTTCATAATTTTTTGACCAAGTTATGGTGGTAAGACATAGAGGTTTTAATAATTCTGAAAATTTCAATAAAAAAATCACAACTAATTATTTTTGTGGAAAAAAAATTACAAAAAAAAAATCCGGCACATCCAAACATGTGTCCTCTACTTATATTTTAAAAATTACAAAAAAAATTATGTTTTTCTTGTACTTAGGGTGGTCAGGCATACACTTGCTTATTTTTTTCGTGAAAATTTAGTACCACTGCATTGAAATTTCAAATTTGCTCAAAATTTTTTTACTTTTTTTCCAAAAAAGGACTAGTATCCTAGAAACTACATTCAATTTGCTAAAACTTTTGTTCTTACATATTTTTCAAATTATGTTAATAACCTATTCAAATTTTTATGTCAAATTTCCTAGCTCTGATTTTCTGAATTTTCATCGCCACTTAGAGGCCTAGTTTGGACCCCCATGATCCTGCACATACCCTAAAGGTACTGTTGAAATAATGATTCAAGTAGCTCCCTTTGGGTTCCTTTTGTACATATTCGTGCGCTGGCCTGTGCGTCTCCGAGTTTATTCAGCTTCCCGGTAGGTTTTGATCTTTCCCTTTCCACATTTCTCACTTCGCAACTTCGGCTGGCGGCTCCCCTTTTGGCTCCTGAAATGCTGCACTGGGCGCCCACGTGTCTCGCCTACGGGGTTTTTTATTTTCTGTTGCTTTGTGTTCTCTTCGGGTTGCGAAGCCTTCCATAAAGGGCCAGCACTCCTAAGATTCTGAGAGGGGCCCACATCTTGGTACGTGGTGGCGTATCGCAAACTTTCCATACAGGGATAGAATATGCAACTGCGGCCTGCGAAATATTTCTATAGGCCTTCTTTATTTCCTGGCGGGACCTACCTTCAGCCACGTGTCAACAGTTCGCAGCCTTTTAACAGTAGTAGGGATGAGAACACCGCAGGTTGCAAAACACGGCCACGCATCTTTCGCCACCCGGTTCATACGGCCTTCCCTCCATTTTCAACGCGACCTCAGTCCCTTGAACACGTGTCACTTCTCCGCAAGCTCTCGGCAGCATTAGGAGGAGTTCTCATTTGGGCCACGATTTGTTGCCATGTGCCTTACACTGATTATCAAAGCAAGCTATGGGCTGGCTAAGCGGGATAGTGTTATCGGGTGCTGCTCGTCATGGTTCTCTGAAGCGGTGGGCGGCACTTGTTGCTTCGAAGCTTGGTTGGAACCGTTGCCATCATTACGAAGGGCATGCCTGCAACCGATCGACTGGATGCTATGTTCTGACTGGTTGCTCTTATAACGGCATTGGGAATATTCTTATTTGGGCATCATTATGGGAGATTGTGAGATCTTTCTGTTACGGCTCTCCAAAGCGGTGGGATTTTTCTCTCCAGCTATATATACTCTCTCGGTCGAGGAAGAAAAGGAGGATTTTTGAAAGAATACTTGTTTTAGCAAGGGACACTAGGCCTCTTTTGCATGTTTATTCGCAAGAAACTTTCAGACTGTGCCTATTGTTCGGCCTTTCTGTTTTTCATGTTTTGATTAAACTATAAACTGTGCTTCTTATTGTCTTAAGCATTTCATTTGAGGAGACTTCTATACATTGAATGCAAACTTGCTTATCTAAATCATGTCTTAATGACTCTTCTTAGTAGTAAGAATATATGCGATACTATTTTATGTCAATTAAATGAATTGTTTATGCTATAGCTTTAAGTTTCTGATGTTTTGGAACATAACAATAACATTCAGGCCCTTAAGTCTATGATTTATCGTGCCTATCAGTAAGCTTTTGGCGCATTGCCTTAGATTAATATTTGTTTCATTATATCCACTTCCTTTTCCCTTTCCAAAAACCACTATAGAAGAAGCCGGCTTCTTTAAAATATGGAGGTCACTCAGTTTGGCGCAAAGGGGTCCCCCTTGAACTGAGTTTCCCATAAGGCACTGTTATCTCATCAAATTTTGGCATCAACAATTTGTCCTTTTTTCTGGTACGCCCGGCGGGACCTAAACTAATGAAATTGTCTTCTAAAGGGGTGTATGAGCCATCGGCCTGTAACTAGATCCCAAACTGCAAATAACCCAGGTTTACTAGTGCCTCCATTAGGGACAGTACAGGCCGCAAATTAGTTAGTAACCGTTCCATTCCCACCACCCTCTCCTCTCACCATGTTGTCGGCCACGAACATAAACTATGTAGCATGGGATGCTGGAAGCCCCCTGGTAGCTCCGGTAGTGCCTGCTGTTTGGGGCGCTATTCCGGTTTCGACCCTGAAAGCTCTTCCCAAATTTGCTGGAGATAACACAAAAACGCTAGTAGAGCATTTGTAGGATGTAGTAGATGTATGTCTGGTACACAGTATCATAGCGTAGAATGTAGCCCTAAGGCTCCTTGCTACGTCCTTCAAAGGCAAAGCTCTAGATTGGTACCGAACACTGACTCCTAATACCATTCGCACTTGGGATGACCTCGGAGATCCATTTTATGAAAGGTTTTCAAATGACAGAGATCGTTCTTCGCTATATTATCAGTTATCTATTATCAAATGAGCACCCTAGGAGGCTCTGACAGACTTCAATGGCCGATTTCACTCAAGTTGGCGGAGGATTCTTGTAACTATTTTCTCGACTCCAAAATTGGTGTTCATGTTTTATCTGAAGTCCATCAATCCTGACATTTCTATGATGATCAAGTCTTTGGGAGGAGCCACTTTACCAGATGCATATGCCACCGCTATCAAAGTAGAGAATCACTTGATAGACTGCGGGAAATTGCCTCCTCGACCTGTTGTGCCGATATTTCCTGAGATATCAAGCGTAGCACAAGAGGTTGCGTCGACCAGTGCACCAACGACTCCCCAGTCAGTGTACTCATATGCAGCCGCTCCTGAAAACTTGGCCTCTACATCGGGTGCTCCCAAGAATGAGATGGGCGACCTCAAGGAGATGTTGCGGACTATGGCGAACGATATAATAACTCTCAAGCAGAACCAAGCAATGCCTCCACGGCCTGCATATCAGAACTATCAAGGTGGGTGGCCTACCTATCAGCAAAATCAATATCAGAATGCACCTCGCACTAATTCACCAGCGGCAGCTACAAACCAAATGGTTTCGGTGCCTACACCGCTAGCAGATGCGTCACCAAGCTCTAGTAGAGAATTAACCGCAAAACAAAACAATTTTATTGATGACATCAATCCATGGTGCTTCCCTTGCAACAATGCACATATGCCCCAAAATTGTCTGTGTGGCAACTTACAACAAAGGGTAGCAGAGCAACGTAGTCAAGGTATTGCGATAGAGAACGAAGAGTACGTATATGCTTCGGTAATGGAGAATGCGGTCCTTACCGTGCAAATACAGGGAATGTCCTTAGAGCAAGAGTCTGATATTGTTCCTGATCATGCGCTCTTCTCATGGATGGAAGACGAGAAAATGGTGTTTGCAAATGACACGTCCATAGCCGAAACGCCGCGGGTACAGTCCGACTATAACACATGCTCCAAGAGGAGATTCATCGGTGAGCCCGTTGTTTCACTTTCAGACAACCCGCAATGCAAAGACATTTCAGATCAAATTCCTGGTGCTCCAACCATCTCTTTGTCTTCTCAACCGCGGAAGGAAATTATTATAACAAGAGCAAAGGAGCAGAAATCTCTGAGCTCCCCACCTTTTAATGTGGTGGAGCAGTTGAAGAAATCATCTGCTAATGTGTCTTTATGGGACATTCTAGCTATCTGGGAATAGAAAACTATACTCCAAAAGGCACTTTAGCAACAGATGGATCCAACACTAACCGAGCCTTCAGCCAGTACTGAGGCGGTTTATCAAATGTCACCGGCTAAGGTTCTCGCAAGCAAAGCGAAGCAATCCCATACGCATGGCGGAGGTAGGCCAAAACCTCAACCCTTCTTCTTGACCCTCATTATAGGGGAGAAACTATTACATAATGCTATGATTGATTCTGGTGCTAGTACAACGGTTATGCCAAAACTGATAGCCGAAGCCTTGGGACTTAGCTACAAACCTATGAAGAAAGGGGTGATGCAGCTAGATGGAAATAAGGTTGATACTGTGGGTGTCATCAAAGCACTTCCGCTAACTCTATTTGCCTGCCCAAGTATCACGGTCCCGCAAGATACAGTGATCATAGATGTTCCACCAATGTTTGGTCTTTGTCTTTCTCGAGAGTTTACTTCTAAGGTGGGCGGCTATTTGTCTTTAGATTGGTCACATCTAATACTTAGGACCAAACATGGCGCGAAGATGAAGATAGAATCAGAGGCTCTGCATTCCGAACATGTGGTGAATGAGGCCCTGATTAACTTTGAAGCCGCACATACCTCCATCCCCAAGTAGGACATGTACAATGTCGAACTGCTAGAGGAGGAGAAGGTGAGCGGAGACCAAAGTGATAAGGAAGATGCTCTATTGAGTGAACATATAAACAATGATCCTTTCAGAAATTATCATGCTACCGGATTGGGCACATATGTGATTTATGATGAAGACCAAGTTCTTCCAAAGGTCGTCAAAAAAATTGACGATGACCAAGCAAGTGAGCTGTGGACATTATATTTTGACGGAGCAAGGAGCAAAGTTGGAGCTGGAGCAGGGGTATGTCTAATATCCCCACAGAATGAAAAGTTGTTGAGGTCTTTCCAATTCCAATTCACCTGTTCAAATAACGAGGCTGAATATGAGGGGTTAGTCCAAGGCCTAAGCCTAGCAGAATGAATGGGTATCAAGCAATTGATTGTGTTCGGAGATTCAGAACTGGTAGTTAATCAGGTCCGAGGAATCTCAGCAGCAAAGAATATCTGCATGAGATCCTATCGGCATCAAATCTAGGACCTTGTAGAAAGTTTTGAAGCTTTCAACATCCTGACCATTCCCCGAGCACAGAACGGCGATGCAGATCGCATGGCAGTAATCGGTGCTCAGTTTGATCCTGTCTTCGACTTGCTTCAGAACGAATATTCAGTACGAGTGCTTGTTAGACCAGTAATACTTGACAATGACCAGAGTTGGCAAGTCTTTGAGAGCGATGAACACATCACCTCGTTTATTCAACACTCAGGGAAATTTGCTGATCAACTCCAACCAAAGATCGCCGAGGCCTATGAAAGACAAATTATGCAGCTAAAGTCAAATAAGCTTCCGAAAGGATTGGTTACTCTAAAAAAAAATTTTGATTGTAGTGATGCCCAAAATGATAAGCAGAAATTCATGGCGGAAAAGGGTGATTATGAAAACCTTCGAGTTTCCAATGACAGGAACCTTCAGGTCAGAAAAGATGTCTCACAGCAAGATAGAGAAAGGCTTATCAGTTTCTGTGGGAAATATAGAGTAGTTGCCTGGTCCTACGATGATCTGAAAGGTTATGATCCTGGCATCATTCAACATACTATTGAGCTAACAGAAGGTGCGAAACCAATCCGACAGAAACAGCGGCCGGTCAACCCTAAAATTGAAGCCTTGATGGCACAAGAGCTAACCAAGCTCATTGAGTCACGTATTGTCTTCCCAATTAAACATAGTACTTGGGTATCAAATCTGGTACCAGTCTAAAAGAAGAATGGTGATATCCGCTTATGCGTGGATTTTCGAGACCTAAACAGAGCATCTCTGAAAGACCACTATCCATTGCCTTCTATGGAGTCGATCCTCCAAACTGTCACAGGATCATAAATGTTCTCTCTGCTGGATGGCTTCTCTGGCTATAGCCAGATTCGAGTAAAAGAAGAAGATCAGCACAAGACTACGTTCACAACCAAGTGGGGAACATTTGCATATGCTAAAATTCCTTTCGGTTTATCTAATGCAGGGGCAACTTTCCAGAGAGCTATGGACGTCACATTTAGCGAACTGATCAATAAGTTTATCCTAATCTATTTGGATGACCTTACTGTGTTCTCTAAATCTAAAGATGATCATTTTGATCATTTGGAGTTGGTTTTTCAAAAGTGCCAGGAGTTTGGGATTTCCTTAAATCTAAGGAAATGTGTATTTGGAGTACCTCGGGGTAAGCTGTTAGGACATGTTGTGTCGAAGGAAGGTATTTTGATTGACCCTGAACGAGTAAGGGCTATAAAGGAGCTTCCTCTCCCGGTAAATAAGAAAGGTGTCCAGTCTTTTCTGGGCAAAGTAAATTTCGTCAGTAAATTTATTTCCGATTTTGCGGGAATAATTAGGCTGATCACCCTAATGCTGAAAAATGATCAAATTTTCAAGTGGACAACGAAGGCTCGGGAGGCATTTGAAAAGGTCAAGGAAGCGATCTCCACAGCCCCAGTGTTAATTAATCCATATCAATACAAAGATTTTATAATGTATGCCTTCAGTAGCAAGTCCAGTATCACTACTGTTCTGACTCAAAAGGATAGAGAAGGAAAGGGAGAGCATCCAGTTGCGTTCTATTCCCGAACCTTAAAGGAATATGAGGCGAATTATAACTTCGTTGAAAGACAGGCTTTCACAGTAGTAAAGGGACTTAAAAAGTTCCGCCATCTAATTTCCTGTAACAAAGTTCTGGTATATGTCACACATTCTAGTGTGTGGGAATACATCATGGAGGGAGAGATCACAGAAAAAGGGCTAATTGGATCACCAAGATCCTGGAGTATGACATTGAGGTCAGGCCTACCAAGACTATTAAAGGCAGAGGACTGTGTGAGTATATGGCACAGGACGAGGAGATGCCTGCTAAAGAGGAACAGCCAGAGCTTGTCCTAATAAATGGATCAGGATCGGAGGATGATTGGCTAAAAGATAGAACGAACTTCATGCGAACCAGAAGGTATCCGCTAGGCCTCTCATCCCAAAAAAGAAGGTATTACCGGCTTCAGAATTGCGGATACACGCTGATAGAAGGAGTTCTTTTCAAAAGAAATTTTAATGGTGTGCTCCTACGATGCGTTACTTCTAGGGAGGCACAGATGATCCTCAACGCATTTCACAATAGCGACGAAGGTGGACATTTCTCCGCTAAAACTACCACCATCAAGGTCCTACGGGCTAGATATTACTGGCCTACACTTTTCAATGATTCCTACTCTTTAGTAGACTTGTAAAAAATGTCAGTTCTTCTCCGACAGAAGGAAGAATTCAGCGATGCCCCTCAAACCTATCGTGGCGGATGAACCATTTGCACTATGGGGCCTGGACTTTATCAGAATGATCAACCCGGTTTCTAGCTCTGGACATAAATGGATTTTAACAGCTACAGACTACTTCACAAGGTGGGTGGAGGCTGTTCCTCTTAAGGAGGCGACGGAAGCAGAGATTGTAGACTTCCTCGAGGCTCTGATGACAAGGTTCGGCCCTCCGAAGACAATCATTTCGGACAATGCTAGAGCATTTGTAGGCACAAAGGTATGTCACTTTGCATTAAAAAATGGCATATTCCTTAAAACATCATCAAACTATTATCCACAGGGAAATGGCCTAGCCGAGTCGACAAACAAAAGTTTAGTCTGACTCCTCAAAAAGGTTGGCTCAGAACACCAGAGGGAATGGCATAAAAATCTCTGAAAAGCACTCTGGGACAACCGCATAACTCCTAAACAAGTCCTCAAGACTTTGCCCTATGAGCTAGTATATGGGAAAGAGGCATTGTTACCTATCTCTATGGAGATCCCGGCGATACAGTTGTTGAAATCTCTTGTGATAGAACAAAATGATGCCATGGAGGTTCGGCTTGCCGAACTATTGGAAGTATAAGAAAAAAGGGAAAATTCCCTAAAAGTAATGACAGGCCGTCAACAGGTGGTCAAACGGTGGTTTGACAAAAAGGCTTCCGACCAAGGCCTAAAAAGTGGAGACTTAGTGCTAAAATATGACAGCAGGGCTGCAAAGCCAGGTCAGCACGGTAAGTTTGATAGCCTATGGGAGGGACCCTTCAAAATCATTCGGTGCATGCAACACAATGCTTTCGAACTGGAAAATATGGAACAAGAGCCTCTAGGAATCCCGGTTAATGGGATTCACCTTAAATTGTTCCATTAAGCATCAAGCCCTACCCTGTACAGTTGTAAATAACGCTTTTATTTTCCTTTCCTATTTTTGGCCTATCCTTTTGCTAAAATTGATTGACTTGCTATGCATTCGCTTATCATCATTAGTGGGTAAAACACCAGAGTTTCTTAAACACAAAATTATGCTCATAAACAGAGAAAAAATATACAAGATTTGCAAACCCAAAAAATTGCACACAGAAGCAAACAGGAGCATAGATTTCACTTAAAAAAGAGACGTATATATTTATATACATGTTCCTGGGTTACAAAATGGCATGGATGCCGATTTTCAAAATGTACAAGTATTAGAGTATATATATATATATGATGGCCTTTTATCAGGCTTATATGGAGCAGGTGAGTTACATCAACAGGCAACAAGGCAAGGGGGTCATCTATCCACAGGAATGGCTGGCAGCAACCGACGCATTTAAGGCAGCGTCTACTTCTTCCTCGTCCATGGGCTCCTCGGTGGCACTGGCAGCATCATTCAACGCAGCCGTCGTCGATGGTGGATACACCAGGTCCCTGAAGTCAGTGTATTATTCTACATTGTAGAAGGGTATCACATTGTAGCTCCTGAACAGGAAGTGAAGGGCTTGGGTAACCCTTTGCTGGTGCTGGCCATAGGTCTACAGGCGGAATCCACTCAGGAATGGTAGCCAAACGACAATAGCTTCTTCTTCGATAAAGTGATGTAGGTCGCTGGCTATTGGCAAGCCTATCCCGTATGCAGCATTTGTAACAACCTCGCCGAGCCTATTCAGGTACTTCTTCGGGAAGATTTCTTTGACCAACTTCAAGATAAGCGGCCGGGGGACACAAATGTCTAGCATGGACGCTACAAAGTGCGAGTACACGTCGGTGTTCACCCGATATTTATCTTCATATTTACAACAGTCCTTGCCTAGAACCCACTTAATGGCTACTAGAACCAACGAGTGCTTGTTCTTCATCATTCTTTTGAGCCTTCTAGTGGAGATCTCACCTACAAACGCCGTCTGTGATTTGAACGAGGTTAGGCGAATAGGGGTATCCATCTCTCCTAACACTATTCCTAAGTCTGCTAAGTAATGCCAAAATCTGCTCACCACCTAACCTATGAAAAGACTTGCTTAGCAGTCTTCTACTGGCCTATCACTTCTTAAACGCTAAGTGTGTTTGTTCACTATCTACTGGCCTATTTATAGAAAATTGATAAGACGTATGCCAATCTGCATGTAAGCAACGTGATGTATATTGGCCGCAATCTCGAAGGCCAAGTCTGCGTTTGTTCACGTTTTGGGCTGGTACATGCATGATAGCATGACTCAAGGCATGCTTAATTAAATCAAGTTAATTAATTGAGCTTTAAAAAGGTGGCAGTTATTGGTGAAGGGACGTATGGCCATATGCTATGGTGTCAAATCTCAAGCACATCCCAGAGCCCGAGGCGATATTCGTATCTTTTTTAGGCGGTGATCGTTTGCTTAGCGTAATCATTCCTGCTGGGATATTAATTACCGGTACATGCTAGCACAAGGTGAGAAGACCAGTTGCAAGCTAAATTTCCAAGGAGATCAGGGCGTATCACACGATCTCTTGAAATCAATGATGAAATTTGGCCGCCTCGAAAAAGTAATCAGCTCATCTTGCACGAGTTGTGGAGTTAACGGTACATGCCGAATTAAATGCAAGGGGCTTGCACTCGCCTACCACTTTGAGGAAAGTTGCTATTATTGCATGAAAATGCTTAATGTTTTTAAGTCTTTTTACAAAAGCTAAGGAAGGCACGAAGTGTTTTTTGTCTGTATATCCAGTGCAAGCGTATTCAAAGGCCAGGGAGCTTACAAGTTCTACCGCGAAGGAAAAATGTCAGAATCTTTAGCTCAGCCAATACAAGAGGGGATTAGCCAGGAACTGTATTTGGCTATTCGTTCTTCGGCTGAGGTATACATATACAAGGATGTAGCATATGCCACTCATGGTATACCCACGAAGGTGAAAAGAGCCAACACAGAGGAGCTGGAGAGGCCCAAAGAGTGGAATAACCCGAAAAAGGTTAGAGAAAAGTGGGCTAATATCTACGACCCAAAGCTTGCCAAGAACCCTAAATCTCTTAGAGAGGCGGCTTGCACAAGGTTATCAACACCAAGGGCGGACCAAGCCATGGCAAGTAGAGTCTAGCTTAGTGGTCTTCCACAATACATGGTCCCATTGGTGCACTATTGCCCAGAAGTGGTCGACGTGGCTGTTCAACGCTATAATCCAGATACCCACTGCATTGAAGGTTGCAATTTAAGGGTTCATATCGGCCCGGAAGCCATCTGGCATATATTATGTATTCCTGATCCCAGCAGAAGAAAGGAGAATATCGAGCATTTCCGTCCAAGCAAAGGGGAAAAGATATGGAAAAGGATGAAAACCGGCTCTGATTTCCTGTTAGAAGAGACTAATAAGAAGGGTGTTGCGTCCGCTAAGGAACTGAGTATCCCATTATCGTGTGGTTCATTCTGCGATGACCTCCAAGACCCCATATCCATGCTAGCATTTGTTTGCAGCCGAGATTCTGATGAGAAGATCGAGGCTTTTCAGCTGGGCCCTGTAGTACAGTTTCGCAAGCAGCATGAACTTTTCTGGTATGATTTTTCTCAGTTCATGGTCAAAGAAATGATACAGCAAATAGAGAATTATCAGGTGGAGAAGAAATTTAGATTTCTTTCCTACCTGGTCCACATGTTCCTGCATCAGAATTCGGATTTCTTCGCCCAATTTATCCCACTATCAATTTTTTATGAGCAGAAGAAAAGAAAGCCGGTGTCTACATGGACACCCTACCTTTCCGCAACATATGACTACTATTCCTTCGTAGACTATTTCATAGCCCCGGTCCTAAATGATTTGATCGGAGAGGGTGATATCATCCGGCTTAACACTAAGCAGACTGGATTTCTGCAAGACTACACCTCCGTTTGTGACTGGTTCTTGGGCAAGGATTTCACGATCCTTCGAATGAGGGGATTTATTGGTAAGTCTTTCCTGCTCCCGGCTTGCATCACCGATAGAGTGCTCACACTGGAGGTTTTCTGGTAGGTGTGCATCATTGATTTCATAATCTGTAGCTGCGAAAGTGTCAAGAGGAAGGGATTCTTCTCTTGCCCGAAGAGTTTCAAGTCAATAACGCTTGTTAAAAAACAATCGTATGAGCTACTAGGGGACAAGCTGGCACATCTGGGGTTAGTACTAGTAAATGATAAGTGGGATTACAACCCTTTCAATGATCTACTTGAGCCGCATATGAAAGTTACACATGTTCCCCGACTATACTGGGAGAAGCCGGATAATAACCAGACTGATAAAGATGAAGATTTGGTTGAATTAGCACAAATCCCTACGCTGGATACCAGGGGCCCATGGTACAAGTTCTACTTTCCAGTGGTCGTGGCCAAGGACAACCTTCTGATAGAGCGCAACATGTATAACAAGTTGAAAGTGGGTGAGGAATGGAGCGATGAAAAAAAAAAGCTTTCTGGAGATACCGCTAGGAAACAACACAGTTGAACGCTCCTTATAATCAATTGAAGGACGACCAGGAATTTGAAAGATGGTGGGATGAAGGCCATCCCAGCCAAATCTCTAGTGCTAACAGAAGCGAAGCAGAGGGTTCCGAGGAGCAGGAGGAAGAAACGACGGTATCATCCTCTTCAGCGCAGGGAGGCAATGCCTCCGAGCATGCCGCCTATGTGGGCACTAATGTGCGCTTTAACATATCAAGGGGCTCACTTACACGCACATGGGCTGCTAAACTGGTTAGGCTAATGCCCCAGCAGAAGGATTAGACTACCGAGGTTAGTGAGTGTCTGCCCGCGAAAAGGCAACGCACGGAAAGTGTTATCGGGACAGTTTCACATGAACCCGCCGAGGGAGAAACACCCGCTGCTAGTCAAATGCCAGAGTTTGCGGGCGAGTCCCGAACGATCCCAGAGCCACCGCTGACTAGTCAACAGGTACATTTCACTCCTTCCTCTCTTACATCTCATTCTTTCACGTCCGCCCCTGCTCACTCAGCAACTCCTACCATTAGTCCAAGCCCTCTACCCTCTATTTCTGGTCCAGCTTATTCCGTTGGATTTGCCCAATATTCGTAAGCCCAACCGTTTATAATTGCTCCTTCGAGCATGCTAACGCCTACTGCTGCCTCTCAGACTTTCCTCACCTCGCTTTCCAAAAATATTCCTCATATTGGCCCCCACTCTTTTTTCGATATGCTTATGGATCACTTCCCATTGCAGCAAGCTGATACCCAGGCAGCGACTCTTTTTCCTCGGCCAATAGGCCTTATGACTGAATCTCCGGTTCAACCGTTGCAAATGTCTAACCCTGCCAATAACCCCCAGGCTAAGCTATGGAACGTGCCACACTTTTCTCTGTAAACTGTCACCCTCCAGAAGAAACAAATGTGTGCACCTATGAAAGTTACCTATCCCTACACCCTACCTTCTGGTGTTCCTTTCGCAGGTGGGCTGGTTTCATCACTAGCTGAGTTTATAACACAGATAGATTGTGGAAAGGAAGCACGCGCAAATAGAATGAGGCGACAAAGGGAAAAAGATGACAATGCCCCCGCCGAGCCGAGAGTATAGGCTTCGTATGACGAGGCTCGCCAAGAATTAAAATTTGCAACTATGTACCCAAGGATAAACAAGCCCAAGGGAGAAATGCAACCGGAGGACTATGAAATTTATGTTGTCGGACTGGACATGAAGGTAGCCCAGCCACAAGATAAAGTCAAAATCATGGAGGAGACACAACGGGTGGTCACTTCCGACATCCAAAAAATTGGTCGACAGTTAAAGAAGAAGGATGAACAGCTCAAGGCAGCCAAGGACAGGGTGAGCTTTCTAGAGGCAAAGGAAAAATCCTTAGAGGCGGATATCGCCCGAATGACAGAAAGGGCACTAACAACAGAAAATGAGAGAAACATGCTTCAAGGTGAAATTGCGAAGACCCAAGTAGTCGACCTAGTCTTATTAAAAGATTTGCAAAGTCAAAACCAAGCAGCGCGATAGAGCCTACGGTCGATAGAGGAGCTTGAACGCTTCCACCTTGAGTACAGTCAAAGGATGGCAGAGAAAGGTGAGGATATGGAACGCCTACAAGAGCAGTAACAACAAAAGGTACAAGAGAAAGAGGCTGAATTCAAAGGTCTAAAAACTAAATTGGAAGAGGAGCTTTGAGAGACAAAGACCAAGCTAGAAGACAAGCTCCGGGAGACAAAAGTTTCATTAGAAGAGCAATCGGCTAACCACTTCAGAGCTGAACAAACTTGGAATAAAGAAATGAACAGCTATGCAGAGCAGTTGGCATCTGAGAGAAAGAAGAAGGCAGAATTAGCTAAGGCCCTCATTTCAAGAGATGCAGAGATTTCTTCGCTTAGGGTCTCTCTGCTACCAACCCCTGCCCAACCTGATATCATCCCACTGGTCAGGCAATTATTCATTTCTCACTTGGAGAAAATCAAAACCTTCTTCCTAAATCTGCAGCCTATCCTCTGGTTCATCGACAAAGCATTAAAACTCAATCAGGAAGCCCATGACACAATGGAACAGTTCCCAAGTTTCATCCTGGAAAAGGTTCCCGAGGTAAGGGACATGCTAAATAAGCTATACTCAGTCTCATACGAGATCCTTGCCGGGGTGGGTATCGAAAATTAGGACACCGCTGCTCAAACGACAAATAAATTCATTCATTGCCACTTCGCTTTCCAGCATACTAAGGTAGCGGCGGCTTTTCTAAACAAAGCGCTGGATGGCATTCGGGGGAGTTTCTCTGAGTTGAGAAAGTTGGGATTGTCGTCTCCATTCCTTGAGGATGGCACTATTGCCACAGCTGCATAGATTACGGAGGTTATTAAACAGAAGGAGAATGATCTGGAGGCATTCAAGGAATTCGGCAGCCCCCCAATAGCAGTAGATATCGAGACAATCATTCATCCACTCTCTCAGCTGCTTTTCCATATCCAAGCACGCGCTGGCCTACCAGGGGTGCTACCTCACAAGGAAGCTATTGATCTCTGCGGGGTACAAGAGAATTTGCGCAGCATGACAAAGCCGTCTGAAAGTGAATGGGTGCCTTTGTAGGCTACACTTTCCAAGCTCTAACTTCATTCACCCTATAGATGAAGGCTCTGGTCTGTAGAACCAAAGAGTTTTTGGGTTCTCCGTTCCTTATCCGAAATGCCCCTAATAGTCACCAAAAACTGTTGAAATAATGATTCAAGCAGCTCCCTTCGGGTTCCTTTTGTACATATTCGTGCGCTGGCCTGTGCATCTCTGAGTTTATTCGGCTTCCTGGTAGGTTTTGATCTTTCCCTTTGTGCATTTCTCACTTCGCAACTTCGGCTGGCGGCTCCCCTTTTGGCTCCTGAAATGCTGCACTGGGCGCCCACGTGTCTCGCCTACGAGGTTTTTTATTTTCTGTTGCTTTGTGTTCTCTTCGGGTTGCTAAGCCTTCCATAAAGGGCCAGCACTCCTAAGATTCTAAGAGGGGCCCGCATCTTGGTATGTGGCGGTGTATCACAAACTTTTCATACAGGGATAAAATATGCAGCTGCGGGCTGCGAAATATTTCTATAGGCCTTCTTTATTTCCTAGCGGGACCTACCTTCAGCCACGTGTCAACGGTTCGTAGCCTTTTAATAGTAGCAGGGATGGGAACACCGCGGGTTGCGAAATGCGGCCACGCATCTTTCACCACTTGGTTCATACGACCTTCCCTCCATTTTCAACGCGACCTCAGTCCCTTGAACATGTGTCACTTCTTTGCAAGCTCTCGGCAGCATTAGGAGGAGTTCTCATTCGGGCCACGATTTGTTGCCACGTGCCTTACACTGATTATCAAAGCAAGCTATGGGCTAGTTAAGTGGGATAGTGTTATCGGGTGCTGCTCGTCATGGTTCTCTGAAGCGGTGGGCGGCACTTATCGCTTCGAAGCTTGGTTGGGACCGCTGCCATCATTACAAAGGGCATGCCTGCAACCAATTAACTGGATGCTATGTTCTGACTGGTTGCTCTTATAACGGCATTGGGAATATTCTTATTCGGGCATCATTACGGGAGATTGTGAGATCTTTCTGTTACGGCTCTCCAAAGCGGTGGGATTTTGCTCTCCGGCTATATATACTCTCTCAGTCGAGGAAGAAAAAGAGGATTTTTGAAAGAATACTGGTTTTAGCAAGAGACACCAGGCCTCTTTTGCATGTTTATTCGCAAGAAACTTTCAGACTGTGCCTATTGTTCGGCCTTTCTATTTTTCATGTTTTGATTAAACTGTAAACTATGCTTCTTATTATCTTAAGCATTTCATTTGAGGAGACTTCTATACATTGAATGCAAACTTGCTTATCTAAATCATGTCTTAATGACTCTTCTTAGCAGTAAGAATGTATGCGATACTATTTTATGTCAATTAAATGAATTGTTTATGCTATAGCTTTAAGTTTCTAATGTTTTGGAACATAACAATAACATTCAGGCCCTTAAGTCTATGATTTATCGTGCCTATCAGTAAGCTTTTGGCACATCGCCTTATATTAATATTTGTTTCATTATATCCGCTTCCTTTTCCCTTTCCAAAAACCACTATAGAAGAAGCCGGCTTCTTTAAAATCCGGAGGTCACTCAGTTTGGCGCAAAGGGGTCCCCCTTGAACTGAGTTTCCCATAAGGCACTATTATCTCGTCAAATTTTGGTGTCAACAGGTACTATTGATAGCAACTTATACTTCAGGTTAGATGATGATAAGGAGTTGATTATAGAAGTTTTTGTTGATGACATCATTTTTGGAGGTGATGACAATCTATGTATGAAGTTTGCTGATGAGATGAAGAGTGAATTTGAGATGAGCATGATTGGTGAAATGAAGTCCTGTCTAGGATTGCAATTACACAATTGGACCAGGGGAATTTCATATCCCAGTCCAAATATGTGAAAGAAATACTAAAGAAGTTTGGAATGGATGACTCCAAACCTATTGGTACTCCCATGGTGACTAGATGTAAGTTGACACAGAATGATGGTTCTCCAAAGGAAAATCAAACTAGGTACAGATCAATGATCAGTGGATTGATCTACTTGACACAAACTAGACCAGACATTATGAATGTTGTATGCATGGTTGCTATATTTCAGGCTGATCCAAAGGAATCACATGTGACTGTTGTCAAAAGAATTTTTAGATATCTAAAAGGAACAATTGACTTTGGACTTCAGTATCCAAAGGATGATGATCTCACTTTGTGTGCGTACATTGATGCGGATTGGGATGGTGATGCAAAGGAAGGTGGAAACCTTCTCAAAATGACTCAAAAATGAATATTGGATCAAGTTCAAAGTGGGTTTCAAAGAACTCAACAAAATTCCACCATATGAGCATGCCCTCCCTTGTAGCATATGCAACCTGGTTTAAGCCACTTTACACTCAATCTTTCCAAGACGCTTACCAAATAAAATATGGATTGAGATACCATTTTAGGGACTACACAACATACCCAAAAACCAATAGTGATTCTTTTGGACCAACATATACTTTCAATACACCTACCCTGCCCAAGGCTACTCAATTAGCCTACTTTTACAAAGCAACCCATCTCTAACTTTATCCCCTGACCATGAAACTTTCAAAATTGTCTCAAGTTGTCTCAAAACCAAGGATTTTCAAGGTCCTAACCTTCTATGACACCTCTAAGATCCTTGATCACAAAACCCTCCATAAAATGTCTCAAAACTAGGGCTTCTTGGATCTTGGCTTTGCACACACTTCTAGAACTTGTTTATTGACCCTACACCATTAGGAAAACATATTTAGTCTATTCCAACTCAAAAATATACCCCTCCTTTAGGTAGATCTTCTATTGCTATACCCTAGCCTCCATATTCATGCTCTTTCCACTATCAAACTTTGGTGTACACCCTAGGATTCCTCTTTTTTGCACATTAACTAGTTATATTTGTATGATACATATTAAATAGGATCCATTTCACAAGTTTCAGTCACAAACTCTCATGAAATGGATCATTACTTCATGATGACTCTCAAAATCAATGAAAAAAAAAGAGTTTTCCTAAGGACAGTCAATATAATTTGCAAAGAAATTAATTATTACTACTTTTAGAGCCTTCAATGGTGTTGAAACATGTAAACTCAAATTACTGAAACATCCTACTAGACATAAATTCAATAGAGATCAAGTATTCATCAAAAGAACACCATAAAAATGCAAGAAAACTGTGTTTTTCACTATTTCGAGAAAACAGTCTGTACAATGCTCTCCAAAACTGATCAACCTCTGTGCAAATGAATTCTAAAACTTTGTATAACCTTTCCCCAACTGATTCAACTATTTTGGATTGATTATAATGCATAATTACCTCTAAAACACCTAAAACTCATTTTCTCGCTTAAAGTGGATTTTCAAAAAATTGAATTTACAGAATTGAAATTTATTAAATTCTACTATCTAAAAACCATTGGATCTTCAATATCCAACCTTATTTGACCTAATTAAAGTATTAGATTACTAATCAAATCCCTAGAACATGATTGTCCCATTTATACTGCCTTTTGGTTCTAGGGTCCTTATCAGGACCCTTAGGACAGTTGAATCCTTTCAAGTTCTTTCCCATTTCAAAAGCCATTATAGGCTTCAAAAGATTATAATTGATGTTTTGATTTGATGGAAAGGTCCTCATGACCCCTACAACCTCCTAACCTCTTAGGTGTTCCTTAAGAATCTTGGGTGCTCCTGCACAAGATGGTGATGTAGATTATAGGAAAAGTACTAGTGGTGGTGCCTTCTTCCTAGGGAAGAAGCTAATATCTTGGTTGAGTAAAAAGAAAAACTTAATTTCTCTATCTACTGCTGAAGAAAAATACATTGTTGCTACTAATAACTGTACTCAAGTGATATGGATGAAACAGATGTTGAGAGATATCAAGGTGATATATGAAGAGCCTATTGCCATATACTATGACAACTCAAGTGCAATAAAATCTCAAGGAATCCAGTACTACACTCTAAAACTAAACATATATTAATAAAGTTTCATTTCTTGAGGGAGAAAGTGAATGAGAAAGAAGCTAGATTGGAGTATGTGTGTACCAAAGAACATATTGCAGATATATTTACTAAGCTTTTTCCAAAGGATAATTTTGAGTATATCAAAGGAATGATAGGGGTAATTACTCCTCCTGATAAGAATGAAATGATGCATTTGCTTGCATCAATCCATGAGCTTCATTACTATATTTTGATCTGGATTGACATTTTTGTGGCTGCTACTCAGGGGGAGTAGTCAGATGTGGAGATATGTGGTTCAGAGCATGTGCATGGAAAGATCATTGTTACCTTTTCCATTGATGTCAAAGGGGGAGAAGTGTAAAGTGAAAAATCCTTGTGGAGATAAGTCCAGTTGAGAAAAGTGAAGAGGAAGTTAGTTTGTTGGGTTGATGGTATTTTTCACATCATGTGTTGCCATCAATGCCAAAAGGGAAGATTGTTGGATGTTTTGGATGTGTTGTTGATATGTGGTTGTCATTGATGTCAACACTATTAGCATTTGGTGTATTAATTGTCGTATATGTCAAGGATATTGAGAAAATTGTAAAAGACAGTGTTCTATGTTCGTAGTGGAAATGTGTAGGTCATGATGGTGTCCTATTCTATACAGTGATGATTAGCTAATGTGGATTAAAGGGTCTATTGTTGAGTTTATCTAGATCATCTACTGAAAGTTTCAGAGGTCCACATGAAGTGCATAGTATGTTGTGGTCTAACAATGTTTTGTTGTTCTCTGTCAGTGTTATTGAATGAAGATTGTGTGTTTATGGTTATCTCGGTTGGTATAGATGGTTCTCTGTTGTTTCTTGGTGCTCTTAGATGTCTCTAGATCATTCTCTATCTTTTTGGTACATCCACATTAATTGGTGAGATCGTGGTTGAAGATCTTTTCTTGCGTATGTTCAGTTTTTCATGTTTCTAGCCGACATTTTGATGGTAGCATGTTGTAGATCTTTGAGGTGAAATTAATTAAAATCTTTTCATATTGGAGATGTTAATTTGGGTCTCCACTATGTTGTGGCCAACCTTGGTGGATTATCATTAAAATTTTATTTGTAAATCTGGGCCGACATTGCAAATATATTTAATTTTCTTGGCTGATAAAGTTGTGATGGAATCTCATGTAGTGGATATGTAAGGGAAATTAGTTCATTGATGAAGATGATGCTTCATGTGCTCCCATGTGTGTATGTGAAAATATAATTCAATTACAGAGCAAAGTGTGAAGAAATTTTTGTGAAGTGTGAAGAAGTGTTGAGCTTAATTAGAACTGTAATCAGGCTTGTGTAGAAGCTAATTTCTTAGTTCATACGCTTCAAATTTTTAATCCAACTTTGTTGGGAAGTGAGCCCCTTTCATAATTGAGCAGTGAGTTGTAGACAGTGTTCCTGAATGCATGTGCATTCCCCTTGTTATTTTTCATTATACTTTTAGCAGAGTATAATCTTGTGGACTAACATCCACTGTGGTTTTTCCCCTTACAAGGTTTCCATGAAAAAAAATCTTTGTGTTCTTTGTCTCTCTGATGTGTTAATTTCTTGTGGTTAATTGCTTATTCATCAGATCTAAGATTAAGGTTAGGTTAAGTTAGAAAATTTTTAATTTATGTGACAACTGATTCACCCCCCCTCTCAGTTGTATGTCCTTGTTTTTCCAATATAGAGTGGTATGATGACATTGTCTACTACCTGTTAAATAACAAGTTCCTGTCTCACTTATAGGGAGTCCAAAAATGTGCTCTCCGACTGAAGAGTAACAACTACATGCTACAAGGGTCTATACTAAACAAGAGGAATCATGAAGGGGTCTACCTTTCATGCCTTGGGAAAGAAGAGGCAATGCACGTGTTAAAAGGATTTCATGATAAAATTGGAACTAGTCATGGATCTATCCCTTCTCCTACTCATCAAATCTTGAGGGTTGGATACTATTGGCCAGCTATGTTCAAGGATGGACACAATCATGTTCGAACCTGCCATGTGTGCCAGACTGCTGCAACTAGAGAACAAAATGATGTTGTCCCACTGCAACTAGTCTTGGAGGTAAGGTCATTCACCTAGTGGGGTCTCAAATTCATCAGTCTGGTAAGCCCACCATCCTTTGTGCATCATAGGTATATTCTAACCACTTAAATTAATTTACTATATGGAAAAAAACAATTGCACGTAGGCAGTGCACTACTAAGGTGGTTGTTAATTTTCTTGAGAGTTTTATTTTGAATCATTTTGGCTGCCTATATGCCTGTGTTTGTGATAATGGCCCTACCTTTTCCTCACTCAAATTCACTAGTTGGGCCTTTGATTATGGTATTTCCCTTAAGTTATCATCCATTTACTACCCTCAAGAAAATGGCCTAGCTAAATCCACAAACAAGACCTTGATTTTTGTAATTAAGAAGCTACTTGATAGAAACCCCAAGGATTGGTATACCCAGTTGTTTTTTTCCCTTTGGGTAGATTTCACCCACCACAAGGCCTCCCTGGGTGATTCCTCATTCCATCTCATTTATGGATTGGAGCCTATCTTTCCCATGCACTTAAGGATCGCTACCCTCCAAATTTTCAACACCTTTTATGAAGAGGGATACCGTCAAGAAGCCTGTTTAGCTAAATTGATCCACTTAGAAAAAGTCTGTGACCGAGCTATTGAAATTTTTTCCAAATATTAGGGATTGGTTAAAAGATGGTTTGAACAATGCTCGAGCCAAAGTTAAGGCCTTTAGAATTTTTGATTTAGTCCTTTTTTGGGACAGGGACCATGAAAAGAAAGGGGGACATGAGAAATTTGACAAGCTCTGGCTTGGCCCCTTTCAAATCTCTAAAATTTTGGGTTGTAAATACCTGTATATAGGTTTGTTTAGGTTTCCTTTGTTTCACTGTCTCAATTTTATTTTGTTTTGCTTTTCCTTCTAGTCGTCTTGTTTTGCTGAGGGTGTTCCTTTGTTTTGATGTGGTGGCCATGCTCGGTTTGATGAACGGTTCACTTTGTTGCATGCTCTTTGTGTTCTCTGGATAAATATTCACTCCTTATTGATCTTTGATCACTTCTATGGAGTGGTTTCCTTATTTGAACTTAGAATTAACCTATAACATGACCCTTGGTTGAATCCTTTTACATTAGTCTCAGATCATGCACAAAACACATACTAAATTATTTCTGAAGAACTATACGGTAGCTATTATGAGGGCCTAACAAGTGAAAAATATTAAAACTACTCTAGTGACCACTATGATTCCAAACCCATGTAGTAAGCTTTGATTCTTACACAGTTGAGAAAAAGCAAGAGCACTAAAGGGAAAATATTTTTAAAGAAAAGAAAGAAAGGAAGTAATGAAAATAAAGCAACTGTGTGGGTGTGTGAACAACTCTATCGGGGCTATGGATGCCTGGCTAGTAGTAGAGCAATGTTTTTGGGGTCTTAGTGACAACTCTATTAGTTGGGACTATGGACACCTAACTAGTAGTGGAGCAATGTCTGGCTTACTTTTGGGGTCAGATAGTTTACGTAGCTTGCTTTGCCTAATTAATGATTGTTTATTATAGTTTCTAAAGAAAGGAAACAAACTCACCATACACACACTTCTGAGATGTTCCCATGATCTGGTTCAACTAAGGACCCCCTTTCTCCTTCGAGTTCCTTAGTTCACTTATGGAAACTGGTTCTTGGTCTACGAAACTAGATATTTTAGGCTCTGAATGAGTCTTTATCCTTAGAACGCTCAAGAGTGTTCTCTTGGCAGAGTCGCCATTTGTTGTGCCTATAACACACACACCCCGTTCAGAATGTGGACCCTCTCTTTTCACCTTTGGTAGCTCACTTTTTCCTTTGTCTCATTTTGTGTGTCCCCTATTTTGAGCCCCAATTGTTCAAGGAGTTATAAAGTTGTCATCTTAACTTGACCAAGTTTCACCACCCTTGAAATTTTCATGCCTTCTACCTTCATGGAGTTTCCTTGGTAGTTTTCTTTTAAACTTTGAAGTTGGCGTCCTTCCGAAGTTGCAGGTCCCCCAATGCTCCTAGTAGGATTTTTTCCTTCATTCCTACGACGGCCTAGTCTGAGTGTCCATCTGCATGGCGAGCCCTGCATCCTTCATTTCTGATCCCATCATTGGCTTGCCAAATGGAAATTACCTGACAGCTACTTGCATCATGGGCTTTGACCTTCCCATCACTGACTATTTTGATCACGTACCCACCAACCTCACCAGTCACCATATAGGTACTAAATGTGGGTCATTAATGAGTGATTTCCTATAAATACCCAGGCCCGCCTATCATTTTCATTACTCTTATTAGTATTTGTTAGTGAGCTTTGATAGCCTTCACCGCCTTCACACCCGCATCGCTTCAAGGACTGATTGAAGGCTTTCTTCATCGCATTCTATCGGGTATACCAAGTGAGTTCACTACTGCCTTAGTTGTGTTCACCTCAATTTTTTTCTTTCAAAATTTAAAGAAAATCTTAGGTAAGAAATTTATAAAATCTTAGGTAGCTAGTCAAGAATGAAATTCCACATGAAACCCACTTCTTGAAAATTTGAAAAACCTTCAAAACTGCACAATTAGGGCCAAGTGCAACTTTCCTCCTCATTTTCCATTCATGAACTAGGGAATTCGTGCCCTTGTGGCCTGCGAGCTACCCTTTGTTGTTAAGGAGAACCAGATGTCAAACTTAAATCTCAGTCATCGCCCTTGGCTAGTGTTCCCATGTGGGTTTCTGCTTATAGGTGGCACCCTTGCCTTCGTCATTTCTCTATCGTCGCTTTAGCAACCATTGTAAATAGCCAACCTTTCGCTTCCTCCCGTATTGCAGACCCTATGTCTTTTATTGTCATCTAGGTTACCCCAAGAAAATCATAAGTTTCAAAACCTCTCACATGCTAGGATTTGCGGACTACCATCCTCAGGCTGCCTCTTCCCTTTTAGCATTCTGAGATGACCAAGGAGTAGGGTATGTGTAGGATCATGATGGGCCAAAAAGTGGCCATATGATGGGTATGTGTGGGGTATGTGGCTGACGATTTTCTTTTTTCCCAAAATTTATGAAACGGAAAGGGTTTTTAAAGGAAACTCTCAACTTTCCCCCAATATAAATTATTCTTTACTTTGAATTTAATAAATAATTTTTATTCATTTTCCATTTGAATTACGACTAAAATCTTGATTGATAGGATGATTGAAAAACATATATAGCTTTCAAATGGTATCACATTTTTTGAATCCAAAACATGTGTCACATTCTATGATTCACATACTAGAGGATGAAAAAAAATTCATGAAGTTTTGACAAAGTTAAGGTGGTTAGACATACAAGTTTTTATATTTTTTAAAATTTATAATAAAAAATCATAATTAATTATTTACTTGGAAAAAATTACAAAAAATATACATCACATCTAGACATGAGTCCTCTACTTATATCTAAAATATTATAAAAATATTATCATTTAATTATGGTTAGGGTGGTCAAACAAACACCTACTTATTTTTTCCCTGAAATTTAAGTGCTACTACATTGAAATTTCAAATTTTCACCAAATAGATTTAAAAAAAAAACCTAGTAGTTTAAAAACTACATTCAATTTGCTACAAATTATATTCTTACATATTTTTTAAATAATATAGATAACTTATTTAAACTTTTATATCAAGTTGCCTAACTCTAATTTTTTTGATTTTTTCACCACTTAAGGGCCTATTTTTTCCATGATGTTCCTGCACATATCTAGTACCATCCATCTGCATTATGGATTCCACACCACTAGTGTCCCTTCAACCTTATCATGCACAAAATGACCAAGTTTATCCTTTGTGGGCCCTCCCTTGTAGGTTGCTTCCTGCAACCCGTCATCTTATGACTACCCTCTCTAAACAACCATGCCAAACCTGTCGCCTGCCCTGTAGGGTCCAAACTCGTCTCCACTATCCTACCCCCTTAAGAAAATCGATCACTATTGAGATCCCCCATGGACTCGCCTATGTGGTTTTCCCATTGTGGGATGTCGGCTTGCCACCCCCATTTGAAAATGACCATTCCTCAGCAACCTTTGGCAGCTTCCCACCCACAACCCCATGAACAACTAAACATTAACTAGTGAAACTGACCTACCTCCTACCCAGCGGGGCCTGACCTCTCCATTGTCATCAAGTTCTCAAATTGATGATCCACACTAACCTTCAATGAAAACTTGTAGTGCAGACCACTATCCGCAGGCTGCTTCCTTACCTCGACCATCTACAAATGGCCATCACCCAATGGCATCTTGTAGGTTCCTACCCACCTCACTCTGAACAAATTAAAGCTTCAAGTTAGAGATGGGCCATCCTCCATTCCTATAGGTCCCACAATGTGAGACTTTGTCTGCAGAATTTTTCCCTACCAGCACCATTCTAAATGGTGGAGTTATTATACGGCCTTGAGACCGCTTGCCTTCATGCTCTTCAAATTCCAAATAATTAAAATAGTGCATCTAATGATTTCTTGAGAGAATGATAAACGTTTTCAAGTGCCTTAGTGACTTGACCAACCCCTTGAAAGCTTATGGCAGAAGATTGAATGTGGTTGGCTGCATATGGGCCACCATGCCCTCTTCACCATCTCCCTGTTGTCATCTCTGTAATGGCTACCAGCCTAGGGAAACCCACATCCCTGGGCTCACATTGCTCTATCATGCATGAATGAAAGCTAAACGATGCATTTGAACAAATGTTATGATCTTTTGTGATGAAAGGATTGATCTAACATCCATTTTGTAGGATTTCACTAACGCTCTCCTCATTTTTATACATGAATATGCTTATTGCTCCTCTATTCGTAGAATTTATGGAATCAGTTGCAGGACCATCAGGGGCATCCACAGAGATAGACAAGGGGAAAAAGTATTCCAAAGTTCCAAGAGTAAAAGAGGATAAAGACTAGATGAAGTACCAGTTCCACGAGGTGGAAATCACCTCCAAGATCACATCTATGTGGGACTCAATATTAGATACCAACCTTAGATAGGTTGACATAGATGAATTTCAACAAAGGGTCATCACCAACCCCACTACATACAATGCAAGGAGGATCATAAAGAGTTATTTGACCAAGGAATCTAGTTTCGCGCCTGCTCTCATGGCCCCAGAGCTGGTGATGGCTTGCAGAGAAGCTTATCAAGGAAAAAGTAGATGAATCGTTGATCATGAGGGTAAAGTGTTAGCTAACTTGTCTACCATATCCATAGGGAAAACATTCCACATCCCTAGCTTTGTCCCTATGGAGGAAACAACAAAGGAATATGGATAAAGTATGTAGAAGGTCGACCCCCTAAAATGCAAAAAGTTAATTAACCAATATTGGTTAAAGGAGAAAATGGGGAGCACTAACAAGGTTCCCCAAGAGTTATTCAAGAGCGATTTTTATGAGGACTATCATGACTTGGTGAACTTGTTGAGAAGAGTCATGGGCATCCCTACTACAGCCTACTTCCAAGAATAGATGTTTTACTTCACAAAGGAGATTATTAGAGGAATGAACAAGTTTAGTTGGGCTGGAATGATCAATAACAACTTGCATGAGCAGTTCCTGATGGTCAAGAAGACCCCCCAATTCTAAATGACCTCTTATTTGGTGTATCTGTTGGATGACCCATTTCCATATAGGCATTTATTTGTTGCGCAGAGCCCAAATCCAAGGAGGGAGTTGAAGGTATATGAAAATCACCTGCAACTCCAATATCAAAATTTCAAGGACTACTGTAGGGTGAATGATGCCTCTATTGGGCATATTATCAGACTTCTCAGAGGGGAATTCAAGAGAAGAGTCACACATAGCACTCGTGCGTTCATCCATAGGTTCAAACTTCTATTTAAGTAGTTACCCAAGTTCACTTACATCCAAAAAAAATGTTTCTTTGAGAGGCCATACGAGATGCCCCAGTATCCAAATGACCAGTTAATCTTGCTAGAAGTCTCTAGGAAGTTGTAAAATGCACATACTCTACTCAATGGAAAAAATAGAGCAACAATACCATATCCCCTCACATTCAGGTAGGGAATGTATGCCCTCGTGACCTCCCAATGCGCAGAATATTCAGAGAAGGAGATTGTTGAATATAATTTGGTGTTGCACACTACTTGGCCAAGGATGGATCCATACAAAAAGTTAAAGAAGTTTGTTGGAAGGGAATACACCCACTTGCACAACATTGAGGACTTTTGGGAAAACTCCCAAGATGATAAGGAGGTACACATGAGACATTATATGTGTATGACTGCATACTTTGTCAAGATGCTCAAACTATTCCCAATACTAGATCATATCGTGGAAGATGAAAACACTATCATAGATCCAAGGTTTGATGTTGTCGCCAGCCTACCATTGCCCCTAATTGACTTGAATGAGGAAGAGGTCAATGAACTCAATATTTTGACATAGCCTATGAAGAAAAGAAAAAGACAATGGATCAATGCACATATAACTTAGTTGAAGCTCCAAGGAGCCACTTTGACTTGCGGTGAGCTTGAAGATGAGCTCAAGAGTGAAATAGACAGCGGGACTGTTGCTACCCTAACTGAGGAGGCTCCCAAATCTCCTCTAGCCACAAGGTCAAGGAAGATAAAAGAAGTGTCAGAGCACCAGCCTAAGCATAAGGTGTATTTGAGGAAGGCCTTAGAGGGTTATACCTTTGAGAAGGTGAATAATATAGGCAGATTCTCTTAAATGCATGAAATCTAGGAAGACCCACTACACATTGGAGAGGAAGTTTAAAGGTAGTCTTCTAAAGAAGAAGAAACTGGTAATGACATGGAAATATATACAAAGCCTCCAGTAAAGGTACAATACAAAGGCCTTAATCAAGAAGAATAAGTACCTTCCAAGAAGGAGGAAGGAAAGAAAGAAATATAAGCTAAAGAAGAAGAAGATAAACCTGAAGAAGAGGCTGAAACAGAAAGAAGTACCAAGCTAGAATGCCATGAAGAGCTTAGGAAAGAAGAATAAATAGCACCTGAAGGGGAAGAAAATGCTAAGGAAAATGTAGCTACTACCAGGTTGCTCGAAGAAAATACCATATTCATTTGGGACTCAGATGAAGAAGAAGAAGAGAAGGTAGAACAAGAAGCCTTAGGCCATGAGGAAAGAGAGATATAGCATGCTCAAAGAGAAGAAGTTGATCATGAATTACCAAAGGAGGGATCTCAAATGCTAGATTGGTTAGAAAGGAAATTACAAAAGAAGACCCCCACTCTCATGGAACCCAAGGAAAGACTTGAGGCTATCTTTGTGTGAGCTCAAATAGGCACAAAGAAGGAAAATAAATTGAGAGTCTGATTGCACATTATGATGGATGTATTAGGATCGAGGAGAGTGAAAATTTCCACTCTAGCAATGGACAAGGGAGAAGGAGTTAGCTATAATATCTCCACCATCGACCTGGGTGCCTCTACAAGGGAGAAAAAGATTGATTAGCTCCATGGGTTTGTTGCCACAATTGTCCATCAAATGGGTAAGGACTAGTCAAACAACTACTACGGAGCTACCCAGGACATGTTGGAAACACAAGGGAAAACAAATGAGAGGGTGAGGGGTGAATGAGTTGTCATATAATTTCAAACTTATCAAACTTATTAAGCTTATTTTCATATTTGATCAAAAACCATGAAAGAATAAATTAACAACACATTAAAAACATACATAACACCAATAATTTTTTCATGGAAACCCCGTTAGGGGAAAAACCACGGTGGAGGTCAGTCCACAAGATTATACCCTATTAAAAGTATAAATAATAATATGGGGAATGTACATGCATTCAGATGCACTTCTTAGAGCTCACTACTCAATTATAGAAGGAAGAATCACTATCTTACAAATAGATTTGGATTGTAATATCCACAAGATTTTGATATGAGAAAATAGCATCTGCTAATGCCTGATTACAATTCTGGCTAAGTACATGAACACCTCTTCACACTCTAGACTCACTCTTCTTCACACTCTTCTTCTGCCTTCAAATGATCTAAACATTATTCACACACTGGACTCACACAATTCACATACTCATGCTTTCAAATGGTAAAACAATTGCTCATATATATTCACAAAAAGAAATTACATTGCTACATGTCAGCCTCAACAAAATAATAAAATGAATACAAAGTGTCGGCCCAAAAAAATAAAAATTCAATGCGAATCAACCAAGGTTGGCCACAACATAGTGAAGACCCAAAATAAAATACTGAAATGCAAAAATACTTCAAATGATTATTCCTCAAAGATCCACAACATGGTACAACACCCTATCAGCCAAGAACATGAAGAACATGTAAACACAAGAAAACAAATCATTAATTGCAAGCACAATGATCAATGCAAACATGCAACATAGATAAAGCATGATCTAGAAACATCCACAAATCTCATGAATCACCAGAGAAGCTTTCACAACACTTCACATTACTAGAATCACATCATCTTCATTCAGGAACACCAACTGAAGCAACATAATAATTGATAGAACACAACTACTCATAACTTGATCAAATCTTCATGTGGATCTTTGAAACTTAACATGGATAAACTAGATATACTTGAAAAGAAACCCTTTAATCCACAACCTCTGATCATCAACGTGTTGAGCTCACCAATAGATTAAAGTTCACTTTACCACTGACAACCTGCAACTTACTTTATTACAATTTTCTCAATATCCTTGACATATACAACTTATAAGACATTAATGCCAATAGTGTTAACATCAATGACAACCACATATCAACAAAAAAACCACAACATCCAACAATCTCCACCTTTGGAATTGATGACAACACATGATGTGAAAAACACCATCAACACAACTATCTGTAGCACTTACTTCCCCTTAGGTTCCGACTCTTTTCTCCTCAACTCTTTCACAAAACTCTTCTCCCCAAATAATTCATAGTTTTTCACATGACTATTCTCCCCCTTTGACATCAATGAAAAAGATCTATTTTCTCCACAAAAGCTCTGAATCACATATATGAACATATGACTACTCCCCCTGAGTAGTATCCACCACAGCATCAATCTTGATCAAGATATGACTATGAAATGTGTGGATTGATGCAAGTGAATGCATCTTAGTTCTAATTAGGAAGGGTAGTCACCCCTAGCTTCCCTCTAAGATACTCAAAATTATCCTTAGGAAAAGGCCTGGTAAAGATGTCTGCAATTTGTTCCTTAGTAGGCACATACTCCAATCTGACTTCCTCTTCACTCACCTTCTTTATCAAAAAGTGAAACTTGATAGATATATGCTTGGTCTTTGAATGCAGCACCAAATTCTTAGAAATGTTAATTGCACTTGAATTATCATAGAATATAGCAATAGGTTCATCATACACAACTCTGATATCTTCTAACATCTACTTCATCCACAATACTTGAGTACAATTATTAGCAGCAACAATGTATTCTACCTCTACAATAGATAAAGAAATGGCATTCTTCTTCTTACTCAACCATGAAATCAATGTCTTACCCAAAAAGAATGCACCACCACTAGTACTCTTACTATCATTCACATCACCTGCCCAATTAGCATAAGTAAAAGCACTCAAAGTAAGATCATCATCTTTATGATACCATAGGAAAAAATCAACTATCCCCTTCAAGTATATGAAAATCCTCTTCACAATAGTTACATGAGATTCCTTAGGATCAGCTTGAAATCTTGCAACAATGCATAAAACATTCATGATATCTGGTCGAGTTTGAGTCAAATAAAGCAATCCACCAATCATCTATCTATATCTAGTTTGATTTTCTTTCGGAGAATCATCATCTTGTGTCAAATTGCATCCAGTCACCATAGGTGTACTGAATGGCTTTAAATTTTCCATACCAAACTTCTTTAGAAATTCTTTCACATACTTGGACTGAGATATGAAGATCACTTTATCTATTTGACTAATTTGCAATCCCAAAAAGAATTTCATCTCACCAATCATAGACATCTCAAAATCATTTTGCATCTCATCAAAAAAATTCATGAACAAACTTGTTGGATGTTTTGGTTGTGTTTCAGACATGTGGTTGTCATTGATGTCAACACTATTAGCAATTGGTGTATTGAAGGTTGTATATGTCAAGGATATTGAGAAAATTGTTAAAAGAAGAGTTTCAGATTGCTAGTGATTTAGTAAAGGTCATGAAGGTGTTTTGTTTTGTATGTTGAAGATCAGTTGTTTTGGATTAAATAGTTTTCTATTGAGTGTATCTAGTTCATCTACCGAAAGTTTCAGAGTTCCGGGTGAAGATTTAATTGTGCTATGAACAGTTATGTTCTTACAGTACTTCTGTGGGTTTTGTCAGTGTTCCTGAGTGAAGTTTATGTGTTTTTCATAATTTTTGTTGTTGTAGATGTTTCTTTGTTAGTTTTTATTGTTTTTGGATATTTCTAGACCGTGCTCTATCTTTGTGGTACGTCCACATTGATTGGTATGCTTGTAGTCAAATATTTTTCTCTATATGTTTGATTTTTCATGTTCTTGGTCCACATGATGGTTTTAGCGTGTTGTGGATCTTCGAGGTGAAATTAATTAAAGTATTTTTTGTGTTGGAGTTGTTAATTTGGGTCTCCACTATTTTGTGGCTGACCTTGGTGGATTCACATTGCAAATTTATTTGTAAAATTTGGGCCGACATTGAAAATATGTTTTATATTTTTGGCTGACAAAGTTGTTGATGTAATCTCATGTTGCAGATACATAAGATCGATAGTTTCATTGATTTAAAGTGTGCTCGGTGTGATCCTATGTGTGTATGTGTGAATATAATTCAATTTCAAAGCAGAGTGTGAAGAAGATTGAGTGAAGAGTGAAGAAGGTTTTTTGTGCTTAACTGGAACTATAATCAGGCTTGTGTAGAAGCTATTTTCTCATTTCACAAGTTAGATGGTTTTAATCCAAACCTTTCTTTGGATAGTGATTCCTTTGTTGTATTTGAGCAGTGAGCTCTAAGAAGTGTTCCTGAATGCATGTGCATTCCCATTATTCTTATACTTTTAACAGGGTATAATATTGTGGACTAACCCCCACTGTGGTTTTTCCCCTAACAGGGTTTCCACATAAAAATCTTGGTGTTCTCTGTGTTTTTGATGTGTTGATTTTTCATGGTTTATTATTCATTCATCAGATCTAAGATTAAGTTAAGTTTGAAATTTTTTAAATAATCTATGACAACTGATTCACCCCCCCTCTCAATTATTTTTCCTTGTTTTTCCAAAAGTTGGTATCAAAGCTAGTTCCTCCGAAGAAGTTTAAAAGCTTGAGGTGATCTGAGATGGAATCATACAAGGACAGTCCTAGATTTGATGGAAAAAACTACTCATTGTGGAAAGCTAGGATGGAGTGTCATATGAAGTGTATTGGTGAACCTTTCTAAAAAATTACAAAGAATCAATATGTTATTCCTTAGAATGGTCCTTCCACTGTTGATGAGGTTAAAGAGGCTGAGAATAATGTCAAGGCTATGGAAGCTTTGTTGAGTACTCTAACAGATTTGGAAATGACAAATGTGTTAGGTCTAAAGACAACTCATGAGATGTGGATGAAGTTGGAAATTTTTTATGAAGGAGATGCACACATGAAGATGGATAAGCTACATAGTTTGAAAGGAAAGTATGAAAATATGAAGATGGGTGAAGATGAAAATATTTCTACTTTCATGCAAAGAGTAAATGAACTAGTGATGGGTATCATATGTGTTTATGGTATCTTGGAGGAGGAAGAAATTGTGGCTAAGGTGCTCAGATCATTTCCTCCCTCCTACAAAGCAAAGGGTCATGCTATTGAAGAAACCAAATCATTGACGAATGTGACAAGGGATACACTAATTGGTAAACTTGTTGCCTTTGATTTGAGTGAATTTGGTGAATCTGTTTGCAAGACTAAAACAACATTTAAGGCTACTGTATCTATAAGAAATAAGCAAAGATATGATATGGGAGAGAATTCTAGAAAGACATTCAAGTATGAGGAATAAATGAAACAACTTGAAGATGAAGAAAGAGAAGTAGAAGAGTTGGAAGCACTGATTGTAAAGAAAGAAGGTAGAGGACAAGGTAAGTATAAAGGAAAGTTTCCTATCAAATGTTTTTCTTGCAGTAAAATAGGACATTTTGCATCAAGGTGTCCTCAAAGAGTCCCTAGATCTAAGCCTTACAAATCTAGATTCCAAAAGAAATGTTACTTTGCTGAAGAAGGAGTGACTGATGATGAGTCTGATAAAGATAATGGAAATGAAGATGGTTGGGTTTATATTTCTATCAAGGAAAATAGTCTAGCGGCTATTGAATATGCTAAAGTTGAGAAATCTCTTGTAGCCCAAATTGAACAAAATGATGAGTGGGTCATTGACAGTGGATGCTCACATCATATGATTGGTGACAAAAGTAAATTTGTAAGTCTAGAGAAGTATGATGGTGGGGTTGTGAGATTTGGAGATAAAAATACTTGTGTGATTCATGGCAGAGAATCTATTTGTCTTGGTCATAAGAATGACACTGATGATGTTTTTTATGTTAAAGGTGTTAGGTCTCAAAAACGTTGGTTTTAAACCACAAGATATTTCCAAACTCTTGATACATTTTTGGCTAACGTACAAGGCCAACTAATGAAATTGAACCTTCTACTCTTTAGGTTCTGCTAGACCTAGGTGGGTAAACCTATGTGAATGAAGCGGATTTGAACTGTGTGTTTATTCCCTAAGAAGTCTAACCACTATGGTAGTTTAAAGTGGAGAGATGTAGTCCAGTGCCTTGTTGGGTATACAAAGTCAAGTGAAAGTTTGAATGAGTAACTTCTATGTGGCATAAATTCTAATTGTTTGGCATAAAAATATTTTTTAATAGCTTGCATTAACATGCAAGAATATAATTACCAATTTCTTCTCAATGATCCAAATGATACTTCTAAATTACTATGTTTGACTTGAAGGGTTTAATCCTTACTTGAAAGAACCAACAAATTATACCAAATAGATGCAACAAATCTGCATTGATAAACTAATTATATACTTGATATATCAATTTAAATAATATAGAATTATCAACCTTGGAGAAAACTTAATAATATTTTTAATTAATTCAACAAACAACTGATACCAGAAATATGCCACAAAAATTAGATGAATTCCATTGATTCCTCCAAAGTTTTACATATACATCATAGTCTTTTGAAATGTACACACCATTCAAAATTATCTCTTTAATACTTCTCCCATTCACCTATATATTTTTTTCACTATGAAACAAATATAAATACATCAAAATTATGAGGGGACACGTCCCTTCAGAAATGTCTTTTGCTTAATAATAACAAACAATAATTAAACCAAAAATGAGGCTCTATTTAGCCATAAATGAACTCTTGAAAAATGGTCCAAGTAATCTTGTTGCTCATGAGTGTCAACATCTCCTAGTGCATTATGGATTGATATCTCCATTTTCACCATCTTTTCATTCAGTTTGTAGGCCTTGTCAAATGTTGAGTCTTTTCTTGTAGCCATTTCCAAAATATTTTGTAACATCAAATCACAATCCTCAATCCATTTAGCCTTTCCTTTCATTTCTCCTCCATCTTCAAGTAATTTTAGTAGTCCCTTTTTCATGGCATCAATTAATCCTTGTTCACCCCCCTACAATTCCTCTTGGAAGTCCCTATGTTTCTTTATTATATGGTTAACAGTATCAATATCTATATTGTTAGGAACATCCCTCTTATTCATTTCTTGGAACTCTCTTGGATTCAACCATCAATTCTCCTATGCTCTTGCCCCACATTGTAATTTTTTGAATGTGTTCCCCAAAGTTTGTTCAACCAAGTCATCAAGCTAGCCTACCTCTTTATAATCACTTCAAAAAGTGTATCATATTTACCCTGAGCATATGCATCTGATCCCTCCCATTGAATTTTTTTTTGAGATCTCTCACCATGAGTCACCTGCTTAGTGGATCCTAGTGTGATTCTCATCATATATTTCAAACAATCATTTCTCTAAGTATTCTTTCATTATTCATTTTGTACATTTTCTTCTCCTTAATTAATATTTGGATTTTGGCCTTATTCAACTTGGCCACATTGATGCCAATCTCTGTTGTAGCCATGGGATCAACTTCTCCAACTTTTAATGTCATAACATGCCCAAAAGATTTTTCAGTATCAATAATAACATATTTCTTGTGTGGTAGATACAAGGCCCATATCATTAGTGATCCCTCATCTGGATTATATTTGGATCCCGCGTATACCTCAGTTACCCCTTTAGGGCTAATTTTATGTGTGGAATTATTATTTTTCAAGAAACTATCAAAAACCAAATAAAAATTTAGATCCAACCCTAGAAAATTCATAACACCCGCATGCATCTTCCAACAACTTTATTCCTTTCTCAGGGGTCATATCGTCCATTTCTATTTCCACACTTGAATTTCACTTATTCAGTAATTGTCCTTCATTACTTCATGTTATATTGTCAATTGTCAACCTTATTGATTTTCCCTTTTGTTTGTATAAGAAAGCCTTGAGTTCTAGATAGTTCATAAATTCATCATTAGCCACAAATGATCTATATGCCAACAACCTTGTATTTGCATCTAAACTCTCTTCATCATCTGGTTCCCTAAGAGGACACTTGTATTCTTAAGTTCTTAGTCTGGAAATTTTGTCAATTTGGATTTGAGGTTTATCATCACTAGATTTATCCTCTCCAAAAGATAACAATTATGTATCTTCCAGTCCCCTATTTTATTTATTAACTACCCTTTCTGCTTCTTCTTCCTCGAAATTTTTGATTAAATCATCATATTGATAGGGTATATGATCATACCCACCTAAATTCACTTTATTCTTGAAAGAATGATTGTACCCTTCTGGATCAAAACCCTTTTGTGGTGGACCTCTCTTCATATTGTATTGCAATAATTTATCAAGAATCATATCATATCCATCTTTTGACAACATAGTGAAATCACCAAAGCAGAGTGTGTTGGGAATGAATGTTTATTTTCCAAAATCACATAGATTCATGACATTTGAATAATCCATCTTCCTCACAATCTCCAAATAATTATTTTTTTCAAGCACCGTTTTGGGCATAATAAAAGGTGTATCTTCAAATCCATATACTCTAATCATGGTTACATCTTCTAAAAAATACCAATCTCCCCAATTGTGGCTAATAGGCCCATTGAAGTCTTTGGGTCTGAGAAATATTTTTCTCATTAGATAATGAATATTCACAAGGATGATTGTAGAATCTGCACAATGGTTTGACAAAGTGTTCCTCAAAATGCACAAAACAAGAGTTGGAAAACCTGCTATCCCAGATAGCAGTCCATAGCTAAATTGGTAATAACTTTCCTTCCTTGTCAAACTGTGAAACCCTTAAATTTTTAGTCCACATCCCCAATTCTTTCCCATAATACAATATCATGTGCTAAAAGACTGAAAATGTTGGAAATGTAAAATGGGAGATCCATTTTTTATTGCCATCAATCCTGAATCAAGCCCTTTGAAGATACATGAGTCATAATAAAAAGGTCTAGATTTATGACATTGAACATCCGTTGCAATCACCATTGGTGCAATTTCCATTTATTTAGGGGCCTCCATCCCTAACACCTGTCATGTTGAAAAATATGTATATCTCATGTAGGGCTCGAACAAGTCAATATGAAATGGGCGCCCATCATTGTCTTCTAATGGGACTAAATTTCCATCCTTCTTAAGTATGTGTAATGGTAGCCTCCAACCCTTATATATGGTTTCCATCCTCTAGAACTCCTTCTCTAACTTTTCATGCACATTTTTTTCACTACATGCCCCTTCCAAGCTAAAAACCTTACATATTGTAGCCTCTGATATATGTATGAATGGCTTTCGTGATGGATCACATAGGGATTTGAGGTTTAGGCTATAGTGGGGAGCTAACAGTTTCACCAAATCTACATCCACAAACACATTTGGGAAGACTAACTTTCCTAGGTTGAATTTCCAAGGATTACACACTGGCTCAAAATGGTTTCTCTACTGGTAGTGAAAAATGAACAACTCATATCCCCTTATTGAGGTCCACACATCACCTATGTGCTTACATTTATCCTCCAATTTCTCTACCTCTACCTTAAGTTGTGCAAAGCACCTAGCTTTAGGTCCTAATTCAAGCAGCTAATCAATAAGGTCTTTATTTAGTTTCCTCTCAGCTACCTTTGGCTCATTCTCAGTTTCAATTTTCTACTTTTTCCTCTAGGGCGACTACTTTCTCCTTGTTTCCTACCCTTTAATTTTCCTAAGCTTGCACTTTCCATTTTATTTCCTTAAAATTATAGAATTGGAAAATGAAATTGTAGAGAACTCACAAGATTTATTTGAAGATCTTCGGAAAAAACTCTCTGGCCCTTCATTCGCTCTCTCATTTATCCCATTGTCAACTCTATAGAATTTCCTTCAATTATGCTTCTTAAATTCAAGGAATTATCTATGCTTTGTGTGTTTGTGCCACCATTAATGTTTTATCTTTGAGCATGAGTGTAGCAAGTTTTTGAAAATTCCCACTGTCACATCAAATGGTTATTTTGGCAAGACAATTTGAAACTCTGGGCGATCCTTTTATTTGAGTCAGGCCAATGTTCAATGAATACACTGTATGTCAAGGAGAAAACACATCATTCCTACTGATATTGAATGATGAATCCTTCGAATTCTTATAATTTTTGCCAAGTGTCACTCCAATGAACATTTTGATCTTTATCGACAAGAGAAAAAGTTTCCCTAATGTTATAAGTCTCCCCAATGTTCATTTCTTTCATTTTGAGTAAGTCAGCAAGACTCTCATTGATGTAACTTGAATTGGCATGACATAGAGAATCAAGAAGACATTTCAAACTTACTTTGATAGAATTTTTCTTGCTGATGCATTTCCTCATACTTCGTCGGTGAGACAGGATTGGTATCTCGCTGATGGTATTTCATCAGTGAGACATATATGCTCAGGATGACTTATAGATCTCACTCCGATAGTGTCTGTCTTTTTGATGAATTTCTTCATCAGTGATACCACAAGCTGTATCTTCTCGATATGCATCCTTCTATGAAAGTTGATCGGTGTGAAGGTCTTGAGCTGTCACCGATATGCTGAAAACACCTACATTGGAATGAAATAGCTTATGGATTGGAGGGACCTGCACCTACTCATGCCGGTATGAAGAGGGACTTCAAGATATCAAATGGTCAAAACTGATGTGATGACTGGTAATTATGATATGTAGAGGAGATTTTATCAATTTTACACTCAAAATATGGCTTTCTCTAGGAAATTTATAAGTGCAAATTACTATAAAATTTTGAAAATTTTATAGTTCCAACAGTGGCTCTGTCTGGTGATGAATGATTGTGAGATCATTGCAAGGATTCAGATCTCTGGAAGAGCAGACCAGACTTTTATGAAAATGGATTTCTACTGAAGATCGAGTGAAAAATGGATATGGAGATGGAAATAATCCTACGCTACTATACATGGATATAATTTTTGTTTTTAAATGAAGGAATTATAGGATTGTCCATGTATTGGCAATTCCTATTCCTTTTGATTTCCTAGACTATTGTGCATGGAGAATTTTTTTTTTAGAGGTTTTTCAAGAGTTTTCCATGCACTAGCAACCCTTAATCCTCGGTGTTTCTCAAGAGAAGAAATGCTTCAGAAACTTCCCATGTACAGGAAACAGGAAACTATTGTTCCTCACTAGACATGTTTTGAAAATAATATGAATCTTCACCTCATTTTCCATTGATAACGAAGGGCCCTAACCACAAGGCTTCATATTTTCCATGCTTACTCTTCTCCTGACATCTAGCATTCCACATCAATAGCAACTCATTCTCCTCAAATTTTCTATCCTTGGCCTTTTTATCAAATAGATATTTCATTTGTGATTGCAACTTCTCATTTTTCTTTTGAGTTGTTCTCCTTATTTCATTAAGTTCTACAAGTTGTTCCATTCTTTCCTCCATTGGCTCTGGAATGTCTACATCTTCCTAAAGGATAAAATTGTAAACTAGTAACAATTTTTGCAATGGCATCCTGGCTTGTGTCCCATATACTAGTTCAAATGGTGACTTTACAATTGCCTTCTTCACAGTGATCCTATCGACCCACACTACCATTCTTATCTTTGAGTCCCATGCCTTCTTGTTCCCATCTAACACCCTCCCTATAATCTTTAGAAGATTTTTATTACTAGAATCTGCTTGACCATTTGCTTGTGGGTCGTAAGGGCCTACATAATAGATAGTAATACCATATGTACTGCAAAAATATTTAAATTCATCAAACCTAAAATGCATCCCATTGTCTGTGATTAATCTCACTAGAGTTCTAAATCTGGTTATGATATTCTCCATTAGGAAATTTATTACCACCTCACTTTTTTCTTTCTTTGTTGGGATAGCCTCTACCCATTTAGTGAAGTAGTCAGTTACCACCAATATCCACTTATGTCCCCCACTTGACTTCTCTTGTATTTATCCAATAAAATCAATTCCCCATTGATGGAAAGGGGATTCTACTTGTAAAGGTCTGAGTGGAAGGGCTCCCTGATATTTCATATTTCTTGAGAACTTTTGGCAAGCTTCACACCTTCTTACATATGAAAAGGAATCATCAAATATCTAAGGCCAATAATAGTCTGCTTTGAGCATCTTGTGTGCAGTTTTTTTGGCAGAGTAGTGACCTCCACACACTCCTTCATGCGTCTCCCTCAAGACATGTCTAGCCTATGATTCATCTAGACACAATAATAACATTGCATCCTTGTTTTTTCTAAAATAGATCACCCTTTATTAACACATACTTAGATGCTTGCAGTTTCAAATTTCTTCTTTGGTTATCATTCAATCCCTCAGGGCACTTCATGTGCCTGAGATAATACACAATATTCGTGTACCAAGAAATATGTTCAATGCTTGCAACTGCATTCTAATCACCCTGTATATTGCAAATTTGATTTGCTTCAATGTTTGTCTTTGCCATTAGCTTGGCCAAACCCTATCCCCTCACTAACTTGGTAATCTAAATGTCCATATCGAATTCTTGGATTTTATTAATCCATCTGCATCTCTTCCCTATTACCTCTGTATGTACTAGAATATCTTTCACAACTACATGTGGGACATAGGAAATTAATTTGGCTCCAACAAGATATGGTTTGAAAGCCTTTGTTGCTTTGACCAATGCAAAAGATTGATTTTTGATGATGTCATACTTCAACTCTGATCCCTGCAGTGACTTGCTAAAAAAGGATATGGGTTGCTCATGACCCTCATCATTCTTTTGTAACATGATAGTTGCTATAGTGTGGAATGAGGCAAATGAAAATATTTGAAAAGGTTTGGAGAAATCGAGAGACTTAAGGATAGGGGCTTCTTTGATGGATTTTTTGATAGATATAAAGGCTTCAAAGGCTTATGCAATCCAGTCCATCTTTTCTCCCTTTTTCAACATTTTGGATATGGGTTTAACAATCTCAGCAAAGTTGGACACAAATCTCCTAACAAAGTTAATTTTCCCAAAAAATGATTGAATAGCTTTGATAGTCTTGGGAATGGGGATTTTATCTATGGCTTCTACCCTTTCATGATCTATTCTAATTCCTTCTTTTGACACAATATGCCATAAAATTTTAACCTCTATAACAACAAAGTGACATTTCTTTGGATTTAGACTAACACCATATTCCAAAGCTTTGATGAATATCTTCTCTAGGTGCTCCACATGATCTTCAGCCCTTTTTGAATAAACAGTAAGGTCATCTTGATTACTACCATTATAGCATTGATCAAATCTGCAAATTCCATGTCCATGGCCCTTTGGAAGGTCGCCCCTACATTTGTAAGAACAAATGGCATTCTCACATAAACATATGCCCCCCATGGAGTGGTAAAATTTGTTTTATATTGCTCAAATTCCTTAAATTTAACTTGATTGTAGCTAGAAAATCCATCCATCATGGACAACAATTCTAACCCTATCACTTTATGTAATATAGCTTCCAACTTGGGGAGAGGGCAATTATCTTTGAGGGAAGCAATGTTTAAATTCCTAAAGTCCACACACAGTCTAATATCCTCATTCTTCTTTCTTACTAGAACCAAGTTTGAGACCCATGTCAAATGTCTAATGGGCTTGATGATGCCTCCATCTCTGATTTTTGCCAATTCCTCCTACATTTTTGGTTCCAGAGTTGGGTTTATGGGCCTTTGCTTTTGTGTAAATGGTTTTTCATCTAGTTTCAGTGGGATCTCATGTTGAAACAAATCCTCACTATACACCTTGAGATCCTCATAGGACCATGTAAACACATGCTTGTATTTTCTCAACAATGCAACCAACATTCTCCTGATTGTTGGACTTATTTTCTTTCCAATATATACCCTTTTTGGTGCTAAATTCATCCCTAGATTGATTCCTTCAATATCCTCCCTCTTGAATGGTGTCTGCTTCATTAGAGATCAATCATTTCCATCATATACCCTTTCTAACACCACAAGTCCTTTGGGAAGCTTGTTGGTTGTAAGCTGCAAGAACTCCTTTCCAAATATAGTCTGCTTCCCATCTACTTCCTCCACAAAAGCATTGAAGTCAATCTCCTGGGCCTCATATTGATTTATGCAATGAAGAAACTTTATGAGGTTGGTAGCATCATTGAAAACCTGCTAGCTATATATATTGTCAAGGATAGTAGGTCTTGTTTTAAATTCAACTTGGGATACTCCAGCCAAGGTAATATCATCTCTTCTCAAGGCTATGTTAGCTAAAAAATCTTCCATTATGTTTTTTGACCTATCTATCCACTCAATGGAGAAAGAATCAAATAATTCAATTGTATCCCATACAACATTCCTATATTGTTTCAACCTTTTGTGTTTTGCAACATATTTTGACTTGATTTGTGAAACAACTAGCTCATAATCTCCCATAATAGTTAGCAATTTGATCTTATGTTTAACAACCATATTTAAACCAATTAACAAAGCCTCATATTCTACTACATTGTTAGTACACTAAAAATTTAGCATAAATGAATATTTGAATGTGATACCTTCTGGTGAGATAAAAACTACCCCACCCACATTTCCTTCTTGACTACATGCTCCATTGAAATACGTCTTCCAAAAACCATCATGATTCTTGGAAAAATGTTTGTCAATTGGATTAGTATTGACTAATTTGGGTTGAGAAGGCTCTATTATGAGGCTCCCTAGATCCACATCACAAAAACAGTTCAACCGATCTTGAGGAACAAAATCTACTATCTAGTTCATCCTTGGTTCTCTACATAATTTGACCTCTTCACCATTTATTGGTATTGTTGCATAAGATAGGTCGAATTGCACATTCCCTCCAACTGTTGTCATCCACTGCCTTAACAAAATCATCCCAAAATGAGGAGAAGTATCAATCACAATTATGTCTATATTATAGGTTGCTTGTGGATAAGCATCCAATTTCACTTCAACACCTTTCATTACTCCCACCACTAGGATAAGCCTGTTGTCCATAGTACAATATTTGCCACCATTGGTACCCACCCACATGCCAAGTTGTTTCATAACAACTACTAGCATAATATTAATTGCAACACCAGAATCTATCATACAGTTCCTCACTAGTTTGTTATTTATAAGCAATGTAGTGAAGAATGGTTGAACTTGTGGAGGATTTATCAGTGTATCTCCTAGACATACCTCAGGGATATTTATCTTTTCTTGCTTATTGCTGACCTTATTTGTCCCTCTATTTTCAATACTTGTGTTTTTATCATTCCCACTAGATATCAATTGAATGGAACTATCCCTATATTCCTTAATTTTCATCATTTCAAGCAATGGGATAGACATTTTTACTTGGGATGAAGCTTGTGTAAAGTCAAAAGAGGTACCTTCTGATTTTATCACCTTCTTTTGCTCCAATGACTCCCCTTTGCTTCCCTCTTTTTCTCTTTTATCTATATCATCATATTTTTGTCTATTTTTATGTAATTATTTGCTTTCTTCCTTCTGAACATACCTCTGAATATTTTTGTCAGGATGCTTTTTTTTTATTTTCTTTGGTGCCCCTTGTGTTTTGTCTTTCATAAATATCCCTCTTGGAACACCCTCATTTTCATTCACCATTTTGTTTCTCAGCCAATATTTGCTTTTGGCTTGTTCTAGTGCAGCGATGGTTAATTTCTTAATTTCTTCCTTAATTGGTCTCCTTATACTACATTTTCCTGACTGATATGGTGCACTAGGGGGGCATTGTTCATCATTGCTTTCATCATGATTAGAAAATACTTGTTGTTCTTCCATGTGAATGTTATATTTTTGGTGATTAACATCATACTCATAACCTTCTTCTTCTGAAGATGAATATCTCTCCTCAACAGGATGAAGGGTGTTGGAAGTTAATATATTGTATGATCTTCTCCATCATTATCTACTAGTCGGGTATGTGCAAGCTCATAATGGGCCAAAAAGTGGCAATATGATGGGTATTTATAGGGTATGTGGCTGACGACTTTTTTTAACCCAAAATTGATAAAATGAAAAGGGTTTTTAAAGGAGATTATCAACTTTCCACCAATATAAATTATGTTTTACTTTGAATTTAATAAATAATTATTATTTATTTTCTATTTAAATTATGACTAAAGTCTTGATTGATAGGATGATTGAAAAAAATCTATAGCTTTCAAATGGTATCACATTTTTGGAATCCAAAACATGCATCACATTCTATGCTTTTCATAATATAGGATTAAAAAAAGAAAAATTGAATTTAATGAAGTTTTTACCAAGTTAAGGTGGTCAGACATACGAATTTTTATATTTTTGAAAAGTTGTAATACAAATTTCATAATTAATTATTTACTTAGAAAAAAATTACAAAAAAATATGCATCACATCCGGACATGGGTCCTCTACTTATGCCTAAAATATGAATAAAAATATTATCATTTTATTGTGGTTAGGGTGGTCAGACAGACACCTACTTCTTATTTTTTCCCTGAAATTTAAGTACTATTGCATTGAAATTTCAAATTTTCACCAAATAGATTTTTCCTTTTTTAAAGTAAACCTAGTAGTTTAGAAACTACATTCAATTTTCTACAAATTCTATTCTTACATATTTTTGAACTAATAAAGATAACTTATTGAAATTTTTACATCAAGTTGCCTAACTCTGAGTTTTCTGAATTTTTTGCCACTTAAGGGCCTATTTTTTCCATGATGATCCTGCACATACCCAATCCCTCTTCTTCTTGAATCTCTAAGCTACAATACAGTGATCAAGGGAATGTGGTGCATCACAAAATTCACACCAAAGACTATTATTAGCCATAAACGTTCCTCTCTTCTTTAAAGGGCCAATAATTTCTTTGCTTCTAGGTCTATCAATCACGGGCTTTCCATCCTTCCAATTTGTATTGTAAGGCATGTCATTTAACCTCGGCCTCTCATTTCTATATGTATTTTCTTGCCTATGTTGATGATTGTTGAATTGTTGAGGGACCCTAGGATTATCTCTTTTAGCAATCATTCATGCATCCTTCCTATTGTTTCAATAGTTAGTGCTATTTTATGAGCTTCAGTTAGATTTTTGGGGCATCTATTTCTAAGCTCATACCTTGTCTTCGGATCAAATTCCTCTAGATAAATAATCATTGTTGCAGGGTCTTCCAACTTTGATCCATGTGGTATCTTATTTTTTAATTTGTTGAAGCTTCGATTAAAATCATAAATTGACTCATTCTGATGTTTTTGGATAGTTACTAATTCATGAAAGGAAAAGTATGGTGCATGTTGGTTCCCATACTGTTCAAGGAATTGATCATGAAAGTATTGAATGGAATCAATCGAAGCTATGGGAAATAGATTCTTCAGTTAGTGACATTAGAAATAGCCTCATCTAAATATCTTTTTACTGCATATCTAGATCTTGAATAAAATCATTGAAACTTCTTAAGTGTTTCTCAACAACAATTGCACTACTTCTTGCAAATTTCGAGACAAGGCCTCTCTAACTTCTATCCATAGGGTAACGATACAGTTGAAATCCTACTAGGTCAAATTATCTGATCATGGTTGTGTACTGCTAAGGGGGTGGGTTGTGAGGATGTTGTTATTGGTACAATGGATTGTTGTATTTTGTATGAGGTGGTGGCATATATTGTTGGCCATGAGGTGCTTGAGGATTTTGATGATGTGATGTATTTTTTGATGGAACATTTGGTTGTATGTATTCACTCCTTGTCTAATATTGTTGTGCTTTTGGTGGATTTGAAGGTCCTATGTTGTTATTTCCTTGCATGTGAGGTGGTACATACTTAGAAAGGTTAGTCGTCTGAGCATCAATTTGAGCTTTCTATAGTTTTAAATCTTGGAGCTCTTTTATTGTTTGGAGCCTCATCTATTCATATTCTAATTTTTCTCTTTGAAATTATTGTCTTTCAAATTCCAAGTGTGCATCTAGTTCCTGCTTAGTCATGAATTCATACTCTCCTTCAGGGGCTACATTATTAACAGGCTCATTCTGATTTCCTTCTATTCTATGATCATACTCCTATTGATTCTTGAATCTTTGAGCCTCAATTTCTACATTGAATTCCTCTTGTTTCTAAAGATCTAAGTTATAAAAAGGGTTCCTTTTCTCTTCAGGAGTGTGAGGTTCTCCAGCTGAACTATTTTTCCATGTATCATAATGATCATATGTCTCACAGTGTGGTTTTGATGTTTTGTCCTTATTTGTCATGCATATGTCATCATATACCTTCTTACACTTATCATCCTTATGTGGCCATTTATTGTTGCCATTATGACCTCCTTTGTATTGCGACCTACAATTCATGTTGCTTGTTGACTTGATGTTCTAATATGTACTTTTTTTTATCAGAGTCGCCACTCACTTTCTTACAAGTGAGAAAATGTTATAACTTCTTATTCCCAACAGAGTCTGTATAAGATTTTTGACTCTATGACAAAGAACCTAACTCTGAATTGACTCCCCAGTAGAGTCACCAAACTGTTAGGTCTCAAAAACGTAGGTTTGAAATCACAAGAGATTTCCAAACTCTTGATATGTTTTTGGCTAATGTATAAGGCCAGATAATGAATTTGAACCTTCTACTCTTTAGATTTTGCTAGACCTAGGAAGGTAAACCTATGTGAATGAAAAATATTTGAACTGTGTGTTTTCTCCCTAAGAAGTCTATCCACTATGGTAGTTTAAAGTGGAGAGATGTAGTCGGCTTGTTGGGTATACAGAGTCAAGTGAAAGTTTGAGATGAGTTACTTCTATCTGGCATAAATTCTAATTGTTTGGCATAAAAATATTTGTTTATAGCTTGTATAAACATGCAAGAATATAATTACCAAGTTCTTCTTAATGATCCAAATGATACTTCTAAATTAGTGTGTCTGACTTGAAGGGTTTAATCCTTACTTGAAAAGAACAATAAATCATACCACATAGATGCATCAAATGTGCACTGATAAACTGATTATATACTTGATATATCAATTTAAATAATATAGAATTATCAACCTTGGAGACAACTTAATAATATTTTTAATTAATCCAACAAACAATTGATACCAGAAATACCCCACAAAAATCAGATGACTTCCATTGATTCCTCCAAAGTTTTACACATGCATCATAGTCTTTTGAAATATAAACATCATTGAAAATTATCTTTTGTTTAGTAATCCTATTCACTTATATATGTTTATTCACTATGAAAAAGATATATATACATCAAATTTGTGAGGGGACACGTCCCTTCATAAATGTCTTTTGCTTAATAATAACAAAAAAAATTAAAACAAGAAATTAGGCTTTGTTTAGCAACAAATGAACTCTTAAAAAATGGTCCAATTAATCTTGTCGCTCATGAGTGTCAACATCTCCTAGTGCATTTTGGATTGATATCTCCATTTTCACCATCTTTTCATTCAGTTCATAGGCCTCGTCTAGCGTTGAGTCTTTTCTTGTAGCCATTTCCAAAATATTTTGTAACATCGACTCACAATCCTCAATCCATTTGGCCTTTCCTTTCATTTCTCCTCCATCTTCAAGTAATTTTGGTAGTCCTTTTTTCATGGCATCAATTAATCATTGTTCATCCCCTTGCAATTTCTCTTGGAAGTCCCTATATTTCTTTATTATATGGTTAGCAATATCAATAGCTATATTGTTAGGAACATCCATCTTATTTATTTCTTGGAACTTCTCTTGGATTCTACCATCAATTCTCCTATGTTCTTGCCCCACATTGTAATTTTTTGAATGTGTTCCCCAAAGTTTGTTCAACCAAGTCATCAAGTTGGCCTGCCTCTTTCTGATCATTCCAACAAGTGTATCATATTTACCCTGAGCATATGCATCTGATCCCTCCCATTGACCTTTTTTTTGAGAGCTCTCACCATGAATAAAATACATAGTAGATCCCAGTGTGATTCCCAGCATATCTTTCAGACGATCATTTTCTATAAGTATTCTTTCATTATTCATTTTGTACATTTCCTTCTCCTTAATTAACATTTGGATTTGGGCCTTATTCAATTTGGCCACATTGATGCCAATCTCTCTTGTAGCCATGGGATCAACTTCTCCAACTTTGAATTTCATAACATGCCCAAAATATTTTTTAGTATCAATAATAACAAATTTCTTGTTTGGCAGATACAGGGCCCATATCATTAGTGATCCCTCATCTGGATTATATTTGGATCCTGCGTATACCTCTGTTACCCCTTCAGGGCTAAGCATATTTGTGGAATTATTATTTTTCAAGAAACTATCAAAAACCAAAGCAGAATTTAGATCCAACCCTAGAAAAATCATAACACCCACATCTTCCAACAACTTTCTTTCTTTCTTAGGGGTCATATCCTCTAGTTCTCTTTCCACACTTGACTTTAAATTGTTCAGTAACTATCCTTCATTACTTGGTGTTATATTGTCTACTGTCTCCCTTATTATTTTCTCTTGTGTTTGTATACAAAAGCCTTGAATTTTGGAGAGTTCACAAATTCATCATCAACTATAAATGATCTATATGCCAATAGCCTTGTATCTACATATGAACTCTCTTTAGTGGCTGGTTCTCTAGGAGGACACTTGTATTCTTGAGTTCTCAATCTACAAATTTTATCAATTTGGATTTGAGGTCTATCATCACTAGATGTATCCTCTCTAGAAGATAACAATTATGCATCTTGCAATCCCTTGTTGTATTCATCAACTACCCTTTCTGCTTCTTCTTCCTCCAAATTTTTAATTAAATCATCATATTGATAGGGTATATGATCATACCCAGCTAAATTCACTTTATTCCTAACAAAATGAATGTACCTTTCTAGATCAAAACCCTTTTGTGGTGGACCTCTCTTCATATTGTATTGCAATAATTTATCAAGAATCATATCATATCCATCTTTTGAAAACATAGTGAAATCACCAAAGCATAGTGTGTTGGCCATGAATTCTTGTTCTCCAGAAGAACTTAGATTCATGAAATTTGAATAATCCATCTGCCTCATAATCTCCAAATAAGCAATTCTCTTAGGCACTAGTTCGGGTAGAATAAAAAGTGTATCTTCAAATCCATATACTCTAATCATGGTTGCATCTTCTAAACAATACCATTCAACCCAATTATGGCTAATAGGCCCATTAAAGTCTTTGGGTCTGAGAAATATTTTTATCTCATCAGATAATGAATATTCACAAGGATGATTGTAGAATCTATACAATGGTTTGACAAAGTGTTCCTCAAAATGCACAATTCAAGAGTTGAAAACCTGCTATCCCAGATAGCAGTCCATAGCTGAATTGGTAATAACTTTCATCTCGTTTCAAACTGTGAAACCCTTAAATTTTTAGGCCACATCACCAATGCTTTCCCATAATACAATATCATGTGTAAAAAGACTGAATAATGTTGGAAATGTAAAACAAGAGATCCATTTTTTATTGCCATCAATCCTAAATCAATCCCTTTTAAGATATACTAGGCATAATCAAAAGGTCTAGAATTATGACACTGAACATCCATTGCAATAACCATTGGCACAATTGGCATTTACTCAAGGGCCTCCATCCCTAACACCTGGCATGCTAAAATATATGTATATCCCGTGTAGGGCTCAAACAAGTGAATATGAAATGGGGGCCCATCATTTTCTTCTAATGGGATTGAATTTCCATCCTTCTTAAGCCTGTGTAATGGTAGCCTCCAACCCTTATATATGGTTTCCATCCTCCAGAACTCCTTCTCTAACTCTTCATGCACAATTTTTTCACTACATGCCCCTTCTAGGTTAAAAACCTCACATACTGTAGCCTATGATATATGTATGAATGGCTTTCCTGATGGATGACAGATGGCTTTGAGCTTTGGGCTATAGTGGGGAGCTAACAATTTCACCAATTCTACATCCACAAACACATTTGGGCAGACTAACTTTCCTAGGTTGAATTTCCAAAGGTTACACACTGGCTCAAAATTGTTTCTCCAATGGTAGTGAAAAATGAACTCATATCCCCTTATTGAGGTCCACACATCGTCTATGTTCTTACATTTATCCTCAAATTTCTCTACCTCTACCCTAAGTTGTGCATAGTGCCTAGCTTTAGGTCCTAAGCTAGGAAGGTAATCAATAAAGCCTTGATTTAGTTTGCTCTCAACTACATCTAGCTCATTCTCAGTTTCAATTTTCTGCTTTTTTCCTCTAGGGTGACTACTTTCTCCCTATTTCCTACCCTTTAATTTTTTTGAGCTTGCACTTTCCATTTTATTTCCTTAAAATTATAGAATTGGAAAATGAAATTGTAGAGAACTCACAAGATTTATTTGAAGATCTTCAGCTAAAAAATCCTCTGGCCCTTCATTCACTCTCCCATTTATCCCCCTGCCAACTTTATAGAATTTCCTTCAATTATGCTTCTTCAATTCAACGAATTATCTATGCTTTGTGTGTTCATTCCACCATTAATGTTTCAGCTCTGAGCACGAGTGTAGCAAGCTTTTTTTAATTTTCACTGCCACATCAAATGGTTATATCGATAAGACAATGTGAAACTCTAGGCAATCCTTTCATTTGAGTTAGGCCGATGGTCACTATATACATTGTAAGTCAGGGAGACAACACATCATTCCTACCGATATGAAATGGTGAATCCTTCAAATTCTTATCATTTTCACCAAGTTTCACTCTGACGAACCTTTTGATCTTTATTGGAAAGATAACAAGTGTCGCTGAGATATTTAAAAGTTTCCTCGATGTTATAAGAATCCCCAATGTTCATTTCTTTCATTTTGAGTAAGTCGGGAAGACTCTCACCAATGTAACTTCGATCAACGTGACATAGAGAATTGGGAAGTCATTTCAAACTTACTCCTATAGCATTTTTCTCACCGATGCATTTCCTCGTACTTCGTCGGTGAGACAGGGTGGGTATCTCACCGATGGTATTTCATCGGCGAGACATATATGCTCAGGATGACTTGTAGATCTCACTCCAATAGTGTCTATCTTGCCAATGAATTTATTCATCAATGAGACCATGAGTTGTATCTTCCTGATATGCATCCTCCTATGAAATCTGATTAGTGTGATAGTCTTGACCTCTCGCTGATATTCCTGAAACACATGCATTGGAATGAAATAGCTTATGAATTGAAGGGACCTACACCTACTCATGCGGATATGAAGAGGGACTTCAAGATATAAAATGGTCAAAACTAATGTGATCACTGGAAATTATGATATGAAGATGATATTTTATCAATTTTACACTCAAAATATGGCTTTCTTTGGGAAATTTATAAGTGCAAATTAGTATAAAATTTTGAAAATTTTATAGTTCCAAAAGAAGGCTTGAAACACAACCTGTTGAGTGTTAGACAGATGGTGGATAAGGATTATGATCTTTAGTTCAAAGATGGAAGATGCAAGATATTTGAAAGCTTTGGAAATGTAATTTTTTCATGTAAACAAACAAAAGGTAATATTTTTCACCTGAATGTTGCTAGTGAAAGTTTTCTAAATGCTCAAGTAGATGAAAGCTGGTTATGGCATAGAAGGTTGTGTCATGTGAATTTTGATAACATTTTCAAAATAAGTTCCACTCAAGTAGTAAGAGATCTACCTAAGCTAGTGAAGCCTGCTAGCACAATTTGCAAGGAGTGTCAGATGGGAAAATGGACTAGATTTTCTTTTTGGAGAAAAAAATAATTCAAATGGATTATTGGAGTTGATACATACTAATCTATGTGGTCCCTCTAGAGTTAGAAGTCTACATGGTTAAAGGTACTTTACGTTAATTATTAATGATTACTCTAAAATGATATGGGTTGCTTTCTTAAGAGAAAAATGTGAAGCATTAGAAAAGTTCAAAAGTTTCAAAAGCCATGGAAAAGAATGAGAAAGGTTTGAAAATTAAATTCTTAAGGTTATACAAATGTGGTGAGTTCACCTCGAGGGAGTTTAATTATTTTTGTGAACAGCATGGAATCAAAAGACAGTTATTTTCTCCCTAAACCCCTCAACAAAATGGAGTTGCAGAGAGGAAGAACATAACAGTTCTGGATGCTTCTAGAACAATGATGACTAAAGGAAATGTGCCTCACATCTATTGGAGTGAATTTGTAAGCACTATTGTGTACACTTTGAATTGGGTAAATGTAAATGGTAATTCTAGTAAGACTCCTTTTGAACTATGGTTTGGTTATAAGCCTACTGTTAGGTATTTCAAGATCTTTGGAAGAAAATGCTACATCAAGAGAGATGATGATATAGGAAATTTTGATTCAAGAAGAGATGAAGGAATATTTCTAGGTTACTCTACTAGAAGCAAGGCCTACTAGTGCTACAACAAAAGACTGATAAAAATGGTTGAGAGTGAAAATGTCAGAGTTGATGAAGATTCTACTAAATCATCTAGATATTGTGGATATGATTCAGATGAAGACAATACAAACAAAGGGAAGAATGTTCAAACAAAAAATAAACTTCAAATTGTGCCATATGTTCCATATCTTCCTTTTGTTCTAGTAAATTGAGGTAGTCAGGAAGCAGAGGCAAGTGCAAGTGCAAAAGAAAGAACAGAAGAATTAGAAGTTCGAGAGAATCCTAAAACTCCAAGGTCTATAAAGATAAATCATTCTGAAAATCAAATTATAGGAGACAAGAATAAAGGTGTGCAAACTAGAAGAAATATTATAGAAGAGTATTGCCTAATTTCAAAGATTGAACCTAAAGATGTAAATGAAGCTTGCAATGATGAACATTGGATGGAAGCTATGAAGGAAAAATTAATGTAGATTGAAAAGAATAATACATAGGTACTTGTTCCTAGACCTAAAGACAAAAATGTGATTGGTACTAAATGGATCTTTCAAAATAAGTTGAATGAACAAGGTGAAGTGGTTCAAAATAATGCAAGAATGGTATGTAAAGGGTATTCACAAATGGAAGGTATTTATTTTGAAGAAACCTTTTCCCCTATTGCCAAAATTGAAGCTGTAAGGTTTTTTCTTTCTTATGCTACATATAAGAACTATAAAGTCTATCAAATGGATATGAAGTCAACTTTTCTAAATGGTGAGCTAGAAGAAGTATAGATTGAACAACCAGATGGATTTCAAATAACTTATAAGGAAAACATGGTTTGTCAATTGAAGAAAGCTCTATATGGACTTAAGCAAGCCCCCAGAGCCTAGTATGCTAGACTAGACAAAGATTTATTGAAGCTTGGATTCAATAAAGGTACTGTTGACCACAACTTGTATTTCAAATTGGATCATGACAAAGAGTTAATTATTGAAGTCTTTGTTGATGACATTATTTTTGGAGGAGATGATAATCTATGTATGAAATTTGCTGATGAAATGAAGAATGAATTTGAGATTAGCATGATTGGAGAGATGAAGTTCTTTATGGGATTGCAAGTTACTCAGTTAGACAAAGGGATATTCATATCTAAGTCTAAATTTGTGAGAGAGCTACTAAATAAGTTTGGTATGGAAGACTCAAAACCTGTTGGTACTAGGTATGTGCAGGATCATGATGGGCCAAAAAGTGGCAATATGATGGGTATGTGGTTGACAACCTTTTTTTTACCCAAAATTGATGAAACGAAAAGGGTTTTTAAAGGAGATTCTCAACTTTCCCCCAATATAAATTATGTTTTACTTTTAATTTAATAAGTAATTATTATTCACTTTCTATTTGAATTACAACTAAAGTACTGATTGATAGGCTGATTGAAAAACATCTATAGCTTTCAAATGGTATCACATTTTTTGAATCCAAAACATGCATCACATTGTATGCTTCACATACTATAGGATTAAAAAAGAAAAATTGAATTTCATGAAGTTTTGACCAAGTTAAGGTGGTCGGACATATGAGTTTTAATATTCTTTAAAATTTATAATAAAAATCATAATTAATTATTTACTTAGAAAAAAATTACAAAAAAAATATGCACCACATCGAGCCATGAGTCCTCTACTTATATCTAAAATATTATAAAAAAATGTTATTATTTTATTATGGTTAGGGTGGTTAGACAAACACCTACTTCTTATTTTTTCCCTAAAATTTAAGTACTGCTACATTGAAATTTCAAATTTTTACAATATATATATATATATTTAAACAAACCTAGTAGTTTAGAAACTACATTCAATTTGCTACAAATTATATTCTTACATATTTTTGAAATAATATAGATAACTTATTCAAATTTTTACGTCAAGTTGCCTAACTCTAATTTTTCTAATTTTTTTGCCACTTAAGGGCATGATTTTTCCATGATGATCCTGCACATACCCTACTCCCATGGTAACTAGATGAAAATTAACATAGAATGATTATTATCCTAAGGTGAATCAAACAAGGTACAAATCAATGATTGGTGGATTGCTCTAATTAACTAAGGCTAGACCAGACATTATGAATGTTGTGTGTATGGTTGCTAGATATTAGTCTGATCCAAAAGAGTCTCATGTGACTACTATAAAAGAGAATATTTAGATATTTGAAAGGAACAATTGATTTTGGACTTTGGTATCCTAAGGATTATGATCTTACTTTGAATGCATATACTGATGTAGATTGGGTAGGAGATGTAGATGACAAGAAGAGTACTAGTGGTGGTGCCTTCTTCTTAGGGAAGAAGCTGGTGTCTTGGTTGAGCAAAAAGCAGAATTCCATTTCTCTATCTACTGTTGAGGCAGAGTATATTGTTGCTGCAAACAACTGTACTCAAGTGATGTGGATGAAACAGATGCTGAAAGATATCAAACTAGAATATAATGAACCTATTGCCATATACTGTGACAACTCAAGTGCAATTAACATATCAAAGAATCTGGTGCTACTCTCTAAGACCAAGCATATATCAATCAAGTTTCACTTTCTAAGGGAGAAAGTAAGTGAGAAAGAAGTCAAATTGGAGTATGTACCTACCAATGAGTAGATTGCAGATATTTTTACCAAGCCATTGCTGAAGGATACTTTTGAGTATCTCAGAGGGATGCTAGGGGTAATTACCCCTCCTGATATGAACTAGAGATGATTGATTTGCATCAATTCATGCATTTCATGATCATATTCTGATCTGAATTGATGTTTTCATGGCTGCTACTCAGGGGGAGTAGCCAAATGTGTAGATATGTGGTTCAGAGCATGTATGTGGAAAGATAATGCTTATCTTTTCCATTGATGTCAAAGGGGGAGAAGAGTAATGTGAAAAACTATTGATTATCAGAGGAGAAGAATCTTATAGGGAGAAGATCATGTAGAAGTGGTCAAGGAAGAAGAGTTAGAATCTAAGGAGTAAGTGTTGATTGAGAGTTGGGTTGATGGTGTTTTTCACATCATGTGTTGCCATCAATGCCAAAGGGGGAGATTGTTGGATGTTGTGGTTGTCTTTCTGATATGTGGTTTTCATTGATGTCAACACTATTAGCATTTGGTGTATTGAAGGTTGTATAAGTCAAGGATATTGAGAAAATTGTTAAAAGAAGAGTTTTAGTTTACCAATGGTTCAGTAAAGGTCATGAAGGTGTTTTGTTCTGTACATTGAAGATCAATTTTTTTGGATTCAATGGTGTTCTATTAAGTGTATCTAGTTCATCTACTAGAATTTTCAGAGGTTTGTGTGAAGATTTGATCATGCTATGAACAATTGTGCTTTGGTAGTATTTGTGTGGGTTTTGTCAGTGTTCCTAACTAAAGTTTATGTGTTTTTCATAATTGTTGTTGTATATGTTTCTCTATTAGTTCTTGTTGTTTGTGTATGTTTCTATATCATGATCTATCTTTGTGGTACGTCTACATTGATCGATGTGCTCATAGTCAAATATTTTTCTCTGTATGTTTGGTTTTTTATGTTCTTGGCTGACATGATGGTTGTAGTGTGTTGTGGATATTCAAGGTGAAATTAATTAAAGTATTTTTCTGTTGGAGTTGTTAATTTGGGTCTCCACTATGTTGTGGCCGACCTTGGTGGATTTACATTGCAAATTTATTTGTAAAATTTGGGCTAACATTGAAAATATGTTTTATATTTATGGCTAACAAAGTTGTTGATGTAATCTAATGTTGTAGAGACATAAGAGTGATTATTTCATCAGTGTAAAGTGTGCTTGGTGTGCTCCTATGTGTGTATGTGTGAATATCATTCAATTACAAAGTAGAGTGTGAAGAAGATTGAGCGAAGTGTGAAGAAGTTTGAGTGAAGAGTGAAGAAGGTTTTATGTGTTTAATTAGAATTGTAATTAGGCTTGTGTAGAAGCTATTTTCTCAGTTCACAAGTTGGATGGTTTTAATCCAAACCTTTCTTTAGACAGTGAGTCCTCTTTTGTATTTGAGCAATGAGCTCTAGGTAGTGTGCTTGAATGCATGTGCATTCCCATTGTTCTTATACTTTTAATAGGGTATAATATTGTGGACTAACCTCCATCGTGGTTTTCCCCCTAACAAGGTTTCCATGTAAAAATCTTGGTGTTCTCTATGTTTCTGATGTGTTGATTGTTCATGGTTTATTATTCATTCATCATATTTGAGATCAAGTTAAGTTTGAAAAAGTTTAAATATTCTATGACAACTGATTCACCACCCCTCTCAGTTGTCTATCCTTGTTTTTCCAACAAAACTATTATATCCTCCAAAAATGATATCATCAAAAAAGATTTCAACAATCAAATATTTATCATCATCAATCTTGAAATACAAATTACTATCAACAGTACCTTTATTGAATCCAAGATTCAACAATTACTTGTCCAATCTGGCATACCATGCTCTTGGGGCTTGCTTATGTCCATACAATTCTTTCTTGAATCAGCAAACCATATCTCCCTGATCAGTCAATTGAAATCCATCAGGTTACTCAACATACATTTTTTCTTCCAATTCACCATTTAAAAATGCTAACTTTGAATCTATCTGATAAACCCTATAGTTTATGTAAGTAGCATAAGCAATAAATAGTCTCACAACTTCAATCCTAGCAACAAGAGAAAAAGTTTCTTCAAAGTTAATTCCTTCCAACTAAGAATATCCTTTACACACTAGTCTTGCTTTGTTTCTAACAACTTCACCTTGCTCATTCAACTTTTTTCTAAAGACCCATTTAGTTCCAATTACATTTTTGTCCTTAGGTCTAGGAACGAGAATCCATGTATTATTCTTCTCAATTTTTTTGAGTACTTCTTTCATTGCTTCCACCCAATGTTCATCTTTACATGCTTCATTGACACTATTAGGCTTAGTCTTTGAAATCAAACAATACTCTTCTATGATTTTTCTCCTAATATGAACACCTTTGTTCTTATCACCTATAATTTGATCTTTTGAATGATTTAGTCTTACATACCTTGGATTCATAGGATGTTCTTGAATTTATGGATCTTGTGATCTCTCTTATACACTTTCACTAGTTCCTATTATTTTCTTGATTCACCGAAATGATCTGGACTTGATTTTGAGTCTGAACTTTCTTTCATGTGACCAAACTGTTATTTTGGTCATCTAAATCATATTCATAGGTTTTGGATGGTCTAGCTATGTCTTCATCAACCTTGACATTTTCACTTTCAACTACCTTCCTCAATCTTTTGTTGTAGCACCAGTAGGCATTTCTCTTAGTAGAATAACCAAGAAAGATTCCTTCATCACTTCTAGCATCAAAATTTCCTATATCTTCATCTATTCTGATATAACCTTTACTCCCAAATATTTTGAAATATCTAATTGTAGGCTTGCAACCAAACCATAGCTCAAAAGGGGTCTTATAGTGTCACCTTTGACTTGTACCAAGTTGAGAATGTAAAAAGCAATACTCACAACTTCTCTCCAATAGATATGAGGAACATTTCCTTCCAACATCATAGTCCCAACAACATCTTGAATTGTCATGTTCTTGCTTTCCACAACTCCATTTTGTTGAGGGGTTTGCGGTGAAGATAATTGTCTCTTTATCCCATGCACTTCACAAAAATAATTAAAATCACGAGAAGTGAATTCACCACCTCTATTTGATCTCAAACATTTAATCTTTAGACCTATCCCTATCTCAACCATAGCCTTAAAGATCTTGAACTTCTCCAGAGCTTTATATTTCTCCCTTAAGAAAGTAACCCACATCAATCTAGAGTAATCATCAATAAGTAACATGAAGTACCTATCTCCTTGTAAACTTCTGACTCTAGAAGAACCACATAAATCGGTATGAACAAGCTCCAACATTTCATTTGAACAATGTTTTTTGCTCCGAAATTAAATTCTAGTTTTCTTCCCTAACTGACATTCCTTGCATATAGTATTAGTAGGCTTTACCAACTTAGGAAGATCTCTCATTGCCTGAGTAGAACTTATCTTGATAATATTGTCAAATTTTACATGACAGATTCTCCTATGCCACAACCAACTTTGATCAACTTGAGCAATTGGGAAAATTTTACAAGTAGCATTCAAGTGAAAGATGTTACCTTTTTTTTTTGTTCTTGAAGCAATCCCATTTCTCGAATTCCCCAATATTCTACACTTTCCATCCTTGAATTGAAGATTGTATCCCTTTTCAACCATTTGTTCGACACTTAAGAGATTATGATTCAAACCTTCCACATAGAGAACATCATCAGTATTATTCTTACCATCAAGAGAAATACATCCTCTGCCATTGATTACACTAGCTTTGTCATTACCAAATCTTACAACACCACCATCATACTTTTCCAAGCTCACAAATTTTCTTTTATCACCTATCATGTGATGAGAGCATCCTTTGTCAATTACCCATTCATCTTTCTCTTCAACTCTGGCTGCTAGAGCTTTCTCCACATTTGACCAGCTAATAGATTTAGTAGGTGCAAGACCATTTTACTTAATAGCAATAAATACCCATCTGTATTCACTTGCATTCCCTTGATCAGATTCATCATCTATCACACCTTCATTAGCAACATAATAAAACTTTCTTTGAAATCTAGGCTTGTTACGTCTTGGATTATGGACTCTTTCTAGACACCTTGATGCAAAATGACCTATCTTATTGCAAGAAAAACATTTAATAGGTAATTTTCCTTTATACTTGCCTTCTCCTCTAGCTTCCCTTTCAAAAATAAGTGCTTCAAGCTCCTCTAGCTTTCTCTCCTCTTCTTCAAACTCTCTCATTTCCTCCTCATACTTGAATACCTTTCTAGAAGAACTTTCTCCTAGATCATATCTTTGTTTATCTCTTCTGAATGTAGTGACTTTCAATGCAAATTCTATCTTAGGAAGAGCATCACCAAATTTACTCAACTAAAAAGTTGTAAGCTTACCAATTAACATGTCTTTGGTTACATTTGTTACAGTCTAGAGCTCCTCAATAGTAGTAGCTTTGACTTTGTATGCAACAAGCAAGGATCTAAGCACTTTAGCAACAATCTTTGATTCTTTTAATCATCCACCAACACATATGATACCACACACAAGTGCATTCACTCTTTGCATGAAAGAAGTAATGTTCTCATCATCACCCATTCTCAACATTTCATATTTCCTTTTCAAACTTAGCAATCTTCAGATTTGCATCCCCTTCATACAAAGTTTCCAACTTTTTCCATATCTCATAAGCACTCATTAGATCCATAACATTTGTCATCTCAGAATTAGTCAAAGCACTCAACAATGCTTCCTTAGCCTTGATATTGTACTCAGCTTCCTTAATCTCATTTGCAGTAGAAGGACCATTATGTGGAATGATATACCTATTCTTTGTAATTTTCTAGTAGGGTTCACCAATGCATCTCATATGACACTCCATTCAAGCCTTCCATAGAGAATAATTTGTTCCATCAAATCTCGGACTATCCTTCTTGTATGTTGCCATCCCAGATTACTTCAAGCTATTTAAATTCTTCCAAGGAACCTTCTCTGATACCAATTTTTGGCAACACAAGGGAAGACAAATAAGAGGGGGGTGAATCAGTTGCCACAAAATTTCAAACTTATCAAACTTATTAAGCTTATTCTCTAATTTGATCAAAAACCATGAAAGCATAAATCAACAACCCATCAGAAACACACAAAACACCAAGATTTTCTACATGGAAACCCTATTAGGAGAAAAACCATGGTGGAGGTCAGTCCACAAGATTATACCCTGTTAAAAGTATAAAGAATAATATGGGGAATGCACATGCATTCAGGCACACTACCTAGAGCTCACTTCTCAATTATAAAAGGAAGACTCACTATCTTAAAAAGGTATTTGGATTACATCCACATGATTTTGAACTGATAAAATAGCATCTACTAATGTTGTTGGAAATACAAGGGAAAACAATTGAGAGGGGGGGTGAATCAACTGTCACAAAAATTCAAAACTTATTCCACTTATTAACCTCATTCTCTAATCTGATTATTAACCATGAGAAAATAAATCATAAACACATCATAAACACACATAATAAGAATATTTTTTATGTGGAAACCTTGTTAGGGGAAAAACCACGGTGGAGGTCAGTCCACAAGATTATACCTTGTTAAAAGTATAATGAAAATGAAATATGGGGAATGCACATGCATTCAGGCACACTACCTAGAGCTCACTACTCAATTACAAAGGAAGAAACACACACTCATACAAAGAGATTCAGATTACATCCATCTGAATTTGAAACTGAGAAAATAGCATCTACTAATGCCTGATTACAGTTCCAATTAAGCACATGAACACATCATCACTCTTCTTCACTCTTCTTCACACTCTACTCTACCTTTGAATGATTTAGAAAATTATTCATGCACACACACAAAAGCACACCTTTTTCACACTTAAATTCAAATAAACAATCGCTCTTATATATCTGCAACATGAAATTTCATCGCTACATGTTGGCCAGAAAGAAATAAGAAATAATAAAATGAATAGAAACTGTCAGACCAAAACATTAAAGATTATCAATGCGAGTCAACCAAGGTTGGCCACAACTTAGTGAGGACCCAAATCAACATCTCCAGAATGAAGACACTTCAATTAATTTCTCCTCAAAGGTCCACAACATGCTACAAACACTATGTAAACCAAGAATAAGAAAAACATGAACACGCAAGAGAAAATCGCCAACCACAATTACAACAATCAATGCGGATGTGCAAAAAAGGTAGAGAATGATATAGAAATATCCACAAACATTATGAATCACAAGAGAAGCATAAAAACAACTGAACTAACTGAAATGGCATTATCTTCAATCAGGAACACCAACTAAAGAAACATAAAAACTAACTGAATGGAAATCTTCATAACCCAATCAAATCTTCATGCGGATCTCTGAAACTTAACGTGGATCAAATAGACACACTTAGAACAAACCCTTTAGTCCACAACCTCTGATCAACAACATACAGTTCAATAACCACCATACTAAACTACACTTCACCACTGACAACCTAGAACTCATTTATTACATTTTTCTCAATATCCTTGACATATATAGCTTCAAATACATTTATGCTAATAGTTTTGACATCAATGACAACCACATATCATCAAAAAAACCACAACATCCAACAATATCCCCATTTGGAATTGATGGAAACACATGATGTGTAAAACACCATCAACACAACTAACTCCTACTTAGGTTTTAACTCATCTTCTCCTCAACACTTTCACATAATGTTTCTCCCCATAAGGATCTCTCCTCAGATAATCACTAGTTTTTCACATGACTCTTCTCCCCCTTTGACATCAATGAAAAAGTTATCTAAGCTCTGAACCGCATATCTAAATTTTTGAACATCTGACTACTCCCCCTAAGTAGTAGCCACCACAACATCAATCTGAGACAAGCTATGACTGTGAAATGCATAGACTTATGCAATGCAATGCATCCTTAGTTTTGATTAGGAGGGGTAATTACCCCTAAATTCCCTCTGAGATACTCAAAAGTATCCTTAAGCAATAGCTTGGTAAAGATTTTTGCAATCTGCTCCTTAGTAGGCACATACTCCAATCTAAGTTCCTTTTCACTTACCTTCTCCCTCAAAAAGTGAAACTTGATAGATATATGATTTATTTTTGAATGCAACACCAAATTCTTGGAAATTTTAATAGCACTTGAGTTATCATAGAATATAGAAATAGGATCATCGTATATAATTTTGATATCCTTCAACATCTATTTCATCCACAAGACTTGAGTACAATTATTAGCAACAACAATGTATCCAGCCTCTATAGTAGACAAGGAAATGGCATTTTGCTTGTTGCTTAACCATGAAATTAGCTTCTTACCCAAGAAAAATACTCCACCACTAGTACTTTTTCTATCACTCACATCTCCTACCCAATCAACATCAGTAAAGGCATTCAAAGTAAGATCATAATCTTTAGGATACCATAGGCCAAGATCAATAGTTCCCTTTAAGTATCTAAAAAATATCTTCACAATAGTCACATGAGATTGTTTTGGATTAGCTTGAAATGTTGTAACAATACATACAACATTCATGATATCAGGCATAGTTTGAGTTATGTATAGCAATCCACCATTCATTGACATGTATCTTGTTTGATTTTCTTTCAAAGAATCATCTTCTATTTTCAACTTGCATCCGGTCACCATGTGTGTACCAATTGTCTTTGAATCTTCCATACCAAAATTCTTCAGCAATTCCTTCAGATTCTTAGATTGAGATAAAAATCCCTTTATCTAACTGAGTAATTTTCAATCCCAAAAATAATTTCATCTCACCTATCATAGAAATCTCAAATTCATTTTGCATCTCATTAGAAAACTTCATGCACAAAGCATCATCTCCTCAAAAAATAATATCACCAACAAAGACTTCAACAATCAAATCTTTATCATCATTCTTGAAATATGGATTACTATCAGCAGTACCTTTGTTAAATCCAAGCTTCAACAAATACTTTTCCAAGCTTGCATACCATGCTCTAAGGGCTTGCCTGAGTCAATACAATGCTTTCTTCAACTGACACACCATATCTTCTTTATCAATAAACTAGAATCCATCAGGTTGCTCAACATACACTTCTTCCAATTCACCATTTAGAAAAGTTGATTTTACATCCATTTGATAAAATTTGTAGTTCTTGTGAGCAACATAGGCAAGAAATAATCTTAATACAACTTCAATTCTAGCAACAGGGGCAAAGGTCTCTTCAAAATCAATTCCTTCCATTTGTGAATATCCTTTACATAACAGTCTTGCTTTGTTTCTAACCACTTCACCTTGCTCATTTAGTTTGTTTCTAAAGACCCATTTGGTTCCAATGACATTCTTATCCTTAGGTCTAGGAACAAGAATCCATGTATCATTCTTTTCAATATATTTTAACTCTTCTTTCATTGCTTCAATCTAATGCCCATCTTTACATGCTTCATTCACACTAGTCGGCTTAGTCTTTGAAATCAAGCAACAATATTCTACAATCTTTCTCCTAGTTTGGACACCTTTGTTCGTATCATCTATAATCTGATCTTTTGAATGACTCAATCTTACATACCTTAGAGTCTTCTTAGGATTCTCTTCAACTATAGGCTCTTCTAATCTTTGTTCTTCTCTTTCACCAGTTTCTTCTTCTTTATTTTCTTGATTTACTAGATTGATTTGCACTTGATTTGTAGTCTAAACTTGCTTTCCTTTGTTTTTATTGTCATCCTGATCATCAGAGTCATATCCATAGGTTCTGGATAGTGTACCAAATTCTTCATCAACCTTAACATTTGCACTTTCAACCATTTTCTTCAATATTTTATTGTAACACTGGTAGGCCTTACTTTTAGGAGCATAACCTAGGAAGATACCTTCATCACTCCTAACATCAAACTTTCCTATGTCTTCATCTCTCTTCATATAACATCTTCCAAATATATTGAAGTATTTAATAGTAGGCATTTGGGTATGTGCAGGATCATGATGGCCCAAAAAGTGGCAATATGATGGGTATGTGGCTGACGACTATCTTTTTACCCAAAATCGATGAAACAAAAAGGGTTTTTAAAGGAGATTCTTAGCTTTCCACCGATATAAATTATGTTTTACTTTGAATTTAATAAGTAATTATTATTCATTTTCTATTCAAATTATGACTAAAGTCCTAATTGATAGGCTGATTGAAAAACATCTATAGCTTTCAAACGGTATCACATTTTTTGAATCCAAAACATGTGTCACATTCTATGCTTCACATACTATAGGATTAAAAAAAAATTGAATTTCATGAAGTTTTGACCAAGTTAAGGTGGTTAGACATATGAGTTTTTATAGTTTTAAAAGTTGTAATAAAAATTCATAATTAATTATTTACTTTAAAAAAAATTACAAAAAAATATGCATCACATTGGGGCATGAGTCCTCTACTTATAACTAAAATATTATAATAAAATATTATCATTTTATTGTGGTTAGGGTGGTCAGATAGACACCTACTTCTTCTTTTGCCACGAAATTTAAGTACCACTACATTGAAATTTCAAATTTTCACCAAATAGATTTTTTTTTTTTAAACAAACCTAGTAGTTTAGAAACTACATTCAATTTTCTACAAATTCTATTCTTACATATTTTTGAAATAATATAGATAACTTATTCAAATTTTTACGTCAAGTTTCCTAACTCTAATTTTTCTAAATTTTTTGCCACTTAAGGGCCTATTTTTTCCATGATGATCCTGCACATACCCTTTTGACCAGTCCATAGCTCAAAAGGGGTCTACCAATATCACCTTTGATTTGTACCTAGATGAGTGTGTACACAACAGTATTGACGACTTCTCTCCAATAGATATGAGGAAAATTTCCTTCCAGCATCATAGTTCTAGCAACATCTTCAATTGTTATGTTCTTCCTTTCCTCAACTCCATTTTTTTGAGGGATTCGCAATGCAGATAATTGTCTCTTTATTTCATGTTCTTCACAAAAAATATTAAATTCACCAGAAATTCAATTCACCACCTCTATATGATCTTAGACATTTAATCTTCAAACCTGTCTCTGTCACAACCATAGCTTTAAAGATCTTGAACTTTTCCAGTGCTTTAGATTTCTCCCTTAAGAAAGTAACCCATACCATTATAGAATAATCATCAATGAGTAACATGAAATACATGTAACCCTGTAAACTTCTGACCTTAGAGGGACCACACAGATCGGTATGCACAAACTCTAACAATTCATTTAAACAATTATTTTTACTCTGAAATGAAATCCTAGTTTTCTTTCCCAATTGACACTCCTTGCATATTGTATTGGTAGGTTTGACCAACTTAGGTAGATCTCTCATAGCCTTAGTGGAACTTATCTTGACAATATTATCAAAGTTAGCATGACACAACCTCCTATGCCATAACCAAATTTCATCAACTTGAGAAATCAAACAACTTTTACTAGTAGCACTCAAGTGAAAGATATTACCTTTTGTTTTTGTACCTGATACAATTTCATTTTTGAAACTTAATATTCCACACTTTTCATCCTTGAGCTGAAGATTGTATCCCTTATCAACCATTTGACCAACACTCAAAAGACTATGCTTCAATCCTTCCACATATAGAACATCATCAGTATTACGCTTGCCATCAAGAGAAATGCATCCTCTTCCATGGATCACACCAGTAGTATTATCACCAAATCTCACAACACCACCATCATAATTTTCCATGCTTACAAACTCAATTTTGTCTCCTATCTTAGGATGTGAACGTCCACTATCAATTACCCATTCATCTTTTTCTTCAACTCAAGTAGCCAGGGCTTTCTCCTCATTTGTACAACTAGCAGATTTAGTAGATACATGATTATTTTCCTTGATATCAATAAATACCCATTCACCATCATATCTATTTCCTTTATCAAATTCATCATCTTCCACGCCTTCATCAACAACATAGTAAAACTTCTTCTAAAATCTATGCTTGTTATGTCTTGGTTTAGCAGCTCTTTCCAGACACTTTGATGCAAAATGACCTATCTTATTGCAAGAAAAGAATTTAAGAGGTAATTTTCCTTCATACTTACCTTTTCCTCTCGATAATATTTTGACAATAAGTGCTTCCAGCTCTTCCAGCTCTCTTTCTTCTTCTTCAATCTATTTGATTTCATCCTCATACTTGAATTTCTTTCTAGATGAACTCTCACCTGGATCATATCTCTTTCTATCTCTTCTAGAAGTAGTAGTCTTAAATGCAGATTCAACCTTGGGAAGGGTATCACCAAATTCACTCAACTCAAAAGCAATCAACTTACCAACCAATGTATCTCTGGTTATGTTTGTTACAATTTGGAGCTCTTCAATAGCACTAGCTTTGACTTTGTAAGAATCGGGTATGGATCTAAGCAATTTAGCAACAATCTCAGATTCATCTATCTTTCCAACAACACATCTAATACCACACACAAGTTCATTCACTCTTTGCATGAAAGTATTAATGTTCTCATCATCACTCATTCTCAACCTTTCATATTTCCCTTTCAAACTCTGCAACTTAGCAATCTTCACATTAGCATCACCTTCATACAAGGTTTCCAACTTTTTCCAGATCTCATAAGCAGTCTTCAGATCCATAAAAATTTTCATCTCAGAATCGGTCAAAGCACTCAACAAAGATTCCTTAGCCCAAATATTATACTCAACATCTTTGATCTCAACAAAAGTAGTAGGACCATTCTATGGAATAATATACATATTACTTGTAATGCTCCAGTAGGGTTCACCAATGCATCTCAGATGGCACTCCATTCGAGTCTTCCACAAAGAATAATTTGTTCCATCAAATCTCTAACTATCCTTCTTGTAACTTGCCATCCCGGATCACCTTAAGCTATTAAAATTCTTCCAAGGAACCTGCTCTGATACCAATTGTTGGCAATACAAGGGTAGACAACTTAGAGGGGGGGTGAATTAGTTGTCACAAAAATTCAAAACTTATTCAAATTATTTTAACCTTATTCTATAATCTTATTATTAACCATGAAAACATAAATCATCAACACATCAGAAACACACATAACACCAAGTTTTTTTATGTGGAAACCCTTTTAGGGGAACAATCAAAATGGAGGTCAGTCCACAAGATTATACCCTATTTAAAGTATAATGAAAATGAAATATGGGGAATGCACATGCATTCAACCACACTTCCTAGAGCTCACTGCTCAATTAAAAAGGAAGACACACTGTCTTACGAAGAGATTTAGATTAAAGCCATCTAGATTTTGAACTGAGAAAATAGCATCTACTAATGCCTGATTATAGTTCCAATTAAGCACATGAACACTTCTTCACTCTTCTTCACTCTTCTTCACACTTCTTCACAATTCTTGACACTCTGCTCTATCTTCAAATGATTTATAACATTATTCATGCACACACACAAAATCACACCTTTTTTACACTTAAATTTGAATAAATAATCACTCCTATATATCCACAATATCAAATTTCATCACTACAAGTCATCCGCAAAGAAATAATAAAATAAATATAAGCTGTCGGCCCAAAACATTAAAGATTATCAATGGGAATCAACCAAGGTCAGCCACAACTTAGAGAGGACCCAAATCAACATCTCCAGCATGAAGAAACTTCAATTAATTTCTCCTCAAAGATCCACAACATGCTACAAACACTATGCCTTCCAAGAACAAGAAAAACATGAACACGCAAGAGAAAATTGCCAACCACTATGACAACGATCAATGTAGATGTGAAAAAAACATAGAGCATGATCTAGAAACATCCACAAGCATCACTAATCACAAGAGAAGCATCCACAAAAACTAAACTAACTGAAATAGCATCATCTTCAATCAAGAACACCAACTGAAGAAACATAAAAGCTATCTGAATGGAAATCTTTATAACTTGATCAAATCTTCATGCGGATCTCTGAAACCTGACATGGATAAACTAGATACAATCAGAAACAAACCCTTTAATGCATAACCTCTGGTCAACAATGTACAAAAACAACCACCATACTGAACTTCACTTCACCACTGACACCTTGGAACTCATTTATTACAATTTTCTCAATATCCTCAACATATACATCTTCAAATACATTTATGATAATAGTGTTGACATCAATGGACACCATATATCATCAACACAACCACAACATCCAAAAAATGCCTAATTATAGTTTCGATTAAGCAGATGAACACTTCTTCACACTCTGCTCACTCTTCTTCACACCCTGCTTCTACCTTCGAATGATCTAAAAATTATTTGCACACATGACTCACACACTTTGCATACTCATGTGTTCAAATGGTAAAACCATTGCTCATATATATCTACAATAATAAATTACATCGCTACATGTTAGCCTCAACAAAATAATAAAATGAATACACACTATCGGCCCCAAAAAAAATGATTTTCAATGTGAATCAACCAAGGTTGGCCACAACATAGTGAAGAACCAAAATAAAATATGAAAATATGAAAATAATTCAGATAATTATTCCTTGAAGATCCACAACATGCTACAACACCCTATTGGCCAAGAACATGAAGAACATGAACATGAAAAAGAAAAATCTCTAATCGCAAGCACAACAATCAATGCAGATGTGCAACATAGATAGAGAATGATCTAGAAACATCCAAAAACATCATGAATCACCAGAGAAGCATTTGCAGCAATTGAACTTGCTAGAATCACATCATCTTCATTCAGGAACACTAATTGAAGCAACAAAATAATTGATAGAACACAACTGCTCATAATTCGATCAAATCTTCACATGGATCTCTAAAACTTAATGTGGATAAACTAGATATACTTGAAAAGAAACCCTTTAATCCACAACCTCTAATCATCAACGTACTAAGCTCACCAACTGGCTTCACTTCACTTCACCACTGACAACCTGCTACTTACTTTATTACAATTTTCTCAATATCCTCGACATATACAAATTCTGAGACATTAATGCCAATAGTATTGATATTAGTGACAACCACATATTAGCAACACAACCAAAAAATCCAACACAAAATCATTTGCCCCACCCTTGCTTCTCTTCAAAGATCACCTAGCAAGCTAGAAAAGAGAAAGAACAAGACCAAGGCTACTAAAGAGTGGTTCTGATGAGTGATCTACAAGTTCTAGGAAGTACAAAAGTAGCTCGAGGGTACTGAAAGAATCTATAACAATTTGACCGAGCTACATAGGATTACATACCCTAAACTTGAGGCTATCCACAAGATTCTCAAAAGAACATGGGAGAAGGAGCTGGCCATAGTGAAGGATGATCATTGGCTCATCAAGACATGGAAAATGGGCCTAGACCATAGAAGAGAAGTCTTGGAGTAGGTGTTCCATGAATTAGAGCTTGAATTGGAGTGAATCAAAGAAAATAGGGTAGATTGTGAAGAATATCTAAAGATCATGATGAATTATGACATGCGAGCCATCGAACTAGACCCCAAAAATATTAGGTCATATTTTCATAAGAAAATGGAGAACAAGGCCATAGACTCACTAAAGCCAGACTTTATGGACTTTACTACCCAAGCCTTCACCCAATTAGAGCAAGTGATCAAGAACACGAAATTTTACAAAGAATTGAGAGTTGATCACTAGCAAGGCCAAGAAACTATCCTCCCAAGTGCTCCAATCAGATATAATAGAGTAGGATAAACTTCAGGCAATAATAGGAAAAATTGTGGAATACGCCACTGTCTAGAAAAATCAAAGAAAACTAATCATAGATGATGAGTTCCTCACAATGTAGCTACAGTCAAAAGGGAAAATCACTATAGGACAAAAGTGTTATAGTGACATGGCACTAGAGGACAAAACAAAAAAAAGACAAAGAATGTATTTTTAAATTGTAAAATATTGAGGGTAGGTGAAACCCTAATTCATAGTGAATCTTGGCCACACAATGAAATTAAATCTTGGCTATTCATTTTTCTTTTCAAAAATTATAAATAGGGGGTCTCCTCTAATTTTCAAAGAGAGAGTTGAGTTGTTGTAAATACATGTTGCTGAAATTGTAATAGAAATTCATTTCTTTTCAGTGGATTCTTGAGTTTCCTTCATGTTTGATGATTCATCTCCTCATAGTTGATAGATTTGAGCAGATTTAATTTATTTTTTTGTGTATTTTTTATGTTTTAAGTAGATTACTAAATGTTATTCATTGGTGTTGAAGGATACTATTGTGTTGATGCCCTTTCTCGTTCATTCTTTTTGTTGTTTGTTGATGATTAATAGTAGTGCAAAGCTAGTTTGAAAATAGATTCATTGTTGTACTTAAATTTCATCTCTTATTCATGCTTCATGGTGAATGAACAGTTGAAAATCTGTAGACCCTAGAAGATAGCACTAGTTTCATGATGCTGTTAGTTGATTTGGTTAAGTGGAAGTTAGTTCCAAGAAGGTTGTCCACTATAGCATCCTCCATTATCACTATTCATCGATAGATGCAATTTTAGGAACTTCCTCCTTTCCTTTCCCTTTTGAACTTTCTCTGAAATAGTAATTTAGGAAAAGTTCTAGCATCATTGTAAAGCCAAATCTCATGATAAAAGTGTAGTTTTAGACTATTGTTTTGAACTTGCAACAATTACACGTCATCTTCAAAATCTTAGGAACTCCATTTAAGGAACCAATCTCCCTCCAACTTACGTAAGGTTGCCCTGTGATTACCAATAAATCACATGAACCAACTGAATTATTCCAAGCAAATCATGAACTGACACCTGAGAGACCTTGGGATAGTTTTCTACAATTCACTTGCAAGAAATTTTCTTTCAAGAGAGGTGATGAACTTATGCATTACCTGTGTTGAGAAGTCTAAAAACACCCATCAACATAGATGAAGAATCTTTGGGAAAGTTTTATGCAAGAAGTTATGAAGGCATTTTTCTTGCATATTCTACTAAAATCAAAGCATACAAATGCTTCAATGAAAGAATGAGAAAGATTGTAGAGAGTGCAAATGTCAAGGTTGATGAAATGATGAAGAATTGTATTGACATTGATTGATATGTATCTGATGAACTTGATTCTATAATAATTAAAGAAATTGTTGAAGAATGGGAAAAGGATGAGCAAGAGAAGTAAAATGAATAGAATGAAAGGGAAGAAGAAGCTCTAGTGAGCTCCCTAAGACACCTATATATGTACAGAAGAATCATTTAGAAAGTTGCATTATTCAAGATAAGACTAAAGGTGTATTGACTAGAAGCAGAGTTGTTGCTGAAGTGAACCTATGTTTACTTCCGGAGATTGAACCAAATACTGTAAGTGAAGCATATAAAGATGAAGATTGGATGGAAGCCATGAAAGAAGAACTTATGTAGATTGAGAAGAATCAAACTTGGGAATTTTTCCCAAGACTAACAAACAAAAACATCACTGGATCGAAGTGGGTATTCAAAAAGAAGTTGAATGAGAACATCAAAGGTGATCCCATAATAGTGGTTTACAATTTTTGGCCAAACTGGACACTGAAATTATTATTTTTAACTAAATCTTCACATTCGGGCACCTATAGCGGCTAAACTGTGAGGAATTTGAAGATGGTGCAAACTAGAGTCTCATCAAATTTTGTCTATAGATTCTAAAAATATTTTTTTAAAATTTTGGAATCAAATTGCACTTCTTTTCCATCTCCACAAAATAGATTTTTCAGAAAACAACATTTTTAAAAAACGCACAAGTATAAGATAACTTTTTTTCCATGAAGGATAAAATTTAATTCTTTAAAAATTAGATTTGTAACTCTGATATCTAGTGCTTCCACTTGGTTAGATAGTTTTTATTGACTATTTTTCCTTAATCAAGTTTCAAAGTCAAACGAATTTAATTGAACGGTATAATGTTAACTTTTTTTAAATGTCAAATTTTAATTTAATTTTTTTGTTGGATCAAGGACTTCAATATCTGGTTTCATATTTTTCAATTTTTTTTTAGATAATCTTCTATTTTTCCACATGTGAAGAACAAAGAAATTCATTTTCGATGAAAAACCTATGTTTGATAAAACTTAAAAAACAAATCCATAAAAAACCAAAACATATTAAAATTATATTCATTGGATAGCTTGTTCTGAGGAATACCATAATCATTTGAAATAAATTTTTATGAATTCATTTGATCCCCCAAAACTAAATCAAAAGTGATTTTTTATCAGCATTTTGATAGGTGTAAAGGAGACGCATTTATAGGTATGGTTTAAAACTAGCGAGGTTCTATCCAAGGGGTTTGATCTAAGGTGATTTGATCAAACCCTCTTCAATTGGAATCCTTAAAATGGAAATTTTTAAGGCTTAAATCATTATATTTTCTAAAAATATGTGATTTCAGCTAAAATTCGTTCCTCTCAGGAATTGTAAACCACTATTATGACAGCTTGGAGTAGTTAGAAACAAAGCAAGGCTTGTGTGCAAAAGTTACTCACAAGTAGAAGTAATAGATTTTCAAGAAAAATTTTCTCTGGTAGCAAAAATGGAAGCTATAAGAGTGTTCTTAGCACTTGTTGCTCATAAAGATTTTAAGGTCTATCAGATGGATGTCAAGTCAACATTTTTGAATGGTGAGCTAGAAGAAGAAGTCTACATGGAACAACTAGAAGGATTTTAGTTTAAAGATCAACCAGATATGGTGTGTAGATTGAAGAAAGATTTATATGGATATAATCAAGCTCCTAGAGCTTGGTATGCGAGGTTAGATAGGTATTTGATTCAGCAAGGTTTCAACAAACGTATGTTAGATAGTAATATATATTATAAGATTTAAAATGACAAAATATTAATTGTAGTTGTGTATGTTGATGCCATTATCCTTTGGGGAAATGAAAATATGTGCAAGATGTTTGTAGAAGAGATGCAAAAATAATTTGAAATATCTGTTTGGAGAGATGAACTTCTTTCTTGGGCTACAGATTAATCAAATAGAGAAAGGAGTTTTTATTTCACAGTCTAAGTATGTGAAAGAGATGTTGAAGAAGCTTGGAATGGATGGTTCCAAACCAGTATGTACTCCTATGGTGACTTGTTGAAAATTGGGTAAATATGATGATTCACCTAAGGCTTATCAGAGAAAGTATAAATCTATGATATTTGACTATTGTATTTGACTGCTACTAGACCATATATTAAGCATGATGTTTGTCTTGTGGCTAGATTTCAAGAAGATCCTTAGGAGACTCATGTTGCTACTATTAAAAGAACTTTTAGATATTTGAATGGCACTCCGAATTATGGGTTATGGTATCCTAAAGATACTGACTTTACACTAAGTGCTTATATAGACGTAGATTGGACTAGATGTGTAGATGACAACAAGAGTACAAGTGGTGGTGCATTATTTCTTGGTTACAAATTGGTGGCATGGTTGAGTAAAAATAAATATTTGGTCTCCTTATCTACTATTGAAACTTAATATATTACTGTTGTGTCTTGTCATGCACAAGTTCTATGAATGAAACATACATTGAAACATATCACAATGTTGTATGATGATCATATTTCTATCTTCTGTGATAACACAAGTGAAATTAAAATTTCAAATAATCTAGTAATACACTTGAGGATGAAACATATATCTATCAAGTATCATTTATTGAGAGAGAAAGTCATGGAGAATGAAGTAAATCTTGAGTATGTTTTGACAAAGGATCAAATTGCTAATATTTTCACAAAGGCTCTTCCTAAGATACTTTTGAGTATCTCCAAGAGAAGTTAAGGGTAATTTCCCTTCCTTTCCTAAACTAGATGCATATGGAGATGCATCAGTCTGGTGGATCTATCTTTCCTTTGCACTGATGTTTTGGTGGAAACCTCCTAGGGGGAGTAGGTAGTATTAGGTGTTTTCATTGTGAGTATTATGTTTTTCATGTCAAAGGAGAAATCAATGTAAAATATCTTTTTCCTTTTCCATTGATGTCAAATGGGGAGAGTAAGCATGATAAGAAAAAGAGGAAGAATATAAGAGATTATCTACTAAAGGGGAGAAATAGAAATAAAAATCTTGAGAAGTGTATTCAAAGCTAGTATGGTGTCTTTGATGGGTTTTCACATCATGTGTTGCTATCAATGAAAAAGGGGGAGATTGGTGCAAGAATTTAAAGGATGGAGGTGTTGTCATTGATGTCAATTGGCCAATTGGTTATCAACTATTTGATGTTGGTTATATATGTCGAGGATATTGAGAAAATTATATTGAAGGAAGATTGCAAGGATTTAGTGGTTGCTCCAAGTTTTGGTCCTATGTTTGTGTGGTTAAAATATGTTGATCATGGTTGTTAGAAGATGATATATCCATATTTTTAGTTTTTGATTCATTGTACAGTGCAAGTTATGTTCACTAGTTTGAACTGTGGTTTCTTGTGTTTTTGGTTGAGGTATGGGAGAAATGTGGTTAGTTCATATTTATGTTTGGTGAAGTCTTATGACCTATGTTTGTAGAGTTTATTTTCCTTGATTTTGTTGAAGATAATTTCAACATATGCAAGATTTGTGCTTAATGGTTCTCTATGTTTTACATTGGTTTGGTTGACCTTGTGTTGAACACTACTTTTGAAGTTGATGAAGCATGTTGGATCTATTTGGGTCCCTATTAATCATGTGTCTGGGTTGCCCTCATTCCAATTCCAACCTAGGATTTTTTAGAACTGACCTAATTTGAATTTAATGTTGGATGGCTAACTTTGGATATGTTTCAAAGTTGAATATTGTATAAATACAGGATGAGTTAGTGGTGAAACATATATAAGAGTGAAGAAGATAGGTAAGTGAAAAGAAAAAGTGCAAATAGATGTGATATTGATGCTATTTAGTGAGTGTATGTGATGTGAGTGTGGTAGATTAGTGCAAAGCCTAAATTTTGAGTTTTTGCATGTTGTGAGTAGAAGGTGAACTCAATCATTCATGCATGTGTGTGAGTGATTGTGGTGGATTTCCTTGTTGCATTGAGATTTTCATCTCTTTGTACCATATATATTATTTCTTCTTTGAATCTTTGTGGTAGTGAGCCCTCTGGGTTGTTAGCCCTATTGGACAATGAGTCCTGATCTAGGTAGTGAGTTCTGATTTGGACAGTGATTCCTTGTTTTGGATAGAGTCCTTGTTTTGGAAATGAGCCTCTTGTAATCAGTTTTGATATTATCTATAGTGTAGTTAATCCTCATTGTGGTTTTTCCATTATTGGGTTTTCCACGTAAATTTGGTGTTATTGAGTTTATGTGTTGGATTTAAGTTTATGCATTAGCATTTGATGATTAATCATTTAAGCAGTATTAAGAATTAGTTTCGATGTTTGAATTAAAAGTTTAATTTTGTGACAACTGATTCACCCCCTAATCTCAAGTGTCATATTCAATAGAGCATAGCCAGGTTTTTTTAGCCTACAATCATCATGACAATACTTTACAACAATCTATGATTAATGCTAAAAAATAGTTGTTTAAAATGGTTGTTTATAGAGGCAAAGGAACTCAAATCCATGCTCAACTACAATGGATTAAGGAAGGAGATCAGGGATAAAAATTTTCTTCCAATATCTACAACATAAACATAAAATTGAAGACATTTCTATGATTAAAGTAGCTGATGGAAATCTGCAAACTAATGACACTGATAAAATGAATATTTTCTATGGCCACTTCAAAATCCTATTTATTGATGAATCCAAAGATGACATTCTTCTTCCCATTCTTAAAGAGAGTGTTGTTGGCTACATTCCTACAAAAATAGATCCTAATTATAGAAATTAACTCGATCATTTCCTTTCAATAGAGGAATTTGATGAATCCCTTCACTGCATGCCTCTAGATAAGAGTCTAGGAATGGATGGTCTACCAGTTGAATTTTATAGAGCCCTTTGGCCCCAAATTCATGAATATTTTTATGATTTTCATCCTGAAGGAATTGATACTAGATCCTTAGGAAGTGGTATTAATCAAGGGCTAATTAAATCCATACTCAAATGAAAATATGGGGATAACATCAATGGATGGAGACCTATTACTCCCCTCAATACCTCTTACAAGGTTATTGCTAAAGCCCTTGCAAGAAAAAATAAATTTATCTCTCAAGAAATTGTTTGACCTATGAAAAATAGATTCTAAGGGGGAAGATTTATTTTAGACACCTTGGTCCTTGCATGGGAGACCTCTAAAATGGGTGCAACAAATAGCACATGATGCTCTTATCAATAAACTTGATTTTGACAAAGCATATGATCATATTTGCTAGCCCTTCATTCCTAAAATGTTGAATTGGCTTGGTTTTGGTCCTAAATTTTTTGAACACATTAAAATGTTTTCCATGGATGCTAATGTAAGAGTGGTTGTTAATAGTGTCCTCTCTCCTTCATTTCACTTGCAAAAAACCATTCGCTAAGGATGTCCACTTGCCACATTTTTGTATGTTCTTACAACTGATGCATTTAGATATCTTTTTTAGCATGTGCTTGCAAATAAAATTATCCATGGAATCACTCTCCCTAGAAATACTACTGTACTCTCAGTTCCCATTTTGCTGATGACAACATGCTTTTGATATAAAACTCATTATAAGAAGTGGCTAACATGATTAATATTTTAGATATTTTCTGTTCTATTTCAATATCTAAAATTTCTATGCTTAAAAAAAAGTTTTTCATGACAAGACCCAACTTTTGACCTCCTTAGATCCCAAGAAAATGGAGAGAAGTTAAGCATAGGTTTATTATTAGATACCTTGGGGTTTTTTTTGGCCTTAGAAAATATATGTGGAATTGGTTCTTGGCTAAAATTAAAAAGAAATCCTAACTTGGACCAATAGATGTCTTTCCATGGCTCGTAAATTACAAGTTGCTAATAAGATCCTTATTGCCAGCCATGTTTACATTTCCTCTTCTTGGTTGCCTTCCAAAGCCTTCTACAACAAACTAACTCAGCTAATTAGGAGCTTTCTTTAGGCTAAGTGGGGAAACAAAAAGGGGCATCCTACAACATCATGGATTCATTGTATTCAACCAAAAAACAAAGGATTTCTAGGAGTCGTTGATTCTTACTGACAAGGAATTTGTCTTACCACTAAATGGATTGTTATAGTTGTGGACAATGATGCTTCTTGGAAACACTTGGTTCATCATCGTATTCAGATGGATATAGCTAGGTAAACATGGGATATGGTGAAATGAACAGATAAGATTTTTCTTGATCCTTATTTTAAAACTCATGGTTCAACCCCCTTCAATTCCATTTGGAAGGCTTGGAAAATTAGTTCTAAACAAATTTCTTGGTATGCCCAATCCTTGAGCCATGGTTTAATTTTTTCCTCCTCATCTATATGTTGGAACTGTCTTGTTCAACTCAAAAATACCCCTCTTTATTTTAATAAGCTTCTTAAAGGAAATCATCTCTTTACCAATTCTATTCAAGTTTTCAGAGATCTATGGGATCCGGTTAGATTTCATTGGAAAACATGGAAACAACTTAAGACTCAATTCAAGCTTTCTTCCAATGATGAACTCCCAATCCTTCAAATCCTTCAGTAGTATATGGCATTGCAACTTTAGACGTGCCAAATAGAATAAGTTAAGTGCTCTTATATGTAAATCCAAAGCTAAAACTCAAGCCCAATTAATTTCCTAGAATAATTTGCATGTCAAACTCCACATTGGTGATTGTATTTCCTTCATTTCACTAACACCATCTTTCCCCTTTTGCACTAAAAAGGAAACTATCAAGCACACTTTTTGGTTTTGTCCCCATGTGTAGTGCCTATGGAATTATCTTTGTTTCAATTTGATAGCACCTTTTCTGGTTCTCTCATTGTCTAGTTGTGTACTCTTGTTTTTCATGATAAAACTTTAGCTATGGGGTGTGTTTCATTTTGGTACATGGGGTAAATGGGCTCCCATCAGGGTTGAGCTTAGCATGCCATGTCTTCATGTCTCAATTGGCCAGATTTTCCTTTTTCTTCCTTGCCTTGTGTTTTTCCTTGTCTGGTGGAGGTGGGATCGGAGTGAAATTAGGATTAGGATTTTTCCTTTCACTCCTCTTTCAGGTTTCATTCTGCCTCTGGTTCTGCGCCTTTGCTTTTCCTTTCGACTTTTGTTTCCTCTGGCATAGGTGGGATCGGAGTAGATACTAGTTTCAGAACCTTGCTTGTGTTTCACTTTCTAGTTTCATTCTGGCCCTGGCTTCGCTTGCGCTAGCTTTCCATTTGTCTCACCCCTTGGCAATTTTTTGGTTTTGTTTTGGTTCTAGCTCCATGTCCGCTATCTTTTGCAGAGGCGGGAGCGGAATCATTTTGGTTCTACAACATCCTTTTCTTTTGGCTGCTTGTTCTTTTGTTGGTGACCTATCTGCCCGGTAAATTTTAACTTAAGTGGATCCCCTGAGAACCTTACTTCGTTCGTTACCAGCCCCTTGCTACCATTTTCACCGGCCCTGCATTGCTTTCATTGTGACCTTTGGTGCTCAGGATTACCTCTTGGGGACCCCAACTTGTCTCCCAGAAATCTTTGTCAACCTATGTTGGTTGTGTCGGGGAGATGTCTTCCCAACTCATCTTGGTCTCACCGACAAGTGCATATGGAAGCATCTTGGCAAGAGTCTAGGTTTTCAGAATAAGTCTCAGCAAAGTGTCTTTGTCTCGCCGACATAACATATTGGATTCACTTCAGCTAGACTTGGAGCATTTGGTGTAATATCTCACCGAACTCCTCTTGGTCTCATCGACAAGGCATATGGGTGTCTCTCGGCGTGAGTTGTGGCTATCGATATAATGTCTTTCTGAATTTGAGAGGTCTCAGCAAGTGACCTTCGGTCTCACTGATGGAACAAGAAAAGGGTCTTCATCGGTGTAGGCTTTGAGTTGTCCTAGCAACACACAAGTGAATGAAGATTTTTGGAAGGATGTGGTGTGCTCTGCAGGAGGTCTTCCTGATATCTTAATGTTATAGCAATGCACAAAAGGAAAAAGGTTTCAGTTGGTGTGAGATCATTAATTTCTTGGCGATCTATTGTGAGCTACAGGATGTGGTAAGGTATGACCCGAGCAGCTTAAAGGCCACAAGTGTGCATGTGCCAAATGTGAACTGTGATGTTTTAATCAAAACAATATATGTGCTCGATGGTTATCAATGGCTGAATGTCAAGTATGCCATGCAGAGGACCACATAGATCAATGGCCCACGGTGGCTGATGATAGAGATCAAGGGCTCTCATTTGGCTTGCCAATAAAAAGTGATCGATCAATTCATCCTGCAAGGAATGTGATGGCTGTCTGATCTCGGGTGATTGATGGTCGAGTTTCAAACTAAACCATGGTCAGGGTTTGGTATTGACGATACACGCAAAAACCAGAGGCCTAGAGTATTCATGGTGATAGAGAGTTGGCCGCTGGCTCTGCCGGGCTAGCATTCATGGCGATGTGACTCTGGGACAAGGATGGCTTGGCTCAAGTGTGGGCACGCGGATTTGGTGGAAGATTTGGTGCAAGTTGATTGATCTTTGTTCGTGTAGGAATGTCTCTCCTGACAGATATCTGACCAGAGGCATTTATGAGGCTAAAGAAGTTGTTGAAGGTCACAGCGAGGGTTTTGATTGGTCACGATGTAGTTGGGATTTGACATGGCATGTTGATGTGGCTCTAAGCTAGATGGCGATCCCTGGACTATTTAAAAGGAATTTCTAAATCATTTGTAAGGGTCTTCAGCTAGAAGTTAGAACCAAATCTGAAGAGAAGGGCATCGAGTCACAGAGTTAGATTACTATCAGAGTTTAGGGTCTAGGGTCTGTAATCAGTTAAATTGTGAGGTCTTGGACACATGTATGAATCTGAATGTATAGATTGAGGTCTTTAAGTCTCTCCTTTGTATTGTGTGTATGGGTTGTTAATGAAAGTTGATCAAGGATCATTTCATTAACCATTTTAATGTAATGTTTTATTTTCTGTTCTGGTTATTGCTCTTATTCAAGGAATAAGTTAAATGCTTTAATCATATCAGAGATTCACATGTATGATAGGAGGATTTGATAAGTAGTCTTATAGATCTAATCACTAGTTGTGAGACTAATAAGGTTAATCTTACAAAGACTCTTTTATGTCTAGAGTAATGGTTCCTTCTATTTGCAGGTTATTGTGACTCCTAGCCCAAGGATAATGGCACTAATCTGATATTTGTTGTATGTCTTTAGGGTTCTAGTCTTCTTGCTCAAGATCATTCATTTTATTTAATCAAACTTGTTTGATATCTTGCCCTACCTCCTGGTTGCTTCAAGGTTGAGCTACTAAGAATCTAGCCCCATTTGAGGTCCTCAACGCTTGACATCGGGAGTTATCTGCTATAAAAAGCAATGTCTGGTCTTCATTGAGGCATTGTGTGGGTATACCCGCCCTAGTTCTGCAAAGCATAAAGTGTAGAAGATCTCAGTCTTTGAATAAATCTTGTCAGTTGGTCCATGTCCTCCAAGCTTCCCATGATTGGAGTTGGCTACTCCATAGGTAGAATAGGAGACCAACCTAGTTTGCAAGAAAAACAACCAACAGATTGGCGACTCTGCTCGGGATCGAAATGAATCTAGCCTTTTGAGTCATATTGTCTACAATAGAGTCATATCTTTGTATTCCATGTTGGTTATGTTCAAAGTTTGAAGAATCTCAGGCCTGGAGAAAGTTTTGTTGCAGTCAGCCTAAAATATTTATGGTGCTCTGCTAGTGGAATGAGCTCAGAGAAGGACTTATATGTAAGTGAACTTCATATCATTTGAAGTTCTGTCCTCTGCAAAGAGGTGGTGACTCTGTCAAGGTAAACCCATTGAATATTTTAAGAATGTTCCAGAGCTGCAACGTTTCTAGGTATTATTCATTTTTTTGAACATTTGGGAAAGTAATAATGTGTTTCCCTATTTAGTGATTCAACACTACCAGAGGGAAAGGTAGTAAATGGTGTTAGCACATTTCCATTTGCTAGATCTATTGAATGTAGTTGCAGTTCCATTGTAAGATTGTGTCTAGTGCTCAAGTCTCAATTTTTGTGGATGATGAGAATGTATTTATACACCCTGAGGGTGGTCATCCACTTGTTTTTTCATATGCTAGTTATTGTTGTAATTATGCATAGTCAGTGAGCCTTGATTTGTAATATCTATGGAGCACCAAGCCATAAAAAAGATTTTCAAAAGGTTTCCTAAGTCTGATAAAGACTCACGGATGCTCAAGACCAAGATAAGGTCTGAATGGAAGGCTGTATTTGAAAGAGGTCTCAGAGAAATGGATGAGAGACATATGATTTTTCAATGGCTTAGAGATAGTCAAACTGTATCTACTTGTCAGGTTGTCACACCAGTTGTTAGTTCTTCTGACCCATTTTATGCTCAATTAGATTTGTCATGGGTTGATTACAAAGTTGAATGTATGTCAGCTTAGGTATATAAAGAGATGCCTAGATTTCATGGATATAATGTTTGTGGAGGAGATGCACATGTCGAGAGTTTCTCTAGTTTCATGGAGAAACATTCTTTTATGTATCAGGATGCATGGATGAGATTTTTTGTCAGATCCCTGGAAGCTTGAGCTTAGGATCAGTATTTGAGTTTCCCTGATACATCTTTTCCTTGCTGGGATGAATTAGTGGCTGCTTATAGAGAACAATTTTCAAGAGATCCTTTAGACCTGGTCAAAAGGTTAAGGAAAATTAAGAAACAAGATGAGGAGTCAAGTGTTGATTTTAGTCATAGATTTGCTATTGCCTTGTCACTAATCCTAGAGAATTTCAAACCTAGCACTCCATGTTGTATCCACATGAATTTTGAAGATTATGAAGAAGTATCTAGTGCATTATTGACATAATTCAAGATACTAAGCATGCAGATGGCCTACACAATCCTAGACAGTATGGAAAAGTAGAGAAATGAATATATACAGAGCCTATTGTCTTCATTTGTCAACACCCATGCTGATAAAGATAACAACTCTATACAAATGGATGATTAGTCTTCTTCAGACATGTGCATATTTGAGAAAATTGAGATTGGAGGTGCTGCTTCATTAGATGATGAGGAAGTTGTTTTTGAACAACTTGTAGGGGTGGTGCGCCAAGAAGATGATCAGAATTTGAGTCTCAAGAGCCAAGAACCTGAAAAGGAGCATCAGTTAGACTGGCCCTTTGGAGAAGGGAAGTGTGATCAACAATGTGATGAGATAGTTAAGCAGTTCAAGTGCACAAATGTGTGCAGTCTTGACACAAGTCTTCATGAGAAGACAAATGAAGTTGCTGATTTAGGGAGTGCTCTGGTGGATATCAGATTTGACAGAGGAGGTATGGAAATTCACCCTCATGAAGGTAATCATTTTTAAGATATCTTGGGATATCCTAGTTTGATGTTTGGTGTTACATCTAGTTCTGGTGAAGGTCAAGTAGAGGACGTGGTCAAGAAGATGGATCAGAGTTGTGATCCATTGAGCATTGAGCAAATGTCAAATTTATTGACCATAGAATACCAAAGGTATGCACACAACAACCCTTGGTTGTTGTGGGAAACTCTTGTCAACCTTGACACTGATGATGACCTTCAAGAAGCAAGGTATGATACAAGTGAGTCTGGTTCTATCTATGATGATGAACCAGCTGATCATGTTGTGTATGACAAAGTGTAGTTTCTTTTTGATGACTTGAATGAGCCTAGGCATGAATCTTTTCACATGTATGATGATGTTGATTCCAATGAGGGATCAGTTTATGCTTCTGAACCAGAATTGTTTGCTATTGAGCAAGCTTATGATACAGAAGGTGATCATACCTAATGTTCAGAAGATAATGACAGTTGGACAATAGGTTTCGATGAATCAGAACTCTCTGATCATTCTCACCACCAGCATGATGAGGAACAGGTGCAAGTAAAAAGAGGAAGCATGAGTAGAAGTCGAAGCCATCATGACTTTAGTGATGTGCCTCCTCCTCTGGCTAAACATGATGAAAGTTGTGTTGACATTGAGGGGATACTTGGTTGCCTCCCTGCTATCCCTATTGATGTTGATTTATTTGAGCCCTCACTTGGGGTGTTTGACTTTGAGTTGAGTGCAGATGTGAAAGATGAATTAGTGCATACCATTGAACTTGGGATGAAGAAGATATGCCCATGTTGCAGTAACCAGTGCATAGATACTCCTGAATATGAACCTTTTGCCTTCAGCATGTGCAGAGATGATTTGCATGTCATGGAAGAAGTTGTTTATCAAAGCTTTCAGTTTGATCTATAGACTAATTTTGATGAAAATTTTTGTGATGTCAAGGATCAAGTGGACTATGAATGTTTTTATTTCCCAATCCAAGCAAATGAGCATTCAGTAAAACATAACCATGAATTGTCCAGGGAGATATGCCACAAAGATTATGATCTGTAGTTAGTATCAGATTGCATGTTGCAGTTTGACAATGTAACTGTGGCATTGGAAAGCACAATAATTCAATGGGACTGGCTAGTGACCAAGCTAGTTTGTGGATAGTTCATGACAGTGTTATCAGATTTTGTCTATGGAAGGAAATGGAGAATCAAGTTTTTGACAGAGGTAAAAGCTGGCTGTCATTTTTCATTTGGTGGCCTAGTGTCATTAGGTGAAACAAAGGAATGAATCAAGTGACTCTTGAATTGCTTGTTCATGGACAATTCATGAGGGTACTTCGCCTGAAGTATATCTTTTTCCATGAACAATAGTTTTAGGGTTTGGTTTCTTGGTCTCTTCCCTTTTACTGCATTTGCTAACCCTATCCAGTTAGCTCCTGCTCTATTTTTGGCCTTTTGTCTCTCCAGTTTTCTCTCCCAATGATCTAAATTATTGCTATGCCCACCAGGGGCATACATCCCCCAATTGGAGCCACTGTTCACACCTTTTCTGGTTCTCTCATTGTCTAGTTGTGTACTCTTGTTTTTCATGATAAAACTTTAGCTATGGGGTGTGTTTCATTTTGGCACGTGGGTTAAATAGGCTCCCATCAGGGTTGAGCTCAGTGTGCCATGTCTTCATGTCTCAGTTGGCCGGGTTTTCCTTTTTTCTTCCTTGCCTTATGTTTTCCTTGTCTGGCGGAAGTAAGATCAGAGTGAAATCAAGATTAGGATTTTTCCTTTCGCTCCTCTTTCGGGTTTCATTCCACCTCTAGTTCTGTGCCTTTGCTTTTTCTTTCAACTTTTGTTTCCTCCGGTAGAGGTGGGATCCGAGTGGATATCGGTTTCAGAACCTTGCTCGTGTTTCACTTTCTGGTTTTGTTTCAGCCCTGGCTTTGCTTGTGCTAGTTTTCCTTTTGTCTCCCCCTGTGGCTTTTTGGTTTTGTTTTGGTTCTGGCTCCATTTCTGCTATCTTTTGCGGAGGCAAGAGCAGGATCATTTTGGGCCTGTGGCTTCCTTTTCTTTTGGTCGCTTGTTCTTTTGTTGGTGACTTGTCCGCCTGGCCCATTTTAACTTAAGTGGTTCCCTCGAGCCCCTTACTTCCTTCGTTACCAGCCCCGTGTTGCTTTCGCTGTGACCTTTGGTGCTCGGGGTTACCTCTTGGTGGCCCCAACTTGTCTCCCCAAAATCTTTGTCATCTTGTGTTGGTTGTGTTAGGGAGATGTCTTCCTGACTCCTCTTGGTCTCACCAACAAGTGCATATGGAAGCATCTCGGAAAGAGTCTGGGTTTTCAGAATAAGTCTCGGCGAAGTGTCTTTGTCTCACCGACATAACATATGGGATTCACTTTGGCCAGACTTGGAGCATTCGGTGTAATATCTCAGCAAACTCCTCTTGGTCTCATCGACAAGGCATATGGGTGTCTCTCGGCGTGAGTTGTGGCTATCGATATAACATCTTGCCGAATTCGAGAGGTCTCGGCGAGTGACCTTCGGTCTCATCCATGGAACAAGAAAAGGGTCTTCATCGGTGTAGGCTTTGAGTTGTCCCAATGACACACAAGTAAATGAAGATTTTCGGAAAGACATGGTGTGCTCTGCAGGAGGTCTTCCTGATATCTTAATGTTATAGCAATGCACAAAAGGAAAAAGGTTTCAGTCTGTGTGAGATCATTAATGTCTTGGCAATCTATTGTGAGCTGCAGGATGCGGTAAGGTAGGACCCGAGTAACTTAAAGGCCACAAGTGTGCATGTGCCAAATGTGAATGGTGATATTTTGATCAGAACAATACAGGTGCTCAATGGTTATCAATGGCCAAATGTCAGGTATGCCATGTAGAGGACCACATAGATCAATGGCCCGCGGTGGCTGATAATAGAGATCAAGGGCTCTCATTCAGCTCACCGATAAAAAGTGATCAATCAATTCATCCTATGAGGAATGCGATGGACATCCGATCTTGGGTGATCGACGGTCGAGTTTCAAACTAAACCATGGTCAGGGTTTGGTATTGACAAAGCGCACGGAAACTAGAGGCCTGGAGCATTCATGGTGACAGAGAGTTGGTCGCTGGCTCCGTCGGGCTAGCATTCATGGCAACATGACTCTAGGACAAGGACAGCTTGGCTCGAGTGTGAGCATGTCGATTTGGTGGCAGATTTGGTGCAAGTTGATTGATCTTTGTTCATGCAGGAATGTCTCTCCTGATAGATATCCGACCAGAGGCATTTATGAGGCTAGAGAAGTTGTTGAAGGTCACAGCGATGGTTTTGATTGGTCACAATGTAGTTGGGGTCTTACATGGAATGTTGATGTGGCTCTGAGCTAGATGGCGATCCCTGGACTGTTTAAAAGGAATTTCTAAATCATTTGTAAGGGTCTTTGGCCAGAAGTTAGAACCAAATATGAAGAGAAGGGCACAAAGTCACAGAGTCAGATTACTATCAGAGTTTAGGGTCTAGGGTTTGTAATTAGTTAAATTGTGAGGTCTTGGACACATGTATGAATCTAAATGTATGGATTGAGGTCTTTATGTCTCTCCTTTGTATTGTGCGTATGGATTGTTAATGAAAGTTGATCAAGGATATTTCATTAACCTTTTTAATGTAATGTTTTATTGTTTGTTCTGGTTGTTTCTCTTATTCAAGGAATAAGTTAAATTCTTTAATCATATCAGAGATTCACATGTATGATAGGAGGATTTGATAAGTAGTCTTATAGATCTGATCACTAGTTGTGAGACTAATAAGGTTAATCTTGCAAAGACTTTTTTATGTCCAGAGTAATGGTTCCTTCTATTTGTAGGTTATCGTGACTCCTAGCCCAAGGATAATGGCACTAATCTGATATTTGTTGTATGTCTTTAGGGTTCTAGTCTTCTTGCTCAAGATCATTCATTTTATTTAATCAAACTTGTTTGATATCTTGCCCTACCTCCTGGTTGCTTCAAGGTTGAGCTACTGAGAATCTAGCCCCATTTGAGGTCCTCAACGCTTGACATTAGGAGTTATCTGCTATAAAAAGAAATGTCTAGTCTTCTTTGAGGCATTGTGTGGGTATACCCGCCCTAGTTCTGTAGAGCCTAAAGTGCAGAAGATCTCAGTCTCTGACTGAATCTTGTCAGTTGGTCTAGGTCCTCCGAGCTGTGCATGATTGGAGTTGGCTACTCCATAGGTAGAATAGGAGACCAACCTGGTTTGCAAGAAAAACAACCAACACAATCTTCTAGCCCTTTCTCCTCAATTTTGTTTTTGGAAAATTTCTCTTCTTTGCTTTTCTTCACACCTCAACATTATATCTCAAAAATTCAAACACATTATTTTAAAACACATTTGAAATTTTCACTACCTCGCTACCTTTTCCCACACATTTTACACCATACAAATGGAATCTTAGATCATTTGTGTGAATCTTTCTCCCCACATTTCCCATCTATAGCCATTCGTCCAATCCAAACTTGATCTACATGTTGCTTTGAAAGAGTTATTATTGCAATTTGATGCCTTTGAAGCTAAAATTTTTGGAGCTAGCTATAGGTTCGAAGAGAAAGGTTGATTTTCCAATGTGGCTAGAAGCTTTTGGGGTTCCTTGTTCTATTTGGGGTGGTTAACTAAGACTGTTTCGCTAGAAATTATGTTGTTGTCACAATTTTCATCGATGTAGTTTCTTGCAACAATCTATCCATTGTTTGAATTCTAGTTCAATATCTTAGTAAATATGTAATTTTTGATGTTTTTTAGCAGCAATTAGATGTTTAGTTTGTAATTATGTTATTATGTTGTTGTTTTTTAACATCCTATAGATGTCTACTTTGTAAACCTCATAGTTTTTGTGTTAGTTTCTTAAGATCCTATATTCCTTGGATTGTTGTTGTTCTATAATAGAAATGTAGTTACTACATTTTTGTTAATAGCTCTACTAATATAATTTTAGCTTTCTTGTTCCAATACAAGAATTTTTTAAAAAAATTTGAAACTGTAAAAATGTTCTCTAGCTTAACTTTAAAATTTTGAAATTGTAACCAAAATATTGTAAACATATTCATAAAGTAAACCAAACTTCAAGAGGAAATTTCACACCAATTTTTATCATGGTTTCCCACATCTGACATGTGCAATGCACTAGGGGCATTGTCAAGCTAAAGACACAAAATGCTCCCCCATGGTAGTACACTATTATTGGTGCTTTACTTGTCATTTCCAGTGGAGGCAAGAGGCATGCTCACAATCTGATTTCCCTATCCATCAAAACATCTTTTTATTAAACTTATGGTGGTCTAGTAAGAGGGAGAAGAAAGATGAATCATCTTCTAGAATAAATAACCAGTCACTATAAATCTTGATTACATCGATGAAACTCTCGAGTAGGTAAGCCTCACTCTTCTCTGATATTTTTTCTTTGCTCCGCTCATATGAGGAAACTGTAAATTCTTGGATCCTAGCTTCAATGATGTTCACCCCTTCTGCTTAGATATTATAATCACCATGCATATCAGTCTTGCAAATAGTATCGATGAATAATCTATCACCTATGAAAATAATTAATTTGGAATCATTGTAACCGAGCAACTATGTGGATGGATTGTAAATGATAGAATTGTAAGAATAGAGGATAAAGAGATTTCAAGGTAGTTTTTTAAAAACTATATTTGTGGAAAATTTTAATTATATGGAGAGTTTATAAGTGATATCTAAGTGGATCATCATTATCATGAGAGATGGGTTCTTGTTAACGTCTACTAAATTGACTCATAAATTTAATCTTGATAGATATATCATAATTTGACATGCAGAATGTGAGAGGCTCTTTGAAAGCTTGGAGGTGATGAATCTTCTTAGTGTTGCAAGGGAGGCTTCTATCATGACCCAATATTCCTACCTTGCTCGCGCTTCCTTTTTCCTATTTAGTTGTTGGTAGTGACTGGTAGGCAAGTGTTGTGGGTTTCTTGGGGGATTTTTTTTACGTGCAAGGGTGTGGGGAAATTGTGGGAGGTTTTAAGGTTTGTTGTCATGTTGTGCATGCATAGGAAGAGGGCTCTAGGGTGGTTTGGTGGTGTGCTTGGGTTGGAGGAATGTATAGTGGAGGGGAGTATTGGGTTGTATTTCTTTGGGATTTTTTCTCTTTCTTGTTGTGTTCTAGTGCTTTTTGGGTTTTCTTTTAGCCTTTGTGGTGACCTATGATTTATTGGTTTCTACGGATGCATGGATCATGTAGATCATCCTTCCTCTTTACATGAAAAGACTATGTGACATCTTATCAGTATTTCAGAGAGTGAAGTCCCTATGCTAGAGAAATGTTTTTCTAAGATCAAGAAAGTGAATGGTTGTTCAGAGGAATGCCATGAGCATCCTATTTTGGTGATTCAACTTGAGTTCATTATAGAGTATGTTTCTTACCTAATCAATCATGATCTTATTCATAAATTCATGGGGATGCATCTTAATTTTCCTATTTTAGAGTCTTAGGCTCAGAGGGTTTAGAAACCTGAAGGGGATATGGAGATATTGATGGCTTCCAATAATTGTCTTTTTGTTATGTTTACATGCATATGTTGAGAATGTGTGTCTCAAAATAACTATTGAAACCCCATCTTAGTTACCATCAAACTTAGATTTCTAAAAGTGTTATATTCATGGCTTTATCACAGTACCATTGGGTGTACTTAAGAGGGGTGTGGGCTAGCGGTGTTACCAACCATCTTGTTGAGGTCCTCATTTGCTTGTGAAGGCTAATGATGTTACCCACCACCCCATAGTGATCCATTGAAGGTGCTAGCAGTAGTGTGGTGGTTATCTTGCCATCCCATGGCAGTGGTTGGAAGAGGCAGGTGGTAGAGCGAGGGCCATACCACCACCTTGTGATAATCTATGAAGGTGGCTTGTGGTAGTGTGGGTCATATCGTCACCCCACAACAACCCACGAGATGGCTTGTGGTGGTGCAGTGTTGATCCCATTGTCTTGCAGTGGTCCAAGTGATTGCATGTGGCAGTGCAGGGAAGGTAACTTGTAGTGTAGTGTTGGAAATACTATCTTGTGAAGGTCTTTTCGAGGTGACTATTGTGCAGTGGTATCATACAGTATGGCAGTATTTGGTAGAATGTTAAAGCTTTATTGGTGATACCTCCTTATATCGTTAGGAGGTGTTATAATGTCTCTTCGACATTCCAGTATGACTTTGTTGGAGGCTAAAGGTAATGATAAATGAATTAGATGGTGCTACATGGCATGGAGTTGTTAGTTGATTGGACATCATTATTGTTAATCAATGTATTCATTGGATCAACGATTTCAACCTGAAGGCGATGGTTGAATTCCATGATAACCATGTAACTACCTATGATATCTTGATTCTCATTGGTCAATGATATAATACTACGAAAATGTAGGTTTAGCCAACCTAAAGGAGGAGATAAATATATAGGGAAGTTTGTAATGTAATGTAGAATTGTACTGAATACAGTAATGCATTGTATTGCATTGTAACAGATGAACTAACTATGAGTTGTAGGGAAGTTGGTTGAAGATCAAAGTGAGTGTTATGTTGTTGAACTAATTTTGTGAGTCGACACCTAAAAGAGCATAGCTCTATAACTTGTATGTAATTGTCATTTTATTGTAATACAATTTATCTCTGCTTTGGTGTCTAGGTTTTTCACCAAAAGGGTTTTCCCATGTAAATTCTTGTGCTGGTGTTTTATTATTTATTCTGTTATTCTTGTATGTGCATATTAAATGAACTATAATTACAAAATTTTATGTGGTTTATTTGCTTCTCTTTCCCAAAGATTAGCATTAGGAAGGTGTATTATGTACTCTACTTTCCTTTCAATTGGTATCAGAGCTTGGCCAACTTTGTTGTCCTTACGGGTAAGACGAGCTTTTTGTGTTGATCTTGTTCAGTGGGAGTTTTGTAGAGAAACCTGGTTGTAAATTTATTGTAGATTTAAGATGGCAAGCACATCTGGAAGAATAGAAATTGAGAAGTTCAAGGGTGGAAATTTTGAGTTGTGGAAACTCAAAATGGAATATTTTCTTGTGGATTGAGAGTCATGGATTGTAGTGTCCTCTAACAAACCATTAGCAACCTTTCAAGATGATTGGGATGCAATGGACTGAAAATCTAAGGGTCTGATTAGACTGTGCTTGGATGATTCAGTTCTATTGAATGTCCATGAAGAGAAGACAATGAAAATTTTGTGGGAGAATCTTGGTGACATTTATCAAGGGAAATATTTGGTAAATAAGTTATTTTGAGGAAGAAGTTGTACTCTCTAAAGATGGAGGAAGGATCATCTATTGTAGATTATTTGAATGAATTTAACATGATCATTGCTTAGTTTATGTCTATAGGTGTGAATATAGATGACGAGGATCATTGCATACTCCTATTGTGTTCATTTATTGACACATGGGATCACCTAGTAATGGCTATTGGGAGTACAAAAACCACTTTCAAGATGGAAGATGTGGTTGCTTCACTACTATCAGAAGAAATTTGAAGGAAGTCTTCTAAGATGGCCAAGGAGGCCCTTGTTTTTCAAGGAATATCAAAGGAGAGAGGGAAGAAGAAGGACAAGAAGTATATATCCAAGTAAGAGGGGAGATCAAAGTCTCATGGTAAAGATTCCAAGGTGAAACATTGTAACTGTGGGTAGACTAGACACATCCGAAAAGACTACAAAGAGGAGAAGAAGAAGAAACAAAAAAATAGCTCTTTTGATAATGAATCTTCTCAGAGTGATGCATATGCCTTCATAGCAGCCTTGGCAACTCAGGCATCAGATGATGTTTGGCTAATTGACTCAAATTCATCCTTTCACATGACCTCTCATAGGGAATGGTTTTCAACGTATGAGAAGTATGTTGGTCAAAGGGTGTATACGAGTGAGGATTCTCACCTAGAGATTCTTGGTCGTGTAAGAATTAAAATTTAGTTTCCTAATGGAAGAATAAAGGGAATCAATTATGTGATGCATATACCAGGTCTAGATCAAAATTTACTTTTTGTAAGTAAGTTGAATGATGCTAGTTTTCAAGTTACTTTCTCGAATGGTGGTTGTAGAATGACTTGAGGCTCTCTAGTGCTGGCTAAGGGTGGATGAATTAGCACTCTGTATAAGATGGATGCATGTGCAATACAATGTAATAACGCTTATGCAAAGTCATGTAAATGTAATCATGTTTAGAGAAAGGAGGTGTTGTTCTTGTAGGTGTTAATTCCTTAGAGGTAGAAAAGAAGACAATGTTGTGGCACTAGAGGCTCAGCCACATTGGTGAAAATTTCTTAAAAACCTTGAAAAATAAAAACTTGGTCGAAGGGCTTGATGATTGTAATCTTGAGTTTGATTTTTGTGAACATTGCATATATGGAAAGAAACACCCATTTTTTGTTTTATTCTAGTCCTCATAAATCTTTTGGAATTTTATATTATATTCATGTTGATGTGTTTGGTCTAGTTAATGTTCCTTTGTTATCGAAATCTATGAATTTTGTCTCATACATAGATGATTATTCGAGAAGGACATTTGTTTATTTTCTCAAAAGTAAAGTTGAAGTTTTCTATTGGTTTAAGGAATTTTAAACTGTGGTAGAAAATCCAACTAGTAGAAAATAAAGTGTTTGAGGATGTACGATGGTGGTGAGTTTTGTTTTGCATTTTTTGATAAGTTTTGTAAGGACCACAAAATTAAAAGACATAAAACTACTCACTACACTCCATGACAAAATGGAGTTGTAGAAAGGATGAATAGAATACTGATGGAAAGGGTAAGAAGTATGCTAAGTAGTGCTAGTCTGGAATACAATTTTGGGTTGAGGTTGTAGCTACGACATGTTATCTAATTAACAAATCTCCCACTTTGGCACTCATGGAAAAGACACCTATGGAAATGTGGTCTGTTAAGAATCCCTCTTTGAGACACATTAGAGTCTTTGGCTATGAGGCGTATGATTATGTTCCTAGTAAAAGGAGATCAAAATTGAAGAACAAGGAAGTGAAATGTATCTTCATCCGTTATGGAATTGGTGTGAAAGGCTACAAGATTTGGAACCTAGTTATACAGGTGTTGTACAATAGAATTATCATCTTCAGTGAGCTGAAATATTCTACAGTTGATCTGTAGGCAGAGGTGAAAGAAGAAAAAAAGGAATTATTTGAAATTCCTTTTACTCCAGATTAGGATGGACTACATATTCTTGGTGGACTTGTTAGTGAGGAGAGCTCAAGCAGCTTTGTAAAATTTTGATCAAGATCAAGAACCTTAGCCTCATTCTGTGAGAAGGACTACGCGTGTAAAGTAGCAACTTGAAAGGTTTGGATATTCTATGTTATATTCTAGTTGTTCCTTTGCTTTGATTGCTAACATTGATGAGCCTAGGATTGTTAGAGAGGGTATGGATATATTTGATTCAAATTCCTGGTTGGAAACCATGAATGAATAAATAACATTATTGAAGAAGAATGAAACATGGGATCTAGTACATTTTCCTGAAGGTCGAAAGCCTGTTGGATGTAAATGGATGTTTCAAAAGAAGATTGGTCTAGATGGACGTATTGAGAAGCATAGAGCAAGGTTGGTCATGAAAGGATATTCCCAGGTGGAGGGGATTTGGTGCAGTCATGGTAGGAGGGTCCTTAAAGAGAATAGTCTGGACCATGCAGCAAGAGTTACACAACAAAAGCCACTTGGAATATGGATGCAAATGTAGATTCAAACATTCTTATTACCAAAAACTTCAATTACAATTAGCCAACAACATCTAGGTGCATAGATTGGGCTCACATGCATAATACAACATGCTAAAAAATATGGTATTCCTATATGCTCCTTAGTACGAGTTGAAATCTTACATGTCAAATCCAGTATTCATCTATCTACTATCCTAATGATTGGTTGCAATGATTTATATCACATTTAGAGATATATAATCCTCTGTGTCGACCAAAGATCATTACAATCTCCCATGAAGGAAACATAACGTGTGTGTGAAATAGGTTAGCCTTAAATTTGAATTTCTCCTTGGCATGTGCATAGGATGGAGTGTGGATGTACATTAAGGTTGGGGACACTCCATGGAACAATTCAAAAAATATCACAAATATTTGCAAGTTAAGTGAAGGATCCACAAGAGACAAAACTAGTTGTTAGGCTTGAAACTGCTTTGGTGCTTGGTCCTAGAAACTGCCACTTAATCTAGAAGTGATAACTTGTCAGAAAAAAATCCAATCAATCTGAAATCTTGGAATAAGGAAAATGAACATGTCCACAATGAAAACATAGATCCGTAGGGTCTGGTGAGAAAATATGATGAAAGGTTGAATCTGCTAACTTGAACTGAACAAGAACTAAACAAGAACAAAACTAAAAGGAAAATATTTTTTGGTTGATGCAGGATTGTGAAGAACCAAGGATGCTCCTACATTAGACACATGGGGTTATCTGAAAAGTGAGTCCCTCACTTTGTTGGGGATAAAGGAAAACTAATATAGTCTACATCAGCTTGAGAAATCCAAGAAGAATCCTCCACTAGTCTATTTGACGACTTCACAAGATATTCTTTGTACTATCTCCCACATGTTTTCCTCCCATCTCTGATATCCAAAATATCTTCTATCTCATCCAATTGTTGTTTAGGAAATTGTTTCTCCAATTTTTCTTTACTATCTTCAATGAATTCTACTTCATGGTACTGGTGTAGGTCTACAATGTTGAATATAGGTGATATGCCCATGCCATCTGGTAACTCTACTTCATATGCATTTCCTGAATCAAATTTCTTTAAAATATTATAGGGTCCAAACTTCCTCATATTGAGCTTATTGTATGTGCTGATTGGAAATATTTCCCTCCTAAAATACACCATCACTTCATCTCCAACTTTTAACTCCTTATGTCTCCTCTTTTCATCTACTCGTTCCTTATACTTTTGGTTCATATCTTCCAATTGTTGCTTTACCTAAGTGTGCACTATCTTCATGTGTTCTGCAAATTCCTCTACTTTTGCACTCCTTTTATCTTCCTTACTGATGTCTCACAACTTTGATATACCTCCAGGATGAACTCCAGTAACAACCGCAAAAGGCGTCTTTTCGGTACTCCTGTTCATTAAATTATTGTAAGCAAATTATGCTTGTGCAAGGACTAAATCCCAACTTTTGATCTTCTCCCCAACCAAACATCTTAGCGAATTCCACAAAATCTTGTTTACTACCTCTATCTATCCATCAGTCTATGGGTGAAAAGTAGAACTAAACTTTAAATCTATCTTTAATTTCATCCAAAGTGTCCTCCAAAAGTAACCAAAAAACTTTGTATCTCTGTCTGAAACAATACTCCTAAGTAATCCATGCAATATGACCACTTCCTTGAAAAACAAGTCTGCTACATGTACTACATCTATTGTCTTCTTACAAGGTATGAAATGTGCCATTTTAGAAAATCTATCCACCACCACAAATATAGAATCATTACCTCTTTGTGTCTTAAGTAAGCCAAGTATGAGATCCATGTTGATATCCTCCCAAGGTCTCTCCAAAAATATCAAAGGCTTATACAATCCAACATTCTAACTACTTCCTTTTGCTTCTTGAAAAAATCTGCAACTTTGTTAAAAATTCCTAACATCCTTATGAATCTGTGGCCACAATTAATTCTCACTTACCAATGCTATTGTCTTATCAATTCCAAATTGTCTTGCCAATCCTCCACTATGTTTTTCCTTTCACCAAACTATCCCTCATTGAACTCTGGGGTATACACAACTGATTTCCTCTGAACAACATATCCTCCTAAATGAAATAATCCAACCACTAACTCCTAACCTCCAAGACTAGTTCTCTACAACCTTTCCAAGGTTGTGCAAAATCAGGGTCTTCCTCATACAAGTTCTTCAATTCATCAAAGCCTAATACCTCCACTCTCATGTCTCCTAGGAAATTCATTCTCCTACTCAAATCATCGAAAACTCTATTTGAATTTCCACTCCTATGTTTCAAAACAAAAGCATAACTTTGCAAGAAGTTCACCCATCTCATGTATCTTTGATTCAACTTACCTTGACTATTCAAATACTGCAATTCCTAATGATCTATATTCAACACCAACTCCTTAGGAAACAAGTAATGTCTCCAATTCTTCAAGGCTTGAAATATAGCATAAAATTCCTAGTCATACATTGAATACCTTCTCCTAGCATCATTCAATTTCTCACTAAAATAAGCTATTGGTCTTCCTTCTTGACTTAATAGTACTACTCCAATTGTATTTCCACTTGCATCATAGTCTACCTGAAATAACTTACTAAAGTCTAGTAAAGCCAACATAGGTTTCTCAGTCACCTTATATTTCAACAGCTCAAAACTTTGGTTTTCTCCAGATGTCCACCTAAAATCTTTCTTATCCCCTCTCATGGTTTATGTCATAGGACTGCAAATAGAGCTAAAATTCCTAATGAAATTTTGGTAGAAACTAGAAAATCCATGAAATGATCTCGCCTCTCCAATACATTCCGGAGTAGGCTAGTGAACAATTGCTCTTACCTTCTCATGATCCATCTTCAATCCATCCTTAGATATCACAAATCCCAGATATACCAATTCTTCCTTCATGAAGCTACACTTCTTAATGTTTATCAGCAACTTCTCTTCTCTCAACCTTTGCAAAACTTGTCTTATATGTAAAAAAATTTCTTCCCTAGTCTTACTAAATATGAAGATATCATCTAGATAGACAATCACAAACTTACCCAAGAATTTCTTCAATACCTCATTCATCAGCCTCATGAAATTACTCAGTGCATTTGTTAGTCCAAAAGGCATCACTAGCCACTCATATAATGCTTCATTTGTCTTGAATTTTGTCTTCCACTCATCCCCTTCTCTGATTCTAATATGATGATATCCACTCTTCAAATCTATCTTTGTAAAGTATTTATCTCCACTCAAACAATCTATACTTCACTATGATTTTGTTTATGGCTCGAGAGTCTGTACACATCCTCCATTCTTCATCCTTCTTAGGTGATAGCACAGTAGGTACTGCATAAGGACTTAAGCTTTCTCTGATCAAACCCTTCCTCAACAACTCTTGCAATTGTCTATTCAACTCTTCATTCTCTATAGGTTTCATCTGGTGTGTTTTTTTACTATGCAAACTAGCTCTAGGAACCAAATCCATGCAATGACTAATATTCCTCACAGGTGGCAATCCATCAAGTACACTATCTAAAATGATATCTTCATATTTTGTCAGCATCTCCTTTATCTCCTCTAGTTGTTCTTCTACATATTTCAAGTCTTCATCCTTCTTAGGAACCAAGGAATAGCACATTTTCTCATGTCTCAGTCCATCCAGAAATCTCCTACCATCAACCAAACAAATTCTAGCATTCGTAAAAACCTCAAGTTTAGGAACATCCTCCAATGGCAACAAAGTCTGCTTCATCCCATTAGAAACAATGGTATATGTGTTCTTCTTTCCATCATGAATAGCCTGTCTATCATACTTCCAAGGCCTTCCCAAAAAAACATGGCATAAATCTATAGGCATAGGCATGATATCACACAAAACTTCATCATGATAATTTCCTATCTTCAATTTCACCAAACATTGTTCACTTACCAGTATCTTATTCTCATCTTGAATTCATGCTATCTAATAGGGATTCAAGTGTTTCAATATTTCCAACTTCAATTTTGTCACCGTTTCTTCAGAAACTAGGTTCTCGAAGCTTCCACTGTCAACAATCAATCTGCAACATTTACCAGCTACCGTTCATCTGGTCTAAAACAAATTCTTTCTTTGCAACGGTTCCTGCTCCATCTCACTTTGACACAATACTCTTCTATTCACCAACACTTATCCCTCTTTTAGTTTATTGGATGATCCGATACAATCCTCCTCAACAAAGGTTTTTCTTCTACTATTCTCTATCTTTCTACTTGTCTCTCCCTGATTACATTCAAATGCTCTACATTCTTCTCCATCAAACTTAAAATAAGTTCCCCTGAATACTCTTTTCTCCTGTCCTCTATCATCTTTTTTATAACCCTTGTTCTGATAACCACCATATCCTCCACTCTGGTAAGAGTTTCCATCATCTCTATGCTATGAATTATCATTCTTACTGACTTCCTTATCTTTATTCTAATTTGAAAAAAAGATCCTCTTCCTCTCTGAAATATTCTTCCTCTTCCTCTCTATTGTTTCTCATATCTTTTATTCATCTTCTCTTATTTTTGTAAGGAACATTGATATGCCTCCTCCATGTTGGACTTTCCGTTGCACCAAAAGATCAACCTGTCAATGCCCAATACAAGCTTCGGTTAAGAACCATAGGAGGTGGTTAGAAAATGTCACAAACCCAAGCACTAGTGTTGCAAGGAAGACCAAGGGTCACACCTCATAACAACCCCCCCAACACAAGCATGGGGTTTGAACCTATGACCAGCTCTAATACCAATCGTTGGACTTGTCAATGCACCAAAAGATTGACCTGACAATTCCTGATACAAGCTTCGGTTAAAAACCACAAGAGGCAGTTAGACCATGTCACAAACCCAAGCACTATTGTTGCAAGGAAGACCAAGGGTCACACCTTGCAACACTCCACACTCAACAACTTGATCAAACTGATCTCATCCTGTAAAGACAACCTCAAGCCATTCACATATCTGGCTACTTTCTTGACCTCATCCTCTAAATGTCCATATCTAATATTCAACTTGTAGAACTCCTTAGTATACTCCATCACACTTGACTCATCTACTTCAAATTTTACAATTTCTAGAATAGACTGATCTAATAGTCTGCGGACATAAACTTCATCTTTAACTTATTCACCATCTGATCACATGATTTTATCTTCTCCTTTCCTCTTCTTTGCCTATTTGTCTACAAATGTTCCCACCAAAGGGATGCATGTCCTTTCAAATTTGTACGAGAAAATTTCACCTTCTTGTCTTCGACGGTACCTTCAAAATCAAAATACTTCTCCATCTTCGTTATCCAATCAAACAATTCATCTGAATCCAACTTACCACTATAATCTGATGGATTGAAATGTGGTTTAGTATTTACTTTGGTTAGGGCTCTTATGAACCTCTCTTCTCCCTAATCTAGGCCAAGTTGATTTTCTCTTTCCCCTTATTCATATTCTTCTACCTCTTCATCACTCACATCATCAACTGGTTGACCTCTTCTATGGGCTATTTCAACTACTTCTAATCTAGCAATAATTCCTCTGAACATCTCCATCATATTTGGGTCTGCATTTTCCACGTGCTCCATTTCCTCTACCATTTCTTATTCTCACCATCCTTACAGAAGTCCTCTACAGTTGTAGGTCGGATCCTCAGTTCGCCAACCCACAATAAATCTTCAACAAGACTCTGCAAACTCTGATGATCTCTCAAGGAAAGAATCTCATTCTGATACCAATTTGGTGCAATCATGGTAGGAGGGTCCTTAAAGAGAATAACTTCCAAAAAATGCAACAAGAGTTACACAATAGAATCCACTTGGAATATGGGGGAAAATGCAGATTCAAACATTCTTATTACCAAAAACTTCAATTACAATTAGTAGACAACATCTGGGTGCACAGATTGGGCTCACAGGCCTGATACAACATGCTCAAAAATACATTATTCCTATATGCTCCCTAGTGCAAGCTGAAATATTACATGTCAAATGTAATATTCATCTATCTACTATCCTAATGATCGGTTACAATGATTTATATCACATATGGAGATATAGAATCCTCTACGTCAGCCAAAGATGGTTACAATCTCCAATGAAGGAAACATAACATGTGTGTGAAATAGGTCAGCCTTAAATTTTAATTTCTCCTCGTCAGGTGCATAGGATGAAGTGTGGACCTAAATTAAGGTTGGGGACACTCCATGGAACAATTCAGAACATATCGTGAGGATTTTCAAGTTATGAGAAGGATCCATAAGAAACAAATCTAGCTATTAGGCTTGAAACTACTTTGGTGCTTGGTCCTAGAAAATGCCACTTAATACGAAAGTAATAACTTTCCACAAAAAGATCCAATCGATCTGAAATATTGGAATAAGGAAAATGAACATGTCCATGATGAAAACATAGATCCGCAAGGTCTGGTGAGCAAATATGATGAAAGGTTGAATCTACCAACTTGAACTGAATAAAAACTGAACAAGAACAAAACTGAAAGGAAAATATTTTTTGGTTGATGCAGGATTGCAAAGAACCAAGGATGCTCCTGCATCAGGATTGATTATGAAGAAATATTTTCTCCTATAGCTAAGCTGACATCTATCGAATTTCTATTTTCACTTGCAATTGCATATTCCTTAGAAATAAAGCAGATGGATGTGAAGACAATGTTTCTTAATGGTCATTTGAAGGAACATGTTTATATGTCCTAGCCAAAGCACTTCATTGAAAAAGGAAAGGAAAACCTAGTTTGCAAGTTAAAGAAATCTTTGTATGGTTTGAAGCAGTCACCTAGAATGTGGTACCAAAAGTTTGATACCTATATGTTGTCTTTTGGGTTTGTGAGATCAAATTATAATCATTGTGTTTATTTTAAATTTGAGAATGGTCAACTTCTTATTATTTCCCTATTTGTGGATGAAATGTTCATTGGGAATAATAAGGGAATGATTTCTGAATTGAAGTATCAATTGTCAACACAATTTGAAATGAAAGATTTAGGCTTAGCTAGGTATATAAATTAGAAGGGATAGAGGAAATAGAAAAAATTGGTTCACTCAAAATATTTGTTGAAATGAAAGATTTAGGTTCAACCAGGTATAGAAATTAGAAGGGTAAGAGGAAATAGAACACTTTGGTTCACTTAGACCAAGTATATAAATATCACCCTAGAGAGGTTTAGTATGGTGGATTGCATTTAATTAGTTGTTCAAGTGTTGCAAGGAATGGAATTTTCTATTGAAGATTGTCCTAAATCTCCTACAGAGATGGAGGACATGACCAGGGTGCCTTATGCAAGTGTAGTTGGTAGTTTAATTTATCAAATGGTCTATACCAGGCCAGACATTACTCAAGTAGTGGGAGTGCTTAGTTGGTTTATGGCTAATCCAAGAAGGCCACATTGAGATGTTGTGAAGAGAGTTTTCAAGTATTTGAAGGGTACTTCTAAATATGCCTTGTGTTATCATGGTTACTCCACTGGATCTCAGAGTTCAGTTAGCATTCATGGATATGTGTATTCTAATTGGGTAGGGAAGATTGACAAGAAAATATCCACTAGTGGATATGTATTCCCATTTTTTTGTGGTGTAGTGAGTTGGATGAGCAAGTAGTAGGTTGTAGTTGCTTTATCCACTATTGAGGCTGAGTACATGGCTATAATCATGCCTATAAGGAAGCCATTTGGCTTAGAATATTTATTTTTGATGTCAGTTTTGATGCTAGGAATATCATTATTCGTTGTGATAGTTAGAGTGCTATATTTTTGGTGAATAATCCAACTTTCCATGCTAGGACGAGACATATTGACATACAGTATCACTTTGTTTGTGAAATAGTGGAGGATGGAAAGGTTAGTCTAGAAGATGTCGATAATCTGGTGAATGTTGTTGATGCATTGATGAAGCCTGTGTGCATGGATAAGTTCAAGTAGTGTGTCAGTTTTATTGGCCTTTTGGCCTAGAAGGTTTAGTGACTTCAAGCATTGGAAGGGGTTTAGTGAGTTCTTCATCAAGTGGGAGAATGATCACTATGTGTGTCACAAACTCAATGTTGAAACCCCAACTTAGTTGCTATCAAAATCAGATTCCTCAAAGTGTTACATTCATGGCTTTACCACAGTACCACTAGTGCACTTAATACGGGTGCAGACTGGCAGTGTTACCCGCCATCCCATGGAGGTCCTCATCAACTTGTGTGAGTTGGTGATGTTACCTGCCACCCCATGGTGGTGGTTGGAAGATGCTAGCAATAGGGTAGGGTCATACCACCACCCCATGGTAGTCTATAAAGGTGGCTTGTGGTAGTGTGGGTCATATCTTCACCCCACAATAGCTCATGAGATAGCTTGTGGTGGTGCGGTGTTGATCCCGTCATCCTAGTATGGTCCAAGTGATTTCCTGTGGTAGTGTGGGGAAGTTAACCTATGGTGTAGTGTTGAAAATGCTATCCCATGAAGGTGTCTTTTAGAGGTGACTACAGTGTAGCAGTGTCATGCGGTATGTCAGTAGCTAGAAAAATGTTAAAGGTTTGTCAATGAGACCTCGTTATATTAGTGGGAGGTGTTAAAATGTATCTTCGACATTTTGATATGATTTTATTGGAGGCTAAAGGTAACGACAAATGAATCAGATGGAAATATGTGGCATGGAGCTATTAGTTGATTGCACATTGTTGTTGTGAATCAACATATTCATTGACTCGATGATTTCAACCTAAAGGTGATAGATGAATTCCTTGATAACCATGTAACTGCCTACAATATATATTGATGCGAGATTGGTTGATGAGATAGTACTTTGACAACATAGGTTTAGCTGACCTAAAGGAGGACATAAATATATAGAGAAGTTTGTAATGTAATATAGAATTGTATTGAATATAGTAATGCAATGTATTGCATTATAATAGATGAACTGACTATGAGTTGTATGGTGATTGGTTGAAGATCAGAGTGAATTTTATGTTGTTGAACTGACTATATGAGTTGACACATGAAAGAGCATAGCTCTATAACTTGCATACAATTTTCATTTTACTATAATACAAGTGATCTCTGCTTTGGTGTGTGGATTTTTTCTCATAAGGATTTTCCCACATAAAATCTTGTGTTGGTGTTTTATTGTCTATTCTATTATTCTTGTATGTGCATCTTAAATGAACTATAATTACAAAATTTTAAGTGGTTCATTTGCTTCTCTCTACTAAATATTATCATTAAGAAGGATTATTTTTCACTCTGCTTTCCTTTTAGCATGGCAAACAAAAACAAAGCATTTGAAGGTGGACCTTATTTGTCAATCAAATTGGACTTTTCATGAAACCTTGGCATGTAGGCTTCAATTCAACTGAAGAGATTTCTACTAAATTCCTTATTTGGATTCATCTTCCAAGACTTTCGATGGAGTTTTGGAGGAGTGAAATTATGCATATGATAGCTCTCCTTATTGGAAAACTGGTTGGTATGGCTCAACGAACCTTAGACAAAATGGTAATTACATATGTTCATATATGTGTTGAAATTGATTTAAATAACTATTTCCCTAATTTTTTGGAGATATTCCTTGGATCCTCTTCTTGGATCCAACAACTAGGCTATTAAACTCTTCCTTTCATATATCATTTTTGTCATGGGTATTGACATTTCTATAGGAAATGCCCTCAATTTAACCAAATGGTTGGTGTTGTTGATGCATCCTCCAAATATATTCCAAAGAATAACATTGGGAAGGATCTTATGGTTAATAGGGCTATTGATAAAGAGGGTTTTATTTCAGCTAAGCCTCAAAATAAGTGAAGAGGAAAAAAGAGAACATTCAATGGTAGTCAATTTGATGGGTCTTCAATCATTTTGATGTTTTGGAGGATTTAACTTAGGAAGAGGAGATTCTAGTGGAGTTGCATTTTGGGGTTGGAGACTTAGAAGTGGTCTTATATGAGGTCAGAGAGAATGGTAATCAAAATTTTCTTATGGTAGATTTTTAGGTTGGTTAAATGGATATAGATTTACCCTCATGGATACCAGATGTTTTTATATCAAGAAATTCTTTATTCTTGAAGGTTGTTGGAGCCATGTTTGATTTAGCTCCAGCTTAGAGGAGGGAGGTTGTGGATTTTGGGAAAAGTAATGGGAGTATGCATCTATTGGTTCTACAGTCAAAATCCCTTAAAAAGGGACCTCCAAAAAAATTGTTTAAGGTGGGATGCAAGAAAGATTAGAAGGTAAAATTACTTGGTGGGACACTGGTAGATTCAGGTTAGTGAAATCCATTAACTCCCATTTCTCCCAATCTCATAAATAATTGTTATTTCATGGAATGTGAGGGGTATGAATAGAATCCCTAGACAAAAAGGTTATTTGTGCAGTGATTGTTGGCATATAGTTATCATTGATGTCAAAAGAGAAAATAATGCAAAGGAGATTATTGGCATGATGACAAAGGATGAGTGTGAGAGTAGTGGATTTGATGGAAAATTAGGTGGCAGATTTGATATGGGTCTTTTGAGAGCATTCCATGGACGTGCTTTGCAGGTCGAGAAAGTGAATGGAGTCACAGGGTTCCATCTTTTCCTAACCTATGTTGTGGGGTTCTCAAGTTTTGAAACCATCCATCTTAGTGATCTCCTTGTTGTTAGTGAAAGTGAATGGACTTGGGAAACTTAGCTAATTGAGTGATAAGGAAGAAGGTTCTCTTTGTTATCGGTGATGTCGTGGGTTGTCAAGAGTTCATGACCTCATACATGAGGTTCTAAAGTTTAGATTTTTATTGACATAGTGCTAATGAAAATGAAAAGATGGCACATGGTGATGACTTGTCTAGTGGACCTTGCATAGTCAAGCCAATAGAATATCAAATTCATGGGCATAATAAGTTTCTTCTAATTTTTCATTGATTGGTTGTAGTAGGATGCAGGTAGCTTAAGTTACTACTTAAGCTTTTGAAGTTGATTAGGAACCAACCCCTTCACCTTGCATTTACTGACCAAGGAAATATTTGGTGTACTTAATATTTCCTAAGCAATGGAGTGATGAGAAGGTAGCATGCTGATTGTAGGACCTAATAAGGTGGACTTGGAAGTGGGAATCGACAATAATGAAGGTACTTAAAAGTCTTTGTAGGCTCGTTGGTGGTTCTCTAAACTTCACAACCTCCGACTAGAGGTTCTGAGGTTCATATTTCTGGCAACATTGTGATTATGAATTCAAAGGAAGTCAAGAATTGCGTAATGAGGGATGAATGATAGGAATTAGTGGAGTATGATGTCAATAATAGACACATGGAATTAACCTATAAACCCCACAAATTTTGTGTGGGCTCATTTATAGTGCTAACGAAATAGCAGGGGATGGTGTAGATTTAATGACAGATGATCTGACAGTGATCGTTGAAGGTATTCACAAATTAGAAATGAAAGAAAAAGTCTTAAGTAAAGTAGTGATGTGAGATGGAAGGAATATGGTGGGACTCAATAGATTGATAAGGATAGGTGGTGAGGTGTATAAGAAGATGGTGTTTATCGATTGGATGATCATGCAATTCACATCCTTGTTGTGAATTGCATGGAAGTGAGCTTGAATGGTAGACCCCACGTATGGAAAATAGTGTATGAAGGAGATCGGTGGCACATATTTTTTGACAAATGATCTAGTAGTGATCATTAGTTAGTGGAGATCGATGAAGCTTGATTAAAGACTCTTTAATCTAATAGTCTAGACTTAGAGGTGAACGATGTGTTATGAGAATGCGATGGATGGACTAGATTGTGAGGTGAAGATCTGACATCCCAAATTTAATCTTGGATCCCTAAGAGAGAATTAGATATGCCCAAGTAAAGTGATAGGCATGAGATGAAGATCAATGGTGCACATTTAAAGAATATGATCTAACAATAATGTTTTAAATGTCTCAAGATGAACAATTAGCCTGAGGATTGTGGCGTGAAGATAAGTGATCAATGACCTAGATTTAAAAATGAAGAACTACAATGGCCAAGTCCATGTGAAAAGGTGTTCAACTGGTAACCAACACAAGAGAAGGAATTAATTAGTCCAACTACACCCAATGACCAATTGAATGAAGATTTGATCTTCAAAGTAGTGGAACAGACCACAGAAGTGATCAAGATCAGATCACATCAAATCAGATCAGATTGAATGAATATGATAACTCATTTAATACATATTTGATTCTAGGGTATCACGGGTTGTTATTCTTAGCAAATTATTTGTATCTTAATTTAATTTTGTGAGGCTTGATGTAGAGGTTGTGTAATGAAGGGTTCTGGAAAACTCTAATAGGTGATCGAGATCAGAATTAGATCCTTTGTCAATAAAATATATTTAATGTATTCTAGGTTTAGGGTTTTGCAGGTTGTTTGGTTTTGCAGATTTAGTGAATCTATACAATGTGTGTGTGGCTTGATGAACTGACAATTTTCTAGAAGGGAAACCCTAATTTGATGTGCAAGCTGATCTAGATGGTTGACAAAATCTTGAGGTAGAGATTACAAATCGTTGGAGTTAAGCAAAAAGAAGACTATTTGAGAATGGTCAATGTAGTTGTATCTATTGTGTGTGTGTGAAGTCTACAAGTGCACAGTGTGATGAAGAGAGTTATTTATTGTGGATTGTGCAACAAATGTAGAGAGAGAAGAGAGTATATAGTGTAGATGTGTGAGACACCATAGAAAGGGAAAGAGGTGTAGTGCAGTAAGATAGAACAATGATTGTTCTATGTGTAGAGGAGAGTACAAAGTAGGGGTATGTTACTGAGAATGCAACTTCAACAATAGAGTGAAAGTCGTAGTAAGTGCAACAAAGTACTAAATGTAATGATGCATCATAGGTTTTGTAAAACCAATCTTATGCATACTTGAATTTGTAATCATTTAGAGGTTGTAGCCTGATTTTGTTGAGTTATAGCTCAGATTAGGGGATTGTAGTCGCCTTGCAGTTGTGGATTCTAAATTATGGTGTTGTTGCATCCTTAGGGTTGTACCTCTTAAAATAGGGTGTTGTTGCACCCTTGAAGTTGTTTCTTCTAAAATAGATAGTTGATGCTTCCTTGGGTTGTAGCCCTACAAAATTGTAACATATGATTCATTTGTGATGCTGGATTTGAGTAGTAGACTCAAGAAACTTTTGTCACCATGGTTTTTCCCATCTTGGGTTTTCCATGTATATTTGGTGTTGATTGTCTATTTGTATGTTTATGTTTGAACCTTTAGTTTTCAATCTACATAGTAAGAGTTGAGTAAGAAATCTACACAAATTATTTGGAGCTAAGAAAGGAATCTACATATAGGTTTTAAGGGTTGAAATTTGGTATCTACTAATTCACCTTCCTCTCAGTAGATCATTGCATTCCAATAGTGATTGGTACTCATTCTCTTGAGATTGTCTTTCTTCAAGAAACTAAATTAACTATAAAAGGTATGTTGAATGAATCCTTTGCTATCTAGTCATGTGGTTGTTGTTAATGTGTTGGGGATTATGGTAGTTTGTGTGGTGTGGCTTGTTTATGGGATCCAAGAAAGGTGGCCCCTCTTTGGTGGTCTTGATCCACTCTTCTATTTCTATGGTCGTCTCTATTTTGGATTTTGGTGAGTCCTAACATTTCTCTAATGTTTATGCTCCTACTGATCTTCTTTGTGAATCTTAACTTGGGTTGCATGTTAGATATGTTTGGTCCCTTACTCCCTTCATTCCTTGAGTTGTAGTAGGTGATTTTGATGTTGTTTATAGTTTGGAGAAAAAAGAGGTAACATGGTCAAGCTTGATTTTTTTTGCTAATCTTCTAAGGGACAACATTGATCTCTTGAATTTAATTGATGTGAATCCAAATAATGGTATCTTCACTTGGAACAATAGAAGAATTGGTAAGTGTTATTTTTGAGAGACTTTATAGATTCCTTGTGTCTTTTTACTGGGTTGGGAATAAGTGGACTACTAGCTCAAAGATCTTGGATTGGAAAGGATTTGATCACCCGTCAATTAAATTCTTAGTTGTTTCTTTCTGAGCACCTAAGAATCCCACTTTTAAGTTTCAACTTGTGGTTGTGGGACCTTTCACTCCTTGACTTAATGATTGAATGGTGGCACAAAGGGAGGCTTTCTTATGGAAGGACTATGTATTCTTTTTCTAAAATATTGCAATATGTGAAGTATTGGTTTAAGAAGTGGAATAGGCAGTGCTTCAGTAATGTTGATCATAATAAAAGGATGGCTCAGGCTCATTTGGAAACTATTATTCATCAAATTTGAGATCATGGATTAATTGATGGTTTGTGTAAAGAGGAGTCCATGTATTAGCTATGAAAGAGCTAGAGGAATAAGAGTTGTGGGAGGAGACTTTTTGGAAGAAAATGTCTCATATTGATTGGCTTTAGGAAGGGGATAAAAGTAATACAATTTTTCATAGCTCTGCTAAAACAAGAAGGAAAGGAAATCTTATCACCTCTCTTGTGTCTTTAGAGGGGTTTCAACTTTATTCTCCAAGTGAGATTTCTAGGGAGGCTTCTCAGTTCTTCTCAGCCTAAGTGTCCTCTAAGGACTCTCCCCCTATGATTGATGAGGAAAACTCAAATTTAAGTTGCATTCCTTCTTTAGTCTCTAATGAAATGAATGTGTCTCTTATTAGGTCCATCTTAATTCTAGAATTGGAGGAATTTTTGTTTCAAATGAAAAAAGGTAAAGCTCCAGGCCCTAATTGTTTTCCAACTGAATTGTTTCAAGAGTTTTGGGAAAAAATATTAAATTGGATCTCTTAGAGGTGGTTTAGGAGTCACTAAGAAATAAGTAGATGTTAAGAGCCATGAATGACACTTTTATAGCTCGTATTCATAAGAGTGAAGGTGCTAATTATTTGGACCATTTTAGACCCATTTATTTATGTAGTATGATTTACAAAATCATTACTAAATTAATTGCAAAAAGGCTTAAGCCTTGGCTTAACTCTCTGATTTGAATAACAAGGAGGATTTTTTATTGGTAGACAAATTCTTGATGGGATTGTGATTGCTACTGAGACTATTCACTCTATGGTGACATCTAAGGAGAAGGCTATGTTTATCAAACTTGACATGGAAAAATCCAATGATAGCCTATCAAATGGACCTTCTTGCCAAAAGTTCTTCTAGCCTTTGGATTTGACAGGGAATGGATTGATTAGTTCATGAGTTGTGTTACCTCTACCTCCTTTTTGTTCCTCATTAATGGTGAGCCTTCTAAGTCATTAGGCGCTTCTAGGGGTCTTCATCAAGGAGATTCTTTATCTCCTTGTTCATTATTATGGTTGAGGGGATGGGAAGGTTTATTAAGTCTCATGTTAGATAGGGCTAGTTTCAGGGAAATAGTTTTCCTCCTAATTCTCATCTTTAGTTTGTAGATGATACAACCCTAGTGGGCATGGCTGAAATTAATGAAGCGGAGAATTTAAAGAGAAATTTAGACATTTATTTGGTTGCCTTAGGTTAGAGGATTAATAAGGATAAGTCCTCTATTTTATTTTGTAATACTCCCTAGCCTATTTAGAGTAGGATTGCTTGGATCCTTAGATTTTAGATTGGTTCTCTTCCTCTAAAGTATCTTAGGATTTCCATTGTAGTGGGATCTCAACTTAGAGAGTTACATGGAAGATGTTGTGGAGAATTTTTGTAGGTTGGTAAGTCATTTAACTTGTAAATGGCTTTCTTCTACTGTGTGAGTCACTCTTTTCAAATTAGTGGTTCAAGCTCTTCCTATTTATAGGTGATTTGTGCAGGTTTCCCCTTTGAGCTTTGTTAAATAATTTCATGCCCTTCTCGACAATTTCATTAGGAAAGTGATTTGTCTTCTTCAAAGTGGAGCTTAGTTAAGTGGGAATATATTTGAAGGTCATAGCAAGAGGGAGGTCTTGGGCTTAGGCTTGTGGGTTTGAATGGGAATATAGTAGCTTCCAAATTATACTAGCGATGTTATACTTGTCAAGATCAAGATTGGGCTAGAATTCTTACTAATAAGTACCTGTTGGGGATGAACCCCTATGCTGTTCCTCAATGTGCTCTTTTATGGAAAGGATCTATGATTTAGAATACTCTCAAAAGAGGGGAAAATATCATCAAAGAGGGTTTATTTTTTATTTGTAATAAGGGCTCTGAAGCTATTTTTTGGCATGATTCTTGGGATGGGTTCCCCCATCATAATTTTTTTCTTCACTTACAATCTCTTTGTAATAATTTTCTTGATGTTGGTTGGAGTAAGGCTGAAGAAATTAAAACTAAGGTGTTGGGATAGATTGAGGTGATGCATTGGAAGGATCCTCGGGAGTGGCCATCGAGAGGTACTAAAGAGGCTTGATAGGAGCTTGCTAAGAGTTTTTCTAGTAGCATTTATAATTCCCTTAAAAGGAGGGTTACTCTAGATTGGGTGCCTCAGGTTACTTGGTATTGGATAGACAACTTGTGTCGTAGAAAAATAGACCCTTTGCTTGACATGAGATTAAAATTACCTAATGAGGTCTTAATCTAATGTTGTGAGGTATTTTACATGTCCACACTAGGTCTTGGACCCTTGAAAATCAAACAACATTCTTCTAATGTCGTCTTGTAAAGGTGTTGCAAGGACTTGTAAAGAACTTTCATGCTTTTCTAGACTTAACTAACTTATTTCTCCCTAATTTGACATTATAAAATGTGTTTAATAAAATTATTACATCAATCTAGAAGGTTCTTAATGTAAAATTAATGATAAACTAGTGTTGTACTATGATTTACACATTCACATTGGTTCTTGAGCATTTCTAGGCTACGTGGACCTAATTTTAGTGTTGTAAAGTGTATTTAATCAAAATTTCACACTGATTTATGTGTCCCAAGCCCTATTTAACATTTACATCATCATTAATAGTCCTCTATCAACCCATATTGTGCATCTTGAGGCTTTAATTGATCAAACACCCAAAAAGATGGCATTTTAGATCTTATTTCTTGATTCCTTGACTTCTTGGGTGTCGAAATGGCCCCTGTGGGACCCATTTTCCATGGATGGAAAATAAATCCCATCCAAGTGGGACCCATTCACCATGTGTGGTGAATGAGTCCTATCTGGCCCCCATTTTGACCCTTAAGCAAGAAAAAGTGAAATTTAAAGTTTATTTTCACTACATGTCGGCCTATGATGAGGTATAATCGGGTACTAAGGCACAATTGTCTATAAATAAGTTTTTTTATCCTCATTTTACATCTATCCAACATCTAACAACTCAATTCATATCCATTCTTCATTATTCACCCATCAATCTTTCATTTCAAGTCAAGCAAGCTAGGGTTTCTTCATTAAGATTGCTTCCTAGGACCTTCAAGGGTAGATTCTACATGTTTTGTTGTAGACTTTCAAGATCTATCATCATGGAAAGGCAATATATTCCATTTTTCATGCTTCATTCCATTATTTCATCATTTTGGTTTAATTACCTAAACGAGGTTTGACCAAGGAGAACCCCCATGCCCTAACATTCAACATTTCTTCTTCTCTTGTGTGTTTGCAGATTTAGGTCTTTTGGAAGCTTGGAAATAATTTTTAATCAAGATGCAAAGTTTTTAAATTCCTCTCTTCATCATTCAAGTCAAAATATCAACAAAAAATCATTTTTAGACCTGAATACAACAGTTTTAGAAGTAGACACCTGTAGGAAGCAGAAGTGCAGATCGAGATCTTCAGAATCAACCTTTGAAAATTTAGAAATTAAAAAATGGAATCATTCTCCATGGGTGGTGAATGAGTCCCACCCCAAGGTCAATTTTTGTATTTTTACATTTTTGAGTACCCTTTTGTTAGAAATAGGTTCTAGTATAGTTTCGCAGAACTGGGACTGATTCGCCCAGAATGGAGAATGAGTCCCTCCATGCCTAAATTTTAGCATTAGTAGCATTTCAAAAGTAATTTCCTGTCCTCATTAAGTTTCCAGGTGTACAATTTTAGTCTAACTTATTTTTGTTGCATTTTTTTCATTTGTAGGTGATTTAACAATACACAATGTGTTTTCAAACATTTCATACTTCTTTAGTTTTGTATGTTTAATCATTCAATTTTTTAGCTTAGCTTCACTTAGATAATTCCATTTAGCTCATAACACATTTCACACATCCTAATTTGAATGTTACATAGGAATTTTTGGATCTAATCTCTCTCCTTTTAGGTGAAAAACCCTCTAAGAGTCAGAGAGTCCATTGGGTCAAAAAATCTATGCCACACAACTATATGGGATGGTTAGTGTTCCCTAGTGGAAGCAAGTTTGACATAAATTTTCTTGGCCCAAATGTAATTTCTTCTTATGGTTGGTTGTTCAAAATAGGTGCCTTACTTGGGAGAATTTATAAAAAAGAGGCTTCTAGGGTCCTTCCATATGTGTCCTTTGTAACAAAAGTGAAGAAAATACTTCACATTTCTTCTTTCAGTTTCCTTTCACTAGGTATATTTCGAACCTCTAGTGGGGAGCTTGAAACCATAATTGTGTTCATGCCACTTCTTTGGTTGAATTATTAGATAGTTTTTGTAGGCCTCTTGCTAAGACTTCCTTACTTCAAATTGCTTAGGAAATTGATCCCTCTTTCATTCTTTGGCATCTTTGGTTGGAAATGAATAGAAGGAACTTTCAATATGTGAAGATAGTGGTGCTCCTTTTATGGCATAACATCATCTGCAAGATCCGAGAGAGAATTTCTACAAAATGTGATCTTTCGATTTCTACGAATCCTGGTGATATGGCTATTATTCAAAATTTGAATTTGATTGACAACGCTTCTAGTTATTTGATAGGTAGAAGGGTGTGATAGGCCAAAAATAAGATTCATCGGGAGGGTCAGTGGCTTCTTCCTCCTTAAGGAGTTTTGAAGGTAAATGTTGATGGCTCTTCTAGGGGGAATCCTAGGCATTCGAGGATTGGTGGTATTGGTAAAGATAGTGATGGTGTTGTGTTTTTATTTTCCTCTTATAGAGGACAACATACTAATAATTTTATGTAGGTCCTTACTATTCTTCATGTAGTTGAAAGAGGTTGTTCTCTTGGATGGAAAAATATTATTTGTGGATTGGATTCCTAGATTGTGGTGGATATGTTGAATAAGAAAAGTGTGGATGGAGCTAATTAGTAGCTAGCCATGGTGGTGAAACAAATCTTGCATCTATGTTGCTCTTTGGAATATATTTTCTATTGTCATATTCCTAGAGAGTGGAATAAAGTGGTAGATTTCCTAGCTATATGGGCTTCAGAGCAATTAAAGAGGTGGGATGTTGGTGAGTGGGGATTATTATCTCACTAATATTCTCTAGCTTTGGAAAATAATTTTAGAGGATAGAAATAGGTAGTTAGTTTTCTTGGGGGCCTCCTTCAGGACCTATTTTTGGTTGTTGGTTGCTCTTTGTGGGCCTATGGCCTTTTGCTTTGTAATTATTCTCTTGGTTCAATATTTTTTTAGACCTTTCTTTAAAAAAATAAATAATAATAATAATAATTTGACATGTCATGGAAAATATGTGGTTCCAACCACCCTTGCACAATCAATGATTTAAAAGTTGAAAAATCGTGTTAGATGGAAAAACTATCTTGATTGGTAAGTAGTTTATCTTTTGTGTCTTGTCTTTGACTGGGTCTTCACTTCTCATTAACGTCCTCTAAATTCCTTGGCCTTGTATTCCATTTTGATATGGAACATAATAAGTCACTCGTGAATTATAATTTCAAGAGTAAGATCTACAAGAAATTTGTTGCATGTGTTTCTCTAGCTATAATGTAGGATAATCCAATCAAATGAATGATTAAGAGTACTATATATTTTAAAATGGTAATATTAAAGTATAAAAAGATAAATGTGATAAATAGTGATCACTTTTGGAATAGAATAATTTGATATTGTGTTTAAATTTAGATAGTTTAAATTTAGAAAACTGTGCTCTTTTCCCATATTTTGGGGCTTAGAATTCAAATGGTTTGGATTCAGATGATTGAATCCAAAGTTTGGGATGTTAGAGATAATTCAACTATACATAACATTCTAGTTAGACTGCTAAACTTAGTTATTTTTGGTAGGTACAGAAGGTAAATGTATTAACTTTGGAAGACTCCTGAATGCTCCAGATTGCTTCATAAAAGGTTAAGTTGCTTGTAGCTTACTCTATCTATTGCAAGTTTTTTTCCAACTACTTCTAAAAGATTGAACAAGCCCTAAATATTTTATTTTATCAGTTTTTGATAGATGAATGAATGAATCAATATATGTTTTTATGCTTTTCTATCCATGGTCTATTCATGCTCCATTTTTTAGTGTTTTTTGTATTCTTCTTTAGTATTCTTCATTCCTCTACCATAATTGACATGGTATTAGAGCATAATGTAGGTTCCAAGTTGCATAAGACTCTTCATACTTAAATGGAGAGAAACTAGATCAAGACAAGCAAAGGAGATATCGTTGCTTCAAGGAAAATTGTGTGGAGGAAGTCAATGGAAGGAAAAGCCTAGAACAGAACCAAGGAAAATCCTAGATCAGAGTCAAGGAAGTCAACAGACCCTGCTATTAGTGGAGTGAAGGAGCCACATAGGTTTGGTCCCAAGACAATTCCTCTCTAAGACATATTTTGTAGGGCTCTTCCAGAAAGCATAATCATTTTTTCTACATTGGAAGCTTTTTTTTAATCATGGCTACCTCTAGCAATTTTCCACAGACTCCCATTCTTCTTGGTAAAAATTATGATTTTTGGTCCTTGAAAATGAAGTCTTTTCTGCAAGCCCAAGAATGTTGGGAAATAGTTGCTCAAATGGCTACACAGAACCCACTCCAGCAGACTCAACTGCTATGAATAATGCTCAAAGAAATGTAGCTACAAATTAGAGAAAGAAAGAGAGCAAGGAAAAATGTTGGATTCAAAACTCTATTGATGATTATATTTTCTCAAAAATCACAAGTGTAGTAACATCAAAAAAATCTTGGGATATCCTCAAATCTGCATATGAGGGTACTAACAAAGTCAAGATAGTCAAACTAAAATCCTTGTGAACACAGTTTGAAACATTGAAAATGTCTAACTCAGAGAATATTGATCAATTTATGACCAGAGTCATGGGCATGGTAAACCAGATTAGGATTAATGGTAAAACCATTGAAGACCAGAAAATTGTTGAAAAATTTCTTAGAAGCTTACCAAAGAAATTTGAAATGGTTGTAATGGCTATTTTGGAGTCCAAATATCTCACTACTTTTTTAGTAGTAGAGCTAACTGGATCATTTTTATCACATGAGACTAGACTAAATTTGGAAGAAGAGTCCTTGGAATAATATTTCAGGACTCAAGCCTCTTTCAGTAGAGGTAGAGGCAAAGGAAATAGGGGTAGAAAACAGAGGGGGAAGTAACAAAGGTTGATCAAATCAACATGGAGAAGAAAGGTCGACACAAGAACAATTAGGGTAGTCTAGAAACTCTTAGAATCAAGCATATAGAGGTAGAAAATGGACTAATAAATCTAGAGTCTAGTGCTTCTACTACAAGAAATTTGCACACTATGAACCTTAATGCAATAATAAACAATTAGACCAAAACAATGATAGAGCACATGTCTCCAACAATGAAGGAGAATCCTATGAAGCAATGTTTCTTTCATGCCATATTTTTGAAGAAAATCACACAAAGACCTTTGGTTGCTGGACAGTGGCTACAATAATCATATGATAGGTAAAAAAGATTTAATTTCATGCATGGATACTTCTATAAACTTTGAAATTACTCTTGGTGATGATTCTCGAGTAAAAGCCCAAGGGAAAGGATTTGTGTATGTTCTTTCTAAACAAAATCAATGAAAAAGAGATACATGATGTCTATTATGTTCCAAACTTGAAACACAATATCATAAGTGTAGATCAATTGATGGAACATGGCTATGATATAATATTTAAAGGTACAACATGTATTTTGACAAACCTCTTGGTAGAAGACTTATAGCAAAGATTGAAAGAACCAAGAACAAAATGTTTCCCCTGAATCTTAGGAGTGCCATTTTCTCACAGTCATTTTCCCGCAATGTCTTAAGTATGGATGAGTCACAATTATGGCATTCTAGGTTTGGTCATCTTCCCTTTAAGAGTCTTAGTCTTCTTCAAAAGAAATCTATGGTCAAAGGTCTTCCTATTTTAAAGGATCTTGATAGTCAATAGGAAAGTTGCATTCTTGGAAAGCATAAGAGAGATAGCTTCCCATCATCCTCAAATAGGTCAAAAGAACACTTAGAGCTAGTCCACATATATCTCCATGGACCAATGCAAACTCAATCCATTGGTGGTAGCTTTTATTTTATGACCTTTATTGATGAATTTAGAAGGGAAATCTGGATTTATTTTCTCAAGAATAAGTCTAATACTTTTTCAAAGTTCAAACAATTCAAAGCTAAAGAAGAAAAAAAATTGAAAATATATAAAAGTGCTAAGGTAAGACAAAGGAGGAGAATACAACTCAAAAGATTTTACAGATTTTTGCAAACAACATGGCATCCTTATGTAAACCACAACAAGATATACTCAATAGAAAAATGGAGTAGCTGAAAGGAAAAATTAGACCATCATGAATATGGCTTGATGTTTGCTCAAAGAAAAGAATTTGTCTAACGATTATTGGGAAAAAGGTGTTGCTACTGGAGTTTATATTTTAAATAGATCTCCTACAACTAGTGTTGAAGGAAAATTTCCTCAAGAGGCCTGGTCTAGTACAAAGTTGAATGTAGCTCATTTTAGAATTTTTGGTTGCATTGCATTTGCACACATTCCAGAGGAGCTGAGACAAAAATTTGACAATAGGAGTGAAAAATGCATCTTTGTTGGCTATAGTGAACAATCAAAAGCCTATAGACTCTACAATCTTGTCACCAAGAAATTTGTGGTCAGCAAAGATGTCAAGTTCTTTGAGAAAAAATAATGGAGTGATCAAGAAAATGAAACTTTGAATTGTCAAAATCCATTACAGCTATTAATGAACCTTCAGATCAGCAAGTTCATCTACCAAGGCCACTAATATTGTAGGTACAAGGTCAGCAACAAGACTTTGGAAATGGTAATTCTCCCAGCAGTGATTCATCTTCCTCTATAGGAAATTAGAAAACTAGAAGCTTAAGGGAAATATATGTGCAGGAAAATGCAATTGAACAAGATCTTTTTCCTTTCTTTCATATCAGCCAAGCCACTTTGAAGAAGCAGCAAAAGAGGAACATTGGGTTGATGCAATGAATCAAGAAATTGAAGCCATAGAAAAGAACAAAACTTGGGATCTTATTGACCTACCAAGTGACAAAACCAACATTGATGTGATGTGGATAGATAAGACAAAGCGAAATGCCAAAGGAAAGATAGAAAAACACAAAGAAAGGTTGGTTGCCAAAGGTTTCTCTCAACAACTTGGCATAGACTATGGAGAAACATTTGCTTTAGTGGTGAGGTTAGACATAGTTAAAACTATTTTGGCTATTGAAGCTCAAAATAAATAGAAAGTTTTCCAAATGGACGTCAAATTTGCATTTTTAAATGGCATATTGGAAGAAGAGATATATGTAGATCAGCCACTAGGGTCTGAAATCAAAGGACAAGAGCATAAAGTATATAAGTTGAAGAAAGAATTATATGGTTTAAAGCAAGCCCCAAGAGCTTGGTACAGTCGCACTGACTCTTACTTCATTAACAATGGATTCATCAGGAGCAATCATGAGCCAACTCTCTATACAAAAATAGATCACGAATGTAAAATTCTCATTGTTTGTCTTTATGTTGATGAATTGCTCTATATAGAAAATTTGATGTTAGATGAGTTCAAAGGTACCATGAAAAAAGAGTTTGAAATGACTAATCTTGGAATCATGAAATACTTCTTGGGGATTGAAATTAACCAATCTTCTCAAGGTATTTTCGTTTTTCAACAAAATTATGCTTTAGAAATGTTGATTTTTTTTAGAATGGACAGTTGCAAACTAGTAGAAACACCCATTGCTCAAGGAAAAAAGTTGAGAAAACAAGATGATGGACCACCAGTTGATTCTACCTTGTGCAAGAGGCTAGTTGGTAGTCTTTTGTACCTCACAACAAGTAGACCTAACATAATGTTTGCTGCAATTTTTCTATCCAAATTCATGGACTGTCCAAAAGATTCACACTAGAAGGTAGCAAAAAGAATTTGGAGACATGTTGCAGGGACAATCAACTATGGATTATGGTACACTTAATCTAAAGATGCTTCAGTCTCAGGCTACAAAGAAAGTGATTATACTAGAAGCATAGACAATAGGAAGAGCACATCAGGTTATGATTTTCACTTGGGAACAAATATCATCTAATGGGCATCCAAGAAACAACCCATTGCTTTAATATCTTTAGTAGAGGTAGAGTATTTTGCTGCAACTACAACAACTTGTCAAGCAATATGGCTAAGAAGGATACTGAATGATCTTGCGCATATTAAAAAGGAGCCAACTCCTATTTTTTGTGATAATAGTTCAACAATTTTCTTGTCCGAAAATCATGTCTTCCACAAGAAAACAAAGCATATTGACACTCACTTTCACTTCATTTGAGAGCTCGTCCAAAATGGAGAAATTTCTCTTGACTTCTATGGATCATGAGATTAGCTAGCAGACATCTTTACAAAACTATTGGGAAAGAATGATTTTGAATTTCAAAGAAAACACTTAGGGATTATTAGTGCTGATAATTGTAACAATTGAGATTAGGAGGGGTTGTTAGAGATAATTCAACTATATGAAACATTTTAGTTAGATTGCTTAACATAGTTTTGGTAGGTGCGATAGGTAAACATATTAATAATTTTGGAAGACTCTCGAATGCTCAAGATTGATTCGTATGAGGTTAAGTTGCTTGCAGCTTACTCTATCTATTGCAATCTTTTTTCCAGCTACTTCTAGAAGATTGAACAAGCCCTAAATATTGTATTTTCTCATTTTTTGATAGATGAATGAATGACTTAATATATGTTTGTATGCTTTTTTTTCAATGCTTTGCTCATGCTCTATTTTTTAGTGTTTTCTGTATTCTATTTTATTATTCTTCATTCCTCTACCATAATTGACATGGAACACTTCCATGGACTTGGATATGATAGTCTGGATTTCTACTGCACTTGATTCCCCCCCGATTCTTTTGCTACGTAAATTATGTTGTATTTTATAGAACAATATGCATATATTCAAGTTCTATGACTCCTGCTACACCCTAAGGTAATTATGTGTGGACCTCTATTTAGTTTTCACATCCAAAGCTCAATTGTTTATTATGGAGACATAATGATTTCTAGTTGCAGTCACGGAGTGTAATGCAAAGCCTTCAAGGATTAGTATGAAGAGAATTTGTAGATGACCAGTTAAGTGTTTTAATTACATCGAAAAATCCTGGTAAGAGAGATTAGATGAATTGGTGGCTTAGTTGGTGACAAGGCATAAATTTGTAAGGGAAACTTGATCTTGTGGTGTCATGTGAAAAGCAATGTCAAGAGAATTACAATGCCATTGTTGTGTGTAGGAATGCTTGATAAAATCAAGTAGCAAATGCATTGTTAATCATTCTTGTTTTTTAATTTATTCCAAGGGAAATTAATAGTTAGGTGTTGTAGGTAGTTGGTTAGTAATTAAAGGAATTTTCTTGTTTATTCACAAAATTTGATATCAAGGAAATTTTTTCATCTATATAATCATGTCAAATGTAATCAATGTATCTTTTCTTACAAAGAATTTTGTTTATTCACAAAATGCAATCAATGTATCTCTTCCTTCTCTCCATCTCCATCTCCATCTCTCTCTCTCTTTCCCCCTCTATCTTTCCCTCTTTCTATATGTATCTCTCCCTCTCTCTATCCCTCCCTCCTTAGTGCAAACATAACATGAGCTTGTTGGTAATGGAGCTTGATTATCTTCCTAATTCAAAGGTTTTATTTCAATCATGTTTGGATCCTTGTAAGTGGATGCATGGTTCACTTGAGTTTATAACTTCTCCATTGAGACCTTTGTTGCATGAACAACATCATTTGTTGAATGACCTAAATTGACCAAAATTAGTAATTAGTAAATGTATGCAAAAAATATGCCAAAATTTATCCTAATTGACCTCCCACACTTCTTCGATGTACCCATTGTACACTAAGATACGATTGCTAGTTGTAATTCATTCATACAAAAAATACAAATCAAAATTACATAAATAAAACTTCTTTCAATTAAGAATCAAAGATTAAGAAATGCCTATCCACTCTCAACCTCATTCCTTTCGAAGATCATAATTACAAACCTTATCGTCAACAACATTTAATCCTCACCTTAATTTTTTTTATTTTAATCATGTATTATATAAAGTGGATCCCTCGAAACGTGATGCCAATATCAAGACTTGATATTTTGGTGACACTGACATTGGGCAACTTGTTCTTCAATTCCAATCACAAAATATCCAAACATTTTTAGCTTAAGAGCAATATGTTGGTCATTTCACTTGTGTACATGTCTCATGGGCGCAATTGTGAGGTTTGCCTGCCACTTGCCACCATCTTCACCGTATGTAATTGACGTCCATTTTGTAGGGTTCCATCTAAAACAAAATATCTTAGATATTATGTTGTTTGTGCTGCCGAAAGGCAGGCATAAATAGCCTAATTCTGTGGTAAGTGAGACGTCTTACTCCACCTACATTTCCCTTTGGTTTTAGAAATCATAATTCATTCACAACCACCCACAAACCCACAAAATCTGTCATATACTTACAAAAGATGATCTATATCTGAGGTGACATGACCAGTGTGTCCAATATAGAGTGATCGATATGGCGTTAGTGGGACCCAGTAGCACAAAACACATCTCCATTACGTTTCTGTCTGGTGGCAGTTTCTTACCAGTTTCCGACCAGGCTGACCATGTCTTCGTTATATGTGACTTCTGACTGTCAGTGGACGGTATATGCTCTTTTTCAAGTAGCCTATATATATCCATAAAGGAGTATTCTGGAGTAGTATTACAATATGTAAGATTCATTTCATGTATGTCCTTTCATTACTGTTGCATCGCTCCTGCCCCATCCACCATCTCTCTTTCTTTTGGGCTATAAATTGTAGTGAATTGTTTAAGCTAAGAAGGAAATTTTGCGTGAAGCCTTATGATTTTACAAATCGGACCATCTTGGTCTTCAGTTACTATACGAAGACTATGCTTCCTATTGGAAGTGTGTTGATGTTGCTATCTTCAATAGCATAAATATGAAAATAAAAGTTTGAAACCCACATTAAAATTTGTCTTAAAGCTTCGAAGAATAAATAATTCCATCTATTCATTTTATCTTAGATATTTCATCCTTAGTTGAATAATTTTCTTGAATGATTAATTCAATATTAAATTATTAAATTTGATAGAATCTTTCTTATATATACCCTATCCCCATACCTGAAAATTTGTGCATTGGGAACATCTTTTACTCACTAGACTATTTACATACACCACTTTCAAATGAGATCAAAATGTAATATATGTGTAATTATGTTTTGTAAGATATATTTGATGTACAGTGTAGTACATCACATACTTTCACTTATGTTTTATGTCCACTTTGATGTCTATTCCCTTAATATTTTTGTAAGCTCGTTTAAACCCTTCCATCAACCTTCTTTTTTCTAAAGGTTTTTAGGCCTCCTTTCTCATGGTCACCTTTTGTTGTTGCTTTTATTTTTACCTTATAATTTTCTATTCTCCTATCATTTTTTGTCATAAATAATCTACACACTAGCATCTAGCATAGACATCTACATGTCATGGTAGAGTCATGTGACAAATTTATCGTTTGAAGGTTAATTTGTGAGAATTTTTCCACTTGTCATCTTCCCAAGTTAGATAAAATAGCTTAAAATGGTTTTAAATGTCTCATCAACTTCTTCCCTCCTCTTCTCAATTTTGAAAAAAAAATATTTTTTTTCATTTTTAAAACTCTCTCCCTTGGATCTCTTGGCTCACACAACACTCTCAAGCTCTAACAATTCTCTACAACTTTTACAACATTATTTTCATCTTCTTATTCTCTTTTCTTTCTCAATCCTCTATAGACCTAATATCATTTTATTTATCAGTTCTATTACAACTTTCTTTTCGTGTTTCCTCGAGCACCTTTGGATTATCACATCCCCTCTCTTCCATTTTAGTATACTATTACACATTCATAGATTTGACCATTCCTAGACACACTTGGGATAGGAGAATACATGCACTATTTTATTTCTCTCTATCTATCTTGGCTTTCCATGAAGGTCAACATACCAAAATGGGGGTTTGACTAAGGAGCACCCCTAAACAATCCCAACAATTTCTATTGTTTTGTATTTGTAGGTTTGGTAAATTTAGAATTTGAACTGCATATTCTAAGAATTTTTGGCATGAATCATAGTGGCTAACAATGTGACATGAGAACATTCACATGATGCACTAAATTCCTTGATAGATACTTTTAGATTTCAACCTTAGGTTCCTCGTTGCCTCTATTTTTTTATTATCATAGTTAGGAAGTCACATATTTTTTTCTAATAATTCCTTTGAGCATCTTAGTTTTAATTATATTTTCATTTAAAAACCACTTCAATGGTACCTTAGGCAAGTACCATGGTGAAAACCTAGATATAGGCTCCATGTGTAATAGTCTCTTTTCCACCATAGCTTAAAATGTTATTTCCCCCATCAATATTACCTCCTATCTTCCCATATCATAATAAAATACCACCCATACATCCATCTACAATAAACCTATCATGGCTTGTATTGCTCACTGAGTACTATTACCCTTCATCTCCTCCATCATTTCTCACCCCTCTCTATTCTTCCCTCTCCATTAGATGTCCTATCCTTATGTCAAGGATATGACCTTGTATACACTTAGTATTCAACGTATTGGTCATATCCTTGACATAATTTCTCACCTAAATTATGTCAAGGATATGACCTTGTATACACTTAGTATTCAATGTATTGGTCTTTATTCCTTACAAATTTGCGTCCATCCTCACAGATCACTTCATCCCAAAATAAAAGTTTCATCCCATAATAAACAAACCCATAAATACCCTCTCTCCTTCCAAACCATCCCATCTCATCCTAAATCCCATCCATAATAAACATTGGAGCTCCTCAGACTTACATTTGAACAAACATAAAACACTACATGCATACTCACACCTTATCATGAAATCACACATGAGCCTAGCTGGTAAACATTAAATAGTCATTGTCTCCTTTTTCCTATCATCTTCCAATCATCTATCCAATCACCAATTCCCTAAGGACCCTTTAGTTTCACATAATCATAATCATCATCATTATTACCCATGATTACACCTACTTAAAGCCACATAGATCTTTCTATATCTTTGTGTTTTTTTCCCAATGTATAGTGGGGCATCTATTTTTGTCTTGCATGTCATGTTTGTCTTGTTTGAGTGCCAAGTTCATGAAAATTTTACCTTGTCACCCTAGTTACTCATACCTTGCTGCATAATCATCTTTGTTAAATTATATAATACTAGCATAACCAAATTCCCCTTTCTTTTCATCCCCTTTTATCCCATTCATCTTTAAATTTCCCTTTCTTTTCATTCCCTTTCATCCCATTCACCTTCAAATTACCCTTTGTTTTCACCCCTTTCCAAATCAATCATCTTCAAATTCCCCTTTCTTTTCATACCCTCCATCCTCTTCCATTTTCCATTTCATCATCTTCTTGATCTTTATCCTCCATCATTCCCTTACATTTTGAGAGCACACTCATGTTCTCTTAGCCCACTTGTCCTCTTCAAGGGGCATCCCATTACCTTATTATCATCCTTCCTCATTCCTCTCAATGACCAGGGCATCATTCCATTAATCCTTATCCCTTCCTATCCCACAATATTTTATTCTTCTTTGATAGAACACTACTTTGCAATATTATATCAAAGAGAAACAAAATATAGACACTTAAAATAGGACATTACCCAACCACATCTAATTTTACCCTATCCTAAGCCATTAATTAAATAAGCATTTATCATTTATTTTATTAATTCCATCATTCCCCCATTTTATCCTAATCTTTAATTAAATAAATACTTATTATTTATTTAATTATTTTCCCTTCACATGATCTCATTAATTAAATAAATATTTATGATTTATTTAAATAATCCTTGTCCAATTAATGTTAGCCCCTAAACTTGTTCACATGGATCATAATATAAAATCTCCATTATATGATAAGTTTCCCCTTCACATGTCTAACTATCTCCTTATCTAGATTCATTGAACCTAGACACCTATTGAAAAGTCAAACTAAATTTTCATCTTATCCATTCATTTCACATCACACCTCTTAATCCAAGTCATTCACATAAAGATGTTGTCCTAATCCATTCTTCTAATATTTCATGTTCAACACTTGTCACATGGCTACATATTTGAGCCTAACCCTAGTCCTCAATCAACCTTATCCATCCATCATTAATCTATCATAGCCCTTGATTTTCCTCTTTAAACCTCTATAAGTATAGGCCCTTATCCTTCATCATAGAGAAGAATCAAGTTATCATAGCATTATTTTTCCATTTTTTATATCATTTATAATCATACCAAAGTTAAACTAGCTTATTGAGTAATCCACATCATTTCACATTGGAGTCACAAAAAAAGTATTTTTGATGGGTGTTTTAGCACTTCTCAACATAGGTATTGCATAAGTGCATCACCTCTCTTGAAAGATAATTTCCCACAAATGAATTGCAAAAAACTATCCCAAGGTCTTTTAGGTGTCAGGTCATGACTTCCTTAGAATATCTCAATTGGTTCATATGATTTGTTGGTAATCATAGGGAAGCCTTACATATGTTAAGTTGAAGGGAGATTGAATCCTTAAATGGAGTTCCTAAGATTTTGAAGATGATGTGCAATTGTTGCAATTTCAAAATAGTAGTATAAAAGTCCACATTTATCATTAGGTTTGGCTTTACAATGATGTTGGAACTTTGCGTAAACTACTATTTCAAAGAAAGGTTAAAAGGGAAGGGAAAGATAAGAGTTCCTAGACCTACAACTGCCAACAAATAGTGATAATGGAGGATACTATAGTGGACAACCTTCCTGAAACTAAGTGCCACTTAACCAAATTAGCTAACTGTATCATGAAACTAGTGCTATCTTCTAAGGTCTGCAGATTTTCAACCATTCATTCACCATAAATCATGAATAAAAGATGAATTTTAAGCACGCAGTAATGAAATTTATGTTTAGACTAGCTTTACATGGTTTTTCATCATCAACAAACAACAAAAAGTATGAACAAGGAAGGGAATCAACACAACAGTATTCTTCAACATCAATGAATGACATTTACTAAACTACTAAAAGCATGAAAAATACACAGAACATCAAATTAAATATACTCAAATATATCAACTCTGAGGAGATGAATCATGAAACATAAGAGAAACTCAATAATCCACCAAAAGCAATGAATTTCTATTGAAATTCTAGCAACATGTCATTTCAACAACTCAACTCTCTCTTTGGAAATGAGAGGAGACCCCCTATTTATAGTTTTCCAAAAGAAAAATAAATGGAAAATATTTAATCTCATTGTGTGGCCAAGATTCATTACAAATTAGGGTTTTACCTACCCCTAATATATAGCAATTTAAAATACATTCCTTATCTTTTTCCTTATTTTGTGTTCTAGTGCCCTATCACTATAACACTTTTGTCTTGTAGTAGTTTTCCCTTTTGGTTGCAGCTACATTGTGAGGAACTCATCACCAATGACAAAATTTCCTTGATTCTTCTGGACAATGGAATACTCCATGAATTTATCCATTAGTGCCTAAAGTTTATTCCACTCCATGATATCCAATTGGAGCACTTGGAAGGTCAACTTTTTGGATTTTCCTGTGATTAGCTCCCAATTCTTTATACACTTAGGAATTTTCTTGATCACCTGCTCTGACTGGGCAAAGGCTCGGGCCACAAAATCCATAAATTATGGTTTTAATGAATTTGTGGCCGCATTCTTCATTTTCTTGTGGAAATATAGCCTGATCTTTTCTAGATCTAGCTCGACAGTGGGCATGTCGTAATTTTTCATGAGCTTTAGATACTCCTTGCAGACTGTCCTATGTTCCTTGACCCATTCAAGGTCAAGCTCTACCTCATGGAGTACTCTTTCTATGACGTCTCTTTTGTGGTCTAGGCCCATCTTCCACGTCTCGACCAGGCAATGATCGTCCTTCACTAGTGCTAGCTCCTTCTCCGAGGTCTTCTCAGGCATCTTGAGGATGGCCTCAAGTTTAGGATATGTAATCCTATATAGTTCAGGGAAGTTATGAAAAATTCTCTCCATGCCCTTGAGTTGCTTTTGCACTTCCTAGAACTTATTGGTTGTTCAAATAGCATGGGCAATGCTCATTTCACCGTTGTAGAGAACTCACTAGAACCACTATGCAGTAGCCTTGGTCCAGCTCTTTCTCTTTTCCAACTTGCTTATGTGATATTTGGATAGAATCAAGGGTATGGCCGATGAAGTCGTTGGTGCCTCCTTAGTGGATGACCACTGTTGAATGTAGGTGGTGAGGTCAACCACTTATGCCTTCAATTCCTCCTTGAAGCATTGATCCTTGCTCATATGATGGACAATCATGGAAATTGATCCTTGGAGTTGATCAATCTTTCTCTCTCTCGTAGAGGTACCCAAGTCGATGGTAGAGATATTATAACTAACCCCCTCTCCTTTGTCTATTATAAGGGTGGAAATTTGCACTATCTTTGATCTAGATGCATCCATTGTGATATGGGATTGGACTCTTGGCTTCTTTTCCTTCTTCATTCCTATTTGAGCTTGTGCCAAGATAGCCTCCAATCTTTCTTTAGGATCCATGAGGATAGGGGCCTTGTTTTGTAGTTGTTTTCTCAACCAAATAGGAATTTGAGATCCCTCCTTTGGTGATTCATGATCACGTTAGACTTCTCTTTGAACGTGTTGGATCTCCCTTTCCTCATGGCCCGAGGCTTCTTGTTCTGTTTTCTCTACTTCTTCTTCATCCAAGTCCTGAATCAATATATCCTTTTCCTTGTTTGGACCGGTAGTATCTACATCTTCTCTAGGGTTGTTCTCCCCTTCAAGTAGCCTTTCTTCTTCTTGCTCAATCTATGCATGGTGTTCTAGCTCAAGGTTCTTTTTCATTTCAATCTCTTCTTCAAGCGTATCCTCTTCTTCAGCTTCAACTTCTTTCTTTCCCTCCTCCTTCTTGGTAGGTATTTCTTCTTCTTGATAAGGGCCTTTTTCTTGTCCACCTATTGGAGGCCCCGTATTTTCATGTCCTCATTAGTTTCTTCTTTTTCTCTAGAATCCTTCCTCTTAACTTCTTCCCCAACGTCCTTGAGTTGTTTGGACAACTCCTCCTTAAGCTCCTGGTTAGAGGATTCTACTACATACTTGGCACTGGGGTATTCAACATCTTCTTCTGAGGACTACGACCCTTCTTCTTCATATGCCACCTCATCTATGGTCATGTTCTGGTGCTCTAGGTGCTCATGGTAGTCATCATTAAAGGGCTCCTCGAGTTCCTCATCTACTCCTTTAGTAGCCTCCCTCTGTCGTCTCTCTGTTTCTTCTGAGATTTGCATGGTTTCTTACATCCTTGGTGGTTCTATCACAGGAGGGACGGGGACACCAGCCACAACTTGGGCTATCATAGCTTGTACTACATGATTCATTAATACCCTAGAGACTTCCATGGGTATATTTTGCATATGTCTGGCAAAGGCCTTCGGTAGGGTTAGAGTAGGCATTGTAATTGTGGCTACTGAAGGGACTGCAATTGAGGGAGACATCGAGGAGTATGATAGTGGAGAGGTTGTAGCAGAGGAGGAATCCTGCACCATAATTGGAGCATTTGGTGAGGTGGAGGCAAGGTGTACCGAGATGTCCACCGTAGGCAAAGAGAAAGTAGGTAATGCCTAAAATATGAGAGGAGGAGAAGTAGCAGTGGCAGTGGGGGTGACGACACGAGCAAAAGTGATAGGTGGTGACTTTGGTTGCTTGGCCTCTTCTTCTCCTTCATGAAGTGGGTCTTCTTCAATGGTTGGCATCTCGAAGAATCTACCTCATTTCTTTGCTCTTTTGGAAGAATCTCCTTCCACAGCCTTCCTAGCATACACTTTAGGCTTTGATTGGCATTTTGAAACTTCTTTCCTTTTTCTCGATCTAGTGGCGGGAGGAGATTTTGGAGCTTCCTTGGCTAGGGAAGTGACAGTTCCACTCTCTATTTCACTCTTGAGCTCATCTTCAAGCTCGTCTTATGTTAAGATGGCCCCCTAGAGCTTCAATTGAGCGATCGGAGCATTAATCCATTTCCTTGTTCTATGTTGCACTGGCTTGGTCACAATGTCAAGGTCATTGACCTCTTCTTCATTCCATTCTATTAAGGGCAATGCCAGGTTAGTGACAACATCATATCTTGGATCCACAACGATGTTTTCATCCTCTACAATCTAGTCCAGTATTAGGAACATATTAATTGTCTTGACAAAGTAAGTAGTCATATGCATATAATGCCTTATACGTACCTCCCTGTCATCCCAGTAGTTAGCCCAAAAATCTTCAATGTGGTGCAAGTGGGCATATTCTCTTCCGAAAAACTTTTTTAATTTGTCATAGAGGTCCATTCTTGGTTTGGTCGTGTGGAGATCTAGATTATATTCCACAATTTCCTTTTCTAAATATTCTGCACATTGGGCAATTACGAGGGTGTACATTCCCTACCCAAATGTGACAGGATATGGTATCCTTGTCTGACGCTCTCCACTAAGGAGAGCATGTGCATTCTGCAATTTCCTGGAGACCTCCAACAAAATCAGTTGGTCATTTGGGTATCAAGGTAGTTTGTATGGCCTTTCAGAGAAGCTCTCCATTTTGATGTAAGTAAATTTTGGGAACTATATAAATAGAGACTCGAACCTGTGAATGAATGCATGGGCACTCTACGTGACTCTCCTCTAGAAGTCCCCTTCAAGGAGTCTGATAATATGCCCAATGAATGCATCCTTCACCTTGCAGTAATCCTTCTAGAAATTTTAATATTGTAGCTACGAGTGCCTGTCATATACTTTCAATTCCCTTCTTGGAGTTGGGCTTTGTACAACAAATAAACCTCTATAGGGAAATGGATCAACCTAGAGATACACCAAGTAAAAATTCATATAGAATTGAGAAGTCTTCTTGACTACAAGAAAATACTAATGCAAGTTGTCACTGATCATTTTGGCCCAATGAAACTTGCTTTTCCCTTTGATAATCTCATCAATGAAATAAAACATCCAATCTTGAAAGTAAGCAGTAGTGGGAATTCCCATGACTCAATTCAACAAGGTTACCAAGTCATGATAATCTTCATAAAGTCACTTCTAAACAATTCTTTGGGCACCTTGTTAGCGTTGCCCCTCTTCTACTTCAACCAGTATTGGCTAATTAACTTTTTTCATTTTAAAGGGCCGGCCTTCCACGTGTTCTCAACATATTCCTTCGTCATGTCCTCCATAGGGTCAAATGTAGGGATGTGAAATGTTTCTCCTATGGACCTAGCAAACAGGTCGGCCACCACCCTACCCTCATCAACAATGATCCTTTTTCTTTCTGCCTGATAGGCTTCTCTACAAGCCATTACGAATTCCAGGGCTACAAGAGCAGGTGGGAAGCTAGCTACTTTGGCCAAACCACTCTTTCTAATTTTTGTGGCATTTTATGTGGTTGTGTTGACGATGATCCTCTGTTTGAATTTGTTTATGTCAACTTGTCTTTAAGGTTGGTATTTGTGATTGTGTCCCAGGCGGTAGTGACCTTAGAGGTGACTTCTAATCCCTGGAACTAATACTTCATCTAATCTTTATCCTCTTTTTCTCTTGGGACTTTGGTAGCTTTCTTCCCTTTATCTTTCTCCACGAATGCTCCTGATGATCCTATAGTTGATTCCATAAATCCTACAAATAGAGACGTAGTAAGCATATTCACATGAAAAGCAAGTGGAGCGTTAGCGAAATCCAAAAAAATAGATGTTAAATCAAGCACATCATCGTTAGAGATCATAAAATCCATTGAAACTCATCATTTAACTCTCGTTTGGGGAAGATAGGGCCATGCGGGCCCAGGGATGCAGGTTTCCCTAGGATGGCAATTGTTTTGGAGAAAATAATAGGGAGGTGGTGCAGAGGGCATGGTGGCCCACATGCGCCCACCCCCATAAAGATCTTTGCACCTCTGATTCAGGGGCCCCATCAAGGCATTAAGGAATTTTGGGCATGTGGGTCCATCGATCATGAAGTTTAAGAGGTGGTAGTTCAATCATTTCTCATGTGGGTCAAAAGGGTGCGAAAGCTGGGAATGTCCTGGCTATTTCGAGCTTTGTCGTTTGGAATGACACTGGCATGGCGAAAGTCTACAAATGAAGTCCCACATTGCGGGACCCACAGGGAGAAAGGACAACTTAGTTTAGCTTTTAAGTTTAAGTCGTTTGGATTGATGCCAGGGGGAACCCATGGGATGCTGCCAGGTGATGGCCATGTGGAGATGATGGAGATGGGATGACAGCCCGTAGACGGTGGTCCACACCATCAAGCCTGCAAAAGTCCTTGATATCAATTTTAGTATGCAGGGACTGGGTATGTGCCGGATCATGATGGGTATGTGTAGGGTATGTGGCTGATGACTTTATTTATACCTAAAATTGATGAAACGAAAAGGGTTTTTAAAGGAGGTTCTCAACTTTCCACCAATATAAAGTATGCTCTACTTTGAATATAATAAATAATTATTATTCATTTTCTATTTGAATTACGACTAAAGTCTTGATTGATAGGCTGATTGAAAAACATCTATAGCTTTCAAACAGTATCACATTTTTTGAATCTGAAATATGTGTCACATTCTATGTTTTGCATAGTATAGGATTTAAAAAAAATGAATTTCATGAAGTTTTGACCAAGTTAAGGTGGTCAAACATAGAAGTTTTTATATTTTTTAAAAGTTATAAAAAAATTATAATTAATTATTTAGTTGGAAAAAATTACAAAAAAAAAGCATCACATCTGGACACGAGTCCTCTACTTATATCTAAAATATTATAAAAATATTATCATTTTATTGTAATTCACGATGATCGGACAAACACCTACTTCTTATTTTTTCCTTGAAATTTAGAAGTACTCTTGCATTGAAATTTCAAATTTTTCACTAAATAGATTTTTTAAAATAGACCTAGTAGTTTAGAAACTACATTCAATTTGCTACAAATTCTATTTTTACATATTTTTGAAATAATATAGATAACTTATTAAAAAAATTATGTCAAGTTGCCTAACTTTGACTTTTTTGATTTTTTTCCCACTTAAGGACCTATTTTTTCCATGATGATCTTGCACATACTCGACCTCAGACAGGGATAGGGGAAGTATGCCCTGAAAAGCAGGTGGAAGGTTAGGCACGACCATTAGGAAACGGTGGAGACAAAACGACGACCTGCAGGCGGCAACCCGCAATGGAATGCTCACTCCCAACTTTACTTCACCATTTTTTGTGTGTGAGGGGCCAAAAGGAGATGAATGGTGCAGAGTCCACAACGAAAATGAACGGGGATCCCTAGCCATTTAAAACAACGAAGGGGAACATGTGACCTACAGACGGTGGTCCGCAAAGCCCGACTCACAAGGGATTTTTGGACCTAGGCAATTTTGGGAAAACTTGGGATGACATAAGGATGCGTAGGTGCCGCGACATAGAAGAATTTCAAGTTTTTCCCATGTATGATGGGCATTATACCAATGAAAAATGGACAACGATAACCCACAAAGAATGACTTGTAGATTGCTTGACACTTAAGTGTTTTCATTTAGGATGTGGGCTACGTAGGGTGCGCCGTGCGGAAAGCCCAAAGGAGGTGGTCGTTTGAGAAATCACGAGTAGGTAGGGGAGGTTTGTAGACAAAAGTCTGCAAGAGCAGGTCTACAATGGCTGAAAGACCCTCGACTCTAACTTAAGTTTTTTTCGTTGTCTAAAAAGTGGCAACAAAAGAGAGGTGTCGGTCTACATTCACGGGCCCACTAAGGGTGAAGGCCCTGGTCAAGAATGGCGGCCAAAGGGTCAAGTACCGCATGGCCCTAATGGCTGATTTCGAAGAATTTTCAAGTTTTCAAAAGATGGGTTTTGCACAAGATTTCGCTCTTAACCAGCCACCTAGGGATTTTATAGTTTTCTGCCTTAATATTTTTCAAATTGACAAAGAAAACAAACTTGAGAAAACATGGCTAGGGCGGTGGTGAACTCACCTGGTACTCCTGAAGAATCAAGATAAACGTAGCAGTTGAATTTGTCCTCTAAATGATGTGGGTGCAATGGCGGCGAAGGCAGGAGGCACACTGACAACTTTTGACTAGGAATATCGGTGAAAATGACAGGTGAACCTTTGCTATT
>VDFB02271358.1:1177389829-1177438691 GCA_007258455.2 Sequoia sempervirens | reverse complement strand
CTTTTTGGCCCATTATGAGCTTGCACATACCCGACTAGTAGATAATGATGGAGAAGATCATACAATATATTAACTTCCAACACCCTTCATCCTGTTGAGGAGAGATATTCATCTTCAGAAGAAGAAGGTTATGAGTATGATGTTAATCACCAAAAATATAACATTCACATGGAAGAACAACAAGTATTTTCTAAACATGAAGAAAGCAATGATGAACAATGCCCCCCTAGTGCACCATATCAGTCAGGAAAATGTAGTATAAGGAGACCAATTGAGGAAGAAATTAAGAAATTAACCATCGCTGCACTAGAACAAGCCAAAAGCAAATATTGGCTGAGAAACAAAATGGTGAATGAAAATGAGGGTGTTCCAAGAGGGATATTTATGAAAGACAAAACACAAGGGGCACCAAAGAAAATAAAAAATAAGCATCCTGACAAAAATATTCAGAGGTATGTTCAGAAGGAAGAAAGCAAATAATTACATAAAAATAAACAAAATTATGATGATATAGATAAAAGAGAAAAAGAGGGAAGCAAATGGGAGTCATTGGAGCAAAAGAAGGTGATAAAATCTGAAGGTACCTCTTTTGACTTTACACAAGCTTTATCCCAAGTAAAAATGTCTATCCCATTGCTTGAAATGATGAAAATTAAGGAATATAGGGATAGTTCCATTCAATTGATATCTAGTGGGAATGATAAAAACACAAGTATTGAAAATAGAGGGACAAATAAGGTCAGCAATAAGCAAGAAAAGATAAATATCCCTGAGGTATGTCTAGGAGATACACTGATAAATCCTCCACAAGTTCAGCCATTCTTCACTACATTGCTTATAAATAACAAACTAGTGAGGAACTGTATGATAGATTCTGGTGTTGCAATTAATATTATGCTAGTAGTTGTTATGAAACAACTTGGCATGTGGGTGGATACCAATGGTGGCAAATATTGTACTATGGACAACAGGATTATCCTAGTGGTGGGAGTAATGAAAGGTGTTGAAGTGAAATTGGATGCTTATCCACAAGCAACCTATAATATAGACATAATTGTGATTGATACTTCTCCTCATTTTGGGATGATTTTGTTAAGGGAGTGGATGACAATAGTTGGAGGGAATGTGCAATTCGACCTATCTTATGCAACAATACCAATAAACGGTGAAGAGGTCAAATTATGTAGAGAACCAAGGATGAACTAGATAGTAGATTTTGTTCCTCAAGATCGGTTGAACTGTTTTTGTGATGTGGATCTAGGGAGCCTCATAATAGAGCCTTCTCAACCCAAATTATTCAATACTAATCCAATTGACAAACATTTTTCCAAGAATCATGATGGTTTTTGGAGGACGTATTTCAATGGAGCATGTAGTCAAGAAGGAAATGTGGGTGGGGTAGTTTTTATCTCACCAGAAGGTATCACATTCAAATATTCATTTATGCTAAATTTTTAGTGTACTAACAATGTAGCAGAATATGAGACTTTGTTAATTGGTTTAAATATGGTTGTTAAACATCAGATCAAATTGCTAACTATTCTGGGAGATTATGAGCTAGTTGTTTCACAAATAAAGTCAAAATATGTTGCAAAACACAAAAGGTTGAAACAATATAGGAATGTTGTATGGGATACAATTGAATTATTTGATTCTTTCTCCATTGAGTGGATAGATAGGTCAAAAAACATAATGGAATATTTTTTAGCTAACATAGCCTTGAGAAGAGATGATATTACCTTGGCTGGAGTATCCCAAGTTGAATTTAAAACAAGACCTACTATCCTTGACAATATATATAGCTAGCAAGTTTTCAATGACGATACCAACCTCATAAAGTTTCTTCATTGCATAAATCAATATGAGGCTTAGGAGATTGACTTCAATGCTTTTGTGGAGGAAGTAGATGGGAAGCAGACTATATTTGGAAAGGAGTTCTTGTAGCTTAAAACCAACAAGCTTCCCAAAGGACTTGTGGTGTTAGAAAGGGTATATGATGGAAATGATTGATCTCTAATGAAGCAGACACCATTCAAGAGGGAGGATATTGAAGGAATCAATCTAGGGATGAAGTTAGCACCAAAAAGGGTATATATTGGAAAGAAAATAAGTCCAACAATCAGGAGAATGTTGGTTGCATTGTTGAGAAAATACAAGCATGTGTTTACATGGTCCTATGAGGATCTCAAGGTGTATAGTGAGGATTTGTTTCAACATGAGATCCCACTGAAACTAGATGAAAAACCATTTAGACAAAAGCAAAGGCCCATAAACCAAACTCTGGAACCAAAAATGTAGGAGGAATTGGCAAAAATCAGAGATGGAGGCATCATCAAGCCCATTAGACATTCGACATGGGTCTCAAACTTAGTTCTAGTAAGAAAGAAGAATGGGGATATTAGACTGTGTGTGGACTTTAGGAATTTAAACATTGCTTCCCTCAAAGATAATTTCCCTCTCCCCAATTTGGAAGCTATATTACATAAAGTGATAGGGTTAGAATTGTTGTCCATGATGGATGGATTTTCTAGCTACAATCAAGTTAAATTTAAGGAATTTGAGCAATATAAAAAAAAATTTACCACTCCATGGGGGGCATATGTTTATGTGAGAATGCCATTTGTTCTTACAAATGTAGGAGCGACCTTCCAAAGGGCCATGGACATGGAATTTGCAGATTTGATCAATGCTATAATGGTAGTAATCAAGATGACCTTACTACTTATTCAAAAAGGGTTGAAGATCATGTGGAGCACCTAGAGAAGATATTCATCAAAGCTTTGGAATATGGTATTAGTCTAAATCCAAAGAAATGTCACTTTGTTGTTACAGAGGTTAAAATTTTATGGAATATTGTGTCAAAAGAAGGAATTAGAATAGATCATGAAAGGGTAGAAGCCATAGATAAAATCCCCATTCCCAAGACTATCAAAGCTATTCAATCATTTTTTGGGAAAATTAACTTTGTTAGGAGATTTGTGTCCAACTTTGCGGAGATTGTTAAACCCATATCCAAAATATTGAAAAAGGGAGAAAAGATGGACTGGATTGCAGAAGCCTTTGAAGCCTTTATATCTATCAAAAAATCCATCAAAGAAGCCCCTATCCTTAAGTCTCTCGATTTCTCCAAACCTTTTCAAATATTTTCATTTGCCTCATTCCACACTATAGCAACTATCATGTTACAAAAGAATGATGAGGGTCATGAGCAACCCATATCCTTTTTTAGCAAGTCACTGCAGGGATCAAAGTTGAAGTATGACATCATTGAAAATCAATCTTTTGCATTGGTCAAAGCAACAAAGGCTTTCAAACCATTCTTGTTGGAGACAAATTAATTTCCTATGTCCCACATGTAGTTGTGAAAGATATTCTAGTACATACAGAGGTAATAGGGAAGAGATGCAGATGGATTAATAAAATCCAAGAATTCAATATGGACATTTAGATTACCAAGTTAGTGAGGGGATAGGGTTTGGCCAAGCTATGGCAAAGACAAACATTGAAGCAAATCAAATTTGCAATATATAGGGTGATTAGAATGCAGTTGCAAGCATTGAACATATTTCTTGGTACACGAATATTGTGTATTATCTCAGGCACATGAAGTGCCCTGAGGGATTGAATGATAACCAAAGAAGAAATTTGAAACTGCAAGCATCTAAGTATGTGTTAATCAAGGGTGATCTATTTTGGAAAAAACAAGGATGCAATGTTATTATTGTGTCTAGATGAATCATAGGCTAGACATGTCTTGAGGGAGACGCATGAAGGAGTGTGTGGATGTCACTACTCTGCCAAAAAAACTGCACACAAGATGCTCAAAGCAGACTATTATTGGCCTTAGATATTTGATGATTCCTTTTCATATGTAAGAAGGTGTGAAGCTTGCCAAAAGTTCTCAAGAAATATGAAATATCAGGGAGCCCTTCCACTCAGACCTTTACAAGTAGAATCCCCTTTCCATCAATGGGGAATTGATTTTATTGGATAAATACAAGAGAAGTCAAGTGGGGGACATTAGTGGATATTGGTGGTAACTAACTACTTCACTAAATGGGTAGAGGCTATCCCAACAAAGAAAGAAAAAAAGTAAGGTGGCAATAAATTTCCTAATGGAGAATATCATAACCAGATTTAGAACTCTAGTGAGATTAATCACAGACAATGGGATGCATTTTAGGTCTGATGAATTTAAATATTTTTGCAGTACATATGGTATTAATATCTATTATGTAGGCCCTTACGACCCACAAGCAAATGGTCAAGCAGATTCTAGTAATAAAAATCTTCTAAAGATTATAGGGAGGGTGTTAGATGGGAACGGGAAGGCATGGGACTCAAAGATAATAATGGTAGTGTGGATCGATAGGATCACTGTGAAGAAGGCAATTGTAAAGTCACCATTTGAACTAGTATATGGGACACAAGCCAGAATGCCATTGCAAAAATTGTTACTAGTTTACAATTTTATCCTTTAGGAAGATGTAGACATTCCAGAGCCAATGGAGGAAAGAATGGAACAACTTGTAGAACTTGATGAAATAAGGAGAACAACTCAAAAGAAAAATGAGAAGTTGCAATCACAAATGAAATATCTATTTGATAAAAAGGCCAAGGATAGAAAATTTGAGGAGAATGAGTTGCTATTGATGTGGAATGCTAGATGTTAGGAGAAGAGTAAGCATGGAAAATATGAAGCCTTGTGGTTAGGGCCCTTCGTTATCAATGGAAAATGAGGTTAAGATTCATATTATTTTCAAAACATGTCTAGTGAGGAACAATAGTTTCCTGTTTCCTGTACATGGGCAGTTTTTGAAGCATTTCTTCTCTTGAGAAACACCGAGGATTAAGGGTTTCCAGTGCATGGAAAACTCTTGACAAACCTCTAAAAAAAAAAATTCTCCATGCACAATAGTCTAGGAAATCAAAAGGAATAGGAATTTCCAATACATGGACAATCCTATAATTCCTTCATTTAAAAACAAAAATTATATCCATGTATAGTAGCGTAGGATTATTTCCATCTCCATATCCATTTTTCACTCGATCTTCAGTAGAAATCCATTTTCATAAAAGTCTAGTTTGCTCTTCCAGAGATCTGAATCCTTGCAATGATCTCACAATCATTCATCACCAGACAGAGCCACTGTTGGAACTATAAAATTTTCAAAATTTTATAGTAATTTGCACTTATAAATTTCCCAGAGAAAGCCATATTTTGAGTGTAAAATTGATAAAATCTCCTCTACATATCATAATTACTAGTCATCACATCAGTTTTGACCATTTGATATCTTGAAGTCCCTCTTCATACCGGCATGAGTAGGTGCAGGTCCCTCCAATCCATAAGCTATTTCATTCCAATGTAGGTGTTTTTAGCATATCGGTGATAGCTCAAGACCTTCACACCGATAAAATTTCATAGAAGGATGCATATCGAGAAGATACAGCTTGTGGTCTCACTGATGAAGAAATTCATCAAAAAGACAGACACTATCGAAGTGAGATCTATAAGTCATCCCGAGCATATATGTCTCACTGATGAAATACCATCGGTGAGATACCCATCCTGTCTCATCGACCAAGTATGAGGAAATGCATCGGCAATAAAAATTCTATCAAAGTAAGTTTGAAATGTCTTCTTGATTCTCTATGTCATGCCAATTCAAGTTACATCAGCGAGAGTCTTGCTGACTTACTCAAAATGAAAGAAATGAACATTGGGGAGACTTATAACATTAGGGAAACTTTTTCTCTTGTCGATAAAGATCAAAATGTTCATTGGAGTGACACTTGGTGAAAATGATAAGAATTCGAAGGATTCATCATTCGATATCAGTAGGAATGATGTGTTTTCTCCTTGACATACAGTGTATTCATTGAACGTTGGCCTGACTCAAATAAAAGGATCGCCCAGAGTTTCAAATTGTCTTGCCAAAATAACCATTTGATGTGACAGTGGGAATTTTGAAAAACTTGCTACACTCATGCTCAAAGCTAAAACATTAATGGTGGCACAAACACACAAAGCATAGATAATTCCTTGAATTTAAGAAGCATAATTGAAGGAAATTCTATAGAGTTGACAATGGGATAAATGAGAGAGCGAATGAAGGGCCAGAGAATTTTTTTCGAAGATCTTCAAATAAATCTTGTGAGTTCTCTACAATTTCATTTTCCAATTCTATAATTTTAAGGAAATAAAATGGAAAGCGCAAGCTTAGGAAAATTAAAGGGTAGGAAACAAGGAGAAAGTAGTCGCCCTAGAGGAAAAAGTAGAAAATTGAAACTGAGAATGAGCCAAAGGTAGCTGAAAGGAAACTAAATCAAGACCTTATTGATTAGTTGCTTGAATTAGGACCTAAAGCTAGGTGCTTTGCACAACTTAAGGTAGAGGTAGAGAAATTGGAGGATAAATGTAAGCACATAGGTGATGTGTGGACCTCAATAAGGGGATATGAGTTGTTCATTTTTCACTACCAGTAGAGAAACCATTTTGAGCCAGTGTGTAATCCTTGGAAATTCAACCTAGGAAAGTTAGTCTTCCCAAATGTGTTTGTGGATGTAGATTTGGTGAAACTGTTAGCTCCCCACTATAGCCTAAAGCTCAAATCCCTATGTGATCCATCACGAAAGCCATTCATACATATATCAGAGGCTACAATATGTAAGGTTTTTAACTTGGAAGGGGCATGTAGTGAAAAAAATGTGCATGAAAAGTTAGAGAAGGAGTTCTAGAGGATGGAAACCATATATAAGGGTTGGAGGCTACCATTACACATACTTAAGAAGGATGGAAATTCAGTCCCATTAGAAGACAATGATGGGTACCCATTTCATATTGACTTGTTCGAGCCCTACATGAGATATACATATTTTTCAACATGACAGGTATTAGGGATGGAGGCCCCTAAATAAATGGAAATTGCACCAATGGTGATTGCAACGAATGTTCAATGTCATAAATCTAGACCTTTTTATTATGACTCATGTATCTTCAAAGGGCTTGATTCAGGATTGATGGCAATAAAAAATGGATCTCCCATTTTACATTTCCAACATTTTTCATTCTTTTAGCACATGATATTGTATTATGGGAAAGAATTGGGGATGTGGACTAAAAATTTAAGGGTTTCACAGTTTGACAGGGAAGGAAAGTTATTACCAATTTAGCTATGGACTGCTATCTAGGATAGCAGGTTTTCCAACTCTTGTTTTGTGCATTTTGAGGAACACTTTGTCAAACCATTGTGCAGATTCTACAATCATCCTTGTGAATATTCATTATCTAATGAGATAAAAATATTTCTCAGACCCAAAGACTTCAATGGGCCTATTAGCCACAATTGGGGAGATTGGTATTGTTTAGAAGACGTAACCATGATTAGAGTATATGGATTTGAAGATACACCTTTTATTATGCCCAAAACGGTGCCTGACAGAATTGATTATTTGGAGATTGTGAGGAAGATGGATTATTCAAATGTCATGAATCTATGTGATTTTGGAAAATAAGCATTCATTCCCAACACACTCTGCTTTGGTGATTTCACTATGTTGTCAAAAGATGGATATGATATGATTCTTGATAAATTATTGCAATACAATACGAAGAGAGGTTCACCACAAAAGGGTTTTGATCCAGAAGGGTACAATCATTCTTTCAAGAATAAAGTGAATTTAGGTGGGTATGATCATATACCCTATCAATATGATGATTTAATCAAAAATTTGGAGGAAGAAGAAGCAGAAAGGGTAGTTAATAAATACAATAAGGGACTGGAAGATACATAATTGTTATCTTTTGGAGAGGATACATCTAGTGATGATAAACCTCAAATCCAAATTGACAAAATTTCCAGACTGAGAACTTAAGAATACAAGTGTCCTCTTAGGGAACCAGATGATGAAGAGAGTTTAGATGCAAATACAAGGTTGTTGGCATATAGATCATTTGTGGCTAATGATGAATTTATGAACTCTCTAGAACTCAAGGCTTTCTTATACAAACAAAAGGGAAAATCAATAAGGTTGACAATTGACAATATAACACGAAGTAATGAAGGACAATTACTGAATAAGTGAAAGTCAAGTGTGGAAACAGAAATGGACGATATGACCCCTGAGAAAGGAATAAAGTTGTTGGAAGATGCATGCGGGTGTTATGAATTTTCTAGGGTTGGATCTAAATTTTTCTTTGGTTTTTGATAGTTTCTTGAAAAATAATAATTCCACACATAAAATTAGCCCTAAAGGGGTAACTGAGGTATACGCGGGATCCAAATATAATCCAGATGAGGGATCACTAATGATATGGGCCTTGTATCTGCCACACAAGAAATATGTTATTATTGATACTGAAAAAGCTTTTGGGCATGTTATGACATTAAAAGTTGGAGAAGTTGATCCCATGGCTACAATAGAGATTGGCATCAATGTGGCCAAGTTGAATAAGGCCCAAATCCAAATATTAATTAAGGAGAAGAAAATGTACAAAATGAATAATGAAAGAATACTTAGAGAAATGATTGTTTGAAAGATATGATGGGAATCACACTGGGATCCACTAAGCAGATGACTCATGGTGAGAGATCTCAAACAAAAGGTCAATGGGAGGGATCAGATGCATATGCTCAGGGTAAATATGATACACTTTTCGAAGTGATTAGAGAGAGGTAGGCTAGCTTGATGACTTGGTTGAAAAAACTTTGGGGAACACATTCAAAAAATCACAATGTGGGGCAAGAGCATAGGAGAATTGATGGTTGAATCCAAGAGAGTTCCAAGAAATGAATAAGAGGGATGTTCCTAACAATATAGATATTGATACTATTAACCATATAATAAAGAAACATAGGGACTTCCAAGAGGAATTGTAGGGGGTGAACAAGGATTAATTGATGCCATGAAAAAGGGACTACTAACATTTCTTGAAGATGGAGGAGAAATGAAAGGAAAGGCTAAATGGATTGAGGATTGTGATTCGATGTTACAAAATATTTTGGAAATGGCTACAAGAAAAGACTCAACATTTGACAAGGCCTACAAACTGAATGAAAAGATGGTGAAAATGGAGATATCAATCCATAATGCACTAGGAGATGTTGACACTCATGAGCAACAAGATTACTTGGACCATTTTTCAAGAGTTCATTTATGGCTAAATAGAGCCTAATTTTTGGTTTAATTATTGTTTTTTATTATTAAGAAAAAGACATTTCTGAAGGGACGTGTCCCCTCATAATTTTGATGTATTTATATTTGTTTCATAGTGAAAAAAATATATAGGTGAATGGGAGAAGTATTAAAGAGATAATTTTGAATGGTGTGTACATTTCAAAAGACTATGATGTATATGTAAAACTTTGGAGGAATCAATGGAATTCATCTAATTTTTGTGGCATATTTCTGGTATCAGTTGTTTGTTGGATTAATTAAAAATATTATTAAGTTTTCTCCAAGGTTGATAATTCTATATTATTTAAATTGATATATCAAGTATATAATCATTTTATCAATGCAGATTTGTTGCATCTATTTGGTATAATTTTTTGGTTCTTTCAAGTAAGGATTAAACCCTTCAAGTCAGACATAGTAATTTAGAAGTATCATTTGGATCATTGAGAAGAAATTGGTAATTATATTCTTGCATGTTAATGCAAGCTATTAAAAAATATTTTTATTCCAAACAATTAGAATTTATGCCACATAGAAGTTACTCATCTCAAACTTTCACTTGACTTTGTATACCCAACAAGGCACTGGACTACATCTCTCCACTTTAAACTACCATAGTGGTTAGACTTCTTAGGGAATAAACACACAATTCAAATCTGCTTCATTCACATAGGTTTACCCACCTAGGTCTAGTAGAACCTAAAGAGTAGAAGGTTCAATTTCATTAGTTGGCCTTGTACATTAGCCAAAAATGTATCAAGAGTTTGGAAATCTCTTGTGGTTTCAAACCAACGTTTTTGAGACCTAACACCTTTAACATAAAAAACATCATCAGTGTCATTCTTATGACCAAGACAAATAGATTCTCTGTCATGAATCACACAAGTATTTTTATCTCCAAATCTCACAACCCCACCATCATACTTCTCTAGACTTACAAATTTACTTTTGTCACCAATCATATGATGTGAGCATCCACTATCAATGACCCACTCATCATTTTGTTCAATTCGGGCTACAAGAGCTTTCTCAACTTTAGCATATTCAATAGCCGCTAGACTATTTTCCTTGATAGCAATATAAACCCAACCATCTTCATTTCCATTATCTTTATCAGACTTGTCATCAGTCACTCCTTCTTCAGCAAAGTAACATTTCTTTTGGAATCTAGATTTGTAAGGCTTAGATTTAGGGACTCTTTGAGGACACCTTGATGCAAAATGACCTATTTTACTGCAAGAAAAACATTTGATAGGAAACTTTCCTTTATATTTACCTTGTCCTCTACCTTCTTTCTTTACAATCAGTGCTTCCAACTCTTCTACTTCTCTTTCTTCATCTTCAAGTTGTTTCATTTATTCCTCATACTTGAATGTCTTTCTAGAATTCTCTCCTAGATCATATCTTTGCTTATTTCTTCTAGATACAGTAGCCCTAAATGCAGTTTTAGTCTTGTGAACAGATTCACCAAATTCACTCAAATCAAAGGCAACAAGTTTACCAATCAGTGTATCCCTTGTCACATTCATCAATGATTTGGTTTCTTCAATAGCATGACCCTTTGCTTTGTAGGAGGGAGGAAATGATCTGAGCACCTTAGCCACAATTTCTTCCTCCTCCAAGATACCATAAACACATATAATACCCATCACTAGTTCATTTACTCTTTGCATGAAAGTAGAAATATTTTCATCTTCACCCATCTTCATATTTTCATACTTTCCTTTCAAACTATGTAGCTTAGCCATCTTCATGTGTGCATCTCCTTCATAAAAAGTTTCCAACTTCATCCACATCTCATGAGTTGTCTTTAGACCTAACACATTTGTCATTTCCAAATCTGTTAGAGTACTCAACAAAGCTTCCATAGCCTTGACATTATTCTCAACCTCTTTAACCTCATCAACAGTGGAAGGACCATTCTAAGGAATAACATATTAATTCTTTGTAATTTTCTAGAAAGGTTCACCAATACACTTCATATGACACTCCATCCTAGCTTTCCACAATGAGTAGTTTTTTCCATCAAATCTAGGACTGTCCTTCTTGTATGATTCCATCTCGGATCACCTCAAGCTTTTAAACTTCTTCGGAGGAACTAGCTTTGATACCAACTTTTGGAAAAACAAGGACAAATAATTGAGAGGGGGGGTGAATCAGTTGTCATAGATTATTTAAAAAATTTCAAACTTAACTTAATCTTAGATCTGATGAATGAATAATAAACCATGAAAAATCAACACATCAAAAACACAGAGAACACCAAGATTTTTATGTGGAAACCCTGTTAGGGGAAAAACCACAGTGGGGGTTAGTCCACAATATTATACCCTGTTAAAATTATAAGAATAATGGGAATGAACATGCATTCAGGAACACTTCTTAGAGCTCACTGCTCAAATACAACAAAGGAATCACTATCCAAAGAAAGGTTTGGATTAAAACCATCTAACTTGTGAAATGAGAAAATAGCTTCTACACAAGCCTGATTATAGTTCTAGTTAAGCACAAAAAACCTTCTTCACTCTTCACTCAATCTTCTTCACACTCTACTTTGAAATTGAATGATATTCACACATACACACATAGGATCACACCGAGCACACTTTAAATCGATGAAACTATCGATCTTATGTATCTACAACATGAGATTACATCAACAACTTTGTCAACCAAAAATATAAAACATATTTTCAATGTCGGCCCAAATTTTACAAATAAATTTGCAATGTGAATCCACCAAGGTCAGCCACAACATAGTGGAGACCCAAATTAACAACTCCAACACAAAAAATACTTTAATTAATTTCACCTCAAGGATCCACAACACACTAAAACCATCATGTGGACCAAGAACATGAAAAATCAAACATACAGAGAAAAATATTTGACTACGAGCACACCAATCAATGTGGACGTACCACAAAGATAGAGCACGGTCTAGAAATATCCACAAACAATAAAAACTAACAAAGAAACATCTACAACAACAGAAATTATGAAAAACACATAAACTTCACTCAGGAACACTGACAAAACCCACATAAGTACCGTTAGAACATAACTGTTCATAGCACAATTAAATCTTCACCTGGAACTCTGAAACTTTCGGTAGATGAACTAGATACACTCAATAGAAAACTCTTTAATCCAAAACAACTGATCTTCAACATACAAAACAAAACAGCTTCATGACCTTTACTAAATCACTAGCAATCTGAAACTCTTCTTTTAACAATTTTCTCAATATCCTTGACATATACAACCTTCAATACACCAATTGCTAATAGTGTTGACATCAATGACAACCACATATTTGAAACACAACCAAAACATCCAACAAGTTTGTTCATGAATTTTTTTGATGAGATGCAAAATGAGTTTGAGATGTCTATGATTGGTGAGATGAAATTCTTTTTGGGATTGCAAATTAGTCAAATAGATAAAGTGATCTTCATATCTCAGTCCAAGTATGTGAAAGAATTTCTAAAGAAGTTTGGTATGGAAAATTCAAAGCCATTCAGTACACCTATGGTGACTGGATGCAATTTGACACAAGATGATGATTCTCTGAAAGCAAATCAAACTAGATATAGATAGATGATTGGTGGATTGCTTTATTTGACTCAAACTCGACCAGATATCATGAATGTTTTATGCATTGTTGCAAGATTTCAAGCTGATCCTAAGGAATCTCATGTAACTATTGTGAAGAGGATTTTCATATACTTGAAGGGGACAGTTGATTTTTTCCTATGGTATCATAAAGATGATGATCTTACTTTGAGTGCTTTTACTGATGCTAATTGGGCAGGTGATGTGAATGATAGTAAGAGTACTAGTGGTGGTGCATTATTTTTGGGTAAGACATTGATTTCATGGTTGAGTAAGAAGAAGAATGCCATTTCTTTATCTACTGTAGAGGTAGAATACATTGTTGCTGCTAATAATTGTACTCAAGTATTGTGGATGAAGTAGATGTTAGAAGATATTAGAGTTGTGTATGATGAACCTATTGCTATATTCTATGATAATTCAAGTGCAATTAACATTTCTAAGAATTTGGTGCTGCATTCAAAGACCAAGCATATATCTATCAAGTTTCACTTTTTGATAAAGAAGGTGAGTGAAGAGGAAGTCAGATTGGAGTATGTGCCTACTAAGGAACAAATTGTAGACATCTTTACCAGGCCTTTTCCTAAGGATAATTTTGAGTATCTTAGAGGGAAGCTAGGGGTGACTACCCTTCCTAATTAGAACTAAGACGCATTCACTTGCATCAATCCACACATTCCATAGTCATATCTTGATCAAGATTGATGTTGTGGTGGATACTACTCAGGGGGAGTAGTCATATGTTCATATATGTGATTCAGAGCTTCTGTGGAGAAAATAGATCTTTGTCATTGATGTCAAAGGGGGAGAATAGTCATGTGAAAAACTATGAATTATTTGGGGAGAAGAGTTTTGTGAAAGAGTTGAGGAGAAAAGAGTCAGAACCTAAGGGGAAGTAAGTGCTACAGATAGTTGTGTTGATGGTGTTTTTCACATCATGTGTTGTCATCAATTCCAAAGGTGGAGATTGTTGGATGTTGTGGTTTTTTTGTTGATATGTGGTTGTCATTGATGTTAACACTATTGGCATTAATGTCTTAGAAGTTGTATATGTCAAGGATATTGAGAAAATTGTAATAAAGTAAGTTGCAGGTTGTCAGTGGTAAAGTGAACTTTAATCTATTGGTGAGCTCAACACGTTGATGATCAGAGGTTGTGGATTAAAGGGTTTCTTTTCAAGTATATCTAGTTTATCCATGTTAAGTTTCAAAGATCCACATGAAGATTTGATCAAGTTATGAGCAGTTGTGTTCTATCAATTATTATGTTGCTTCAGTTGGTGTTCCTGAATGAAGATGATGTGATTCTAGTAATGTGAAGTGGTGTGAAAGCTTCTCTGGTGATTCATGATATTTGTGGATGTTTCTAGATCATGCTTTATCTATGTTGCATGTTTGCATTGATCATTGTGCTTGCAATTAATGATTTGTTTTCTTGTGTTTACATGTTCTTCATGTTCTTGGCCGACAGGGTGTTGTACCATGTTGTGGATCTTTGAGGAATAATCATTTGAAGTATTTTTGCATTTCAGTATTTTATTTTGGGTCTTCACTATGTTGTGGCCAACCTTGGTTGATTCGCATTGAATTTTATTTTTTTTGGGCTGACACTTTGTATTCATTTTATTATTTTGTTGAGGCTGACATGTAGCAATGTAATTTCTTTTTGTGAATATATATGAGCAATTTTTTTACCATTTGAAAGCATGAGTATGTGAATTGTGTGAGTCCAGTGTGTGAATAATGTTTAGATCATTTGAAGGTAGAAGAAGAGTGTGAAGAAGAGTGAGTCTAGAGTGTGAAAAGGTGTTCATGTACTTAACCGGAATTGTAATCAGGCATTAGTAGATGCTATTTTCTCAGTTCAAAATCTTGTGGATATTACAATCCAAATCTATTTGTAAGATAGTGATTCTTCCTTCTATAATTGAGTAGTGAGCTCTAGGAAGTGCATCTGAATGCATGTACATTCCCCATATTATTATTTATACTTTTAATAGGGTATAATCTTGTGGACTGACCTCCACCATGGTTTTTCCCCTAACTGGGTTTCCATGAAAAAATTATTGGTGTTATGTATGTTTTTAATGTGTTGTTAATTTATTCTTTCATGGTTTTTGATCAAATATGAAAATAAGCTTAATAAGTTTGATAAGTTTGAAATTATATGACAACTCATTCACCCCCCGCCCTCTCATTTGTTTTCCCTTGTGTTTCCAACATGTCATGGGTAGCTCCGTAGTAGTTGTTTGACTAGTCCTTACCCATTTGATGGACAATTGTGGCAACCGACCCATGGAGTTAATCAATCTTTTGCTCCCTTGTAGAGGCACCCAGGTCGATGGTGGAGATATTATAGCTAACTCCTTCTCCCTTGTCCATTGCTAGAGTGGAAATTTTCACTCTCCTTGATCCTAATACATCCATCATAATGTGCAATCAAACTCTCAATTTATTTTCCTTCTTTGTGCCTATTTGAGATCACACAAAGATAGCCTCAAGTCTTTCCTTGGGTTCCATGAGAGTGGGGGTCTTCTTTTGTAATTTCCTTTCTAACCAATCTAGCATTTGAGATCCCTCCTTTGGTAATTCATGATCAACTTCTTCTCTTTGAGCATGCTATATCTCTCTTTCCTCATGGCCTAAGGCTTCTTGTTCTGCCTTCTCTTCTTCTTCTTCATCTGAGTCCCAAATGAATATGGTATTTTCTTCGAGCAACCTGGTAGTAGCTACATTTTCCTTAGCATTTTCTTCCCCTTCAGGTGCTATTTATTCTTCTTTCCTAAGCTCTTCATGGCATTCTAGCTTGGTACTTCTTTCTGTTTCAGCCTCTTCTTTAGGTTTATCTTCTTCTTCTTTAGCTTATATTTCTTTCTTTCCTTCCTCCTTCTTGGAAGGTACTTATTCTTCTTGATTAAGGCCTTTGTATTGTACCTTTACTGGAGGCTTTGTATATATTTCCATGTCATTACCAGCTTCCTCTTCTTTAGAAGACTACCTCTAAACTTCCTCTCCAATGTGTAGTGAGTCTTCCTAGATTTCATGCATTTAAGAGAATCTACCTCTATTGTTCACCTTCTCAAAGGTATAACCCTCTAAGGCCTTCCTCAAATACACCTTATGCTTAGGCTGGTGCTCTGACACTTCTTTTTTCTTCCTTGACCTTGTGGCTAGAGGAGATTTGGGAGCCTCCTTAGTTAGGGTAGCAACAGTCCCACTGTCTATTTCACTCTTGAGCTCATCTTCGAGCTCACCACAAGTCAAAGTGGTTCCTTGGAGCTTCAACTAAGTTATATGTGCATTGATCCATTGTCTTTTTCTTTTCTTCATAGGCTATGTCAAAATATTGAGTTCATTGACCTCTTCCTCATTCAAGTCAATTAGGGGCAATGGTATGCTGGCAACAACATCAAACCTTGGATCTATGATAGTGTTTTCATCTTCCACGATATGATCTAGTATTGGGAACAGTTTGAGAATCTTGACAAAGTATGCAGTCATACACATATAATGTCTCATGTGTACCTCCTTATCATCTTGGGAGTTTTCCCAAAAGTCCTCAATGTTGTGCAAGTGGGTGTATTCCCTTCCAACAAACTTCTTTAACTTTTTGTATGGATCTATCCTTGGCCAAGCAGTGTGCAGCACCAAATTATATTCAACAATCTCCTCTAAATATTCTGCACATTGGGAGGTCGTGAGGGCATACATTCCCTACCTGAATGTGAGGGGATATGGTATTGCTGCTCTATGTTTTCCATTGAGTAGAGTATGTGCATTTTACAACTTCCTAGAGACTTCTAGCAAGATTAACTGGTCATTTGGATACTGGGGCATCTCGTATGGCCTCTCAAAGAAACATTTTTTTTGGATGTAAGTGAACTTGGGTAACTGCTTAAATAGAAATTTGAACCTATGGATGAACACACGAGTGCTATGTGTGACTCTTCTCTTGAAGTCCCCTCTGAGAAGTCTGATAATATGCCCAATAGAGGCATCATTCACCCTACAGTAGTCCTTCTTGAAATTTTGATATTGGAGTTGCAGGTGCTTTTCATATACCTTCAACTCCCTCCTTGGATTTGGGCTCTGCACAACAAATAAATGCCTATATGGAAATGGGTCATCCAACAGATACACCAAATAAGAGGTCATTTAGAATTGGGGGGTCTTCTTGACCATCAGGAACTGCTCATGCAAGTTGTTATTGATCATTCCAGCCTAGCTAAACTTGTTCATTCCTCTAATAATCTCCTTTGTGAAGTAAAACATCTATTCTTGGAAGTAGGTTGTAGTAGGGATGCCCATGACTCTTCTCAACAAGTTCACCAAGTCATGATAGTCCTCGTAAAAATCACTCTTGAATAACTCTTGGGGAACCTTGTTATTGCTCCCCATTTTCTCCTTTAACCAATATTGGTTAATTAACTTTTTGCATTTTAGGGGGTCGACCTTCTACATACTTTATCCATATTCCTTTGTTGTTTCCTCCATAGGGACAAAGCTATGGATGTGGAATGTTTTCCCTATGGATCTGGTAGACAAGTCAGCTAACACTTTACCCTCATGATCAACGATTCATCTACTTTTTCCCTGATAAGCTTCTCTGCAAGCCATCACTAGCTCTGGGGCCATGAGAGCGGGTGCAAAAATGGATTCCTTGGTCAAATAACTCTTTATGATCCTCCTTCCATTGTATGTAGTGGGGTTGGTGATGACCCTTTGTCGAAATTCATCTATGTCAACCTATCTAAGGTTGGTATCTAATATTGAGTCCCACATAGATGTGATCTTGGAGGTGATTTCCACCTCGTGGAACTGGTACTTCATCTAGTCTTTATCCTCTTTTACTCTTGGAACTTTGGAAGACTTTTCCCCCTTGTCTATCTCTGTGGATGCCCCTGATGGTCCTGCAACTGATTCCATAAATCCTACGAATAGAGGAGAAATAAGCATATTCATGTATAAAAATGAGGAGAGCGTTAGTGAAATCCTACAAAACAGATGTTAGATGAATCCTTTCATCACAAAAGATCATAACATTTGTTCAAATGCATCGTTTAGCTTTCATTCATGCATGATAGAGCAATGTGAGCCTAGGGATGTGGGTTTCCCTAGGCTGGCATCCATTACAGAGATGACAACAGGGAGATGGTGAAGAGGGCATGGTGGCCCATATGCAGCCAACCACATTCAATCTTCTGCCATAAGCTTTCAAGGGGTTGGTCAAGTCACTAAGGCACTTGAAAACTTTTATCATTCTCTCAAGAAATCATTAGATGCACTATTTTGATTATTTGGAATTTGAAGAGCATGAAAGCAAGCGGTCTCAAGGCTGTATAATAACTCCACCATTTGGAATGGTGCTGGTAGGGAAAAATTCTGTAGACAAAGTCTCACATTGTGGGACCTGTAGGAATGGAGGATGGCCCATCTCTAACTTGAATCTTTAATTTGTTTAGAGTGAGGCGGGTAGGAACCTACAAGATGCCATTGGGTGATGGCCATTTGTAGATGGTCGAGGTAAGGAAGCAGCCTGCAGATAGTGGTCTGCACTACAAGTTTTCCTTGAAGGTCACTATGGATCATCAATTTGAGGACTTGATGACAATGGACAGGTCAGGCCCCGCTAGGTAGGAGGTAGGTCAGTTTCACCAGTTAATGTTTAGTTTTTCATGGGGTTGCGAGTGGGAAGCTGCCAAAGGTTGCTGAGGAATGGTCATTTTCAAATGGGGGTGGCAAGCCGAAATCCCACAATGGGAAAACCGCATAGGCGAGTCCACGAGGGATCTCAATAGTGATCGATTTTCTTAAGGGGGGTAGGATAGTGGAGATGAGTTTGGACCCTACAGGGCAGGCGACAGGTTTGGCATGGTTGTTTAGAGAGGGCAGTTATAAGATGACGGGTTGCAGGCGGCAACCTACAAGGGAGGGCCCACAAAGGATAAACTTGGTCATTTTTTGCATGATAAGGTTGAAGGGACACTAGTGGTGTGGAATCCATAATGTAGATGGATGGTACTAGATATGTGCAGGATCATCATGGAAAAAATAGGCCCTTAAGTGGTGAAAAAATAAAAAAAATTAGAGTTAGGAAACTTGATATAAAAGTTTAAATAAGTTATCTATATTATTTAAAAAATATGTAAGAATATAATTTGTAGCAAATTGAATGTAGTTTTTAAACTACTAGGGTTTTTTTTTTTTTAAATCTATTTGGTGAAAATTTGAAATTTCAATGCAGTAGCACTTAAATTTCAGGGAAAAAATAAGTAGGTGTTTGTTTGACCACCCTAACCATAATTAAATGATAATATTTTTTATAAGATTTTAGATATAAGTAGAGGACTCATGTCCAGATGTGATGCATATTTTTTTGTAATTTTTTTCCAAGTAAATAATTAATTATGAATTTTTATTACAAATTTTAAAAATATAAAACTTGTATGTCTAACCACCTTAACTTTGTCAAAACTTCATGAATTTTTTTTCATCCTCTAGTATGTGAATCATAGAATGTGACACATGTTTTGGATTAAAAATGTGATACCATTTGAAAGCTATATATGTTTTTCAATCATCCTATCAATCAAGACTTTAGTCGTAATTCAAATGGAAAATGAATAATAATTATTTATTAAATTCAAAGTAAAGAATAATTTATATTGGGGGAAAGTTGAGAGTTTCCTTTAAAAACCCTTTCCGTTTCATAAATTTTGGGAAAAAAAAAATCGTCAGCCACATACCCCACACATACCCATCATATGGCCACTTTTTGGCCCATCATGATCCTGCACATACCCTACTCCTTGGTCATCTCAGAATGCTAAAAGGGAAGAGGTAGCCTAAGGATGGTAGTCCGCAAATCCTAGCATGTGAGAGGTTTTGAAACTTATGATTTTCTTGGGGTAACCTAGATGACAATAAAAGACATAGGGTCTGCAATACGGGAGGAAGCGAAAGGTTGGCTATTTACAATGGTTGCTAAAGCGACGATAGAGAAATGACAGAGACCTAGGAGAGAAGACCTGCATGAAAGTTCAATAAACAATAGGAAATGGAGTTTCATTGTGTGAGACCTGGAAGGCAAAAGGTTAAGGTCATATGGCCATTTTGGAGTGGCGAAGGCAAGGGTGCCACCTATAAGCAGAAACCCACATGGGCACACTAGTCGAGGGCGACGACTGAGATTTAAGTTTGACATCTGGTTCTCCTTAACAACAAAGGGTAGCTCGCAGGTCACAAGGGCATGAATTCCCTAGTTCATGAATGGAAAATGAGGAGGAAAGTTGCACTTGGCCCTAATTGGCTGGTTTTGAAGGTTTTTCAAATTTTCAAGAAGTGGGTTTTGTGTGGAATTTCATTCTTGACTAGCTACCTAAGATTTTATAAATTTCTTACCTAAGATTTTCTTTAAATTTTGAAAGAAAAAAATTGAGGTGAACACAACTAAGGCAGTAGTGAACTCACTTGGTATACCCAACAGAATGCGATGAAGAAAGCCTTCAATCAGTCCTTGAAGCGATGCGGGTGTGAAGGCGATGAAGGCTAGCAAAGCTCACTAACAAATACTAACAAGAGTAATGAAAATGATAGGCGGGCCTGGGTATTTATAGGAAATCACTCATTAATGACCCACATTTAATACCTATATGGTGACCGGTGAGGTTGGTGGGTACGTGATCAAAATAGTCGGTGATGGGAAGGTCGAAGCCCATGATGCAAGTAGCTGTCAGGTAATTTCCATTTGGCAAGCCAATGATGGGATCGGAAATGAAGGATGCAAGGCTCGCCATGCGGATGGACACTCGAACTAGGCCGTCGTAGGAATGAAGGACAAAATCCTACTAGGAGCATTGGGGGACCTGCAACTTTGGAAGGACGCCAACTTCAAAGTTTAAAAGAAAACTACCAAGGAAACTCCACGAAGGTAGAAGGCATGAAAATTTCAAGGGTGGTGAAACTTGGTCAAGTTAATATGACAACTTTATAACTCCTTGAACAATTGGGGCTCAAAATAGGGGACACACAAAATGAGACAAAGGAAAAAGTGAGCTGCCAAAGGTGAAAAGAGAGGGTCCACATTCTGAACGGGGTGTGTGTGTTATAGGCACAACAAATGGCGACTCTGCCAAGAGAACACTCTTGAGTGTTCTAAGGATAAAGACTCATTTAGAGCCTAAAATCTCTAGTTTCATAGACCAAGAACCAGTTTCCATAAGTGAACTAAGGAACTCGAAGGAGAAAGGGGATCCTTAGTTGAACCAGATCATGGGAACATCTCAGAAGTGTGTGTATGGTGAGTTTGTTTCCTTTCTTTAGAAACTATAATAAACAACCATTAATTAGGCAAAGCAAGCTACGTAAACTATCTGACCCCAAAAGTAACCCAGACATTGCTCCACTACTAGTTAGGTTTCCATAGTCCCAACTAATAGAGTTGTCACTAAGACCCCAAAAACATTGCTCTACTACTAGCCAGGCGTCCATAGCCCCGATAGAGTTGTTCACACACCCACACAGTTGCTTTATTTTCATTACTTGCTTTCTTTCTTTTCTTTAAAAATATTTTCCCTTTAGTGCTCTTGCTTTTTCTCAATTGTGTAAGAATAAAAGCTTACTACATGGGTTTGGAATCATAGTGGTCACTGGAGTAGTTTTAATATTTTTCACTTGTTAGGCCCTCATAATAGCCACTGTATAGTTCTTCTGAAATAATTTAGTATGTGTTTTGTGCATGATCTGAGACTAATGTAAAAGGATTCAACCAAGGGTCATGTTATAGGTTAAGTGTAAGTTCAAATAAGGAAACTACTCCACATAAGTGATCAGAGATCAATAAGGAGTGAATATTTATCCAGAGAACAAAAAGAGCATGCAACAAAGTGAACCATTCATCAAACTGAGCATGGCCACCACATCAAAACAAAGGAACACCCTCAACAAAAGAAGACGACTAGAAGGACAAGCAAAACAAAATAAAATCGAGACAGTGAAACAAAGGAAACCTAAACAAACCTATATACAGGTATTTACAACCCAAAATTTTAGAGATTTGAAAGGAGCCAAGCCAGAGCTTGTCAAATTTCTCATGTCCCCCTTTCTTTTCATGGTCCCTGTCCCAAAAAAGGACTAAATCAAAAATTCTAAAGGCCTTAACTTTGGCTCGAGCATCGGTCAAACCATCTTTTAACCAATCCCTAATGTTTGGAAAAAATTTCAATAGCTCAGTCACAGACTTTTTCTAAGTGGAGCAATTTAGCTAAACAGGCTTCTTGACGGTATCCCTCTTCATAAAAGGTGTTGAAAATTTGGAGGGTAGCGATCCTTAAGTGCATGAGAAAGATAGGCTCCAATCCATAAATGAGATGGAATGAGGAATCACCGAGGGAGGCCTTGTGGTGGGTGAAATCTACCCAAAGGGAAAAACACAACTGGGTATACCAATCCTTGGGGTTTCTATCAAGTAGCTTCTTAATTACAAAAATCAAGGTCTTGTTCGTGGATTCAGCTAGGCCATTTTCTTGAGGGTAGTAAATGGATGATAACTTAAGGGAAATACCATAATCAAAGGCCCAACTAGTGAATTTGAGTGAGGAAAAGGTAGGGCCATTATCACAAACACAGGCATACAAGCAGCCAAAACGATTCAAAATAAAACTCTCAAGAAAATTAACAACCACCTTAGTAGTGCACTACCTACGTGCAATTTCTTTTTTCCATATAGTACATTAATTTAAGTGGTTAAAATATACCTATGATGCACAAAGGATGGTGGGCTTACCAGACTGATGAATTCGAGACCCCATGAGGTGAATGACCTTACCTCCAAGACTAGTTGCAGTGGGACATCATTTTGTTCTCTAGTTGCAGCAGTTTGGCACACATGGCAAGTTCGAACATGATTGTGTCCATCCTTGAACATAGTTGGCCAATAGTATCCAACCCTCAAGATTTGATGAGTAGGAGAAGGGATAGATCCATGACTAGTTCCAATTTTATCATGAAATCCTTTTAACACGTGTGTTGCCTCTTCTTTCCCAAGGCATGAAAGGTAGACCCCTTCATGATTCCTCTTGTATAGTATAGACCCTTGTAGCATGTAGTTGTTACTCTTCAGTCGGAGAGCACATTTTTGGACTCTCTATAAGTGAGACAGGAACTTGTTATTTAACAGGTAGTAGACAATGTCATCAACCACTCTATATTGGAAAAACAAGGACATACAACTGAGAGGGGGGGTGAATCAGTTGTCACATAAATTAAAAAATTTCTAACTTAACCTAACCTTAATCTTAGATCTGATGAATAAGCAATTAACCACAAGAAATTAACACATCAGAGAGACAAAGAACACCAAGATTTTTTTTCATGGAAACCTTGTAAGGGGAAAAACCACAGTGGATGTTAGTCCACAAGATTATACTCTGCTAAAAGTATAATGAAAAATAACAAGGGGAATGCACATGCATTCAGGAACACTATCTACAACTCATTGCTCAATTATAAAAGGGGCTCACTTCCCAACAAAGTTGGATTAAAAATTTGAAGCGTATGAACTGAGAAATTAGCTTCTACACAAGCCTGATTACAGTTCTAATTAAGCTCAACACTTCTTCACACTTCACAAAAATTTCTTCACACTTTGCTCTGTAATTGAATTATATTTTCACATACACACATGGGAGCACATGAAGCATCATCTTCATCAATGAACTAATTTCCCTTACATATCCACTACATGAGATTCCATCACAACTTTATCAACCAAGAAAATTAAATATATTTGCAATGTCGGCCCAGATTTACAAATAAAATTTTAATGATAATCCACCAAGGTTGGCCACAACATAGTGGAGACCCAAATTAACATCTCCAATATGAAAATATTTTAATTAATTTCACCTCAAAGATCTACAACATGCTACCATCAAAATGTCGGCTAGAAACATGAAAAACTGAACATGCGCAAGAAAAGATCTTCAACCACGATCTCACCAATTAATGTGGATGTACCAAAAAGATAGAGAATGATCTAGAGACATCTGAGAGCACCAAGAAACAACAGAGAACCATCTACACCAACCGAGATAACCATAAACACACAATCTTCATTCAATAACACTGACAGAGAACAACAAAACATTGTTAGACCACAACATACTATGCACTTCATGTGGACCTCTGAAACTTTCAGTAGATGATCTAGATAAACTCAACAATAGACCCTTTAATCCACATTAGCTAATCATCAATGTATAGAATAGGACACCATCATGACCTACACATTTCCACTAGGAACATAGAACACTGTCTTTTACAATTTTCTCAATATCCTTGACATATACGACAATTAATACACCAAATGCTAATAGTGTTGACATCAATGACAACCACATATCAACAACACATCCAAAACATCCAACAATCTTCCCTTTTGGCATTGATGGCAACACATGATGTGAAAAATACCATCAACCCAACAAACTAACTTCCTCTTCACTTCTCTCAACTGGACTTATCTCCACAAGGATTTTTCACTTTACACTTCTCCCCCTTTGACATCAATGGAAAAGGTAACAATGATCTTTCCATGCACATGCTCTGAACCACATATCTCCACATATGACTACTCCCCCTGAGTAGCAGCCACAAAAATGTCAATCCGGATCAAAATATAGTAATGAAGCTCATGGATTGATGCAAGCAAATGCATCATTTCATTCTTATCAGGAGGAGTAATTACCCCTATCATTCCTTTGATATACTCAAAAGTATCCTTTGGAAAAAGCTTATTAAATATATCTGCAATATGTTCTTTGGTACGCACATACTCCAATCTAGCTTCTTTCTCTTTCACTTTCTCCCTCAAGAAATGAAACTTTATTAATATATGTTTAGTTTTAGAGTGTAGTACTGGATTCCTTGAGATTTTATTGCACTTGAGTTGTCACAGTATATGGAAATAGGCTCTTCATATATCACCTTGATATCTCTCAACATCTGTTTCATCCATATCACTTGAGTATAGTTATTAGTAGCAACAATGTATTTTTATTCAGTAGTAGATAGAGAAATTAAGTTTTTCTTTTTACTCAACCAAGATATTAGCTTCTTCCCTAGGAAGAAGGCACCACCACTAGTACTTTTCCTATAATCTACATCACCATCTTGTGCAGGAGCACCCAAGCTTCTTAAGGAACACCTAAGAGGTTAGGAGGTTGCAGGGGTCATGAGGACCTTTCCATCAAATCAAAACATCAATTATAATCTTTTGAAGCCTATAATGGCTTTTGAAATGGGAAAGAACTTGAAAGGATTCAACTGTCCTAAGGGTCCTGATAAGGACCCTAGAACCAAAAGGTAGTATAAATGGGACAATCATGTTCTAGGGATTTGATTAGTAATCTAGTACTTTAATTAGGTCAAATAAGGTTGGATATTGAAGATCCAATGGTTTTTAGATAGTAGAATTTAATAAATTTCAATTTTGTAAATTCAAATTTTTGAAAATCCACTTTAGGCGAGAAAATGAGTTTTAGGTGTTTTAGAGGTAATTATGCATTATAATCAATCCAAAATAGTTGAATCAGTTGGGGAAAGGTTATACAAAGTTTTAGAATTCATTTGCACAGAGGTTGATCAGTTTTGGAGAGCATTGTACAGACTGTTTTCTCGAAATAGTGAAAAACACAGTTTTCTTGCATTTTTATGGTGTTCTTTTGATGAATACTTGATCTCTATTGAATTTATGTCTAGTAGGATGTTTCAGTAATTTGAGTTTACATGTTTCAACACCATTGAAGGCTCTAAAAGTAGTAATAATTAATTTCTTTGCAAATTATATTGACTGTCCTTAGGAAAACTCTTTTTTTTTCATTGATTTTGAGAGTCATCATGAAGTAATGATCCATTTCATGAGAGTTTGTGACTGAAACTTGTGAAATGGATCCTATTTAATATGTATCATACAAATATAACTAGTTAATGTGCAAAAAAGAGGAATCCTAGGGTGTACACCGAAGTTTGATAGTGGAAAGAGCATGAATATGGAGGCTAGGGTATAGCAATAGAAGATCTACCTAAAGGAGGGGTATATTTTTGAGTTGGAATAGACTAAATATGTTTTCCTAATGGTGTAGGGTCAATAAACAAGTTCTGGAAGTGTGTGCAAAGCCAAGATCCAAGAAGCCCTAGTTTTGAGACATTTTATGGAGGGTTTTGTGATCAGGGATCTTAGAGGTGTCATAGAAGGTTAGGACCTTGAAAATCCTTGGTTTTGAGACAATTTGAGACAATTTTGAAAGTTTCATGGTTAGGGGATAAAGTTAGAGAGGGGTTGCTTTGTAAAAGTAGGCTAATTGAGTAGCCTTGGGCAGGGTAGGTGTATTGAAAGTATATGTTGGTCCAAAAGAATCACTATTGGTTTTTGGGTATGTTGTGTAGTCCCTAAAATGGTATCTCAATCCATATTTTATTTGGTAAGTGTCTTGGAAAGATTGAGTGTAAAGTGGCTTAAACCAGGTTGCATATGCTACAAGGGAGGGCATGCTCATATGGTGGAATTTTGTTGAGTTCTTTGAAACCCACTTTGAACTTGATCCGATATTCATTTTTGAGTCATTTTGAGAAGGTTTCCACCTTCCTTTGCATCACCATCCCAATCCGCATCAATTTATGCACACAAAGTGAGATCATCATCCTTTGGATACCGAAGTCCAAAGTTAATTGTTCCTTTTAGATATCTAAAAATTCTTTTGACAACAGTCACATGTGATTCCTTTGGATCAGCCTAAAATCTAGCAACCATGCATACAACATTCATAATGTCTGGTCTAGTTTGTGTCAAGTAGATCAATCCACCGATCATTGATCTGTACCTAGTTTGATTTTCCTTTGGAGAACCATCATTCTGTGTCAACTTACATCCAGTCACCATGGGAGTACCAATAGGTTTGGAGTCATCCATTCCAAAATTCTTTAGTATTTATTTCACATATTTGGACTGGGATATGAAATTCCCCTGGTCCAATTGTGTAATTTGCAATCCTAGACAGGACTTCATCTCACCAATCATGCTTATCTCAAATTCACTCTTCATCTCATCAGCAAACTTCATACATAGATTGTCATCACCTCCAAAAATGATGTCATCAACAAAAACTTCTATAATCAACTACTTATCATCATCTAACTTGAAGTATAAGTTGCTATCAATAGTACCTTTAGGGTATGTGCAGGATCATGGGGGTCCAAACTAGGCCTCTAAGTGGCGATGAAAATTCAGAAAATCAGAGTTAGGAAATTTGACATAAAAATTTGAATAGGTTATTAACATAATTTGAAAAATATGTAAGAACAAAAGTTGTAGCAAATTGAATGTAGTTTCTAGGATACTAGTCATTTTTTGGAAAAAAAGTAAAAAAATTTTGAGCAAATTTGAAATTTCAATGCAGTGGTACTAAATTTTCAGGAAAAAAATAAGCAAGTGTATGCATGACCACCCTAAGTACAAGAAAAACATAATTTTTTTTGTAATTTTTAAAATATAAGTAGAGGACACATGTTTGGATGTGCCGGATTTTTTTTTTGTAATTTTTTTTCCACAAAAATAATTAGTTGTGATTTTTTTATAGAAATTTTCAGAATTATTAAAACCTCTATGTCTTACCACCATAACTTGCTCAAAAAATTATGAAATTCAATTTTTTTTATATCCTATAGTAGGTGAAGCATAGAATGTCGTGCATCTTGTAGATTCAAAAAATGTTTAGTTTGAAATTTATAGAAGTTTTTCAATCAGTCTATCAATCAATACTTTAGACGTAATGTAGGTAGAAAATCAATAATAATTATTTATTTAATTCAAAATAAGACAAAAATTACATTGGTGGAAAGCTAACAATTTTTTCTATAAACCCTTTTTGTTTAATGAAAATTGGGTCAAAAAAAGTCTTTACCCACAAGGGGGCAGGTGCATGAAGTTGGGTTACACTTTTGTGACCAATTCCAAAAAAAAAGTTGAAAATGACATAATGCGAGCACGTTATAATGTTCACATTATGTCATTTTAAAAGAAAAAAAAAAGTGAAAGTGGTTCATTTTCTGTTGTCTATTTTTCTGCTCTGCCCATGGCCAAAAACCGTCATTTTTGCGCTCATTTTCTAGGAGGAGGCATTCTACAAAATTCATCAACAATAGTTGCTTTTTCTTTACAAAGATGGTGCCACGACGATGAAGAGGTGTGGGAGGTAAGTATTTTTTTCTATTTTTTTTGAATTTCTTAGTTTCAAGTTGATTTTGTTTGTTTTAGGTTAGATTTTATTATTTTTTAAAAATTTGTAGGAGATGCAAATGATCTTGCAAATCCTCAAAATCCTCAAAAAGAAGAGTAGGAAAATCCTCAACAAAATCAACCTCCCCCACCAATCACTCAACACCCTCCTGGAACTCAACAAAATTTGAGTGAAATTGAGAACAATAAAAAACAAATTGAGGATTTTATCAGTAGGTTGAGTGATCCAAATGCTTCAACTATAGAAGGAATGACCCTAACAAATTCAATGAAAGAGATGTTAAAAAATGTAGATTCAATTACCCAACAAATAACTAGATAGCAAGATAGGAGGCAGGCAGCTAGGGCATATTATGCAAATAAACTATCATATAAACAAGTAAAAGATTTAAAAATTACTAAAGGTGATTTGTGCTCTTTATTCACTGACCCTAGAACACATCAAAATCTTAGCATCAATGCAAAGAGGTTTCCTATTCATTGGTGCCACTACCAAGAGATTATGAACCATTTTTATCATAGGTGGTACTTGGTCTTTGATTACCCACCGTGCAATAATTGTGAAGTCCCCCAATATTTTCTTAGGAAACTATATAGTGAGTTTGTATTGAACCAAATCCCAAATTATTTTGATATGAGGGAGTTCTAGGGGAGAGGTGGGGGGTCAGCTCAAGATAGGCCTGGTGCACAGCCAGATCCTGTGTGGCAAGGGAGATGACCTCTCTCTAGGCTGCCTCATGAGCACATTGTTATGCCTGTCATTTCAAAGGAGAGTGTTGATGTAGAGACATTGCAGGAAATCAACACTTTGACCTAAAGTGTCATCCATCATACTAGCCCTATTGTACAACACCATCCAGGGGAGTCTTCGGGTGGTGGCCTTCAAATCCATGTGTGTCAATCTTGTGAGGCAACTTGCTCATATGACCCCACCAGCACTCAAGAGGCTGCTACACAGGATTCATTTGCTACTATGTAGGATTCGTATGCTGCTATGCAGGATCCGTATGCATCTACAAGGATGGAGAGGACGGATGACATTTTGCATCATACATATGGCATTGATAGTCAGGTAAAATTCAGCATGTTCATTGAATTGAATTTATTAAATTTTGATTCTGAAATGCAAGATTAACTAATTTAGTTTTATTATTTTAATAAAATTGCAGGGTCACAGTGTTGAGACTGGATACATCGTTCCTCCACCTACTTATTTCTTCAATACACCTATTAGTGGGCTATGTAACTAGTAAACAATTATAAATTTATTACATGTTAATAGCATTATTTTATGAATGGTATTTTAATATGTGATTTTGGATGTTGAATAGGCTAATATTGGAGGTTTCAAGCAAACACCTCCTGGTGCCAGTGGATTTACTCAAACGTACATGGAGGTAATAGAATAAAGAGAACTTAACTAATGAATAATACTAAATAGATTTGTGTAGCTTATATTCATATTTTTGTTACATTGCAATACACATCATTCAAACTCAAAGCATTACTTCAAATTCCATAACTAATAACTAGATGTTGATAGATGAAAAAATTTCAACTATACAATATAGTTGTTTAGAAATTCAACATAAGCAACATGATGCAATTACTTCACATGGAGGCATGTGCTTGCAAAGGTGCACTAGCAAGACAAACTATGGATGCTTGGAAAAAATCTATGAAACCATAATAGTAAGCAATAGCATAGACAAGGTAGTTAGTGATGCAAATCATCATATCAAAACACTCAATCATTAGGGTACATCTGACCCCATTGAATCAGGAGAAGAACAAATTGAATAAGCAACTAAAATTTCTCTCTTTTCATCAAAAATCACATTGTTTCATTTGCAAATCACAAGGCAACAACAAGCCAACTCATTTCAATACATCTTCTTATCATCCTCAAGCTTCAAACATCTTATTTATCAACAAAAATGATTGATCCGTGCACAAGAAACCTAATTAGAGTCACTAAACAATCCACTCTTTCATCATTCACCAAGGCACCCTTCCACTAAATTTGTTTTACCTAGGAAAAATAACCATAAATCATTATTTCATGTTACAACCTATATCCATCAGACCCTAACACACCTTTGTCATCATCAATTTATCTGAATTCAAAGCAAAAACCTAATAAAGAGCTCTGAATCTTTCAATTCCTTAAACAACTCACCAAATTTTCACTTTTACCAACTAGTTTCTCAAGACCAAGATACTACAATCAACCATTTACACCTCAATAATTTCATCTAACTTCCAATACATCACTCACATCATTTTTTGACTAAAACAAACCTGGTTCATATCCACATAATACTGATTTATCAAATTCATAAGTTCTTATGTAGTCAAATTACCATTTCCACCTAGGGACATATTGCTACAACATATCAAATCATCATGTTTGGCCTCAAGGCCTTCAACAAACCATTCACACACCTTTGATATCTTCACATTGATGGTTCTATGCCAAAATAAACAATTAAATCTCTATATTTACATAATTACACACTTTTACAGTCTTACCACCATTTTGCTTGTAGGTCACATATCCCTTAATCAGGTGATTCCTTTCCATTCACTTTGTATATCCACATTCCAAATGTACATTCAAAATCCTTTTTTAACACATCATAACATATCAAAATTTCTTAGTAGCTTGTCATAAAGAAATTACCAGATTCTTGAATTGTTCGCTGGAAAGGTCTACTAATTTAGGCCTAAATTACAAATAGAGTGCTCATAGTTTATCACCAAAATACAAAAGGACTGAAAAAAGTCATTCATCATGTCACAAAACTGAAGAATCAAACATTTTTAGTGATAGAAAGGCTCCATAAATCACTGTTCCAAAAACCCCTATTCTATGCACAAATCAAGCCCTACAAAGGAGGGTTTATTGCATAAGGTACTTACAAACCTTAAATACTCCTGCCACCACCACAAACAAAATGGAAATATCCTTCATAAGCTTTAGAAACTCACCACCCACCTGCATGCATGCTTTTGCATTGAACACCACCCTGAAACCATGCTTTCCATGAAGGAAACTTTGTATTTCCTTGTATGATTCAGCAACAAATCAAAGATTTCTTGATTTCCCTATTCTTGTACACTCACAAATTGCTTAAAACATTCTAAAAACCTTCTATACATTCCATCCCACCAATCTCCTAAATCTACATTGGTGGGATGGTGAATTCAAGCCTTAAATGACCCTCAAAACCCTTGACTGGTTAATCTGACAGACCACAAAAACCTTGGCTTTTAAATTTGATGATAACTCTTCAAAACATCACTAGATGATTGTTAACACCCTACATAAAGTGAACAAATAAATATATAGCCAGTGCAAGAATTGAATTCAAGAATGAAACACAGTTCAAAAACAAGAACAAGGAACTTTATTTATTGAAAATGATTCAAGAATACAAAATTTGTTCTTTTTCCCACCTTTTACATGCTTTTATATATATTCCCAATCAAATAACTTCCTTTTGAATCTATCTCATTGAGTGAAACTACCTAAACTTCCTTGTGACTTTTAATATTCCATGCTTCTTTGTGTTTTTACAAATTTTCCCATCTTTAGCAATATTTGGAAATCTTTTTTTTTTGTGACCACCTAAGGACCTTAAATACAATGAAGTAGGTCTTTATATGACCTTTACATGAATTTACAACTAGGCATTCAATCTAGAAAAAATATTTCCTATGAGAGGCAACTAGTAACCTAGGTGCTCCTGCACCAGTTAGTATTTTGAAAAAATGCCTCGAAGAAATGTGGTCTCATGGTGATGGAGTTCCATTCCATCACCACATGAGACCGCATTTCTTCAAGGCATTTCATCAAATTGCTCATCACCTTTCCTATGATATCACATTTTTCATACATTTTCATCAAATCATTTTATCAAACTACTCACTTCCTTGCAGTTGTTGCTATGGCTAAAAGCCTAAAATAGGTGCTTTCCAACAAACTATATGGATGCTTGGAAAAATATCTATCAAAGCATAATAGTAAGTAATAATACCATAGAGAAGGAAATGAACTTTTTGAAAAAAATTATAGAATAAATGAGGTCTTATGGTGATGGAATGCCATGACGTGCATTTGTTTGTAATGGCATGCCATCACCATGAGACCCCATTTCTTTTGAGGCATTTTTTCAAATAGTTTACTGCCTTCTCTATGCCACTATAGTTATCGTACATGTCTATGAAATCATTTAATCAAATGGTTCAACGACTTGCTGCTATGGGTAAAAGCCTAAAAACACGTCCTTTCGAACAAAATATGGATAGGGAAAATAGTAAGCAAGATAATCATAAATATATAGTTTAATACTTATACTCAAAATTTTGTTCATTAGATCTCATACATTATAAGTCATGTGACGTGGATTGCTATTGTAACTTTTTTGTGATTGAATAATTTGTTGTTTTATTTTTAGATGTTGGTTGTGGAAACACCTCCAAATGTTACAAGGGCAATGGATATTGGTGTTTCATCCATATACAATCCTCGATGGCTCTGATAGGGGAGGTATAAGGAAAATTACTAAATTTCAATTTACATTCGTTGTTATAGACGTTAGTTCTAGTGAAAAATCAAACCATTATTGATTCGTAGTTTAATTCCTATTTGGATGGTTTATACAGGGCTTGAGCATGCCTCAGCATCAGCGTGCAAATATTTCCATCGTGGAGAGTGATCGTGAGATGGTCGTAAGTGATTATTTTGTTAAATATATCATTTTTTATAATGTAATTTGTATATATTAATGTCTTTACTTCTTATTGTAATAGTTAAAACTTCACCAGGAGCTAAACTCTAGGAGGAGTAGCAGGAGCACTCCTCGAGCGCAACAAAAATGAGTGACAGACTTATTGCCATCGGATCTCCAAATAAAGGGAAAAAATTTATTTCCAGAGCATGGAGAGAAATGAATTTTGATTTCAGAGCCCTTTATTGTATGCCTAGACATGGCAATTTTGTACATATTTTGTATTGGATATATTTGACATTGTATGCCTATATGGCATTCTCGTAAGCCTATATGGCTATTTTGTAACTATATTGTATACTTATATCTACATATATTGATGTATGTGTACATGGCTATTTGGTTAACACAAATCTTTTTTATTGATATTTGTTGTCCATATTTGAACTGGGAATTTATCACACATCTATAGAGAAACAAAGGAATACTACAAACTAAAACACATTACACTTTTTTTCTCACTGACATGATGTACTCTCCAACATATCTCTTCTCTCATGTGAAGAGTTAGAACTACTTGGCCATGCCTTTGCATCATTCAGGAAGTTTTGCTCTTTTTGGCAATGCCAAAAGCATGGATGCATACAAATTAGGAAAAATACTTTTCCTTTTAGATTAGCAATGCATGGAATTTTCAAAAAGTATCCTTGATATTACAAAAATATAAGTGTTTATACCATAGCAGAAAAAATATTTTGGGGAAAAAATCGACAAACCAAAAGTATAAGATTTTTTGAAAAAATTGGGAAAAAGTCTAGAAAAAATTGAAAAAAAATCAGATTTAAAAAAATAGGTAAAAAAATGTAGAACAAGAGATAAAAATTTTTTTAAAGGAATTTCCATAGCATAGAGATATAGAGAGCAAATAAAATAAAAAATTTAACTAATAAATTGTAAAAAATAGATTTTTGTATTTTATATTCATATCGTTGATTACATTGCATTGCACATCTTTCAAACTCAAAGCATTGCTTCAAATTGCATAACTAATAACTAGATGCCGATAGATGACAAAATTTCAATTACAATTATAGTTTTACAATGTCAGCCTAAGCAATTTATGCAATTACTTCACATTGCATAACTATGCTTCTGGCTGACTACCAATTTGCATTTGCTTGTCATGGCATTCTATGAGACCACACATTTCTTTGGGGGCATTTTTTCAAGCAGGTTCATTTGCCTTGTCTATACTACCACATTTTTGATACATGTCTACCAAGCATTTTGTCAAATAGTTCACTCCCTTATTATGGCTGAAAGCCTAAAACAAGTACTTCGAACAATATGGATGCTTAGAAAAATCTATCAAAAAGCATAATAGTAAGCAATATCATAGACAAGCGGTGAACTCTTTGAAAATGCCTCAAATAAGTAGGGTCTCATGGTGATGGAATGCCATGACAATCCAAATGCTTTTGATTGTCATGGCATTCCATCACCATGAACCTACATTATTGAACATTTCAAAAGAGTTCACTGCCTTGTCCATGTTCCCATTTTCATACATGTCTATCAAAGGCACGTTTTATCAAGCGGTTCATTTACTAGCGCTGTAGGCTAAAAATCCCTAAAACAAGTGCTTTTCAAACAAGCTGGATGCTTGGAAAAAATATATCATATGGCACTAATAGTAAGCAATAGCATAGACAAGAAATGAACTGTTTGAAAAAAATGCCTCAAAGGAAATGTGAATGCTCATGGTGAGTAAAGATTCCATGACAAGAAAATTTATATGGATTGTCATGGCATTCCATCACCATGAATTTCCTGACTAACCTGAAGCTTATTTTCAAGCGATCCAACTGCCTTGTCTATGCACCACATTCATACATTTTTACCAAAACTGTTTTTATCAAATAGTTCACCTCCATACGCTTGCTTTATTGCTAAAGAAGCCCACAAAATAAGTGCTTCCAAACAAGCTATGGATGCTTGGAAAAAATCTATCAAAGCATAATAATAAGCAATAGCATAGACAAGGCAACAAACTGTTTGAATAAAAGCCTCAAAGAAATGTAGTCTCAATGGTGGTGGAATGCCATGAAAATCCATAAATTTTTTTCATGGCATTAAATCATGCCATTCCATCACCATGAAACCACATTTCTTTGGGGCATTTTTTCAAACAGGTTCTTCCTTGTCTATGCTACCACATTTTTCATACATGTCTACCAAAGCATTTTATCAAACAATTCACTTTTTGCTACTATGGCTAAAATCCTTAAAAGGTACTTTCGACAAGCTATGGATGCTTGGAAAAAATCTATCAAAGCATAATAGTAAGCAAAAAGCTATGGTCTCATGGTTTTTTTTTCACGTGAAAATCAGCGTGATTTTATTCACATTTTTTCCAAGTTCTAAACACAATTTTTTTGGAAATTTTTTGTTTTAAATGACATTCAAGTTTATGGTGGTTTTGTTGTTTATATGATGATATGTGATATTCTAATCCTAATTCATGCTTCTAGGTTGCATAGATATATATTTTGTTTTTATATGTTTTTTGTACCAATGAACCCAAAACGAACTGAACCCCCCTCCAAAATTTTTTGGCCAAACCGGCGAACCGAACCTCTAAACCTAAACCTCAAAACCTATTCCAAAACTCTTCATTCTGCTTGCACAAACTTAATTAACCAACAAATTATGTTTCCCCTTGACTTTACCCGCGTTTACTCCCTCAAACCTCTCTTTTTCATTCAAAACCCTTGCTTTCCCAACTAGGGCATGGCATGCCATAACATACTTTTGACCTCCCCTGTCCTTGCAGACCTTTTGAACACATCAAACTCCACAATTTCACCCTATTTCCAACCTATTCTAACTTATTTTCAAGAAATTTCTTCTTTTCACCACTTCTAGCCTTGCTTTTAAGGGGCCTCAATTTTGAATTTTCAATAGGGACAGCATTAGTAATCTCTTCCAATGCCCTTACTAATGCTATTTTCTTATTCCTACTCCTTGTCCTACTTACATAAGGCCCATATCACTGAGACACAACCTGAACAATAGGTGGAATGGCCTATTTCAACATACTACACTCAAACCCTTAAGGGATCGATCTGGTTGAACATAGCTCAGAGCAATTCCACATGTTTGGGTGAGAAAGAGGAACATGAATAGTGTAAACATGTCTATTTAGACACATTGGAATAGTCCTTTTGGTCACATGAGTTGCAAAAAAAAATTTGCACCACCTTGCAACTTTCCATTGCTTGCATTTGACACTTTTTCTATCAACTAAAAACTAGACACCACGGGAAAACCACTCTAAGATAATGAAAACTGAGATAGGTTATTATAGAGGGGCCCAACGCAATCCCACGAGATTAGATGAGAAGTTTCTAAGTGTCATGGTGTTCGAGTAACCTCATGCTGAAGTTTGCATCCATTTTTCCCTTTGGACCCTTAAGGGATTGATCCTGTTGAACATAGCTCAGAGCGATTCCACATGTTTAAGAGTGAAAGAGGACCATACCTAGCATGAAAATGCCTATTTGGATGTGTTGGAACAGTCCATTTGGTCACACAAGTTGCAGAACGAAAGTTGCACCACTTTGCAACTTTCCACTACTTCCATTTGACACTTTTTCCATCAATTGCAAACTGGACACAAAGGAAAAAATAAATTGAGATAACAAAAATTGAGAGAGGTTATTGTAGAGAGGTCCAACATGATCCCATGGGATCAAATGAAAAGTTTCTAAGCATCATGGTGTCCGAGTAACCTTATGTTGAAGTTTGCAGTCATTTTTCCCTTTGGACCCTTAAGGGATCAATCTAGTTGAACGTAGCTCAGAGCGATTCTACATGTTTGGGTGTGAAAGAGGACCATGGATAGCATAAACATGCCTATTCAGATGAGTTGGAATAGTTTGTTTGGTCACACAGGTTGTAGAATGAAAGTTGAACCACTTTGTAACTTTCCACTGCTTCCATTTGACACTTTTTCCATCAACTAAAAAATAGACACCATGGGCAAACCACTCCAAGATAATGAAAACCAAGAGATTTATTTGAGAGTATCCCAACACAATACCATGGTATCAGATGATAAGTTTCTAAGTGTCATGGTGTTTGAGTAACCTCATGCTGAAGTTTGCATCCATTTTTCCTTTTGGACCCTTAAGGGATCGATCTGGTTGAACGTAGCTCAAAGTGATTGCACATGTTTGGGTGTGAAAGAGGACCATGTTGAGCGTAAAAATGCCTATTGGGACACATTGGAATAGTCTATTTGGTCACATGAGTTGCAGAACGAAAGTTGCACCACCTTGCAACTTTCCACTGCTTGCATTTGACACTTTTTCCATCAACTAAAAACTGGACACCACGAGAAAACCACTCTAAGATAATGAAAACTAAAAGAGGTTATTTTAGAGGTTCCCAATATGATCTCATAGGACTAGACAAGAATTTTCTAAGTATCACAGTGTCTGAGTAACCTCGTATTGAAGTTTGCAGCCATTTTTCCCTTTAGACCCTTAAGGGATCAATCTGGTTGAACAAAGGGTCTATACTCTAAACTTATCAAAACCTTACCAACTCTTGGGGAAGAAATTATAAGGTGTCAAAACTTTAAAATCCATAATTAGATCTCAGTTATACCACTGTACAATGGGTAAACCACAAAACCCTCTATTGTAGCCTAAACCCTAGGGGTTTATTGAAAATGATACTTCCAAAGCTAACTACAACCTAAAAATTACTCAAAAAATTTTGTGATACCCTGAAAAAGCTCAAAAAATAATAAAATAACACTTCCCTACACAAAAACACAATTTGACTCTTCAAAACCATCATTTTTCTTAAAGAAAACTCACTTTTACACACATGGGTTTCACACCCATCTTAGTTTTAGACATCCCCAACACTAACACATCATTCCCACACCTTAATAATGTTATTCAAGACCCATTCCTAAATTTATAGAGGCTATAGAAAGATGAATGGGTCAAAAATCCATTTTTATTGACTTAAATCCTTCAAATGAACAAGTTCACGCCGGTTTTAGTAAATTGATGATAAAATGAACAAACATTATGGAAAACCTTCTAAATGGACTCAAAAGAAAGATAATTCCATCTAATATGAAAATATAAACAAATATAGATCAACTAATTGAAATATAGGCTATACAATCTACTGCTACAACTGAAAATACAGAAAATTCTTTAAAATTTTGAGTTTTTATTATTTTTACTTCTTCAAATCACAAAATCCAACCTTCAATTCGAGTTCTCCATGTCTTTAAACTTTTTTCCACCAATTAAAAACTGATTCACCTTCCTAACTAACCTTTGAACTAGTTTGACTCTTCACATTCCCTCCATATTGCAAATTTTACAATTTTACAACGTTTGAGTTTGCAAATTTTGCACATTTTTTACAATTTTTAAACATTTTGCACTTTTTGAAAAACCCAACATCCTAAAAACCTAATACAGCTCACATGTGACTAAATACATAATAGAATGGTCTCATAGACCTTATTTTAATACAAAACTCAAAATACTATATTCTACTCCTTATTTGCCTTGATGAACAAAACCTACTGAATGGTGCTCTTGCACCAATCATACATTGACCTTCTTGTCCCTCCTAAAGTTTGGACCACATCCATTACCTCCACATAAAACTCAACATCATTGGTCTTTTTGGTTCCCATGCCTTGATATGGTTATACAAATGAAAATGAAGCAAAGTAATCATCTCCTTCTCTGCTAACTAGAAGAATGCATGCTTAATGTTTTGATACATGATATCATCTCTCTCATCTACTCTCATGGTTGAATATCAAAATCTAGTATGGTGGGCCTCTAGAGTTCCAGTCATTTTTCTTCCTCTTCCACCAAATGCTAGCCCAATCCACATGTCTGCCAGCTTAATTGACTTTGTTTTTGAAAGCTGAAGTTTCTCTTGAGTCACCAATGTTGCTCTCTCTAACTTTTTAGACTCTTTCATTGCTACAGATCATCTCTAGGATTTAATCATTTGTACCTAATGTGGTTGATGTGCTTTGAATCCTTGCATCCAAAGGAAATTTCCTCAACATAAATACTGCTATGGAATTTCAATGTTGCCATTGTAGTTGGTATTAAAGTTGGTACCTGCAACATTGGAAATTATCCTTATATAAGAATTCCCTCCATCTTTTTGGCTTGTAACACTCTTGATGGTGGCTACATGAAAGATGATTTTGATTCCTCTTCTACATTAGAGGGAAATCATATATCCTTGTTCTAAATCTTCTGAATTATCAGAATTAGAATCACTAGCTTCCATATTCAATAATTCCCAACCACCATCTTCAATAAATTGGCCACCCATTCAAGTTCATTATGATTTCATAATACTTTATATCCATGGATTTCAGCCATTCCTTCATGCCATCAAGTGAAGATTGAGGAATGGAATCAATGTGGAGTACATCTCGCTTGAAGTCTTTCAAAATAATAGCCATATCAAATGCCTTTTGCCCAAGTCATACTCTCTCAAGGTTAACAATCATGCATTGACCTTCTTGTCCCTCATAAATTTTGGACCACATCCATTACCTCCACATAAAACTCAACATCCTTGGTCTTCTTCGTTCACATGCCTTGATATGGTTATGCAAATGAAAATGAAGCAAATTAATCATCTCCTTCTCTGTTGGCTGGAAGAATGTATGCTTAATGTTTTGATACATGATATCAGCTCTTTCATCTACTCTCATGGTTCAATATCGAAATCTAGTATGGTGGGCCTCTAGAGTTCTAGTCATCTTTCTTCCTCTTCCACCAAATGTTGGCCCGATCCACATGTCTTCAAGCCTAATTGACTTTATTTTTGAAAGCTGAAGTTTATCCTGCATCACCATTATTGCTCTCTCTACCTTTTCAGACTATTTCATTGCTATAGATCATCTCTAAGATTTAATCATTTGTACCACATGTGGTTGATGTGCTTTGAATCCTTGCATCTAAAGTAAATTTCCTCAACATAGATACTGCTAGGGAATTTCAATGTTGCCATTGTAGTTGTTATTAAAGCTAGTACCTACAACATTGAAAATTATCTTTATATAAGAATTCCCTCCATCTTGTTGCTTTGTAACACTCTTAATGAAATCTGATTCTGATTCCTCTTCTACATTAGAGGGAATTCATATATCCTTGTTCTAACTTTTCTAAATTATCAGAATTAGAATCACTAGCTTCCATATTCAAAAATTCCCAACCACCATCTTCAATAAATTGGCCACTAGTTCAAGTTCATTCTACTTTCATTCTACTTTATATCCATGGAGTTCAACCATTCCTTCATGCCATCAAGTGAAGATTGAGGAATGGCGTCAATGCGGAGTACATCCCGCTTGAAGTCTTTCAAAATAATAGCCATATCAGATGCCTTTTTCCCAAGTCATACTCTCTCAAGGTTAACAATCATACATTGACCTTCTTTCCCCTCTTAAAGTTTGGACCACATACATTACCTCCACATAAAACTCGACATCCTTGGTCTTCTTGGTTCCCATGCCTTGATATGGTTATGCAAATGAAAATGAAGAAAAGTAATCATCTCCTTCTCTATTAGCTGGAAGAATGAATGCTTAATGTTTTGATACATGATATTAGCTTTCTCATCTACTCTCACGGTTAACAATCTCAATCTTGAACTAAAAGTGATTACTAAAAAAGGTAATTCCACCAACTCTATCAAACTGTTTACCATATGAACAATAAAAGTAGAGGTTTTGAAAGGAACTCCATGAAAAACAAGCTCTCTAAATGGTATATCAAACTCTTAGACCTCATTCTTTCACATTTACAACCAAATTCAAATATTTTCCTTCAAAAGGCTACAAATTCAAATATTGAAAATTTTGTAGCAAGAATGCATGTTTTTGCACATTTGACCACCGAGACTCAAAAAATCACCCTAATACACCTTAAATGGTCTTTATTGACCTTATTTAGCATAAATATACACAAAATACCTAAATCTAATCTATTGACCACCTATCAACCTTCAAAAAGTGAAATTTTGCAACTAGGTATGCGCAGGATCATGATGGGCCAAAAAGTGGCAATATGATGGGTATGTGGCTGACAACTTTTTTTAAACCCAAATTTGATGAAATGAAAAGGTTTTTAAAGGATATTCTTAGCTTTCCATCAATATAAATTATGCTTTACTTTGAATTTAATAAATAATTATTATTAATTTTCTTTGAATTACGATTAAAGTCTTGATTGATAGGTTGATTGAAAAAATCTATAGCTTTCAAATGGTATCACATTTTTTGAATCCAAAAAATGCATCACATTCTATGCTTCACATCCTATGGGATTAAAAAAATAAAAACTGAATTTCATGAAGTTTTGACCAAGTTAAGGTGGTTAGACATACGAGTTTATTATATTTTTTAAAAGTTTTAATAGAAAATTCATAATTAATTATTTACTTGGACAAAAATTACAAAAAAATATGCATCACATCCAGACATGAGTCATCTACTTATATATAAAATATTATAAAAAAATATTATCATTTTATTGTGGTTAGGGTGGTTAGACAGACACCTACTTCTTATTTTTCCCCTGAAATTTAAGTACTACTACATTGAAATTTCAAATTTTCACCAAATAGATTTTTTTTAAAACTAAATAAACCTAGTAGTTTAGAAACTACATTCAATTTGTTATAGATTCTATTCTTACATATTGATGAAATAATATAGATAAATTATTCAAAATTTTACGTCAATTTTCCTAACTCTGATTTTTCTAAATTTGTTGCCACTTAAGGGCGTGGTTTTTCCATGATGATCCTAGACATACCCAACTAGGACACTAGGTGCTCCTGTACAAAAATTACATTGTGTCTGAGCCTTCAAGAGGCTTTAAATCTAGCCTTTACAAATGATTCTACATCTTTCCAATCATGCCTAACTATTGAGCTTATAAGTAACATGACTTATTACATTATAAATCAATTGACCATGTAATATGACCTTATTCAATTGATAATTTACTCAAAATACAATTTACTAACTTAAAATAATTCCATGAACCAAATTTGTTCAATAACATTGGTGCCCCTACACCAAATTTCAATATTTCAATAAATTTCATTACAAGTACAAATCTCATTACAATTCCTTAGGTATTCTATTCTCACAGATATTTTACAATGTCACTCATACATTCGATATTTTCTTATAATGTCTATATCATAGGTTCTCATTTAGAGGTTAACGTCAAATGAGTAACTTGAGATTCCCTCGCAAAGTAAAATAAGACATGATAGCATTGGCATCAAACAAATTAACATGGATACAAGTATAAATTAATAAGAACCATTGTGCATATACTTACAAATTAATCCAATGAACCATCTAGATCTGCTCTACTCTTTATTGTGTCAAGTATTGCCTCATGGTCAGACTCACAAAATATCCACAAGGTCTTGTTCAAAGGTCTACCCCCATATTTTCTAAAAAAAACATTGGATTCCACAAGAAGGTTCGAGTAATGAAGAATCTTACGATGCATGTGAAAGTCCTCAAATAGCCAATGTTTAACACTATAATGTGGGTACCTTCTAAGCCACGTTCCAGTAACAACAACTAAGCTTGTAGGGTATTCAATGTTTTCTCCATCTATAATTGGGGCTTCCAATTTATTTTTGGCCTCAACACAACAACACAAGTAATAGTTTGTTCCCTCTTCATTTTCTTCATCTACAATAACTGCATAAACATACCTTGCATTGATATGTGCCAAAAATCACTTGAAATTAGTCAACATTATGACTACAATACAAAGTAAGATAACAATATGGAATTTCAAAAACTAAGCAAGTAGATATATTACCTAGTTGAACTAGATCTGATATGTGGTGAAAGTTGACCAATGATTCCATCTGTGTTAGTTCCAATGTCATAGGAGGGTGATATGTGTGAAGTCAGCTAAGATAACTTGTCAACCATTTTTCAACCCACTCCCCTAACTCACAATCATTCTAGGCTTGCATTGTACATGAAGAGAAAAATCATGCCATCTTACGTGTATCGATACTCCATGAACCTACATTTGAGCTAAGGAAAGAGTGTAGCTCACTCGATCTTGTTAGTGTACAATAATCCTCATATGGTGTAATGTTAGTATCTGGCCCAGGAGCACCTATTTGATCACATGCCTCCATGAGGCCATATTGAGTCATTTGTTCCATTTTGATGCTTTGATATAGAAATTAGGCCCTTTTAGGCCCCATCAAATCACAATTACACCATTCTAGCCCTAACTCCATACTATAAGAAGCTTTTGGGACACCTTTTAGATCAATTTGAAATATGTCAAATAAAGAAACAACTATGTTTTACAACAACACCAAACAATGAATTGTCAATACTAGATTAGGCCTAACTAGACCTTCATGGACTGCCCTCCTTCCATAAAATCAACATACAACATCAACAACCCTCTTGATCACCAACACAAATTGGAACATTCAATATATTCTCCTAAATGATCTTAAACTAAAATGCATAGTATTAAATGGAGAAATAATCAAATTAAAAGTAAGTTACAGTCTGGACTAGACTGTCAACATCTTTCCCTTCTTGTCTTCCTTAAACTTGGTCTCCATCACCATTGTATTTTTCAAAATCCTAACTTGTAAGAGGGTCTAAATCTCCACAAGACCTTCCACAAAAAAATCCACTCACAGAAAACATCAATTCCAAAAAATTGTTTGTCTCTGTTGTCCTAGGAATACATAGTCTAATATTCACTATAAAGTGTAGAGAAAATTCATTAATAACTTTCACACAATTTATTATAAATACAATCGCTCTAGTCAATTTGTAGATTACCTAGTTACATATTTTTTCCCCAATTTTTAGCCAGATCCAACGGTTAAAACAAAATTTATGAATGTTTAACCAAAACGGGTAACCCTTGGTAGGGTTCTAGGCTATTTCTACAAAAAATGCCATATATTTCTCATACCTTCATGAAATCAAGTGAGAACAAATGAAAAATGATTTATAAACATATTAGTAACTTCTCCAATGACTGCCCCTTCAGTATCAGGCTGTACATGGCTCTACAAGAGCAAAGAATCAAATTTTTACAGTGATTTTTAAGAAAAAATGACTCAATATGGCCTCATGGAGGCATGTGATCAAATAGGTGCTCCTGCACCAGTATCATCCATCAACCAAAAAAATCTATGAACTAAAGACATACCTTCATTACCTGGACCCATCGAAGCATTACACCACTCAACAATTGAACTTGCATCTATCAACTTTGCACTATCTTTATACTTTAACTCTTCTCATGCTAATGCTCTTTTCACGCATGCTCCTGCACCATCATGCTCCCCCTTTCCAAGCCCAACCTCACAAAATTTCCACATATGTTGAACACCTATAGTGAGAAGTATCCTACACAACTAGTAGAACATGCGTGTGTTCTTGAACTGTATTGTGCAGTTATCCGACCATATTATATGCCGACCATATGGTATGCCCCTTTGAGCCAAATCACTATAAAACATCTAGAAGCAACCTTGCATGAAATCTGGAGAATATGTGCAATCATCATTAATATAAAAGTGATACTCCCTCAATACCTTCCTTTGGTCCTCTGTACTATCAGCTGCATAAATGAATGTTATGTGCACAAATATCGAAACCTGTGTGAAGTTTTAATACTGTGACTGCACCTCACACTGTGGTTGTAGAGTGTAGTTCTTTGCAAATTCAACCACTAATACTATGCTGCCAACTAGAAAGGTGTCCTTACATAGCTTGAATTGCGTGTCTAACCATCAGGCTCTATGGGTATGCCTTGCATACTCATATACTAGATTCTCATGAAACATGGACATAAACTAATACACTAGAATCTTCTCAATAACCAAATCACACCTTTTTTCTTGAGACCCATCTTTTGTAGCGTATGCCACTATTTTATACTTCCTGAAATCTACTAGTTTATGTCCCACCTCATCTATGATTCCCATATGTTAACATACTGGCATTCATTGCAAGCCACCACAACGCTTGCATGAACCATCCAAGCATGTTGTCCTATAGAATATTTGGCCATCCTCTATTTGACATAAAATTTTTGATAAGAACTCTCTTGAAGATTTTGGTTGGGCTTCTATGCCACAATCCTGCAAAACATTGTTAGTATGAAAATCTAAACATATAGAATGATAAAAATCATAATGGTTAGCTGATTTAATATGTAGTCTACAACAACAAGTAGTGCATGTGTGATTTATCTTGACATAAAAAGGTTTAAGCATTTCAAAAAATCTTTGAGAAATACTAACTTGAGGATAAGCATTTTCAAATTTATGAAAAAATTGGGTTTGAGTCGTATCCAAAAAATGCTTTGGATGTGGCTCACGGTTCCAACTACCGATTATCCTTCTGACGACATCCCTTTGATTCAGAGATGGCCTTGTATTATTCTTCCAGTAATCTTCAATTAGTGTTCTTAGTGCTTCAACAACTTTTTTATCTTTATGTGGAAATATTCTTGAGAATGCCCATAATTCATTTGAATTAGTTCCCTCAATTCTTTGCCACCTTTGAATGGCTTTTGATAAAGTTTTTCTACTAATTCCCATTTGTTCACTTGTATTTTTAATGAGACAAGATCTCTTTGTTTGATAGCTTACCAAAGTCGGTGTAATGACACGTTCAGTGACATTATTATCCTTTGAATGTGAGGTCTTACCCACACTCTCATAAGAATCCATTAGATTCTTCACAATAGTGTTTTCACTTGATGCATTCGATGTTCGCAACCCAAGAGTCTTCATGATGTTTTTGTACTTTATCCCCACATCATTTGAACAAATAGTTGACATCTTGCAGTCTCATTTAGCCTTTCAAATAAAATTTGCCAAATCTTATTAGCATATCTTCTACAAGTGCATTATGGAATCTTACCCTCCATGTGTTGCAAAATATCCTCATTAGTATTAATCAAAAACTTTTGCTTTCTATGCAAAATTCTAGGTGGTGCTCTCTTAGGTACATACATCTCAACATTAGCAATTTCATCAATATTTAATTGAGGTGGGATATATTGCATACCTTTGACCAAGGATGGAATAGAATACATACCTTGAGGTTCATGTGGGGATGATTGCATACCTTGTTCATCAAATCCGAGTGATGATGTACTCTCAACTTCAGATGTGGTGGATGGTGTCCAACCATACTCACTTGTGGTAGATGGTGCATGTCCCTCCATATTCGCTTGTGCTTAATGGTGTCCCTTCATATTCACTTGTGGTAGAGGGTGTGTCTCCAGCTATGGTATATGCATCTCCCTTAGCAAGACTCTTTCACATTCATTCCCTTTGTGTTGCCAATTTATTTTCTCTTTTTGACGGTTGAGGTTCCTCTTCAACTGGCTTGTTTTCATCAATTGTTCCCAATTTCTGCTTTTTATGATATTCCCTCATCCATTTTTTCTCTTTATCTCTAAAGTCTTGGAGTTGATCATCTATTAGTTTTTTCCTTTTAACAGTTCATTTCTTCGTCATGACAAATAATTTTACTTGTGCAAAAAGTGCTAAATCAAGTCAAATTAACTAATAGTGAAGGGTTGTAAAAGTCTATTAAAGAGGGAGACCAATAGTCACCTCTTTCAAATGTTAGTTTTTGAAGTTGAAGCGGTTTTTTTTAAGAGGGAAAAAATATAAAAGGCCATGATAAACTTGAATGGAGGATGATCTTGGATTGGGCGTCAAACCAAATGAGGAAATGTTGAGTTTTCCTTAACAAAATTGAGCTTTTGGTGACTGAAATTGAGTTTCTGAGTTGGGCAGCATTATTTTATGTTAGATTGAGCATGGGAAGGGTATATTAGGCTTGTTTCAACAATTTTCAAGTTTTGGAGTGTTTGGCATGTGCTACTTTCAATAAAACATAGGGTTTCTAAGCCTAGGGAGAGGTTTTTATGGTTTGGGTGGTAAATGATTGAATCTTTGCAATCTGATGCTATAATTTGAAGTTTTGATAGATATAAAGTGCTTCCCCAAGGTTTTAGGAGATTTGGACAAGTTTTGAATGTGGCCCCTTTGTAAAAGTGGGCTAATTTGGGCCCTTAAAAGCGTAGAAAACTTGATAATTTGTGCAGTTTGGTACAAAACAAGCATTGGTGATTGTTGGATATGTTGAAAGGATTTTTAATGGGTAAAATAAAGGTGTCTAAATGGTCCTGGGTCTGTAGAACAACAAATTTGCATAATGAAGCTTATTAAGCAAACCATTGCTAATACTAGTACTTTTAAGCTTAATGAAGGTTTGGTGGTTCAAGGGTGGTTATGGGCATTGAAGGAAGTTGGGACTTCTGATTTGAAAATGTACAAAAACATCATACAAGCTCGAATATAGGGTTCAATGAATTGATTTTGAGGATTTGGTGCTTTACTCAACGCCTAAATTGTGGAGTTTCAAGTATTTTATTTGTGTTTTTAGTATTTTTTTCCTGCGTATGGCCCAATACAGGCCTCCCATGATTATAAATTCATAAATCATTGTGGTGGAAGGTCTTAACTTGGACTTAAATCTATTTTGAGACTCCTTTGGTTGTTTTGGTGAACGAAAAACTCCATTCTTCATGATTAGCCTGTACAAACCAGCAGGGTATGAGTTTTACTTTAATTTAAAGATGGAGTCTTTCCTCCTACTGTGGTGACCTATGATTCAGAGGAAAGGCTTGTAATATGTTGTTTTCAAGTTTCATGTTTCTTTTAATAGTGGTAAGCCATCTATAAGGTTGGTGATGCTATCTTAGGCTGAGAATGTGAGTTTTTGGCATGAAAAGGAGGAACCAAACTGGTGTTTTTGAGATCTAATGAGGCTAAAGGCCTAGTGAAGGTTTATTTTGTTTTTGTAGAGCCTAAAAAACTTGTTTGATGCTTTGGTGAGGCTTGGAAGGCCTTGGAGTTGTGAAATATAGAAAACCCTAGATATTTATGAGCAAATTGAGGCTTTTTGTATTGGAAACCTATTTGACCATGTAAGGTCCTAAAACTTGGAAAATCTTTTGTTTTGAGACCTAAGTAAAGACTATTTTTGGATTTGGGGGTCTGTTGAGAAGTGAGAAGGTTTTGAGGGGAATTATACTCAATTGAGTGACTTTGATATGCTACAACCTGAACAATGTGAATTTGTTGAAAGAAGAGGTCCTAATGAAATTGTAAATTAAAAATTTGTTTGTAGATTGGAGTTGTGTGTTTGTATGTTGCAGGCCTTCCCCTACTATATTAGGAGTATATTCCATTTTTTTAGAGACATGTATGGAAAATTTGGTAGCATAGACAAGGTAATCAGCTGGTTTGTATAATTGTTTGACAAAATACCTCAATGAAAGTTTTGGAAGCATACACAAAGAAAGTCAATTGTTAAATTTAACAAAATGCCTCAAAGAGATTTGGCTTAAAATGTAATATGAAAGTGTATAGAATTGTGTAATTTAAAATTTCCATTGACAATAAGGTTGCAACATGACAAGCTCGACAATTTGATCAACATGGAATAAAGAAAACAACAAAAGCAAGCAAGCCATATAATAGAATGAAAGAAAATGTACAAAGACTTCACATACCACAAAAAACCAAAGTTTCAAATGGGAGTTCTACCCAATTATGTAGCCTTTGCTTCTTCTTTCCTCAAACTCCTCAAAATTTTGAATTTCTCAAAAGCTTGTTCCCCTCCAAACTTCAATTGTATATCAGTTATTGTTGGTGTAATTAATATTTAATTACACTTTACATAAGTTTACTTAGGCATTATTTAATTCCTAGGTTATAGGTTCTCATCCTTATCTTGTTGAGCTATCTTGTTGCTCAAGATAAGATTAGGTTTATGCATCTTTGATTTTATAAAGAAAATTATATCTTATTATTATTTGTACTTCAAATATATCAATTTGCACATCTTTATGCAATCT
>VDFB02271358.1:1177087853-1177378391 GCA_007258455.2 Sequoia sempervirens | reverse complement strand
TAATGGTTAGATTTAAGGGTTGTCAAAATTTGAAATGCAAAACTTTGGATTTTAAAATAAAATAACAAATTGTAAATTTACAATTTTATTGAAGTTGAATAAATTATTCAATTTAAAAACAACAAGATTTGAAATAAGAAAATAAGACATTATTCTAATAAACTAAAATTTCCATCAATAAATACATTACAATAATCAAATCATATACTAAAATAATACATTCAAATCATAAATCCAAAATACATATCAATTCACATTTATATACTCTAAACATTAAAAAAAAAATACAAAATAAAAATAGAGTGGCATGCTGCAAATATAATGTGAATGAACTTAGCATCTTTGCCAATCTGAAGGGTTAACAATATCCCTATTTTGAGAAGAAAACGTGGTTGTCTATTAAAATCTCTCATCTGAAGGGCGAATAGGGTACTCATCTAATTGTGTTAAGATTTTTTGTTTTTCCATTTAAAATTCTGAGTTTGCTCTTTTGCATACACGTCTACAAGGGCAGTTGCAACCACGACATCTGAAAAAATTCCTATTTTCCTTAATACTGTGATGGATGTGGACGCCCCTTTCCAAAGCTCCAATTTTGGCACAGGCAGGTAGGATACTGGTAAAAATTGCAGAACTTGGCTTTACACCCTCCAGTTCACGTGCCTGGCTTCCACATTTCGCATACATGTTTAATAAAGCATTTCCAACAGTAAATCTAGAAAAAATCCCCGCTTCATTACATTTTGATGAATGCCCATTACCTTGTTCCAAAGCTTCCATTATCCTCGTTGCAGCAACCATATAAATAGATGCTGGTGAAGCGCCCTTCTGCAGAAAAAATACCCATGCCTCAGAATCTCCATGAAAGCCCTGTTCCGAGTGTCTAGATTTTTCTGCCATGGCTGAGAAGTAGACAAGCAGACATGTATGCAAAATAAAGATAAAATACAATAAAGGTGAATATCAAATGTTTACGAGTATCTATCGTACTTTCAAGTGGGAATTCTTTGAATTTCAAATAATTAATGGCGATTGCTTTGTAAACGGAAATGGATGGCAAAGGGAATGGGCCCACACCAGCCACCTAAGCGGTCAACGCTTAGAGTGTCATCTTTTACCAAATATATGATTTTATTTTATCACCATTTCTTTTCCCAATTATTATTTTGTTGTTTCGTTGATATGCCGAGGCTCGACCGTCATTTGTACTTGGATTTTATATGAAGGTTAATTTTGTTTTAAGCTTTTAGTCATATGGTGCATGATCTGCCTCCTCCATTGTAAACATGTTTTTATAGAAGAATATTTTTAAAAGGTTTTTTGATGTGGAAACAATCAGATTAATCTACAACTAGCAATCGCACCTGGTGTGCAATGGGTATGCCGAAGATTAGTGGAAGGTCAATTAGGGAAAAAATTCTTTATCTTTTTTTCATACATTTGTGCAGTACATGAGGTCAATTGTTAAGTCATTTACTAAATGATGTTTGTGGAACAAAGGTCTTAATTGAGAAGTGATAGCTTCAATCAACTATGCATAATCTTACAAGATTCAAATATGATTGAAAAAAACATTTGAATGAGGAAAATAATTATACTCCATCACCAACAGACTCATGTTATGTTTGCAATAGAGAGGGAGGGAGAGATAGGGATAGAAAGAGGGAGAGCAAGAGGGGGAAGAGCAAGAGAGAGAGAGGGGTAAGAAGATAGAGGAAAAAATAGTATGACATAAAGAATGAAGAGAGAGGACTTAAGATAGAGATGAATATATAAAGAGGGAAGAAGGAGATAAAGAGAAACACATATTAATAGAGAGAGATGGAGACAAAGAGATATAGAGAGATGGAGAGACCAAGAAGCATAGGGAGAGAGAGGTAAGAGAGATAAAAGGAAATAGATATTGAGAGAAGAGAGATTAATAGTTAAATTTGCATCTACAACATCTAACAAAATCCCCTTCCATTATGTTGTGATAGATGTCATACCCTATTATAGAGCTCCTATTTTGGCACAATTAAGGAGAAGATAGGCAAAGGTTTTTGAGATTGACTTTATATATGTTGACTGCACTTGCGTGATACTTTCCAAGGACTATTCAACAAATCCATTATGTGCATATATTATATGATTGTAGAAAGTCATGACAATGCATCTTTAGGGAATTCTACCAAATAATTTTCTTCAATAAAATTTGATCACTTTGAGTTTAGATGCCAGTGCCACCAGTAGATTCAAGTTAAAAATGTAACGAACCTGTCATTCTTCCTTATTCGTTCAGTGCAATTAGAACCGTTTGTGGCACACAATGAGTGCAAAAATTGCCAAAGCTTTTATGCATGTAGTTTCTAAAGAAACAAGAGAGACGGTAAGTTCACGGGTGATCCCATAATAGTGGTTTACAATTTTTGGCCAAACTGGACACTGAAATTATTATTTTTAACTAAATCTTCACATTCGGGCACCTATAGCAGCTAAACTGTGAGAAATTTGAAGATGGTGCAAACTAGAGTCTCATCAAATTTTTTCTATAGATTCTAAAAATATTTTTTTCAAAATTTTTGGAATCAAATTGCACTTCTTTTTCTATCTCCCATGAAAATAGATTTTTTTCATAAAACAACATTTTAAAAAAGTGACACGCACCGTATAACACAACTTTTTTTCCATGAAGGATAAAATTCTAATTCTTTCAAATTTAGATTTGTAACTCTGATATCTAATGCTTCCACTTGCTTAGATAGTTTTTTATTGAATATTTTTTCCTTAATCAAGTTTCAAAGTCAAACGAATTACAATTCAGACACAACGCGACTGTATAATGCGTAACTTTCTTTGTATATGTCAAAGAGTGAATTTTAATTTTTTGTTGGATCAGGACTTCAATATCTAGTGCACTCATATTTTTTTCAATTTTTTTTTTTTTTCTTGTTAATCTTCTATTTTCCACATGTGAGAAGAACAAAGAAATTCACGATGAAAAAAACCTATATTTTAATAAAACTTAAAAAACAAATACATAACAAAACCAAAACATATTAAAATTATATTCATTGGATAGCTTGTTCTAAGGTATACCATAATCATTTGAAATAAATTTTAAATGAATTCATTTGATCCCCCAAAATCTAAATCAAATGTGATTTTTTATCAGCATTTTGATAGGTGTAAAGGAGATGCATTTATAGGTATGGCTTAAAACTAACGAGGTTCTATCCAAGAGGGTTTGATCTAAGTTGATTTGATCAAACCCTCTTCAATTGGAATCTTTAAAATGGAACTTTTTAAGGCTTAAATCATTATATTTTCTAAAAATATGTGATTTCAGCTAAAATTCGTTCCTCTCAGGAATTGTAAACCACTATTATGACAACACCCTCACATATACTTCGATCATAAAAATCTATATCCATAAACGGTTAATTGAATAAATCTATCACAGTTTAGCCTAACCAAATGCTATTATAGGTTGCTTCTGTTGAGGTTCCTCAATTTATGACTTTCCACTTCATCAATGCTTATGAAGAGAAAGATGAGGGTACTGGCAAGCCCATATTACTCATAGTTGATTTCTGTGAATATAACAGCAGTGTTGTGATCATAGAAACCAAAAGACTATTCCTACAAGAATTAAGATCATTCGCTGGAGAGGATTGTCTTACCTGTGTTTTAATTATTGTGTTCATTATGTAGATCACCTTCATTTTTATGTTTTGAAAGATTGTGTTAGTGTGGCTATTCAACATTATCCATCCCTTAAGTGTTACAATATTACACAACTAGAACTCTAACAAATATATTTTAATTTCTTTTCTATATTTGATGAGAAGATCTACTTACCCAAAATAATAAATTTATTGTCTATTAAAGAGTAGGACGCTTTACTGTTGGTAACGAGTCATATCTGCAGCGCTTGTGCTACTCCTGCAGATTCTATTTTATGTTTTTAGAAACTTTCATATTGCTGATCTTCGTTCTGTTATTCAACAGAGGCATAAACTCTGTTTTTTCTTTTTTAGTAGTTTCTTATTATGAGTCTGCAAACTCTTTTTATATTTGGGTCTTGCTGTTATATACAGCAGATTTGTAAGATCTTTATACAACCAGTTTTAATGAATAGAATTCATAGTGTGTGTTAAATATTTTTCTGTGACAAATTACTCTGTTGTAAATGTTTTTTCTTTTTGCTGGTAATTTTCTGAGACTGTTAAAATACTTCATTTACCATACCTCTCAATGGTAGCCTAAGAGGAACATTAGAGAGTACAATTTCACCAAAGGAGCATGGCAAAGCGATAGACATGTGCAACATTAATCCAAAATACAGAGGAAAGGAGTATCGCTATGCATGCGGATGTGCAGCAGAGCGCCCTTGTCATTTTCTCAATTTTCTTACAAAGGTTATAAGTTACCTTATCTTTCCTTGTTAAAATCAATAATAACATACATATATGTGGTTAATACTTTAGTGATAAATTGTTTAGGTTGACATCAAAGAGAAATCAACTAAAAAACGGTCTAGTGAAGGGAGCATTCCCTCTGAACCCTTTTTTATAGGACGTCCTGGAGCAGAGGCAGAAGATGATGGTGAGAGTCTTAGCACTGAATCTAACAACTAGTTGTTTCCATAACTAGTACTAATTGTGATTCATATTAAATTAAGCTGTTATATGTTGCAGGAGTGCTGATATCAATGGTGAGTGACAAAGATGCTATAATGGAATTTGCTTGCGGCAAGAAAGAAGAAAATTCTGATTTTTCGGCCCCTTATCTACATTACTGTAATCCGTTTCTTCCAAAACCAGGCTACTTTGAAACATAGCGCCTAGAAAAAATCATATTGAATTAGGTAATCATTTTCTTGCATGCTCATCAAATATTCTTGCCCATCAGCAAACTCAGTTTCATTTTTTCCCTTTGAACACATTTAGCAGAACAGAGGATTTGGCATTTGAAATGATATACTTCTCCAAGAAACGTTCCTCATTCAACATCACAATCTGAGGAAAAATCCTTGTTCTCTTTATCGCTCCCATCAACTTCAATGCTTCAAATACTCTATATTTGGGAAGTATTCTTCATTCCAATCTGTATACCAACAAATGGGGATATTTCACAATCTCATTCAATGGAAGCCCTGCAGAATTTACCAATAACTCTACATTTCTCTCGTCTTTCCCCTTGAAAACTCTAGAATTTGAGGTTTCTGCCTGCACAAAACCAGCACCTGTTCCTTTCAAAACCCTAAACGATATATAAAACACAATTTTTTTTTCTAAATAATCATTACTAATTCGCACAAGGGAGCGCAAAGAAATCGGAAACATGTGTGACCTTTCCTGTGGCCAAAAGCCTCTGCTTGATTAAATAATCTCTCGGCATTTAACTCGGAAACTGTTCCTCGGGATTTAATTCAAACAATCTAGGATCATAAATAATGACTTTTTGGATCTGGAGAGGAGTGAAACAATAACCCTCCAGTAATTCTAATACTTGTTCCAAATTCTTCGTTGATGTTGTATGAAGCATTTTAGGATAATGTCTCAGCGCCCTTCTTATGCTTCTCTTTGTAAACTCATATTTGTCAACTGCACAAGACCCTTCTATGGGGTTTCCAGTGGCGTGGCACAGAGAATGGAAAATTTTCTAATGTTGAACGCAGGATTAGAAGGAAGAAGGGTTTCAAGTGCTGATGGGATGTTAATGGAAGTTGAAGCAATTGTTGCAGCCGTGAGTCATGTTCTGATCAAGCACCCACTTGCAGTACGATAAAAGCCATGCCAGTTTAGAGTATGTACTCACAGGCATGGGCAAATATTATTAAAGGTGTGCTAGCGAATCTGAATAGATTTGTAAAATCTCTCCTGAAAATACCCGTTTGTTCCACGTTATTTACAACCACAATTTCTGTGCCAAATTTATTAAATGATATGAGAAAACTGGCGAACAAAAAACTAACAAAATTGGACACAATTGTTCTGATCATCTTGCATCTGTTTTTAAGCATCGCACACTGTTGATGCTAAAAAAGAGGTTCTTCATCTAAAATAAGGAACGCCTTCGGCATAAAATCTGACAAAAATTTTAAGGGACGTGATTGTTCTGATCAAATTGCATCTGTTTTTAAGCATTGCACATTGTTGATAAAAAAAGGTCGTTCATCTCAAATAATGAACGCTTTGGGTGTCAAAATACGGAACGCCTTCCACTTAATAATAGAAGTACATATTTAATTTGTTTTTATATGTCAGATTATAACAAGTGACGCAAGCATCGAGTTCCTGCCGAGAGGTAAAAAACATCTAGCTATGAGTTAGAAAAAGTAATTAGATAGAAGATAGGAATATAAATGTATTAAATTTAGCTAGGAAAGTTTGAAATAACTTGCAATGGTGCATTAATGCGTGAAATGTGTAGGGTCCATGGACAATGTGGTCCATAGAGACATGTGAGTAGTTGACATGTGTGGATGGATGCATGTGATATTGTATTTATGGGTAGCATGGATACGTGGAGTGTTTTATAGATATACCAATGAATACTTGTATTTTTATGTGTGTATGTATACATTTGGAACAAGAAATATCCTTTATGATCTTATTTAGGAAGCAAAATGAATTATTATTTTGTTTAATTTATTAAATGCAAATAACTTGAAACATTTGTAACAATGGTCAAGCCATCTATGCATACATGCATGCATGTATACATGTATCCGCGTGCACATTATGCATAGAACAATGAAAAGCATCCTCTACATTTGAACGAGTCTGAAAGCACGAGGAGATTCAACTTGCATTTTTAGTATTAAATGAAAGAAAACAGGACAAATAAACTACTTATGAGCAATGGATAGTTTTTAAATTTACTTTTTAATAAACGTTATGTATCCATTATTTCAATTTCAACATTAACATCCATCATTTTAATTTGAACAAAGTTTTGATGTACGAATATTTCTAAAGCATTAAATTTCACATGCAAGAATTTAGAAAAACAAGTGCCTAGGCACTTTAAAAATATGCATTTTTACATGACTCGTTCATTTTATGATAAGAAGAAAATAATTTACACTACAACATTTTATAAGAATGACATTCGTAAGTAACTTCTAGGGCATATGTGTTTGGAATTTTGGGAAATCAATGTCTACTAAACTTTTAAAAAAATTCAAAGAAAGAAGATGCCATCCATGTCTCCACATTATTTGTAAATAAAATTTATGTCTAGTATAATGTTCTAAAACACATGTTAGGTTAATTAATACAATTGAGCTATTTGACTTTATTATATGACAATATGCGAGTGCTAGTAGAAACACTAGTGTTAGGTGGAACATTGAAATGGGTAACTCATTTGAGTGTAAACTTTTGTAAGATGAATCAATCTTTTTTTTAATGTAGTGTGAAGGTAACTTCTATATAAAGCTATTGATTTTATTAGAAATAAGATTTTAATGTTGTTTATGTAATACAAAAACATATTTTTGTGTATAGAACAATGTAATTATATATATATATATATATATATATATATATATATATATATATATATATATATATATATATATATATATATATATATATATATAATTGAAATAAATATTACAATAAATTCAAGATAGTTGAATCACTAGAAAAGGAATGTAGAGATATATTAAACAAAATATATTTTGCAAAGATATAAAGAACGATATTACCCAAGACAAAATGTAGCTAGACTAAAATAATTCACATGTTGATAGCACTTTGCATTACAAGTATGTAGTGATAAGAAATATTTAATAATTCACATGTTTATAACACTTTGCGTTAAAAGTATATAGTGATAAGAAATATTTAATAATTCACATTTTTATAGCACTTTGCATTAAAAGTATACAGTGATAAGAATTATACCTTTTAGGATTTTTTTTGCTATAAAACTATTGAGAGAGAATCTGTGTATATGCATGTATACATGAATCAATGCACACATAATGCATACAAGAGTGGAAAGCATCCCTGGTATATGAATGAGTCTCAAAGCACGATGAGACTCAAGTTGCATTTGCAATAATAAATGGGAAAAAATAGGAGAAATAAACTACTTATCATGAATGCATATATCGAAGAAGTGCATAAATATATGGATCCATATAAACATTTATTCATGTATGGATGTGTGCATGCGTCCATGCAATTTGGTATGTAAAACAAGAATCAATATATGCCTGCGTGCATAAAGTTAGAAATGTCTGAAACAATTTGCATTTGAAACATTCAAAAAAAGCATTTATGATTGAAACAAAACAATAATACATTAGTGTTTTTTGAAAAAGTGTATAAAGGATATGTAATGATGCATTTGTATGCATGGATACATGCAAATATTTGTTAAATCTGATGATACAATTTAGCCTTCAAGGAAATAATGTACGCACTTTTAGGGATTTGTAATAAACAACATCTAGAAAAGATGTTTTGAAAAGAACTCTTGAATACAAGTCCATGTTAACAATGAGAGTCAACTTGCATTTGTAGTATCAAATGAAAGAAAATAGGAAAAATAAACTATTTATCAGCAATACATGCATATAATTATATTTATGCAAGCATTGACGTGTACATGTATACATCTAATCTGGTATGTAAACAAGAATCTATATATGCCTGCGTGCATAAAGTTAGAAATGTCAAAAAAAAATTGCATTTGAATGACATATAAAAAACATTTATTATTGAAACAAAAGAATAATACATTATTGTTTTTGGAACAAGTGTATAGAGGATATCGAATGATGCATTTGAATGCATGGATACATGTAAATATTTCTTAAATCTGATCATACATTTTAGCCTCCAAGAAACTATCATACGCGCTCCTAGGGATCTATAATAAGCAGGATTTAGAAAAAATGTTTTGAAAAGAACTCTTGAGTACAACTCTATGTTATGATAGTTATTTTCGAAGCCCTCAGTGTTTAATTGCATAACCTTGATATTATCTTCATTTTTTTCTTTGTTTGGTATGGTGTGAATTTTGTTTTGATGGAAGAAGGTATATTTGAGCTATAGATAGATAAAGATATGTAAGAGTAATAAAGAAGAATGAGCTATGTAAGTGCAACAAAGAGAGGGAATTGAGAGAATGATGAGATGCAAGTAAGGTATATGAATGCCTTATGAAAAGTATTTGATATGGGAGGCAAGGATATGTGGGACTGGATATGAGAATGAATGGAATGTAAATGGTATGATATTATCATTTTTGAGTTATATGCTTAAAATTAAATGCAAGATATAAAAAATTTGAATGAGTGAGTTGGATTGAAAGAAAAAAGGAATTGAACACATTGGTGTGATGCAAGCCAAGCATATAAGTGGATTTTGAAATGTATTTGATTTGAAAAGAAACGATGTGCAAGGGAAGAAATGGAAATGAGTGGAATCAATAGGGTATGAAGTGATCATTTCTTTGAACAAAGGTTGGAAGAATGTCTATTTTGTTATTGGTTATGCTTTTAAAAATCATCATAGGGCTGAGTGTCTCAATACAAACACAGAAGAAAGACTCATGTCCTATTTCTCACTCTCCTTCGTAATAAACAAAGTGTGAAGATCATTGAGCTTCCTCGAAAGGTGACAAGAGAAGAATAGATATAAAAATAGAATGATATTTAAGGATACAAGAGTCAAAAGAGAAAACAAAGCAAAAGTTGGTATGCATATACTATGAAAAGAATAAATACGTGGACTTTTTTATAGATATACCAATGAATACTTGTATTTTTACATGTGTGTATGTATACATTTGCAGCAACAAACATCCTTTATGATCTTATCTAGGAAGCAAAAATGTATTATTATTTTGTTCGAATTATTAAATGCAAATAATCTTAAACATTTGTAACAATGCTTGAGCCATCTAAGTATACATGCATGCATGTATACATGTATCCATGTGCACACAATGCATAGAAGAGTGAAAAGCATCCTTGACATCTGAACAAGAAATTTGAATGGAAAACACTAAAATCAATTAGAAATACAAATCAATAATCAAAGTACTCTAAATGCGTCAAAGCACAATGAGACTCAACTTGCATTTGCAGTAGAAAATGAAAGAAAACAGGAAAAATGAACTATATATCACCAATGCATATATCTAAGGAATGCATAAATATATATGCCTACATGCATAAAGTTAGAAATGTTGGAAACAATTTGCATTTGAAAGATATACAAAAAACATTTATGATTGAAAGAAAAGTATAATACATTAGTGTTTTTTGAACAAGTGTATAAAGAATATCTAATGATGCATTTGAATCCATGGATACATGTAAATATTTGTTAAATTTGATCATACATTTTAGCCTTCAAGAAACTATCATATGTTCTCTTAGGGATTTGTAAAAAGCAAGATTTAGAAAAGATGTTTTGGAAAGAACTCTTGAATGCAACTCTATGTTATGATAGTTATTTTCGAAGCCCTCGGTGTTTAATTGCATAACCTTGATATTTTCTTCATCTTTTTCTTTGTTTGGTATGGTGTGAATTTTCTTGTGATGGATGAAGGTATATTTGAGGTATAGATATAGATAAAGATATGTGAGGGTAAAAAAGAGGAATGATCTATGCAAGTGCAACAAAGAGATGGAATTGAGAGAATGATGAGATGCAAGTAAGGTATATGAATAAGTTATAAAAAGTATTTGATATGAGAGGCAAGTATATTCGAGAGTGGATATGAGAATGAATGGAATGTAAATGGTTTGAATTTATCATTTTTTAGTTATACGCTTAAAATTAAATGCAAGATATAAAAATTTGAATGAGTGAGCTGGATTGAGAGAAAAAATAAATGCAACAAATTGGTGTGATTGAAGGCAAGCATATAAATGGATTTTGAAATGTATTTGATTTGAGAAGAAAGGACATGCAAGGGTGGAAATGGAAATGAATGGAATCGATAGGGTATGAAGTGATCATTTCTTCCAACAAAGGGTGGAAGAATGTCTAGTTTGTTATTGGTTATGCTTTTAAAAATCATCATAGGGCTGAGTGTCTCAATACAAACACAGAAGGAAGTCTCATGTTGCATTTCTCACTCTCCTTCGTACTAATCAAGGTGTCGAGATCCTTGAGCTTCCTTGAAATGCGACAAGAGAAGAATAGATATAAAAATATAATGATATTTAAGGATAGAAGAGTGAAAAAAGAAGACAAAGTGGAAGTTGTTATGCATATACTATGAAAACAATAAATATGGAAGATCATGAAACTGGAAAAATGAAAATGCTAATGCGTTAGAGAACAATAAATGCATATATTATGAAAAAATTAAAAATGGAAGATCATGAAACTGGGAAAATGCAAATGCTAATGCGTTAGAGAACAATAAATGCATGGACAGAGAAATACGTAGAGCTATCCATAGATATATGCATGGATGCATCGACAGACACATGTATAGACAGGAAACAGAACTATACGGACAGATGGAGAAATGAATACATGTATATATGGATGCATGCATATTTGCATATAGATACAAATGCATATGTTACATGGAACGATGTACTCATATACACATGCAAATATGGATGAAGGCATACATGCATAAATGCATGTATGGACAATATGCATGAATGGATGTCAACATATAACTTTTAATGTTTTTATATTGGAAAAATAACATTTATTTGTTTTTATTCATCATAATAGCTTTATAAATCATTATTGATATAGAAAATCAGTGAAATGTGATCGCATAGAATGATTAAATAAATTTAAGAAAAGGCATAATTTATAAAACTGGCAAGTAGAGGTATGTAATCCATGAGTGCAAATTAAATGCATTGAAATATCAGGAAAATGCAAACACATAGAGTGGTCAAAATAATTGAAGCAAATGCATTAAATGGCTTCTAGCTAGTGGGGAAGGTGTTGGAATGGCTCGAAGGCCATGGGGGGCCAGTACACTTTAGCCATTTAATATAGATTTAAGTCAGTTGCAATGCATCACAGTTGTTTTGTGGATGCTGTACTCTGTTGTACATGCTTGTGTTCTAAGGAAGAGTGTTGTATATGCATGCACAAATGCATATGTGCATGTTTAACATGCACACATGTATAGATGGATGCATAGACACATGTATGTAGACAGAGATAGATATGTTACATAGAGAAGTGTGCAAATACATGTATGTGTAGAAATATGCATATATGCATCTGTAGATGGAAAGAGACAAAGACATATACATGGGTGCATGAGTCCAAACATGCATATATACATGTATCCATGTAAGATATCGATAGATGCATATACACATTGATGTGTGCATGCAATTCATAGGTGCATATATGCAAAAATTGATGTATACATGTAGCCATAGATACATCCATACATATATAGACAGATGCATGGAGAGATGGTGGGATATATGCATAAATCAATATATGCATGAATGCATCCATGGATACATAGATACATAATGAGATGAAGAAAAAGACACATTTATATATGCATGTACGAAAACATAGAGGATTGAAATATGTTTAGCATATTGTAATCAATGAGTATTTAGACTGAACACCTTGAGAATGGAATGTTAACTGTGTCATTGTTATCGAGTTTCTAATGCTAATTTACCCTTGTAATAATGCATATGTAATTAATTAGGTAGCTGTTAATTAGTCTTTAAATACATAAGAATTAAAAGAAAGAAATAATGATAATTATTATTGTGCACATATCACATATTAATCAAAGCCAATCAACAAAGTAGCAATGGAAAACCATGTGCATGTTAATATGGTAGAGAGGATGTAATTGTGCATAGGTGTATAAGGATGCCATGAGTTGTGATTTTTACAATAGCAGAATACAAATTTTCATTTGCACAGAGATAGACAAAAGAATGCAATAGAAACCTATTTTCTACCAGCAAGTATTTAAATTCTGTTAGATGTCGTGATTATTGTTGTCATAGGTAGACATATAAAATACGCAAGCACTTATAAGGCAAGTGAACTGTTTTACAAAATTCCTCAGGAAAATGTGCTTCTGGGGAATGCAATATACATGGGTGCATGAGTCCAGACATGCATATATGCATGTATCCATGCATGATATTGATAGATGCATATATACATGGATGTGTGCATGCAATTCATAGGTGCATATATGCATAAATTGATGTATACATGTAGCCATAGATACAACCATACATATATAGACAAATGTATGGAGAGATGGTGAGATATATGCATAAATCAATAAATGCATGATTGCATCCATGGATACATAGATACATAATGAGATGAGGAAAAAGACACATTTATAATGGATTAAACAATTAATAGCAAGTAGTAGATAATGAAATGAAATAAATTTAGGAAAATGGAAATAGAATGACCCCATTGGGTTGGAAACTGAATATTTATGTGGCCTTTAGATGATACTAGGTTTGGAGCTATGAGACTTGATAGATGCTAAAATGTCACAGTAACAATAGCGTATCAGCTAATAGGACCATCTGACATTTGACTCATGTTAATCTAGTCATTTATCTGTTTACTTGTTTGTGTTTCAAAGTCAATGCAATAAATGGCATGTGGATCTATCATGCAATATAGATTTAAGTGACTGGAGATGCATTGTGATTAGTTTGAGTGTTTGATTTTTGTTATTGTGGAAATCTATGTAGTCATAGGAGATGTTGTTGCTGCAGAATCAAGACCGAGAAACGAGCTACTTGATACATGTATCCATAGATACACAGATGCCCACATCCATCATGGTATCCATAGATGTGTAGATACATGTATCTATGAATAGATGTATCCATAGATACATCGACACATATATGGAAAAATGCCTGTATACATATGGACATAGAAGCACAGATACATATATGTGTGGATACATGTATAGGTTAAAGAATACATAGAAACATAGTTGCATGGATAGATAGATACATGCATAGTTGGATACATAAATGCTTAAATATGCATGTATGGAAATATCCATGAGTTGCATATGAAGTTGCATAGATACATATATCCATGCATGCATGTATACATAGATGCATGTATTGTAGTACACATGGATGCATGTATATGTGTATCTATGGGCAGGATGCATGGATGCATGTAAATAGAATAATTTTGTCAAATGTGATAGGTATTGTCCTCATAGGCACATATGCAAAAAATAGAAAGCATACAAAAGGAAAGTGAACTGTTTGACAGAAGTCGTCGAATAAATGTGGATCCATGAAATGTGGTTTTATAGGAATTATGTAGAGACCCTTTTGTCTATTTTGTTAACTGCATGTGAGCCCTGTAAAGACTATATATCTTCAATTGCTATAGAGTTGTCCCATAGAGAGAGCTTTGGAACCAATGTGTTGTTAACTTGTGCCATAATGAGAAGTTTGGAACAATGTAAACCTAAACTTTGCAATTGTAGCAAATTCTTCAAGAAAAGAGTACAGAGTGAGTTTCTAGAAAGAACCTTCTCCTTTTTTTACAATTTCATAGAGTAGACAAAGAAAAAGGTTAATTCAAGATTCTCAGTTTATTGATTGTACTTGTAGCCATATCGTTGCTTCTTGTTACAAGGACAATCTTTACAAAAAGGTATTGTGAGTGGCACATGTATTAGGTTGTAGCTGACTATCATCAGTTTATAGCTGTTTCCTGTGAACCCATTTTTAATTTGCCTATGCATTTTCCTACAATGCTTTTAACCAACAGCATTGGCCAATCACATTTTGGCATTTAACATATTACTTTATTTTTTGTATAGTTTGAATTTGGAGAGCTATTTTTTATATTGGAAAATTAGCATTTATCTATTTTTCTATTCATCCGAGTAGCTTTAAAAATCATTTTCATTTTTGAAAATTTAGGAAAATGTGAATGCATAAATTGGTTAAATAAATTTAAGCAAAGGCATAGTTTAAAAACTGGCGGCTAGAGGTACGTAATCCATGAATGCAGATTAAATGCATTAAAATATGAGGAAAATGTGAACAATAAGCATGTCGTCTAACATAATTTAAATACTTGTTGACAGAAAATAGGTTTCTACTTCATTCTTTTGTCTATCTTTGTGCAAATGAAAATTTGTATTTTGCTATGGTAAATTCTCTAGTGCATTACGTACTTTAAAGCGCAAGTTTTTGGATGTTGCTCTTGTTCCAGGTTTGATTCTTTTTGCGGGTTATAACTACCTATTGTTGTATTAGTTTCCCACTTTTTCTTCTACAAATGAATGAATATATAAACAAATAAACATCTATAATATTTTTTGTTTGATGTGTTTTGTCAAATAGTTCACTTGTTTTCTGTATCTCCCATTGTTTGCATTTATGCCTACAAGGACAATAACCACGAATTTTAACAAAATACCTCTATCCTTTATGCTTTGCTAACAATGGAAAAGCTCAAAGCAACACACTGTCGACTCATTGTTCCAAAGCTCTCATTATCATAGAGGTTGACATAATGTTGGTTCCAAAGCTGTTTTTATGGGACTGCTTTGTAGTAATCAAAATTATACAAACTTTATAGGGCTCACATGCATGAAGTAAAATGGAGAAGAGGGTTTCTACATAATTCCTATCAAAGGAAGATGAAACCTTTGCATTTCAACAAGAAATTTGAATAGATAATACTAAAATTAGTTTAAAATACGAATTTATAATCAAAGTATAAGAATGCCTTAAAGCACTATGAAACCCTACCTGCATTTTTTGTATCAAATAGATGTATGCAATGCATGAATGCAAATTAAATGCATTAAATGGCATCTGGTTGGAGGTGAAGGCACTGAAATGGCCTGGTGGCCACACGTGGCGTGGGTACTTTAGTCATTTAATATAGAGATAAGCCACTCACTATGCATCTCTATTGCTTTGCATGTGTTGTTTTTGTGTTCTGTAAGCCTGTATTCTCTAAACCTAAACCCTGCAATTGCTTTGCATGTGTTTTTTTTGTGTTCTATAAGCCTGTATTCTCTAAACCTAAACCCTGTAATTGCTTTGAGCTTCTTCTCTATGAAGAAAGCATAAAGGATAAAGGAATTTTGTGAACTATCATAGTTAATGTGCTCATAGGCACATAAGCAAAAGATGGAAGCATACACAAGGGAAGTGAACTATTTGAAAAAATTGCTCAAAGAAATGTGGTCCCATGGAATGTAATAAGTGTTCATAATGGACACTTTGGTTTTCACATGTTAACTTTGTCAAATAATGCAATTTGACATGTAATGGGTGTAAGAAACATATATGCATTGTCTTGTACAATAGATCTCACCACAGTATTCCAATATCTTGAATGTACAGACCATAGGTTGCATAAGAACATCAAGGAAGAGCATACAGGTCTATCAAAAACTAAGCAATACAAGAAAATGAATGTTGAAGTCATGAAATGAACAATAGAACTATTCAACACTGAACTCAATGTCTATAATAATTATTGCAAAACTTATAAATGCCATAGATGAAATAATATGAATAAAAATTTAGTTTCTGCTTTTCTTGAAATGCAATGGAAAAACTGCTAGAAAGGCATAACAGAAGGTTGTGTAACATATTGCCACTCCTGTTTCTAATTTCTTTGGGCATGAATGCTTTAAACATTTGATTGCAATAGTAACATGTCTACAAAATGGAACAAGAGATCATAAATCAGTAGTTTTAAGTTTCAGTATATATGTATCTTGATAGATGTAAGCTCGATTTGGCATTTACAAAAATAACTGTTATCTATGGTGGAAGAGCTATGTAACGCCCGTCGTGCTAACCCCAGAGAACACACACATAATGCGAATAATTTTTTTTTTTTTAAATAATAAAGGTAACATGTAACAACATTAAACCAAAATCACATAGCATAACACATAACATTAATACACTTGGTTCTCTGGGGCATGCGAGGTTACATTGCAACCACAAAACATAATAAAGATAATGAAACTATCATAACCATTTAATTTATGAAAACCATATACATTGATATAACTGATAGCCATGATGCGAGTATGACAACATCGCACAATTACATCCATAATAAATCTTTAAACATGATCCAATTCAAACCTAACTATTACATCATTGAAATAATATTACATTACAATTTTCTTTGATACATGAATTACATTGAATCTCCCAACATGGGGATTGATACAAGATAAAGGAACATGAAGTACAACTGATCACTGAAACATCTACACTGCGAAAAGCTGAGGTGATAAGACGCTGATGGGGAACCCAACGGGTGCGGAGCACGTTCCACCCAACCATGTGAATTATGAAGTAACTCACCCCCCATGCTCAGAGGTGACGAGGAAGTGAACCCGACCATGAATGTCAAACCGACTCAACAACATGATACAGAACAAGTACAACTCAAATATTCAATGCACAACCATCGACGTACTCAAATCACATAACAAGTTAAACCAAGAACTCATCACGATAACATGAAGTAATATCACTTAACAATCATGAATCAAACTCACAAGAATTCAAAGAACATCACAAAGAGATAACATCCAGAGGTAACAATAACAAAGCACAAGGGTGTCAAGTGGAGAGTGTCATCGCATAGCTCTCATGGGATTTCCTGGCCCTTCCTCCAACTGAGGCGCCGGCACCCATCTATGGATCTCCTGGCCCTTCCTCCTCACTGAGGCGCCGGCACCATAGGGTAGCTAATGCGGAGCCAATAGTCTCTCATGAGGACGAGACTCTGACTTTGCCGACCACGGCCTTCTCAGTCTATCACTAGTCTAAGGTAGCCCTAATGCATAGCCGAGGAATCCAAAGTTTTTATTATCTTGTATTTTTAAAACTACCCAACCCCCCTAGGTCTATTATTTAGGTTATCACTTGTTTACTACTCTTTCGAGGGTTATCCTGGCCCTTCCTCATCTGAGGCGCCGGCGCCCACGAAGAGCCACTCTCCCCCTCTGACCCCTAACATATCTCAAAACAGGTAAGGGTTGGACTAACACATAAAAAATCATATAACCAAAACTAGGTACACGAGGCATTACTCATCTCGCAACTGCTCATATTCAAAGACTTGCAAACCTGTCCAACCCTTCCTAACCTGATACCAATAAAGCTCAAAAGCATAAACAAAGCAAATAACACTTTAACACACAAGCCTCTGGAACAAGATTCTTACAGACCAATACGGTTCCCACATCTACAACACTGAACGAGAACTATAACATGAAAAGAAAACTCACATAACAAAATCAAGGTCTAACATCACAATCAAAGACTAAAATCTTGTCTTTCTTATTTGTTTAATCCAAATCATAAATTATTCAATGCCCATAATTAAAATTTACTTAATTATATCTAAAATTAAACATTTTAATACAATGCACAGCTACATTCCTAAAACGTAATGAAATTACATTACAATAATTAATTAAAATTTCATTTAAATATATATAATTTTAATCTAATTATGATTTTATTTTATTATCTAAATAAAATACATCATAATTTTATTTATACAAAATAAAAATAACCACATATCCAATAAATAAATTTAATATATATATATATATACATATATACGAATATATATATATATATATATATATATATAATATAATATATATATATATATATATATATATATATATATATATATATATTTATATATATATATATATATATATATATTTAAAATATATATAAAAATAAAATATATAAAAAATAAAATTTAAAAACAATGCAAAGTCATTACCATGGCCGTCGGCCCTTATGGCCGGCCGCGGCTGTACGCAACGTACAGTGCGCAGCCTTAAAGGCTGCTGTGTACGCAGCAGTCTTTAAGACTGCTACGTACGCAGCAGAGAAACCACACGGTGGAGGAAGGAGGAGGTAGGGGGGTACGGCACCGCCCCTGCAAATTTAAAATTTTATTTTATTTTTTCTTTATATTAAACATATAAAGTTCTATATAAAACATTCAGTTTTTTTTTAATATAAACACAGTAATCTCGTTTTTAACAGGGTATTAAAATTTTATAAAAATTATTCTCTGTCGGCGTACGGCCGATGCACGAGAAACAAAAATACCAGGGGTAGTTTAAAATATTAATATATGTAGCAGAGACATATAGATATATATATATATATATTAAAATAACTGAGATATATATATATTTAACATAGATATGTTAAAATAATAGAAATAAATATATAACAGAGACATATATATAACAAAAATAATAGAGGGTAAATATAAATAATATAAAAGAAGAATCTACAGAATAATGAATCGATTCAGCCATATACAGATGTACCCAAAACTTTTAAAATCATTATTTCTAACAAGGATATTGTTTTCTTTAAATCCTATTTTGATAAATGATATGTTTCAGAAGATCTGGGTTTAGATTTGACAAAATTTGAATAGTATTATTTCTATGAACTCTTTGTTTTCTAATCTAACATTTTGCTCTGGTTTCAGTTTTCAACAGAAGTTCTCTATGCTCACCAAAAATTATTTTAACAAGATTTATTTTTCTTTTTAGAAACAAACAAAAGGGTATGAAAAGAGAACAACGAGAGGAACCTGGAGTCCAATGCAAATTTGAAGATGCCTGCTTGACTCTGATGCTCTCGAATCCGATTTCAATCCTTAGTCCAGAACGAACTCCACCTTCACTTGAGCACTTCAACTTTTCTGTTCTTCTGTGTGTGGGTCTCCTCTCCAGAATTCATGATAAAAATAAAATATATTCCTCTTCCCTTCCAAAGCTCTCCAAAAATCCCAGAATAAAAGAAAATCAATTCTTTAAAACAACCTTTTTTTTTAAACTCTCCATTCTCATTGGCTCACTCTGTCTTTTTTGTTCTTTTATTTGTTTTTATTACTTTAATTCCTGTTTTTGCACTTTTCTTGCACCACAAATTACATATTTAATTTAAATAAATTATTCACATAATTATCCACCACCAATTTAATTAATTAAAATAATTAAGCATATTTGTTATTTAATTATTATTTAATTGAAATGTAAGATTTTCAAAATTAATTAAATTATTAAAATATTTAAATACCATTTCCTCCAACATTAAAATCAATACTTTATTTCAAACATAAAGACAAGTCATAACTGTAAATGCCCTCATAAATAACCTAAGACAAAACCCATAACACAACAGACAATAACGACAATTACACAAAATCAACAACCATACCATACAATGAGACGACCTGACATCATGGAACGGAAGGACTTCATCGTCACCTCTGTATCAACATTAATCCATTGGGTTATTTGGTGCTCGCCCTGTCCTGCCGAAGCAGGTGGAATCGAGACTTATACCTGCAATCCTGCATACAAACGGAGTTGTGTACATGTGCATATATACATATATATCAAAGCATTAAATCAAGATACTGCATTGTGAGAAGGAATCGCAACATAACAGGGCACTCGCGAACGAGTGATGCTATATTGTCCTTCATCACACCTATTCTAACAATTATAACATAATCCAGAAATTACATTTTCTAACTAATAATCATCTCATAACATATTAAATTAAAACACTGCATCATCATAATTCAGAAAATCAACTGATATAATCAACCATCATGTCATATAAGGTAATCATGTCCAAAGTGAAATAACAGCATCAACTAGCATCTAACTAACCAAATCAACAATAACAATATCATCATAGTATCTGAGCATCAAAACAAAACATAACACCACTGAGTCCAACTAGCAACCAGGAGGGTTATTACATCCTGCCCCCCTTAAATCCGGCTTACTCCTGTAAGCCAGAAAACAAGTATGGATAGGATTCTCGCATACGGGAAGCATCCTCCCAAGTTGCTGAAGCCTCATCATTAGGATCCCACTGGACCCTCACCTGCTCAATATCCCTGCCTCTGAGTATGAGCCTCCTGTGCTGCACCACGGCCACGGGCTCTAGAGCTAGTTTCCCATCCTCGACCTGTAGAGCATTCCAATCAAGAACATGAGTAACATCCAGAAAGTAAGGCCTAAGAACTGATACATGAAAGACATTGTGAATCTACGACAGACTAGGTGGCAATGCCAGACGATAGGCAACAGGACCAATACGCTCCAACACCTCAAACGGACCCACGAAACGGGGTGCAAGCTTAGAACCCTTTCCATAACGAATAGGGCTCTTCCGAGGATGAACTCAGAGAAACACTCGATCTCCTATAGCAAACTGACGATCTACCCTATGTGCATCAGCAAATTTCTTCTGCCTATCTTGAGCTGCTAACAAATGCTCTCGGATGCGAGCTACCTGTTGCTCCATGTCACGAAGCATCTCAGGTCCGAGAAGAACCCTATCCTCTAATCGATCCCAACTCAAAGGGGTATGACAAGGATGGCCATAGAAAGCCTGAAATGGAGCCATGCCAATCGAACTATGATAGCCATTATTGTAGGCAAACTCAACCAAATGTAGGTAGTCTTCCCAACGAGACTGCTGGTCCATGACATACATACGAAGCATATCCTCAAGCACCTGATTAACTCTCTCAGTCTAAACATCTGTCTCAGGATGGTAGGCAGAACTAAAATTCAACTTAGTCCCTAAGGACCGCTGAAGGGATGTCCATAATGCAGAAGTGAACACCGGATCTCTGTCAGAAATAATCCTGCGCGGTATCCCATGTAGTCTAACAATATCCTCCATGAACACCCTAGCCACCACTGAAGCAATATATGAAGATCGAATAGGAGAGAAATGGGCTACCTTGGTCAACCTGTCAACAGTGACCATGATAGCGTCGTGTCGCCTGGAAGACATAGGCAACCCGACTATAAAATCCATAGAAATGATGTCCCACTTCCACTCTGGGACAAGATGCAGCTGCAACAAGCCTGCCAGATGATGATGCTCGGCCTTCACTCTCTGACACTCGAGACACTTAGCCACAAAATCTGCAATGTCTCGCTTCAATCCTACCAAAAAATATAATGCACGAAGATCAGCGTACATTTTCTTAACTCCTGGGTGTGCCAAATAAGGAGCTCTATGAGCTTCCGTCAAAATAAGGGTACGAAGACCCTCTGCAGGAGGTACATACATACGGCCTGCATAGCGCAAAATACCATCTGAATCCAAAGAGTACCCTGCAAATTTACCTTCTAAGGCTCTACCCGACTCAATCTCTGCCTTCACTGCCTGATACCAATCATCAGAAGAAAGAGCTGTAACAATCTGACTCCTCAAATCCACCTCAAGAGTCATAGCGGATAACTCATGCCTGCGTCTGCTTAAAGCATTTGCTACAACATTCTCCTTACCCTGAATATATTTCACCTCAAAGTCATACTCACACAAAAATTCCATCCACCTTCTCTGTCTTGCATTCAAGTTCGGCTGCGTGAAGATGTACTGTAGACTACGGTGGTCTGTATGCAACTCGAACCGATGCCCAAGGAGAAAGTGCCTCCACCTCACCAAGGCATGCACAACTGCGGCTAACTCCAAATTGTGAGTGGGGTAATTAAGTTCATGGTCCTTCAGTTTCCATGACTCATAAGAAATCACTCAACCTTCCTGCATCAACACAGCCCCTAAACCTTCCAAAGAAGCATCTGTACAGACAACAAAATCACCTGTCGGATCAGGAACTGCTAAGATAGGAGCACTAGTCAACTTATCCTTTAGAGTCTGGAAAGCTAACTGGCACTGCTCGGACCAAAGAAATTTCTTTCCCTTCCTCTGCAAAGAGGTGATAGGATGAGCCAACCTAGAAAACCCCTGAACAAACCGCCTATAATATCCTGCAAGTCCCATGAAGCTGCGAATCTCTGAGACATTTGTGGGTGCAAGCCAATCCACAATGGCCTGAATCTTTGTAGGATCAACTAAAATTCCATCTCCAGAAATCACATGGCCCAAATACTGAACTTCAGTCTTATAAAAGTCACACTTTTTGAGATTAGCAAACAACTGATTATCCCTCAAGCACTGCAATACCTGCTTTAGATGTTCTTCATGTTCCTCCATCGACCTAGAATAGATCAGGATGTCATCGAGAAACACTAGAATGAATTTATCCAAGTATGTACGGAAGACTCCATTCATTAGACTCATAAAAACTGAAGGTGCATTCATTAACCCGAACAACATCACAGTGAACTCATAATGTCCGTATCGAGTTTGAAATGCTATTTTGTGAATATCTGCATCTGCAATCCTCAACTGGTGGTACCCTGATTTGAGATCAATCTTAGAGAACACCTTTGCCCCTTTTATCTGATCGAAGCGATCGTCAATCCTGGGCAATGGATATCGGTTCTTCATTGTTACCTTATTCAACTGTCTGTAGTCAATACACAAGCGAAGAGAACCATCCTTCTTTTTCACAAATATCACAGGTGCTCCCCAAGGAGAAACACTTGGGCGGATAAAGCCCTTGGCCAAAAATTCTTCCAACTGAAGATGGAGTTCCTGTAGTTCTTGTGTTGTCATCCGATATGGAGCTTGAGATATGGGCTCAGCTCCAGGTACCAGATCAATCCAGAAGTCTACATCTCGCTTAGGCAGCATACCAGGAATCTCCTATGGAAACACATCCGAAAAACCCTTAAGAAGGGGGTAATCATCCAATGACAACCCCTGACTATCCTCAGATTCCAAATCACTCACAGATACTGCAAAGAGCTGACAACCCTGGCAGAAATGCCTTTTGAGCTGCATGGCAGAGATCATACGTAATGAGATGGGCCTCTGAATACCCAAGATCTCTACCTCCTTACCAGAGTCATCAGTGCACCTTACTGCCTTTCGTCGGCAGTCAATCATAGCACGATGTGCACTCAACCAATCCATGCCTAAGACAATATAATAAGAACCGAGTGGCAAGATTCTGAGGTCCACCTTAGTTGACATTTCACCTATACTCAAATTGCAATCCTGCACAAGTTTCTCTACCACAACCCTGGACCCTGATGCTAATTCAACATGCCATTTTACGCCTTGGCTAATTGCCACCAAACCACATCGCTCAACTACTAAAGATGATATAAAAGAATCAGAAGCACCAGAATCAAAAAGTATAGAAATGCTAGAATTATTCAACACACCTGATGCCTCAACTACTGTGTTCTGATGAACTGCTTGATGATTATCCACTGAAGCAAACACACAATGAGATCTCCCTACATCACCTACTGTCGGCTCTGATGGTACTGGCCTCTGATTATATTCGGAGGTGTTCTTCTGAGGACACATCCTAGCAATATGCCCCGGCTGTCCACAAGAGAAACACCCAGTGCCTCTGCCAAAACCTCTGCCCCCTGATGGAGCATTTGACTGCTGAAAACTCCCATGAGTCAGTGCTGACTAGAAACTAGGTGCAGGCTGTACAAAACGTTCCTGACGAACCCGGTTCCTGTTCCAATCCCTGCGAAACTGAGAATTGCCACCCTGCTGAGATTGATTGTTCTTCTGTTTTGACTGCTGCTGCTGAGGCTGCTGCTGCTGATAACCCCCTTTCGAGGGTGGGTACCTGTTCTTGGAAGACCCTGCTCCCTGTGACTGCCCTCCATGAGCAACATAACTAGGTGCGGGTGTGCTACCAATCTGTACTCCGATGTGACCACCCAAAGCCATGGCCAAATTCTCCTCTACTAAGCGAGCCTTCTCCACTTCCATCTCCATCGTCTTCGGCTCGAAGACTCATACACCACCACTGATGCGGGCATTTAAGCCCCAAAAAAATGCTGCACTAACATGCCCTCATTGTGGCTAATCCTTGCATACTGCTTCAACTCATAGAAGCGCCTCTCATACTGCTCCACTGACATAGACAACTGCTTGAGATCGTGAAACTCGTCAGCCCTGCGTTGCCTCTAGTGGTCTGAGAGGAAACGAGCTCTGAACCTGTCTAAGAACAACTCCCAAGTAACCATATTGAGATCAAGATGTAGTTTCTGCTCCTCAGGGTGCCACCAAGTAGACTCGAAGCCTCGCAAGTGCATCACTCCGCACCAGGCCTTGGTATTGCTACCGTAAGGGTGCATGGCGAAGCAACGGTCTAAGTCAATTAACCAGGTCTCAGCCTCAAGACCTCCTCCAGAACCATAAAAAGTAGGAGGGTGTGCTCTCATCAGATCTCTCATATGGCCTGTTACGACTGCATCTGGAACCACATCTATATCCCTGCGCCTCGAAGACCTCTCTCTCTCCCTTTCCACCTGGTGCACCTCATCTAGCCTGGGTGCCAATCGGTCAAGAATCTCTCCAAGAATATGCTGTAACTGACCGTCTAGACCTGGCGGTACTGGATTCTAGTCACCTGATGGAACACTATGAAGACTCTGCTGTTCCCCATGCTCAGAGCCATGGGAACTAGGAACTGAGGGACTTCGCCGGTTTGCTCCACGTCCGGCACCACGGCCTCTTCCACGACCACGTCCTCTACCTCGAGGCATAGTTCTGCGCCACAAGATAAAGTATGACATGAGCACAAGAGTTGCACAACGGTAACCTAATGGACTACACTACCCAAAGACCCTAGCGTTTGCAACCTTGGCTCTGATACCAAGTTGTAACGCCCGTCGTGCAAACCCCAGAGAACACACACATAATGCGAATAATTTTTTTTTTTTAAATAATAAAGGTAACATGTAACAACATTAAACCAAAATCACATAGCATAACACATAACATTAATACACTTGGTTCTCTGGGGAACGCGAGGTTACATTGCAACCACAAAACAAAATAAAGATAATGAAACTATCATAACCATTTAATTTATGAAAACCATATACATTGATATAACTGATAGCCATGATGCGAGTATGACAACATCGCACAATTACATCCATAATAAATCTTTAAACATGATCCAATTCAAACCTAACTATTACATCATTGAAATAATATTACATTACAATTTTCTTTGATACATGAATTACATTGAATCTCCCAACATGGGGATTAATACAAGATAAAGGAACATGAAGTACAACTGATCACTGAAACATCTGCACTGCGGAAAGCTGAGGTGATAAGACACTGATGGGGAACCCAACGGGTGCGGAGCACGTTCCACCCAACCATGTGAATTACGAAGTAACTCACCCCCCGTGCTCAGAGGTGACGAGGAAGTGAACCCAACCATGAATGTCAAACTGACTCAACAACATGATATAGAACAAGTACAACTCAAATATGCAATGCACAACCATCGACGTACTCAAATCACATAACAAGTTAAACCAAGAACTCATCACGATAACATGAAGTAATATCACTTAACAATCACGAATCAAACTCACAAGAATTCAAAGAACATCACAAAGAGATAACATCCAGAGGTAACAATAACAAAGCATAAGGGTGTCAAGTGGAGAGTGTCATCGCATAGCTCTCATGGGATTTCTTGGCCCTTCCTCCAACTGAGGCGCCAGCACCCATCTATGGATCTCCTGGCCCTTCCTCCTCACTGAGGCGCCGGCACCATAGGGTAGCTAATGCGGAGCCAATAGTCTCTCATGAGGACGAGACTCTGACTTTGCTGACCACGGCCTTCTCAGTCTATCACTAGTCTAAGGTAGCCCTAATGCATAGCCGAGGAATCCAAAGTTTTTATTATCTTGTATTTTTAAAACTACCCAACCCCCCTAGGTCTATTATTTAGGTTATCACTTGTTTACTACTCTTTCGAGGGTTATCCTGGCCCTTCCTCATCTGAGGCGCCGGTGCCCACGAAGAGCCACTCTCCCCCTCTGACCCCTAACATATCTCAAAATAGGTAAGGGTTGGACTAACACATAAAAAATCATATAACCAAAACCAGGTACACGAGGCATTACTCATCTCGCAACTGCTCATATTCAAAAGACTTGCAAACCTGTCCAACCCTTCCTAACCTGATACCAATAAAGCTCAAAAGCATAAACAAAGCAAATAACACTTTAACACACAAGCCTCTAGAACAAGATTCTTACAGACCAATACGGTTCCCACATCTACAACACTGAACGAGAACTATAACATGAAAAGAAAACTCACATAACAAAATCAAGGTCTAACATCACAATCAAAGACTAAAATCTTGTCTTTCTTATTTGTTTAATCCAAATCATAAATTATTCAATGCCCATAATTAAAATTTACTTAATTATATCTAAAATTAAACATTTTAATACAATGCACAGCTACATTCCTAAAACGTAATGAAATTACATTACAATAATTAATTAAAATTTCATTTAAATATATATAATTTTAATCTAATTATGATTTTATTTTATTATCTAAATAAAATACATCATAATTTTATTTATACAAAATAAAAATAACCACATATCCATATATATATATATATATATATATATATATTTAAAATATATATAAAAATAAAATATATAAAAAAATAAAATTTAAAAACAATGCAAAGTCATTACCATGGCCGTCGGCCCTTATGGCCGGCCGCGGGCTGTACGCAACGTACAGTGCGCAGCCTTAAAGGCTGCTGTGTACGCAATAGTCTTTATGACTGCTGACTACGCAGCACACGACATGAGGAAGGTGGAGGGTACGGCTTCGGCCGTCCCTTCACCGCCCTTGCAAATTAAAAATTTTATTTTATTTTTTCTTTATATTAAACATATAAAGTTTGATATAAAACATTCGGTTTTTTTTAATATAAACACAGTAATCCCGTTTTTTAACAGGGTATTAAAATTTTATAAAAATTATTCTCTGTCGGCGTACGGCCGACGCACGGGAAACAAAAATACCAGGGGTAGTTTAAAATATTAATATATGTAGCAGAGATATATATATATATATATATATATATATATATATATATATTAAAATAACAGAGATATATATATATTTAACAGAGATATGTTAAAATAACAGAGATAAATATATAACAGAGACATATATATAACAAAAATAACAGAGGGTAAATATAAATAATATAAAAGAAGAATCTACAGAATAATGAATCGATTCAGCCATATACAGATGTACCCAAAACTTTTAAAATCATTATTTCTAACAAGGATATTGTTTTCTTTAAATCCTATTTTGATAAATGATATGTTTCAGAAGATCTGGGTTTAGATTTGACAAAATTTGAATAGTATTATTTCTATGAACTCTTTGTTTTCTAATCTAACATTTTGCTCTGGTTTCAGTTTTCAACAAAAGTTCTCTATGCTCACCAAAAATTATTTTAACAAGATTTCTTTTTCTTTTCAGAAACAAACAAAAGGGTATGAAAAGAGAACAACGAGAGGAACCTGGAGTCCAATGCAAATTTGAAGATGCCTGCTTGACTCTGATGCTCTCGAATCTGATTTCAATCCTTAGTCCAGAACGAAATCCACCTTCACTTGAGCACTTCTACTTTTCTGTTCTTCTGTGTGTGGGTCTCCTCTCCAGAATTCATGATAAAAATAAAATATATTCCTCTTCCCCTCCAAAGCTCTCCAAAAATCCCAGAATAAAAGAAAATCAATTCTTTAAAACAACCTTTTTTTTATACTCTCCATTCTCATTGGCTCGCTCTGTCTTTTTTGTTCTTTTATTTGTTTTTATTACTTTAATTCCTGTTTTTGCACTTTTCTTGCACCACAAATTACATATTTAATTTAAATAAATTATTCACATAATTATCCACCACCAATTTAATTAATTAAAATAATTAAGCATATTTGTTATTTAATTATTATTTAATTGAAATGTAAGATTTTCAAAATTAATTAAATTATTAAAATATTTAAATACCATTTCCTCCAACATTAAAATCAATACTTTATTTCAAACATAAAGACAAGTCATAACTGTAAATGCCCTCATAAATAACCTAAGACAAAACCCATAACACAACAGACAATAACGACAATTACACAAAATCAACAACCATACCATACAATGAGACGACCTGACATCATGGAACGGAAGGACTTCATCGTCACCTCTGTATCAACATTAATCCGTTGGGTTATTTGGTGCTCGCCCTGTCCTGCCGAAGCAGGTGGAATCGAGACTTATACCTGCAATCCTGCATACAAACGGAGTTGTGTACATGTGCATATATACATATATATCAAAGCATTAAATCAAGATACTGCATTGTGAGAAGGAATCGCAACATAACAGGGCACTCGCGAACGAGTGATGCTATATTGTCCTTCGTCACACCTATTCTAACAATTATAACATAATCCAGAAATTACATTTTCTAACTAATAATCATCTCATAACATATTAAATTAAAACACTGCATCATCATAATTCAGAAAATCAACTGATATAATCAACCATCATTTCATATAAGGTAATCATGTCCAAAGTGAAATAACAGCATCAACTAGCATCTAACTAACCAAATCAACAATAATAGTATCATCATAGTAAGCATCAAAACAAAACATAACACCACTGAGTCCAACTAGCAACCAGGAGGGTTATTACAAGCTAATTAGTGTTCCTACATGCGACATCCATAGGATAGAATAAATTGCTACAAGGATAGAGTGGCACATCCATAAATGCATGGATGCATGTATACACAATTGCATGCTTGAATACGTAGAAGCTTAGATGAATACATGCATACATGAAAATATGCATATGTGCATATGGACATAGAAGCATATATACATGTAAATATGCATATATGTAGCCAAAGCAACAAATAGATCTCTCTATACAAAAATGTACTTTATACATTAGAATGCATGATGAAAAGGTGACTATAAAGTAGAATGCATAAAAGCAGTGTGAAGACCTGGTTGCATTAACAACATAAATTGAAAAAAGCTAGAGGAAAATAACTATTTATCACCTCAAGTAACTTGTTTATGGGTCTAGAGTGTGCAACCATAACAACTTCTGCTCAGTCACCATAAACTCTCGAAAACATGATAAACAGAGACCAAATATTGGAAAAGCTAGAAACCACAAAATGCAAAAGGAAACATTTAAACTATATAGTTTGAATGGCATTATGCATAGAGGGGTAATAATTGTTGAACATATATGTTGGATGTACATAGAGAACCACTATCTTCGTAGGTCCAAAATGAAAATTAGATTTTCATATGTCCATATTTGAGAAGATTTTAACATAGTAACCTATAAAAGTGTCTAAATGTATAATAGCTAGAGTATTTAAAAACCAAAGATGTCTTTAACATGTCAAAACCAGTGAAATGTCTTGTAGCATGGAAAGGCCAAAAAGTTAAAGTTTGAACAGTGTAAATCTGTACTCCTGTATTCCTAGTTTCCTATAAAGCCAAGAAAATTCTATTTACTAGAAACATAGTGTGTATGGGTGGTGATTTGAGGTGCTGGTTTACAAGAGAAAAAGTTTACATATGAATGATTTTTTTAAATTTTGGTGGTGTTTCCTGTCTATTTGTCAATGCAAATGGCTTCAACAATGGAATTGTTCTGGTCAAGGCTAAAATGCCCTTCAGTGCTAAAGTCCCGTAGGATGAATATCACTGCTAACTTGTCCTTGATATAGTCTTCATAGCTGAGGTTTTGCAGTTTGGGCAATAGATGGTGCATGGTCAGTTGGTCGATTGAAGACTGAATTGTTTGATTGTCATAAGTTGTAATGATAGTTTTAAGTTACAAACAGTATGTATAATTGACTTGTTGGTTGCACTATTTGCAGTGAGCAATTTTTTCTTGGAGTGTGCCATAAGTAGTGAATTTGCATTTGCATTTTGGACAGTATGCATGAAATGGATTGGAAATGCATTTGCTGCTTTTAAAGTACAAGAAACCTATAGAATATGGTTCAAAATTGTTAGAGGAGACAAAAAATATAGGTTTGAATGCGATAGTTAAAAAAAATGAATTTCGTTACCTTAAACGTTGAATGTACTAGGCTATTGAGTTTTTCCAAGCTTCTTTTGTCAGTCAAATTATAAATGAATGTTGACCGACATGTGTGAAACATGTTCTTTTGATCTATTTTCCTTATAGCATTCTTGAAAAGCATTGCAGGTGTTTTATTTGTATGCAACTGGTCTTTGATTGCAAAGTATTGTTGCTCATATGTAGACCGTAATAGCACCTGTGATTCAATGAGAGAATCATATTTTGTTACAAAAAATGTTATAGAGACTATTGTAGAATGAGAAAAGGTTGAAATTGAAAGAGTAGTAAAAAAATTTGTAGACCAAAATACTTGTGCTTTGTCTATGTCAGTGTGGCCATCTTTGATGTCAACTGCAAATTGGTTACCCATTTTCTTGGCACCAACTACTAGCGCAACTATTGTGCCAGCTGGGTACTCATTTATAGTTGTTAGCAGCTGGATGATAGTCGTACTTGGAATGAATTTGTACTCTTGATAGAGGCGTGAGAGTTTTTCAATGGTGCTTATGTCTGTTAAAATCAAAATGCAATCACAGTCACCTTTGTCATAGTGTGTCCTAGGTGCAACTTGAAAATTTGAGACTGAGATACCTGACCTTGGGACTATTTTAGGCTCATATTTATACACAAGGTTTCCACTAACATTTTGCGTGATTGTCATTTCTGCTTTTTGATCTATTAAATCAACATGCAACATTTCTCATGTTTTGTTGGCCTTATCCAATGTTTCTTTGTAGACAACAAGCACATCACCTTGGAAGGTATCTCCAGCTCTTTTTGCATTTAGTTGTTCGATTGAAATAATCTTAGGCTTCTTTACTTTTGTTCTACAAGGAACAAGGATAATGTCAACTGAATGCTAATTTAATATTAGCAAGTTGGGAAAATGGTGGTACAATGAAGAACCAAGCACTTTACCATTGTGTTGACTCCTCTTGTCCAACTTGCACGTGTTTTGCTTGTCTTTTTGATACATCTTTTGGTGTCCTGCAAAGAATTGGAACAATGTTATTTGAATATTTGTGATTTGGGTGAATGAGTATGAGGGATTAATACTATGAGTGTTTTACCATTGTGTTGAGTCTTCTTGTGTGGTTACTATTTTCTTTGACTATCTTTTAGTTTCATCCATTGATCTTCTGCAAATAATGGATATAGCATTGAAAAAGGCATTGCAAAGCATAAAAGTGAAATAAGGCTATAAGTTGTATAAAGTTGAATTTTTCTATTGGGCAACATGCAATTTTAGGAAAATTGGATTGTGATAAGTCCATTATGCTTCTGATTTATAGATAGAGCATATATTTGTACTCGTGTTGGACCAAATGTGGTCAATGACTGACTTGCACATGTTGTGTTGTTGGTTCAACATAAATTGTATATTGTTTTGCTACATATAACTATGAAGTATTATTTTACTTCTACTTTCTAAAAACATGTCCACATCAAAATTGCCTAAAATGCACAACATGTTTTCTGAATTTGTGGATGCAATAATTATTTGCAAGATTGTGAGTACTTCGTCTATGGAAATTGCAGGTCTTGCATAAATATTACAAACATTGAGTTCATTGTTAGATAGCATTACTGTTGATGTGATGGCTTTAATATTTGATGTTTCATGTTGTTTTTCTTTTGAGAGGAATAAATGTTTCTTGGTTAAAGTTGCTATGCTATTAGTTCTTATTTTCTGGGGGGTAGCATACTTTGGAATAGTGGACTGTTTCAATGAAAAATAGCATACATGGCATATGAAATCTGTGAATGCTAAGGAATCTAATTGTAATAGCTTACAATATAGTTCTTTTTGTTTTTCTTTGAATGTCTTGATGTCCTTGTTGAAACAAAGCACTTTGCAAACTGCACATGGGTATTTTGGAGAATCTTGTATTGCTGTTTTATAAATTTCTATTGGTGACAATGCTATTTTTTTCTTTGGACTGGCGGGTACAATTTTTTTTGTTTTTCTTTTCTAACCAAGTTCTTCAGGTGGTTAAGTCTTATTGTTGATTTATGTTTGAAATTGTTTGCTATGACAAATGGTATCAAATTCTTCTTGTTTTTTGGCAAAGCATGTGTCTTGTTCAAGTAGGTAATTTTGTATTGTGGACCACTTCTAATCAACATTTTAAGTTGGAGTAAGCTTGTTGAGCATTGGAAAGTTAGATTTTGGGCTTTGATTCTTAGTAGCAGCTCAAAATGACTAGCCAAAGGGTTTGTATCATGGAACAGTATAGAGACTGATTCTGTATATCTAGAATCATTGAAATCTAAGTACTTTCTTGCTGTTGTTGATGACTAGAGGCTTATTTGTATTTTCAACCATCTGGATATCCAGTGAATGCAAAACAAGTCACCCCAAAATCCACATTCACTATGGTCTGTGCATGGTTTTGTAAACAATCGCATTTTGCAGAAGTATGTTTCTTGGTCATGTACTTTGTGCAACGTATATAAAGTATCAGGATTTAGTTCATTGTTATATGATTTAATTGATTCTTTGTCCTTGTTTTGAAGGAAAGTTAGGAAATGATCTATAGCCCCATTTCATATTTGAATTAAGGTGTACTAATTGTTAAGTATTACTTGAAGGGAGTCGAACAAACAATCACCAACATTATATGCAAATGTGCTTAATCTACAAAGGCCTTTAGCTCTAAGGACATTGTCAATGTTTGATATTCTAGGATACTTTGTGCACTATTTTTTAATTTCATGTGAACCTAGGGACTGTTTTGAAGTTATGTTTTGTGTTTGAATTTTTAACAATGGTTCAAAGTGTCCACTTAAAGAATTCGTGTCATGAAATAGTATAGAGACTGATTCTGTGTAATCAGAACTATTAAACTCTAAGTACCTTCTTGCTGTTGTTCTTGACCAAAGGCATATCTGTATTTTCAACCATTTGGATATCCACTGAATGCAAAATAAGTCACCCCACAATCCACTTTTAGTGGAATCTACCTGTGGCTTTGTAGATAATCACATTATGTGGAAATACGTTTGTGGATCATGTACATTGTGCAATGTATATAGAGTATTAGGGTCTAGTTCATAGTTGCATGATTTTATTACTTCGTTGTCCTTGTTTTGAAGGAATCTCAAGAAGTAATCTATAGCTCCATTTCGTATTTGAATTGATGTGTAGCGATTGTTAAGCAGTACTTGTAATGAGTCAAACAAACAACGCCAACATTGTATGCAAAAGTACTTAATCTGCAAAGCCCCTTGCTCTTAAGTGCATAGTCAATGTTTGATATTTGGGGGTGCTTTGTCAATTCATAGGTGTAAAAATCTATCATTTTCTTTCTTTTTTTTGTATCCTAATGTGTTTGAGAATAGCAGATGTTATGTATGAATAGTATTAAAAGCTATCATCTAGATTATTGAATTTATAGTTTTTTCCTATGTTTCCTATTTGCTTTTACTCAATAGCATTCTATAGTATTAATCATGTTGTCGAGCATCTTGGAAGACATATAGTACAACAAACAATTTTTTAGAAGCACAAGGGAAAAATAGTATTAATTCTTCAACCTAACCTTGTCATCCACTGTCCCCCACCAGAATTGTATGTAGTTATTCCTATTACATTGAAAAATTAGATAAATGAGTACAATGCATGATGTATACTTTTGATGCCACAAACACAAAATGATATTTTTAGGTAGCTTTGTTTATATGCAAGAAATGGTGGATAAGAATCTTTTTTGCTCACATTGTGAATCTCAGTCTATGGTATTTAAATGTTGTGTAACTGGTTTGCTTTGTTTCTATGCACTTCTAAGTGACTGATTTTCTCAAAGAGGAAATGATTTTAAAATCTATTCACACGAACATGCATTAAGTGGCATGTAAAGAATAGTTTCATAGGTCATTTTCTGTTTTAAAAAAATCAGGGAAATGCAAAGGCATTGATTGATCAAAGAAGATCTATGGATTTTGTTATTTGTGAGAATAGCTTTAAAAATCATTGGAGTTTTAAAAATTTCAGGAAGATGCAAAGGCACATGTCCGTTGAGCAAAAGCGAAGACATAGATTGATCAAGTAATAAAAATAAGAGATTAAAACCTAGAGGTGCAAACACACAGTGCATAAATGCAAAGTAAATGCATTAAATAGCATCTGGATGGATGAGAAACTGCTAAAATGGCTTGGTGGAAATGTATAGCAAGACTGCTTTGTTCATTTATTATAGACTTAAGTCACTTGCTAAGCATGACTATTACTCTGTGCAGATTGTTTTTCTATTCTACAAGTCTTTGTTTTAGGAGAGTTTACTGTGATTGAGCAGACTTTTTTATAGTTACAGTGTCTTGAACCAGACATGAGTTACTTGAGGTGATAAAAATTTTTTCTTCTCAGTTTTCTCTTACTTTAGAGGTTTAAAGCATACAATGAAATTGGAAATGTGAGCAAAAAAAATTGTGGTTAATGTCATTTTGCATGTAAATAAGACCATGAAAAAATATTGCCTCATGTCTATGAGTAATTTAGTACATCATTCATTGTGCTCATGTGCCATGTCAGCGTTTGAAATTAACTTTTTGGTCTTTTTTTCCAATACAAGAAGAATAAACATACGTTCACTTGCATAGTGCATAGGAACTTGGCACAGATATAAGTAGTCATATGAACAAAATTGCCTTGAATGCATATAGGTGAGAACCAGTTGACATAAAACAAATACTTATGACTTTGTAGGCTATTTGAAACTACAAAAAGGGTTTGAAAATGCATTCTAGCAGTTCATTCTATTCTATGAATATTGTATAGAGGAAGTATAAATAGTTAACACATAAGCTAAACTTGTATTTTTCGAAGACAAATTAATATTGCAATTGTGGAAAATGCATTTTCCTGTTTCTATATGTGCAAGTAGCCTTTTAAATCATTTGTGTTCAAAGAAATGAGGAATACAAGATGACAAAATGAAAACATGAAACAAAACTTTAAGCAGTCACTATATTGAAGAATTTCAATTGCATTTCAAGAAAAGCAAAAAGACAATTTGGAAAGTTGACCTTGCAATTTTCTATTGAATGATCAAGTACACTTGCAGCAATGTAGGAATTTTGGCTGTTATTATAGGCACAAGTAATTTTTACTAGTACAATGAAAAATTTGAGAAATGAGTAAACTGTAAAAACATATACTATTTCATCTACAACCATGGGAAATCTTCCCAGAAGCGCATATTTGCAAAACTCTGTATTGTTTTTTTTTTATAAAAAAAAGGAGAACGTTAATATGCTAACCTCATGTTGCAGTTTGTGCATAATTGTTTAAATAGACTTGAAAGTACCAATCCCTGTTACAAGCACAGTCTAGACAAATGAGTACAGTGAGTGACATATACTATGTTATTCATAAAAACAAAGCATAATTCTTATGTGGATTCATTTTGAGAACAAAGAACCTAAGTAAGAACTTTTGTTGCTTACAATGCAAATTGCATTTTATAATTTTCAAATACTTATTGTTATTTGTGTACCCTATAATATAGAACATATTTTGCATACGCATGCATTAGTGTAATTTTGTTATTGCAATGGTGGCATAAGCTCTTTAAGAGAAATTAATGGAATAGATGCCATATTTGCTTAAGTGTCTGAAGAAGTGTAAATAGGCCATGGTAACTTGTCAAAACTAAGCCAAAAAATAACAGAGGCCTGCACCGGCACTGTTAAGTTATGATAAAAACATCTACTAGCTACTGTTTAATGGTAGACCAGCTGTCACTTAATAGCGAAAGGCACATAAATATTGATTTTGTAACTAGATGGGGTCATTTTATTTCCATTTTCATAAGCTTTTTTTGTACCATTGAGTAGCACTTACTATTACTTGTGCAATCAAGCCACATGCAAGTAGAATTCATAACTCATGCCATCTAGACACACTCAAGAAGAAATACAAACCAAGGTTGTTGGCATCCTGATAAGAAACATGATGAGATACATCCAATTAATGTATGCCACAACATCTTATTAAATGAAGATGATTTGGATACAGACATTACAAACGAGAATCCTTATTGGTGTGTGAGTAATCCTCTTTTTCAAGACTTCTCAAGAAAATTGCATGCCAATACTATCAATGAACAAGTCGAATTAGATTTATTAATTGACTTTGATTGATCGATCAAATGTGCACAAGGATAGTGATAATTATTTCTTTGTTATAATTATTATGTATTTAAATACTATTTAGCAATTACCTAATTAATTAGATATGAAATGATAAAGGGAAAAAGAAGATTAATTAATTAAGATAATTTGATTCTTTAATTAATAAGGTGAATTATCATGTAAAAGTACATAAATTAGGAGCATGGAAAAATTCCTCTTTCCTTTATGCTTTTATGACAACGAGAAGGGTATGTGCAAGATCATGGTGTGCCCAAAAGTGGCAATATTATGGGGGTATGTGGCTGACTTTTTTCACCCAAAATTAATGAAACAAAAGGGTTTTTAGAGGAGATTCTTAGCTTTCCAAAAATATAAATTATGATTTAATTTGAATTTAATAAATAATTATTATTCATTTTCTATTAGAATTACGACTAAAGTCCTGATCGATAGGCTAATTGAAAAACATCTATAACTTTCAAACAAGTATCATATTTTTTGAATCCAAAACATTCATCACATCTATGCTTCACATACTATAGGATTTAAAAAAATAAAAATAAATTTCATGAAGTTTTGACCAAGTTAAGGTGGTGGACATATGAGTTTTTTATATTTTCTAAAAGTTGTAATAAAAATTCATAATTAATTATTTACTTGGAAAAAAATTACAAAAAATATGCATCACATCCGGACATAAGTCCTCTACTTATATATAAAATATTACAAAAAAATATTATTAATTTATTATGGTTAGGTTGGTCAGACAGACACCTACTTCTTATTTTTTCCCTGAAATTTAAGTACTACTGCATTGAAATTTCAAATTTTCACCAAATAGATTTTATTTATTTTTAAATAAACCTAGTATTTTAGAAACTACATTCAATTTTATACAAACTCTATTCTTACATATTTTTGAAATAATATAGATAACTTATTCAAATATTTACGTCAAGTTGCCTAACACTGATTTTTCTGAATTTTTTGCCACTTAAGGGCTTGTTTTTTGCATGATGATCCTGCACATACCCAGAAAGCTGAAAGAAATTGTGGAGTTTAGGCTTATATTTGTAAATTGAATTTTCCTGATAGTTTGTAAAGCCTTCTCAACACATTGTCCACATATTGTTCCAAAGGTCTCATTATGGCACATGCTAACAGCACACTAGCTCTAAAGCTTGCACTATGGAATAGTTCTACAGTAATTGAAGATATGTAATCTTTAGAGGACTCATACGTAACAAGTTATTGTTAAGCTCCCATATTGTGCATTGGAAAAAAGAAAATTGTTCATCTGAGGAGCCATTTTATGAAACCCAATCTTCCCATGGACTCTAAAATGAAAGAAAACTGATGAAAATAACTATTTACTACCTGAAGTAACTTGTCTATGAGTGTCCTTTTTGGAACCATGACAACCTTTGCCCTGTCACTGTAAACTCTTTCGTAGAAAAGACATATAGACACACACACACACACACACACACACACACACACACACACACACACATATATATATATATACATATGCATACATATGCAAAGATACATCCATTTATACACACATAAATGCATGTATGGATGTAAACATACATGCATGCATGCATATACACATAGATGCATCTATACACACATACATATATGCATATATATATATATATATATATATATATATATATATATATATATATATATATATATATATATATATATATATATATATATATATATATATATATATATATATATGCATATATATATCCAGAGACATGCATATATGCATACATGCATCCACAAATGTTCACATAGATATGCACATAGATAGATGCATATGTGCATAGAGACATGTAGACATGCATACATGCATCAACACATCATGCACAAAGTGATAGTGATACTCCAACTAAAGCACTATGGAACCCAATTTCATTATGCACTTTAATCTGAAAAGAGAAATTGTGGAAAATAACAAATTATCACCTCAAGTAACTCGTTACTGGGTCTTGACTCTGCAACTATAACATCTCTTGCTTAGTCGCTACAAACTCTTCCTCAAAACACATGCTTACAAAACAAACAAAAAAAACACACACACACACAAAGCAATAGAAATGCATAGCAAGTGGCTTAACTCTATATTAAATGACCAAAGTACCCAGGCCACACATGGCCACCAAGCCATTACAGTTCCTTCACCTCGAGCCATATGCCATTTAATGCATTTAATTTGTATTCATGCATTACGTATGTTTACTCGCCAGTTTTATAAATTATGCCTTTGCTTAAATTTATTTAATCAATCTATGCGCTTGCATTTTCCTCATATTTTAATGTATTTAACCTACATTCATGGATTACATACCTCTAGCTACCAGTTTTCAAACTATGCCTTTGCTTAAATTTATCTAATCAATTTATGTGTATGCATTTTCCCAAATTTTTAAAACAAAAATGATTTATAAAGCTACTCAGACGAATAGAAAAATAGAAATATTCTAATTTTCCAATATAAAAAATAGCTATCCAAATTCAAACTACAAAAAAAAATAAGTAACATGTTAAATGCTGAAATGTGATTGGTCGATGCTGCTGGTTAAAAGCATTCCGGGTGGATGCATATGTATTCCTGCCTTTATGCTAGGAACCAATAAAATTCAGACTATACAAAACAATTTATTCAAGTGAGTGCTAATAGGTTTGTTATCTTTATTTTCATATGCAAATTAAAAATGGGTTCACAGGAAACAAGTATAAACTGATGAAAATCAACTACAAGCTATCCACTTGCTCAAACCAGCATAGCAGCCAGATGGCTTAACAAATTTCGTGGCCTAAACCAGAGATGTTTTGTAGAGCAGTTTTTTTTGGTACTATTCTAGGCATCAAGCATAATGAAACCTAATGTATCATTGTGAAAGAAAATAGAAATCCGAAGAAAGAGCCTTTGTCTTCAAATGCTTGGAAAAATTGCTAGTCAAACAGTAGACCATGACCATTTCACACATACCAATCAACTCTATGATTTTAAAGATTGAATATATGCATATTTTAAGCTGTCTGTTATCTATTCTTTGTATATTTCTGAACTATTTTTTAATTCACTTGCAAATTGCAATGATTGTGAAGCATTGTGTGTTCAAATGCTTTAAAATAAAGTTAGACGAACATATGCAATATGTTAATTATTCTTGTTCTTTTCGAGATTTAGATAATTTGTTTCTTTTACAAGAAGATTGAGCTGGCTCTTGTATTTGTTAAGCATGAAGGCCGATTAATATTCAGAGAGCATATGGTCACTCATCGAGATTTTAGTCAGTGCTTGCATCATAATTATTTTATTTAGTCTTCCTAGTGCTTATGTATTTTGCATTGGAAGGTCAGAAATGTTTACAGAAGTTGCAAAAGGTGAGTTACATGATTCAATTTCAAACTCCTTTGACTTTAATACATTTTCTTTGATGGTAGGATATGGAGATTTTTTTTTATTGAGAGTTTGGAACAATATGAAAAATGTTTTTGATATCCTGTGTTTAGCACATTGCAACAGTAAATAGATACAAAGACTCTATGAGCCTTCTTTTAGAGTTTGGAGCAGAAGTAAAGACCATAGGCACCCTTGAATACTTGTTTTTTGTATAAGAGCATAGGTACCCTTGAATACTTGTTTGTGTTCTCATTCTACAAGAGCATTGTAGAGTTCTGAATGTTGTGTTCAGTTGCTTGTTATTTAGTATGCTCTAAAAGTAGGGTAAAAAAATTGAACAGTCATGATCAATTACAAAGCTCAACAATCCGTTGATTTTTCTGTTTTCCAAATTCTTGATTGTTTCATTTAACAAAATAAAGTTCTTGACCAAATTCTGCTAAACTAAAACAGATGGAAGAGGAAGTGTGTCTTTGTCGAAAGTAGTTCTTGGGTCATATGAATTGATAGCAAAATTACTATGTGAAAAAGGAACAAATTTGAAGTTTGGTGATGCTGTCAGTTTCATATTGATTGTTGCACAAAGTAAGGATTTGGAAATGGTCAGAGATGTGGTCAAATATCTTGAAGAAGCAAAAGAAAATACAAGACAACATATATCTATTGAGCATATAGACTCATCAATTAATTTTGAACTTTTTAAGGTGGCAGACCATGGTAAGTAATCCACCAAAAGGATGTGTAATTTTAGTCATTTGCCATATGTAGACAAGTTTTCATGGTAAAAAGATAGACACCAATAATATAGTGTGGAATACAGTGGAGGCTTATGCAAAGATGAAAATAGTCAACTCTTGTGGCAATTTCTCAAGACTCTCTAAGTTGATACAGTTAAGCTAGGAATATGTCGAGTATACATATGATCATTGAAAATAAGCTCTATCTGTAACAATATAAGGCAAGGAAAGAAATATATTTTTTAATGATTTGTGTATTTTGATTCAAAATGATTTGTTACAATTTGTTTGTTGGGTTCTTTTGATATGGTTGGCAATAATGTCACAAAGAACATACATAATACATATATAGAAAGCTTGGCACATAACTGTTTTCGATATCAAAATCAATTCAAAATATCTTTTCCCAAAGCCAACATGTTTCTTTAGTAGATGTACATTATGAGAATATGATCTCATTCTATTAAATCTATAATGCTCTGCAATTTTAGTATCTCTAGCTCCTCAATCTGATGATGGATAATGGGGTATGGTCTGGAAATGTTGATGCAAAAAGAGTATTGTTGACAGGGACTCAAGATGATTATAGGTTTGTTCTTCTAAACCTTGCATGTCTTGTGTTGGGAAGAATTTCCAAGATATTTGGCTTCACATTCTAATGCCATTTCTAATAGTCTTTATAGAAAACAATATTTGAAAGATATTTCAAAGATGGTATTGCATAGAGTTGAAGCATAAAGTTAACAAGGGTCCTTGAAGACGTTTACTCATTTCTATTATTTCACTTTGTCCACACAAATGACTGTTCAAATGTTTACAAAATTGATGGTTCTGGTGAATCCCAAAGAGATATGAAAAGAAAGAAGAAATCTAAATGAGATTTGTCTAGAGAATGAGAGTATGAAGATTCAACAGCAACATTTGTTAGTTATCATAACTCTTTATTATAGAAACTAAAATATCTTAGTAAAGAAGACAAGGTTACTATTTTACATGGAACTGGGCAACTTCTGAGTATATAAATTGATTTAATAAATTTAAGCAGAGGCATTGTTTTGAAAATTGACAGCTTTCATCAATACAAAGGGGACGTTTACAATGACAGAGCAAAAGTTCCTGTGCTCATTGAAAGAACACCAAGAGATGATTTACTAAAGGTAACAAATTGCTACTTTTATTTATTTTGTTTCATTTTATCCTAGAAATGCAAGTTGGGTTTTAGAATGCATCAAAACACATTTGTGCAAACAACTCCCAAAATTACAATTGCAATGGACGACAGTGATAGTGTAATGGATACTAATAGTCAAAACACCAAAAAACACCAGCAAGTTAATGCAAGTAGGGTTTCATACTGCTTTAAGGAATTCTTATACTTTGATTATAAATTCCTATTTTAAACTACTTTTAGTATTATGTATTTGAATTTCTTGTTGAAATGTGAAGGTTTCATCTGTGTTTGATAGGAATTATGTAGAAACCCTCTTGTCCATTTTACTTCATGCATGTGAGCCCTGTAAAGTTTGTATATTTTTTATTACTGCAAAGCGGTCCCATAAAGAGAGCTTTGGAACCAAAATTATGTCAATGTGTGCGATAATGAGAACTTTGGAACAATGAGTCGACAATGTGTTGCTTTGAGCTTTTTCGTTGTCATCAAAGCATAAAGGATAAAGGGATTTTGTTAAAAGTCATGGTTCTCTACAGGCTCTCACTATGCATTTTAACTATATTTCTTTTTTTGCATCAAGCCTAAAGAACCACTATAAATATGGTTTCCAAACAGATTTAAATCAATCAATGTAAATCAAAAAATGTTTCCAATTACACTAAATATTTGAACTATAAAGCATCATTGCTTCAAGCTATAGCAAAAGTGCACACAAGCACTTCAAACCATAATATCTATCAGAATTCCACGTGCTATCATGCTTAGATGAATGTACATATCCTGTTGTAAAGCTCCTATTTGATTAAAAGCATACAAAATTCCCAAAGAGATTGTGTAATCTAGCTCTACATCTGTGAATGTGAATAGGCAAGATTGATTCAACTGATTTGGAGGATAAAGATGTCTAATAATTAACTACAACTAACCACTCAACACAATTAATTCATTAGTCAATTAGCTTGATTTATTGCTGAAACAAAAGTAACTTGATTTACAGTTAACTTGATCAGCTATTTAGTTAATTTGCTTCAAAGTTTGCAAAAAGCTCTTTCAACAAATAATTCTCTAGATAACTTGCAATCATTACACACCAAGAGTCAACATTTATTCGAGGAATTCTGTCAAACAGTTTACATGTTTTTTCTTGTGCTTCCATATTTTGTATGCATATTCATGACAACATTTCAAACCATAATATCTGTCAGAATTCCATGTCTTATTATGCCTAGATGAATGCACATATCCTATTCTAAAGCTCCTATTTCATTAAAATCATACAAAATGCTCAGAGAGATTGTGTAATCTAGCTCTACGTCTGTGAATGTGAATAGGAAAGATTGATTCAACTAATTTGGAGGATAAAGATGACTAATAATAAACTATGACTAACCACTCAACACAATTAACTCATTAGTCAATTAGCTTGATTTATTGCTGAATTAACTTGCTTGAAAGCTATCATGTTAACCCAACTAGCTAATATGCCACATAGGCTATGACATTTGAGATTCAAATAAGTCCCATGGACGTAAATTTGCTATCATGTTAAAGCTACATAAACATTGATGTTCCAACTCCATGGGGTCATTCTATTTCCATTTTCCCAAGTTCATTTCATTCCATTATCCAACACTAATTATTAAATGTTTAAACCAGCTACATGCAAATAGAAATCACAACTCATAGCATCCATATACACCTATGCACAAGAACATGTTATCCAACATATTAACACACACATGGTTTTCTAGTGCTAGTTTGTTAATTTCCTTTGTTCAACAATTCAAATGTACACAAGCATAATTGTAATTATTTCTTTGTTTTAATTATTATGTACTTAAAGACTAATTATCAGCTACCTAATTATTTAACTATCCTTGTACACATTTGACCCATCAATCATAGTCAATTAATAAATTTGATTCCACTTGTTTACTCATAGTATTCATTTGCAATTTTCTTGAGAAGTCTTCAAAAAGAGCATTACTCACACACCAATAAGGATTCTCATTTGTAACCTCCCTATCCAAATCATCTTCATTAAATAAGATATTGTGACATACATTAATTGGATGTATCTCATCATCTTTCTTATCAGGATGCTAACAACCTTGATTTGTATTTGTCCTTGAGTGTATCTGGATACCATGAATTATGGATTCTACTTGCATTTGGATTGATTGCACAAGTAATAGTAAGTGCTACATAATGGAAGAAATCTCAACTCATAGCATCCATATACACCTATGCACAAATACATGTTATCCAACACATTGACACGTACATGGTTTTCTAGTGCTAGTTTGTTAATTTCCTTTGATTAATAGTTCAAATGTACACAAGGATAATTGTAATTATTTATTTATTTTAATTGCTATGTACTTAAAGGCTAGCTAGCAATTGCCTGATTATTTAGATATGAGATGATACAAGGGTAAATGGGAAATATGGAATTGCCTAAATCAACATGAATGAAATGTGAGATAGAGCTATTGGGTAATATGCTACATATATTGTGACATTTAAGCTTAAAAGAAGTCCCATGGCTGCAAGCCTGGTATCATGTACCCAAGTTAATTTCATTTGGCTGTCTAGCACTAACTATCAATTGTTTAATCAAATTTCATGCAACCAAAAATCACAACGCATTGTATCCTTATAGAATTATGCACAAATAGATACTGTCCACCATATTAACATGGACATAGTTTTCTATTACTGATTTGTTAATTGGCTTTGAGTTATAGGTGAAATGTGCACAAGGATAATCATAATTATTTCTTCCTTTTAAATGTTATATATTTAAACACTAATTAACTATTACCTAATTAATTAGATATTGGATGATAGAAGAGTAAATGAGAACTAGATAGCACTAACTATCAATTGTTTAATCAAACTTCCTGCAACCAGAAATCACAACGCATGGTATCCTTATAGAATTATGCACAAATATATATTGTCCATGATATTAACATGGACATAGTTTTCTATTGCTGGTTTGTTAATTGGCTTTGAGTTATAGGTGAAATGTGCACAAGGATAATTATAATTATTTCTTCGTTTTAAATGTTATGTATTTAAACACTAATTAACTGGAACCTAATTAATTAGATATGGGATGATAGAAGAGTAAATGAGAACTAGACACTAGATAAAAATGATAAAGTTAACATGTAAATATCAAGGTACACAGACTAAATACTGATTGCATTCCAAGGGACCACATATCACTAAGAAATCTTGTCAACAATTCACTTGCCCTGTCTATGCCTCCATATTTTGCATGTGTGCCTAGGACGAAAATAACCATGACATCTGATAATAGTAAAATTCCTCTATCCTTCATGCTTTGCTGACAACAAAAAAGCTCAAAGCAATTCTAGAGTTTGCATTCACTTCTAAAAATTGGATTTGTTTGAAAGTTTCCAAAGCATTTTTAACACATTGTCCTTACATTCCTCTAAAGCTCTTTCTATGGAATGAGTTAAGAGCACATTGGCTTCAAAGCTCTCACTATGGGTGACCTTTGCAGATTGGATATAAGGGTTTCTACATAATGCCTATGAAACCACATTTCATAACAAGTTCTACCTATTGTTCAATGCCAATCTAAAAAAAGCTTCAAAACTCTCAGTTAACATGTGAAGGGCTGAGAAATATTGATTAGCCAACTAAATGGGGTCATTTTACTTCAATTATCTAACACTTATTCTTAATTGTTTAATCCAATCACATGCAACAAGAATTCAGAACAGATAGCATCCATACACACCTATGCATAGATACATGTTCTCTAACATATTGATATGCATATGGTTTTCTACTGGCACAACCCTTGAACATTCTTTAGGTGCAAGTGCTAGTTTGTTAATTGACAATGATTGGTGGGTAAAATGTACACATTAACACATAGTTGCACACATGCTTCAATGCATAGATGCATACATACATGCATGGATATACACATATATACATGTATACATATATACATGATTACACACATACATCTATATATGCATCCATGCATCCATGGATGCATATATCCATGTATTAATAGATCCCTTAAAATATGCATATATTTAGATGACCCCATCGAGTTGGGGAATGAATATTTATGTGGCCTTTACATGATAGCAATAAATCCTATAAATATGCATATATGCATGAAGATACATAGCCGTCAATGAATCTATGCATTTGCATTTTCATGAGCATTTTAAAAGAAAAATGATTCAGAAAGATACTCCCATGGATTGCAAAAATAGGTAAATTCCAATTTTCCGATATAAAAAATAGCTTACGAAATTGAGATCATATATATAAAAAGTAATATGTTAACACACTAAAGTATGACTGGCTGGCGCCATCCACAAAAAAAGCATTTAAAGAAAATACAATAGTAATCTGTTATATATACACATACATACATGGCAACATAGATACATGCATACATATATACATAATTACATGCACACATATGTACATGCATACTTATATGCATGGATGCATAGAAAGACCATGTTTCATGGGATTGATAAAGAGTTCACTTGCTTTCTATATGCTTCCATATTTTGCATGTGTGCCTATGAGGACAATAACCACAATATTTACAATATTCCTCTATCCTTTATGACAGCACACTAGTTCCAAAGCTCTCTTTATGGAACAACTGTGCAACAATTGAAGATATATAATCTTGTCTGGTCTCACATGCACCAAGCATAGTGGGCACAAGGTTTTTTACATAATGCCTCTGAGACTCAGATGAATCCTTGGTATTTCAAGGAAAGATTCAAATGGATAACACTTAAAATGATGTAAACTATGATTTTATAATCAAAGTATCCAAATGCATTGCAACAATGTGAAACCCAACTTCCATTTAAGATGTACAATGAAAGTAAATAGAAGGAAAAATGCATTTTCTTTAAAGTTTATAGAGAAATTTCAACACATTGTCTAGCCATTGTCCAGAATATGGTTTTCTATCAGCATACTCCTTGAACCTTCTTTAGCTCTGGCTGCTACTTTGTTAATTGACTTTGATTGAAGGGTGAAAATGTGAAATGTGGCCAAGGATAATTATACTTATTTCTCTCTTTTAATTGTTATATATTCAAAGACGAATTAGCAATCCAAACAGCCTCTCCTTTAGTCAGATTCCATTCAATGCATTCATTTTGCATCAATGAATTATGTACCTTCAGCCACTAGTTTTAATCAAAGTATGCATATGGATTTTGAATCAAACTTTAAAAATAAAAAAGATTATGTTTAAGTTATAGAGTGCAATCAGCCACCAAAGAAATCGATTGGATAATTATTGCATTTTTGATGTCATGTTATTGCAACAAAGATCTACTTTTTCAACTCCAATTGCTTAATTTTTATGAACCATATAGCATATGCCACTCACAATACCCATTTGTAAAGATTGTCCTTGTAACAAAAAAGCAACAATATGGCTACAAGTACAATCAATATAGTGAGAATCTTGAATTAACCTTTTTCTTTGTCTACTCTATGCAATTGTAAACAAAGGAGAAGGTTCATTCTAGAAACTCACCCTGTACTCTTTTCTTGAAGAATTTGCCACAGTTAGACCGCTACACCACCTCTCTTCTTCCAATCAAAAGCATTGCACCATGTAATAAGCTTTCATTAGAAAATGAAGACCATTTGTTTTTTTTTCTAAAAGAATAGCAATAAAGCTCAAGGAAATGACCAAAATGCAACCAACTCCCAAAATTACAATTGCAATAAATAATGCTCCTACTGTGATCAATGCTTATAGAAGCATTTTTTAGATTCAAGAGACACAAGTATAAATGTAAACCAGATTAACTACACAAACTATTTGCCATGGGTTCTTGCACCACAAATGTTCTACCAATGAATTTAACTGCTCTTTTGCACGAAGTCTAAAATTATTTCATCAAGCAATATTACTTGACTGCTTTATGGAAACATTGCAATTAGAATTCTAAAACATATTTGACATAGTTTTTTATAACCCCAAGATACAATTTTATAACTTCCCAAGCATTCAGTCTAAGTTCTCCAATTACAAAATCTCAAATTACTGTTTGCTTGGTATCTTTGTTCCATGAATTTGATCGATAGGTAAAATGTGCACAAGGATAATTTTAATTTTTTCTTTCTCTTAATTACTATGTATTTAAAGACTAATTAACAACAACCTAATTAATTAGTTATATGATGATACAAGGATAAATGACAAATATGGAATTGACTACTTTGACATGAGTGAAATGTCACATCGACCTATTAGCTAGCACACTACATATACTGTGACTTTTCATTACTCAATCCATCTACATGCAAGTACAAATCATAACCCATAATTAAAATGTCCACAAGGATATTTATAATTATTTCTTTCTTTTTTATTATTATGTATTTAAAGACTAATCAACAACCACCTACTTAATTAGATATCAGATGATAGAAGAGTAAATGAGAGCTACCAACTTGATAAAAATGCCAAAGTTAACATGTGAATTTCAAGGTGTCTAGATTTAATACTCATTGCATTCCCCGGAAGCACATTTTCCTAAGGAGTTTTGTAAAATAGTTCACTTGCCTTATAAATGCTTGCGTATTTTACATGTCTGCCTATGAGAACAATAACCATGACATCTAACAGAATTTAAATACTTGCTAACAGAAAATAGGTTTCTACTGCATTCTTTTGTCTATCTCTGTGCAAATGAAAAATTCCTACAAAATGCCACCTCCTATCTTTCTGCACATCTGGCATGTATGCAGAGCATGGAAGTATAGACAAGGAATGTGGTTTCTTCTATAACTGTAGGCTACACCAAACTAACAAGCATCGATAAAATAAATGAAAAAGAACTGCTTCATTATATGTCTATCTGCTCTTCCCATTTATTAGAGCTAAGGCAGAGGTATATTAAATCTACCCAAATTTCAATCATTTTGCACCAATTTCAATGCACAATTCTCTTTTCAACAAATTTTTCTATGTATTTTTTGCAAATTCTTTTAATTCAAAATGTATTTAAGCTATTAATGATATAGATTGAATCTTAGAAATGAGTTTAAAATTTTAAAAAATTGGGATAAATGACAAGTATATGCCTGCATGGCTACCATAATATTTTTTTGTAGCTCTCAAATGAGAATAACCTCAACCCTAGCTCATGGATTTTTTCAATGGTTTAAATGGTTGTATCCCATTCAAACCATTACAGACTCTTTGGAAATTATGTTTTCTTACTCTAAAATACAATTGTAAACTGACGGAGCATGACATGTGCTATTTTCAAGGTAAATACATGTTGTAGTTACATTAGTTCTACAAAATGGCATCTATTTGAATGTCTAATAGTGTTTAATTATTTAAATATAGATTATTACTTTTTATATATATAATATTATCTTCAATGTATTTAATGTATGTGTTAAGTGTGAGTACAAGAGGAATGAAATGTAATACTTCAAAGAAATTAATGGAGTAAGAGATCACATTTAGCCATGTCTTCATTAATCACAGTTTTGATAGAAGATTTGATGGATTCCTAGATTTCTCAACATTACAAAAAGGATTATATACTTAAACTTGTAAATGGAATATATTTGAGGGAAATTTTATTGTGGAAAAATCCACCCAGTAAGTTTTATTCCAGGATTGATTCTTTTTGTGGGTTATAATTACCTACTGTTGTATTAGTTTCCCATTTTTTCTTCTACAAATGAATGAATATATAAACAAATAATCATATATATTATTATGTATTTAAAGACTAATTAACAGCCACCTACTTAATTAGATATCAAATGATAGAATACTAAATGAGAGCTACCAACTTGATAAAAAATCCAAAGTTAACATGTGAATATCAAGGTGTCCTGATTTAATACTCATTGCATTCCCTGGAAGCACATTTTCCTGAGAATTTTTGTAAAACAGTTCATTTTCCCTATAAATGCTTGTGAATTTTACATGTCTACCTATGAGAATAATAACCACGACATCTAATGATGAAAGCAGTGAAAAGTTACCTCTTCTAACCTCAAGGAACTTGTTTCTTGCTATCCAGTGTGCAATTCTGCAACTACAAAATATCCTGCTTGGCCACACAATAAACCGCTATGAAATACAACTTCCTTATTCACTTTAATGTAATGAAACTCTAAAAATTAACAATTTATCACCTCAAGTAACTCATTTCTGGGTCTGGACTCTGCAACTATAACATCTCCTGCTCAGTCTATAAACTCTTCCTTAGAACACGTGCTTACAGAACACAAAAACAACACACACAAAGCAATAGAAATGCATAGAAAGTGGCTTAACTCTATATTAAATGACCTAAGTACACAGGCCATGCGTGGCCACCAAGCCATGCCAGCACCTTCACCTTGACCCAGATGCCATTTAATGCATTTAATTTGCATTCATGCATTACGTACGTCTACCCGCCAGTTTTATAAACTATGCCTTTGCTTAAATTTATTTAATCAATCTATGCACTCACATTTTCTACATATTTTAATGCATTTAATCTGCATTCATGGATTACATACCTCTAGCCACCAGTTTTTAAACTATGCCTTTGCTTAAATTTATTTAATCAATTTATGCATTCGTATTTTCCCTACTTTTTAAAACAAAAATGAGTTATAAAGCTACTCGGATGAATAGAAAAATAGATAAATGCTAATTTTCCAATATAAAAAATAGCTCTCCAAATTCAAACTATACAAAAACCTAAGTAATATATTAAATGCCAAAATGTGATTGGCCGATGCTGGCGGTTAAAAGCATTCTAGGCAAATGCATAAGTATTCCTGTCTGGCGGTAGGAACTAATAATATGAATAAGTATAAATCCGAATCAATAGTCATTTTTAAGCTAAGTAGTCATGTTTAAGGGGATCTTGTACTTTAAATTTATGTGAGGGTTGAACCTTGGTGGATAAATTTTTATCACATATCATCATCGTTATCAATTGTGCTTAACCAATTGAACTACAACCTCTACAATCCATACTCACACTAGTATTCAATATGAATCTAAATTAAGTATTTTTAGAATAACTTTTTTTAGCAATCGAATAAATTTTAAGAAATATATTTTTAAACACATTTTCAAAAAATTGTGGGTTTTAAAAAATTCTTTAATCAAAATAATAGAAGAAAACATTTGAATTTTGTATATATATATACATATATATATATATATATATATATATATATATATATATATATATATATATATATATATATATATATATATATATATATATATATATATATATATATATATATATATATATATATATATATATATATATATATATATATATTATTCATGCATCAAATTTTCTTAAAAAATTGTGAGTTTTAAAATTTTCTTTAATAAAAATAATAGAAGAAAACATTTGAATTTTGTATATATATATATATAGATAGATATATGCATCATTTTATTATGTTTTAGAATTCTAAGGTATTTTATAAATGATTTTATATTCATAAAATTTGTGAATTGAGAGATTGTTTATGATTCGTGCTATTTGTGTAGTTTGAAGCTAGTACCATTTTACGTTATGAAAATATTCATATTATCTTTTACAAGATTCACATGCGAAATATTTAGTATGATCTAGAAAAATTATTAATAGCTCTATTAAATATTTATATAACAAAATTTCATTTTATGACAATAGTACATAAAATAAAAAAGTTTTGAAATAAAGTATAAATTATTAGATTTATAATTTTACTATCATTAAATTTACAATTTGGAGTATATTATTTTAAAGGAGAATAGTGCACATCATATCTTTTTATTCTCTTGTTTTACATTTATTGTTGATATTATGATAAACATATTATCACTATTAAATTTAAATTTCTATTTAATGCATAAATTGACCCAAAACTTGAAACCTATAAGCCTTCAGTCAATCCCAATCTCAAATGTTCTAGAACATTTTTTATATACTTATTCATATGTCTAAAATTTTATAGTGGGTGTGGATCTATTCCTTCAAGAGGACTATCATCATTATGAAGTTGTCCTAATAAATATTCTCCTTTCCTCGATCATTACCAATCTACATGCATATCATATGCTTCAAAGTGAGCCTAGAGGGTTTTGTATTTATTTAAAATCCATATGTTGCTAGTATAGGATTATATTATTGGGATATCAATTATTATTTGCATCACATAGACATTCACAACTTGCATTAAATATTGCATAAAAAATACTACACCTCAATTTATAATCTAGGAATATTATTTTATTTTTATTTCTTTCCATTTTTAATGAGCAAAAAGTATTTATTTTTATCAATATCTAACAAAGAAGAAAATAAATTGGTCTATGTTTGGGTTGAATTCTAGCTATCTGCTATTAGAAATTTGAGAAAAAAAGAATAACCCAATTTTTTTTATGAGAGAAATAAGGTATAGAACTGTAAATGCATATAGAAAAATAGACCAAAAATTTAGATAGATGTACAAAATAACAAGATGAAAAATATACATAAAGAGCTCAAAAAGAGAAGTTGTTGAATCAAAACATTGAAAATACAAGTTGGGTAGTATGAATAAATAAAATCAAGAAGAAAGTTGAGGTGACAAGTCTATCAAATAAGGAGTGGCCACCAAGTAATATAATTTTGCTAGAGATTAGCTTTACATGCATCAAAATTGTAGATTATGCTATGCTTTGTTGCAATTTATTTATGTTATCCCACCATTATAACCTATATAAAGTAGTATAAGTGATTTTTTAAAGATTAAAAAACTCCCTAAGTGCTACCCTATGCTGTCCCCTATGTTCTCACATGTGTTCAAAGTTACAAAATATCTAAAATTTCTAAGTAGGGGGTGTTATTGAGTTATTTATTTATGTTTTTGGAGATTGTTAAAATTTTAAACTTTCAAGGATATGCATAGTGTTATGCAATCTAATTCATATTTTCCTTCCATTTTTTATCCTTATTAGGTCATTATACTTAATCCTCCTAGAATTCATTTTCATCTAATCCTAACATCCTAGTCCTTTTCATTGTAAAATTTATCTAAGTAAATATTTTAGACTATCAAACCCTCCCATATTAGCATACAATCCATGTAAGTACTAAAACCCCAACTCGACGCCTTAGAAATTTTTGTGTTAAATTTTTAGACTTGACCTTCCTATCATTTGCATGAATTCCTTATCACCCTAATCCTTACAAAGGAATGTAGAAATATTTTGAAGGTTCACATGATTCATGATGTCACACAGCTTACAATTTCATGAACTTTATGTAATTGTGAAGAAGGAAGTGAAGGAGAAAAGAAGCCAAGGAAATAATCTTGTAGTTCCTTATGTTGTAAATTTTGGGAGTTTGTAAACCTTGTGAATTTGTGACATGGTTCTAAAAAATTACAAGAGATGTGACATAATGAACAAATGAAAAGTAAAGTGTAAAGAAATTTAAGAAAACAACAGGAAATTTTATGAATGCTACAAAGTTTGTGAACTTCCAAACCTTATGCCAATGTGACAAGATGTTAGATTCCATGAGAAGTGAGAACAAATAAAATATGTTATCACTCATTGATCAATTGAAACCCAATTAAAAAATGATTGAAGATAAAATAGTAGAATGGAGAGGTTATCCTAAAAGAGAGAAAATAGAGACGACTACAAGAGAATTTTGAGAATACACATGTTACTCTCATTGAAATATTATATTAAAAAATATGGGTATATACATTTGAAAAGTGTATTACCTCCAACTACTAATAATAAGTGGGAGGATTTACCTACTTAGTAAATTCCAACAAACATGGAAACCCCTACTCAAATAGAGACAAACTACTAGTTGCAAGAGGTGGAATGTAAATCAAAAAGAAGGTGTGAGGCTCAACTACCCAAAGGTGGGTGAGAGAAACACATGTAGTTGATGGATTACAACATGATATCATATTAAGAAATTGTAATTAACCCAATAGAGCTTAATAATTTGTGTCTAGGAAAAATAAATATTCTCTAACAAACGAAAAATAAAAAACCTACACTAACACCCCCTTAAGAATAGCTAAGGTGGGTGAAAATATGAGTATTGAAAAATGAAGCTTGATGAGGCATACATGTACAAAGATATCCTCCCATAATTAGAAACCCCCATAAGAAAAATCCCCTCAAACATAGAAAGAGAAAATACCCCCCAAAGTAGAGAGAGTGAAGAACTAGGAATCACCTCCTAAAGTAGACACCTATCACACCCCCAACAAAGCTCATAGATGAAGGAACTTGATCTCAATGAAGGTTTTGGTGAAGGTATATGTGATCTTCTCTAATGTAGGACAATACTTAAGATCAATGTTGTTTTCCTAAATCAGCTCCTCAATGTAGTGAATATAAATATTAATGTGTTTTATCTGCTAATGATTAATAGCATTCCTTGAGATTTGTATCACACTCTAATTCTTGAACTAAATGCATGAATATAGTATTTTTTAATGGAATTTTAAAATCAATGAGAAAATTTTGAATCCAAATAGTATTAGTGGTGGCATTAACTACGATTGAATACTCAAACTTATAAATGAAAGAGAAATTGTAGAATGCTTCATGCTCGACCGACAAACTAGACTAGAACTAAGTGAGAAGTAATATCCTGAAGTAGACTTGCAATCCTAAGAATTTCTTTCCGAATCTAAATCTTTGTATCTCACCAAGTCATTAGATCCACACTTGCTACTGCAACCAAATATTTGGAAAACCACAAATGCTTTATGCTCCTTCTAGGGTCTTTCACTTAAAAGGAGATAAGATTAGCTGCCAAAATGCAATGTTACATTCAAATATGGATGTGATGTTGGTTTATTATGCCTAAATGAGAAAAAATAAATTTAGAAAACTAATGAAATAGATCATTTATTATATACAAACTAAGAAATATGAAGTGTTTGAAAATATAGTGTTTTATGCAAACATGAAGTAGAAACATGGACAAATAAAAACATAATTGAATGAAACTGAAAGGGGTGCACCTGAAGGTTGAAAGAAGATCTAAGAAGATTCTAGAATTCTATAGAATTAAATGTTGATGTCCATTGGGACTCATTCACCATAGATGGTGAATTGGTCCTACTTATGGTAAAATATGCCAAAACAAGTTTTGGGATGTCAAGAACACAAAACTATAGAAAAATATTTTTCTAGCCTAGCAGTGGGACTCATTTTCCATAGATGGAAAATAAGTCCACCTATAGAAATTTGAAAAGTCAAAGGTCAACTCTATGGGTCCTAGTCTGCACTTTTCTGCTTGTTGGGTTGTCGGATCTGAATTTGCAAAAAATGGATTGAAAAAGGTCTTCAAGCTCCAATTAGGGTTATGTTGACTATTATGACTTAGACAATTTATTGACCATCTTTCAACACCTCTCTCCTTGATTAATCTACCTATAAGACCTGCAAACACACATGCAAAGAGGGAAAAATGGTTAAGGGTTAGAGTATAGGGGTTTTCCTACTTTGGTAATTAAACCCTTGATAAAGAAATGAAGTGAGAAAAAAATTTGATGAAAAAATAACATGCAAATTTCATAAAATCACCACACCCTTGTTATTGAAGTCTAAAGATATGTCAATGGGTTCTCCAAGATTCTTGATATTTGCTTGATTGAATGATGCTATGATGCTCAAATGAATTCTTATATGGAGTGAATGAAAGAATGAATACTTCGATGAATGGGGGTTAAAATGAATAGAAAATCATATATTTATACAAAATTGTGCCCTAATTTCCCGAAAATACATCATAGCTTGACCTTAGGTCTTAATGAATAAAAACTCACCAGTAATTTAAATTTATTTTGAATTTTGTGCCAAGAGGGACTCATTCGCCATGCTGTGTGAATGGGTTCCAATCAAGGCATATGAGTGGGTGTCGAGAATTAAGCTGTCTCTAATGATGTTTCTTAGTTTGTACTAAAAATACACTTAATTAAGGCCTATAAGTACATAAAGGGGCCAAATAAACCATAATAAAGGTGTATTTGGTGATGAAAAGTCTAGAAAAGTCTGAAATTTGGTCACAATACTTTACAACACTTTAGAATTGAACCATTGATTTTTGGCTTCTATGAGACTCTTGCTCTTCTTGGGTATTTCACCTAAAAGGAGAGAGATAGGAGCAAAAATGCTAATGGTTCATTCAAATTATGCAATGTCTGATGCTGTATAATATAAATGAAGTTAACTAAATGCAATTTACTAATCTAAATGAATGAAAATGAATGCAAAAGTGAAATCAAAGATATGCTTGAAAACACATTATGATATGTAAACAACGAAGTAAATGAAGAAAATATGCAAAACAGAGAGAAATGAGTTAAATTAGAGTGAACCTAGGTGAAGTATGATGAATCTAGAATGTTGTGGATACTGGCTGAAATCACTAATTTTCATAGTGGGACTCATTCCCCCAAGGTGGCGAATTAGTCCTCCTCTTGGTGAAAAGTTGTCAAAAACAAGTTTTTGTCTGTCGGGATCCAAAATCTGACATAATTTATATTTTTAGTCCTAACGTGGGACTCATTCTCCATAGGTGGCAAATAATTCCTCTCCCAAATTTATGAAAAATCAGGAGACAACTCTACAAAACCAGATTTGTAAACCACTGCTTGTCGGGTTGTTGAAGTCAATTTTGTAGGAAACAGACAAAAAACCTTCTCCAATCTTGTAATAGACTTAAGTTGACTTGAAGCACCTAGTTTACTTGTAAACCAATATTCAAAACCAAAAATCTTGTTAAATTTGCACACAAAAGGTTGCAAACAAACATGCAATAGGGGAAAAAGGGTTTAAGGTTAGTGAAAAGGGGTTTGCCTTGGTCAAACCCCACTTTTGGTAATCAAGCCCTTGATAAAATAATGAAATGAAAAGGAATGATAAACTAACAACATGAAAATTCTATCAACTTACCAAACCCTTGATGATGCAAGTCTGAAATAATGTCAATGGTTGCTTCAAAGTGCTTGAATAGTGCTTGAAAAGATGTAAAATGCTTGATTGTTTGAATGAATAGGTGAATAAGTGAACTTGATGAGTGGGGGTTGAAATGAGGTGAAAATCACTTATTTATACACACTTGTGCCTTAGTTACCCATTCATACCTCATCACAGGCTAACATTAAGTGTTTTTGAATAAAATACTGAAAGGAAATTTAAAATATTTTTAATTTGGGGCCAAGGGGGACTCATTCACCATCGATGGTGAATGGCTCCCACCTAGGACCTAAAAATGTGTGTCAGGAAATATATTGTATTTATTGTTGTTTGTTAGGATAATACTCAAGAATACGCTTAATTAAGCATATGCGAGCATAAAAGGGCCAAATAAAGCATGAGAAATAGATAAATAGTGAAAATATGCCTAGAAAAGCATGAAAGCTTGCTACAAGACTTTACAACACTTCAAAATAGGACTTATTGGAGAATTAAAAAGGTGATTTTTAGGTGAATTGCAATAAATAGTCTAGAAGAGTGTAGAAATGTCTTACAACACTTCACAAAACCTTCACAAGATATCATTCTTTGAATTTTAGTACCTAAATAAGCATGTTCAAGCCATGTTGCAACATAAAATTATATCAAAATAGACAAGTACCATGAAAGAAAACCTAAAAGGCCATGGAAATGACAAGGGGCCATTTTTTTACAACACATTTAGCCCCCACTTTAGTGAGAGTATGAACTTGCTTCAAACTCACACAAAAGTAGCCATGAACATCAAGAGGAGGGTTCGAATGCACTTACATTAGAAAGATGGAATAAAATGATCAAGAGGGATGATCAAGCCCCCAAGATGAAGATCCCATGGAAAAATAAGCATAAGAACAAAGGAACACACAAGTTTTGAGATGAATTGGATGAAGGTTAGATCATCAATCCAACTAGTTGTGGATTATATCTAGATTGATTATTTGAAAAAGAGAATGTGTACTCAATTTGGGGCCATAGAACTTCTAGCTATCTGTGGGGTGAGCAGGCCCAACTGTACTCACTCTGGGGCCATAGAACTATTTTTCCATGGGGTGAGAAAGCCCAAAAAGGTAAGATACATACACTAGTTGGTATGGACTCACAAACACAAAGGTGGCTATAGGGAAAATTCATGCCATTAGGTGGGACTCCCTCTCAACCATGTTAAAGTTACACATGTTGATGACTTTAATAAGGCACCACAAAGAAAAATTTCATGAATGAAAAGAATAGGTACCATAGTCATGCAATCTGCATTATGTAAAGTGGAAAAAATGCAAAAATGTAAAATGTAAAAGATGTTCAAAGGAGTCTTGTTTAGTTCATGCAAGGTCAGTCACTTAGGGAACATTCTATCTAATGTCTCCAAGACAGGATCAATCAAAGAATAGTATATTCACAACTTAGGGGATGCAGTGCGTTGCATCAGGCCACCAAGAGGAATATAATATGCTTAGAAAGATCATACTTATGAAGGAAATTACACCCAATGTCATCCACAATGTGACAAACACATCATATAAATAACAAGGATGTACTAGGAACCAAGAATTCAAATGAATTATGGTAATGCATGCCCCCCACTTTAAAGGAATTGCTACATATCATTCTATGAGAAATTATTTTAAAGTAGATAAGAAAAGAAAAAAAAACAAGAAAACAAGACATGAGAGCCAACCTAGAAAGCCCTATGCTAAGTCATATGTTTCAAAGTTAGGTTGCATCATGTCAAGGAAAATGAAAAAAAAAGGGAGTTGCCCCCCAGAAAAGAGTAGACCAAACAAATAAGGGATCTATGGATTTGGGGTCAGTGTGTTTGTTGCTGCAATGTTTTTACGAAAGAGCACAGAACTATCATAATTCCCCAAAGCACATGTAGAACTAGAAGAATGGCACAAAGAGAGCGAAAAAAAAGGAAAAATAAAGTCTATTTTGGGTCAACATGGAAGAGACATTATGGTCTCGACACTTTGCATTACCCCAAAATGAAAAAAAAATGAAAAAAGAAAATGAAAAGGTGAAATAAAAGGACAACGCTTTTGGGTCAACATGAAGGAGACATTGCAGTATCAATTTCTTGCATCATCACCAAAAGGAGAAAACAAAAAAAGAGAAAAATACAAGGACCTTCTAGGTCAACATGGAAGAGACATAGGGCGTCTCTATGCTTTGCATCATCCCCAAAAGGAGAACACAAAACAAAAGTGAAAAATAAAAAAAGGACCATTTGGGTCAACATGGAAGAGACATAGGGCATCTCTATGCTTAGCATCATCCCCAAAAGGAGAACAAAAAACAAAAAAGTGAAGAAGACAATGCATGATGAATAGAAGAATAGAGGAACAAATAAAAGAAGTGTACAAAGAGAGTAAACATCAAACACACGATATAGGGGAAACACGATACGCACATGAAAAGGAAAACAAAAAAAAGGAAAAAAATAAAAATAAAAATGGAAGAAACAAAAAGGCTAGTTAGGTGAATGCAAGTCAACCATCTAATAGGTCATCTACCTCCCAATCATGTTCAGTGTAATGTGAGGGTGGTTGACTGTCCAAAGGAATAATTGTAAGCATCGAACTAGGAGTTGTACTAGGTTCTTCACTTGGTGGAGAGGATTTATCATGTAAGCTCATTGTAGATGAAAATAGATAATTTAAGTCTTTATGCACTTCATCTATTTTTTCTATCGTTGCATCATCATCATCATCACCAAGATTAATGACAATAGGAGGATGAAGGGTGATTTCTAAGGATGGATGTATCAAAATATGTGGTTGTTGGATTGGTTTGTTTTATTGCACGATTGTTGCATTAGACTATTCTATGGTAGGTTAGGAGAAGGATGATGGTCATCTATCACTTTTGTCAAGGGTGGACGTTTATTTTCTTTATTTTCTTCCATGCAAAATTGACGAGCAAGGAGATGATGACAATACCTACATTACCTAGCACCACAGTTTCATTTTATTCAGTTTTGGAGTTTTTGAGGTGTAAGAGCGGATTGAGTCATATAGGTTCTTCTGCTTTTGAAGAGGGAAGAACAAAATAAACTAAAGAATATGGATCAACCACTTTCTCTTTGGATTTATACACTTGTTTAAGGAAAGGAGGCATGATAGGAGTGGTTTCATTTTCTCTTGGTTGTTTGAATGATGGTGGGGAAGTATCTAAGAGTGGTTGTTTGGGAGGTTGTGTGTTTTTCTCAATGTCAGATTCAAGTTGAAGCATGATTTCATCTATGATAGGAGGTGTGGAAGTGGATGGGGGTGTGTTACGAAGAGATAATGTGGCTAACTATTTGGCTTTAAACTTTTGATAAGCAATGAAAATGAAGTCCTTTCGAGGGGTGATGGGTTCCATGGGTGTAGGCCAAAAGGCTTCTAATGAAAAAATTACCTTTGGAAGATAAAGGATTAAAGCCACTATGGTGTATGGTGACTATCTCATTATCATGTGGAAAATTCAACCACTTGTGAACAACTGATGAGACTGCTTTCATTGAGTGAAGCCAAGGTTGGCCTAGCCACAAATGAAATTAGTCAAATTGTGGAATAATTGAAAATGTTACCTCTAAATTTTTAGGTCCTATCTGTAAGAGTAGAACAATCAATCCAATCATAGAGCATGCAAAACCAATGTGTGTCTTAATCCATGTAGTTGGTTTATTATAATCATCTTGATATAGATAGTGTAATACTAGAAACTCCTATGTGATCATGTTCTCACCACAAGCGAGATCTATTAATATCTCATTAGTGGGATTATCATAGATTCTTCCAACTATATAAAGATGAACATTAGGAAGCTTTTGTAGTATGTGCTTTTTCAAAAAACTGATATTAAGAGATTTAGTGGTTTGGCCCTTATGAGGGATAACGTCTATCGTAGCCACTAGTTCATACATAGGACTTTTTGTAATAACAAGGGGAGGTGTATCGTGTTGTTCATGGTTGTATCAACAATCATTACATTAGTATTTGAAGTTTCACTAGACTTGAGAAATGAGGTAGTATGTCTAGGCATGGGATTAGTGAAAATTTTCAAATTCTAGTTGGGGGTGCAATGGATTTATTGCCTTGATCATTAACACCCATAATGGACAAATGTCCTGAATTGATGAGGTCTTGGACTAAATGTTTTAGACGCTTGCACTGCTCAGTGTCATGTCTATTTTGGAAATGAAAATGACAATAATCATTAGGTTTGAAGGTGGATGGTAATGGCTAGTTTGGATCAAGTGGTCTAACAGGTGGCAAAGTGAGCATGCTTTGTTGAATTAAGTAGTTCATCGTATTATGAAGGGTATTGGGTAGGGGAGTAAATTGTCTCTTTGGTTCCCCATAGGTATAAGGCATATAAGTTTTATTGTCAAGGGCTAATGCACCATTGTACATACTAGGAGTAGGAGCTTGTGAGATTCCAAGCTCCACAACGAAAGTGTTATCACGGGAGACCATGAGTTTAGAACTTCTTCTCACTAAAATATTGTCAATGGGGCACCAAACACTCATACAAGTATCACAAAGGAGGGGTGAATGCAAATGAAAAATAATCTATTAGTTTTAAATGAAAATAACAAAAATACTGCTGATTATAATAGAGATCTAACTACAAAAAATAGAAATGCAAAAAAATGCCAAAAAAATGCTAAAAATGTTGTTTAACAAGTGCACAGGGACTGATTTTCCCTGGGTGGCGAATGAGTCCCAGTATGATGTTTTTGTGTGATTTTCATAATTTTTAAGATGATTTTAATGCTCTACAAAATGCAATCAAAGATGTAGAATGTAGAATTTTAGTTTTTTCAATGAGATGCAATGCAAAAATGAAATCTAAATGAAGCTTTCACTAATGCAAGATAAAAAGTCCCAGAATGTAAAAACAAAACAATGTAATAATTGAAGGTTAATGCAAATATAAACTAGGTTTAAATGTGTAAATGAAATTCAAAAATGCAAAGTGCTCAAAATTCGGGTTCACCAAAATGAACCATTGATTTTTGGCTCCTATGGACAACTCTTGCTCTTCTAGGGCTTTTCACCTAAAAGGGGAGAGATAGGAGCAAAAATGCTAATGGTTCATTCAAATCATGCAATTTGTGATGTTTTATAATGCCAATGAAGTTAACTAAATGCAATTGACTAATCTAAATGAATGAAAATGAATGCAAAAATGAAATCAAAGCTATGTTTGAAAACACATTGTGATATGCAAATAATGAAGTAAATGAAGAAAATATGTAAAACAAAAAGAAATGAGTTAAATCAGAGTGCACCTGGGTGAAGTATGATGAATCTAGAATGTTGTGGATGCTGGCTAAAATCACTAAATTTTTACAGTGGGACTCATTTTCCAAGGGTAGTGAATTAGTCCTCCTCCTAGTTAAAAACTATTAGAAACACATTTCTATCTATTGAGATCCAAAATCTGACAAAATTCATATTTTTAGTGCTAAGGTGGGACTCATTCTCCATAGGTAGTGAATCAGTCCTCTCCCAAATTTCTAAAAACTCAGGAGACAACTCTACAACAGTAGATCTGGAAATCACTGCTTGTCGGGTTGCCAAAGTCAATTATGTAGGAAATGGACAAAAAGATTCTCCAAGCTTGAAATAGACTCAAGTTGACTTGAAGCATTTAGTTGAGTTGTAAATCAATCTTCAACACCAAAAATCTTGTTAAATCTACACACAAAAGGTTGCAAACAAACATGGAATATGGGGGAAATGGTTTAAGGTTAGTGAATAGGGGTTTTCCTTGGTCAAACCCCACTTTTGGTAATCAAACCTTTGATAAAATAATGAAATGAAAAGGAATGATAAACTAACAACATGCAAATTCTATCAACTTACCAAACCCTTGATGATGCAAGTCTAAAGTAATGTAAATGGATGCTTCAAAGTGCTTGAATAATGCTTGAAAAGATGTAAAATGCTTGATTGCTTGAATGAATAGGTGAAAAAGTGAACTTGATGAATGGGGTTTGAAATGAGGCAAAAATAACTTATTTATACAAAATTGTACCTTAGCTACCCATTCATACCTCATCACAGGCCAACATCAAGTGTTTTTGAATAAAATCCCTAAAGGAAATTTAAAATATTTTGAATTTGGGGCCAAGGGGGACTCATTCACCACCCATGGCGAATTACTCCCACCTAGGACCTAAAAATGTGTGTAAGGAAATATGTTTTATTTAATGTTGGTTGTCAGGATAATACTAAAAAATACACTTAATTAAGCATATGAGAGCATAAAGGGGCAAAATAAAGCATGAGAAAGGGATAAATAGTGAAAATATACCTAGAAAAGCGTGAAAGCTTGCTACAAGACTTTACAACACTTCAAAATAGGACTTATTGATGAATAAAAAGGCAATTTTTAGGTGAATTGCAATAAATAGAGTCTAGAAGAGTGTAGAAATGTCTTACAACACTTCACAACAACTTCACAAGATGTCATTCTTTGAATTTTAATACCTAAATAAGCATGTTTAGGCCATGTTGCAACATAAAATAAGAGAAAAATAGACAAACTCCATGAAACAAGACCTAAAAGGCCATGAAATGACAATGGGCCATTTTTCTATGACACAAGAATAAGACTTGGTAAGTGACAAAAAGAGGGTATGTAGATGAATTATAATAAGAAGAGTCTAGAAAAGTGTGAAAATGTATCAGAACACTTCACAACACCTTTACAAGAAATCATAAAGTCTTAATTATTCACGAATATTCAAGACCTAATGTGAATATGTGGGCCATGGGTATGTACAGGATCATGATGGGCAAAAAAGTGGCAATATTATGGGTATTTGTAGGGTATGTGGCTGACAATTTTTTTTTTACCCAAAATTGATGAAACAAAAAGGGTTTATAGAGGATATTCTTAGCTTTCCACCAATATAAATTATTCTTTAATTTGAATTTAATAAATAATTATTATTCATTTTCTATTATAATTATGACTAAAGTCCTGATCGATAGGCTGATCAAGAAACATCTATAACTTTCAAATGGTATCACATTTTTTGAATCTGAAACATGCTTCACATACTATAGGATTAAAAAAAGAAAAATTAAATTTCATGAAGTTTTGACCAAGTTAAGGTGCTTAGACATACGAGTTTTTATATTTTTTTAAATTTGTAATAAAAAATTCATAATTAATTATTTACTTGGAAAAAAATTACAAAAAAATATGCATCACATCTTGACATGAGTACTCTACTTATATATAAAATCTTATAAAAAAATATTATCATTTTATTATGGTTAGGGTGGTCAAACAGACACCTACTTCTTATTTTTTCCCTGAAATTTAAGTACTACTGTATTGAAATTTCATTTTTTCACCAAATAGATTTTATTTATTTTTAAATAAACCTAGTAGTTTAGAAACTACATTCAATTTTCTACAGGTTCTATTCTTACATATTTTTAAAATAATATAGATAACTTATTCAAATTTTTACGTCAAGTTGTCTAACACTTATTTTTCTAAGTTTTTTGCAACTTAAGGGCCTATTTTTTCCATGATGATCCTGCACATACCCCCATATTACAACATTAAATCAAGGAAAAAACAAGCCAAATAAGCACAAGGAGGGACAAAACAAGAAAAAGTAAAATGGTTTATTTTTTGTGTCCTTAGTTAGCCCCCACTTTAGTGAGAGGATAAACTTACTTCAAACTCACACTAAAGTAGAGCAATGCATCTCAGAAGGGGTTCATATGTACTAATGCTTGATAAGATGATACGATAATCAAGAGGTATGATCAAGTCCCTAGAATCAAGATCCCATGGAAAACCAATCATAAGCACAAAGTAACACAAATGACAATGATGAAAAGGAATGAAGGAAAGAAGAGAAAGCTTTGATATTCTATCCAACTCATTGTGGATTAGATCTAGGTTGTTTATTTGGAACATGAAATGTGTACATACTCACTCTAGGGTGATGAAACTCATGGCTTTTCATTAGGTGAGAAGGCCTTAATATACTCACTCTGGGGCCACAGAACTTTTGGTTGTCTATGAGGTGAGGAATCCTAAAAAGTAGCTATGGGGAAAGTCTTGCCTCGGAATGGGCTTCCCACTGAACCATACTAAAGTTATACCTCTTGATAACTCTAATAAGGTGCCACAAAGGAGAATGTCATTTCATGCTTCATGAGACAAGCAAAGCTTCATATGTCTAAAACTCATGAACAAATGCAATGGAACCACAAGAATGCAAGCTATGTTATGTAAGGTGGCCATGTAAATGCAAAATTCAACATGCAAAATAAATTTTCAAATGATTCTTGCTTAGTTCATGTGAGGTCTTAACTTAGGGAACATTGTTTCTAATGTCTCCAAGAGAAGACCAATCAAAGAATAGAATATTCACAAGTTAGGGGATGCAGTACCTCGCATCAGGCCACTAAGATGAATGTAATATGCTAAGATAGATCACTCTTATGAAGGAAACCACACCTAATGGCATCCAAAAAGTGAAAAATGCATCGTATGGAACAAGAAGGCTACACTAAGAACAAGGAAAAAGAAAAAAATGCAAATGAATAATGCCAAGGTATTCCCTCACTTTAAAGGAATTATTAAACACCGTACTGTGAGCAATTACTTTAAAGTAGCAAATGAAAAATGCATACAAGAAATGAGACATGAGATTCAACTTGGAATTCCCCAATGCCAAGTCATATGTTTCTAAGTAAGGCTATGTCATGTGAAGGAAAAAGAACACACCTTGAACACATAACGTATCTATGGATTTGGGGTTAGTATGTTCGTTACTGCAATGTTTTGATTAAAGAGCTTGCAACTATCATCATTCCCCAAATACACATAGAACTAGAAGAATGACACAAGGAAAGAAAAAATAAAGAAAAAGAAAGTTTTTTTTGGGTCAAAATGGAAGAGACATTATGGTCTCAATTCTTTGCATCTTCCCCAAAGGAAAACACAATCCAAAATGAAAAAGAAAATGAAAAATCCTTTGGGTCAACATGAAAGAGACATGTGGTCTCAATGCCTTGCATCATCAAAAGGAAAACAAAAAAGAAAAGAAAAAAAGAAAAGTAAAAGGTCTGATTGGGTCAACATGGAAGAGACATAGGACATCTCAACGCTTTACATCATCCCCAAAAGGAAAACACAAAACAAAGAAAAAAGGAAAAAGTGATGTACGACATAGAGAAGAATGAAGGTACAAATAGAGGAATTGCATAGAGAGAGAGAGAGAACATCAAACATCACATCATGGGGGAACACGATACAAAGATGCAAGGAATAGAAAACAAAATGCAAAAGACTAGTAAGGCAGATGCAAGTCAAACATCAAGTGAGTCATCTACCTCCCATTCCCAGTCATGATAAATAGAAGGTGAAAAAATAGATAGGGGACAAGGAAACATGCATTACTAGGACAAGGCTATTGACGTCTTTCCCTTGTTGAGTGCACTTGAGGCAAGAGTGAGCTAAGATAGGTGGTGGAAAGACCATGTATTAGTGGGAATGGAATATTCTACAACTATTACATGATAAGGTGGGTGGTAGGGTACTATGGGATGATAGGATAATAGTCGGTGGCATCAAAGTGGTACATACTCAGTATTTCATTGAATGTCTAAAACTCATCAGTTCAGTGTACAAGAACATGATGGTATTTACAATAAGGTATATTGGAATCGTTAGGATAGATTACCAACCTATTCATAGGTGGTAATAGGATGATACCTCTATTTAGAATATTTTGGAGTTTCCTTTCACATTTAGGTGGTGGATGGAGAGGAAAATTTAGTTTTTTCAATTTGTAAGGTCATTTTTGTTTACTAGATTCACCTTTTTCATGAATTGAAGGAGGAAGAGGACCCACGGGGATCCAATTATCCTTGTCATTCAAATAATGTAAGGCTTGTTCGAGTGGAAGGAGAACGCTCAAGTTAGGAGGAAAATAAAAGATCACCATGCCATCATCCTGAAGTCTTCAATATTCAAAAGGAGGCTTATTGTCATGAGGGGGATCTTGATAAATTAACCTTGTTGTGTTTTCATCTATTGGTCTTTGTTATAAAAGTTAATGAATGTCATGTTCAGTTGTTGTGCATCGCAACCTTGTTTGGTTAAGATGGTAAGATTTTTCCATAAGTTTCTTCAAGGTTGATTGGTTTGTTGGCAACTTTGTTATCATATAATGGTCTAGGAGGTGCGTGGTTAGAGGAACTAGGTCAAACTATTGGAGGGAACTTAGGTCCTTCATTTTTTTTAGCATGTAGGTATCCAAATGTATCAGTAGGTGAGATGGTAGGAAGATTTGATTGCTTCATGGATGGATAAAAGGAAACATTAGCTTCAAGATTTTTAAGAATTTTTTTAAAGAACTTATTCATGTTATCATCATGATGTCAAAAACATGGGAGGACATTCATGAGGAGTTGAAGGAGCATGAGGAAGCTCAAGGTCATTAGGATCAGTTCCAAAGGCACAATCTGAAATGTACACTAAGGATTTTAATGACATCCAAAACTTATTAAAGCAAAAATCCATGATGACAATGAATGAAAGTAAGGGTATGTACAAGATCATGATGGGCCAAAAAGTGGAAATATGATGGGTATCTACAGGGTATGTGGCTGACGACATTTTTGTAACCCAAAATTGATGAAACAAAAAAGGTTTTTTAAGAAAACTCTTAGCTTTCCACCAATATAAATTATGTTTTATTTTGAATTTAATAAATTATTATTATTTATTTCCTATTTGAATTGTGACTAAAGTCTTGATTGATAGGTTGATTAAAAAACATCTATCGCTTTTAAATGGTATCACATTTTTTCAATCCAAAACATGTGTCACATTCTATGCTTCACATACTATAGGATTAAAAAAAGAAACATTCAATTTCATAAAGTTTTGAACAAGTGAAGGTGGTCAGACATACAAGTTTTCATATTTTTTAAAAGTTGTAATAAAAAAGTCATAATTAATTATTTGCTTGGAAAAAAATTACAAAAAAATATGCATCACATCAGAACATGAGTCCTTTACCTATATCTAAAATCTTATAAGAAAATATTATCATTTTATTGTTGTTAGGGTGGTCAAATAGACACCTACTTCTTATTTTTTCCCTGAAATTTATGTACTACTACATTGAAATTTCAAATTTTCACCAAATAGATTTTCTTTATTTTAAAATAAACCCAGTAGTTTAGAGAATTAATTCAATTTTCTATAGATTCTATTGTTACACATTTTCAAAATAATATAGATAACATATTCAAATTTTTACGTTAAGTTTCCTAACTCTGATTTTTCTAAATTTTTTGCCACTTAAGGACTTGTTTTTTCCATGATGATCCTGCACATGCCCGTAACTAATATGCAAGAAAGAGAACAAAAAAAAAGGGGAAAATATGACAGACTATAATAGCAGAAAATTGTAATGCAAAAAATGCCAAAAAATGCAGTGCAAAATGTGCAATTGGACTGATTCGCCCCAGGTGACAAACGAGTCTAGGGATGATTATTTTTGAGTTTTTTCATAAATTTGAAATAAAATTTGATGTTTTTAAGATTATGTTATGTAGAATTATGATGTAGATGTGAAAATTCAGTGCTTTTAAATGATTTGAAATACAAAATTGAAAGCTATATGATGTTTTCACTAATGCAATTTTTCAAAACCCTAGGATGCAAAACAATGCAAAATCTAATGCAATGTTGATGCAAACTAACCCTAGGATACAAATGCACTTGAAATCAAAAGTAAAAATGCTCTAAATTCAGGTTCACTAAACTATTACCAAATATTTCGGCAAACCACAAATGCTTTATGCTCCTTCTAGGGGTTTTCACCTAAAAGGAGAAGATTAGGTGTCAAAATCCAATGTTACGTTCAAATATGGATGTGATGTGGGTGTATTATGTCTAAATGAGATAAAATAAATGCATAAAACTAATGAAATAGATCAATTATTGTATGCAAACTAAGAAATATGAAGTGTTTGAAAACACAGAGTTGTATATAAACATGAAGTAGAAACATGCACAAATGAAAACATAATTGAATGAAATTGAGATGGGTGCACCTAGAAGTTAAAATTAAATCTAAGAATATTCTATAATGCTACAAAATTCAATGTTGATGTCCACTGGGACTTATTCACCACAAATAGTGAATTAGTCCTGCTTTTGGTAAAATCTGCTAGATCAGGTTTTGGTATGTCGAGAACACAAAACTACAAAAAACTCTTTTTCCAACCTAGTAGTGGGACTCATTCACCAAAGATGGTGAATCATCCCACCTATATAAATATGCAAATTCAAAGGTCAACTCTTTGGGTCTTGGTCTAGAGTTTTATGCTTGTCAGGTTATCAAAATATGAATCTACAGAAAATAGGCTGAAAAGGTCTTCAAGCTCCAATTGGGGTTATTTTGACTATGATGACTTAGATGATTTATTTACCACCATTCAACACCTCTCTCATTGATAAATATTCCTATAAGACCTATAAATACACATGCAAAGAGGGAAAAATGGTTAAGGGTTAGAGTATAGGGGTTTGCCTTGGTCAAAACCTTCTTTGGTAATCAAACCCTTGATAAATAAATGAAATGAGAAAGGAATGATGAAAAAATTAACATGAAAATTTCATAAACTCACCACACCCTTGTTTTGAATTCTAAACATATGTCAATGGCTTCTCCAAGATGCTTGATATTTGCTTGAATGAATGATGCTATGATGCTAAAATGAATGTTTAGAATGATTGAATGTAAGAATGAATACTTGGATGGATGGGGGTTAAATTGAATACAAAATCATGTATTTATACACACTTATGCCCTAATTTCCTAAAATTACAACATCACAGGCTTACCTTAGGTCTTAATGTGTAAAAATTGACTAGTAATTGAATTTATTTTGAATTTTGTGCCAAAAGGGACTCATTCGCTACCCTAGGTGAATGGGTCTCACTCAAGGCATATGAGTGGGTGTTGGAAATTAAGTTATCTTTAATGATTTTTGTTGGGTATGTACTAAAAAATACACTTAATTAAGGCCTATAAGTACACAAAGGGGCCAAATAGAGCATAAGAAAGGTGTATTTGGCAATGACAAGTCTAGAAAAGTGTGAAAGTTGGTTACAATACTTTAAAAAACTTTAGAATAAGACATGGTAAGTGATAAAAAGAGGGTATATAAGTGAATTATAATAAGAAGAGTCTAGAAAAGTGTAAAAATGTACCGCAACACTTCACAACACCTTTACAAGACAACATAAATTCTTAATGATTCATAAAGATTCAAGACCTAATGTTAATATGTGGGCCATATTACAACATTAAATCAAGGAAAAATTAAGCCAAATAAGCATGAGGGAGAAAACATGAAAATGTAAAACCTGGTTACTTTTTTCATGCCCACAGCTACATACTAAATTTCAAAAATGTGTGTACCTTGAATGCAGTGGAGAATCCAAATAGTTGCTTTCCAATACAACTCATGTGGATCCTACATAAATCAAGAGAGCATGCCCACACCATATGAAATGTTATGTCTAAATTATGAGTCAAGTAAATGAGACTCCAAACAAAATTTCAATATAAAGTGCCATCAACCAAGGGTGAAGAAAAATTAGCCTCATGTTTAACACTTGATAGAAATAAAGTTGGTGCCAACTTACAATCAACCATACAAAATATGGAGAGCATATCAAGAGCATTCTTTGGTTGTGCAAGGAAGGTACCTAAAAATGACTAAGTGATCTCAAAATGGCTAAGAAATAATTTAAAAGATCCAATTCTAACATCAAATATCTATCATGCAATGTAGCTTTCATGACCTTCATGGTGGATGGGTGACTTCCTCTAATCAACAAGTCATCAACATAGAGAACAAAAAATGTGACAGTTTCATCATGTTATAGAATGTATATGTTTCAATCAAAATGACATCAAGTGAACCCAACTATCAAAAGGAAGGATTCCATCTTGGCATACCAAGCTCAAGGAGCTTGTTTGAGATCATAAAGATAATTTTGAAGACAAAAAAAAGTGAAGGATCATGTATGAACCCTTGTGAATTTTAGACGTAGATTTACTCTTGAAGGTCACTATGAAGAAAGACATTCTTCACATCCATATAATGAACTTCGTAATGATTGGCTATATTTATAGTAAGGAAAATATTTAGATGTAATTAATTTAGCAACTAGAGAAAAAGTCTCAATAGTCAATCCTAGAGTAACTTGGGAGATGTTGGGGTTTATTGGAAAGATGGAGCAATTAAATAAAGAATTATAAATTTATAGATAATAAAAATTAATGAAATACTAATTATACAAAGGCACAAATTTTTAATGTGGTTCACCCAATGTTAGCTACATCCACAAAACAACAACCTAATTTATTAATCTCCAATAAAATATAGATTACATTAACTAGTAGCAATATCCACTTATACATGCACACTCAAATACCCTCACAATTTTCTTTGTGCAACACTCTTGTTGTGTGCCCGTTTACAAACTATGATGTCTTCATCAAGTGATCAAGCATGTTATTACACCCAATGCATGATCTACCCAAAAACTACAATCTACATGTTGCTTGGTGCATGCTCTTCACATTCACATCATGAATCTTCAACTTAATCCAAAGAAAATAAATTGTAATGATTTTGGAGTTACAAATTAGTTTTCAATCATATTTAATGATAAATTCTCATTTATAAAAATAAGCCCCTTGCACTCCCCTATTAATTGATTTGGGAAGAAAAAATAGCTACCAAATTCACCAAACTATTAACTCAAAGCATGATCAAGCTATATAGACAAATAATCTCCCACTTGGACATTGATCAAGCTCCACAACAAACCATCTCCCACTTGGAGACTAATCCTATAACACCACTTCCCTTGTAGCTCCCAATAGAATTACATGCTTATATAAAGTTGTTCCTTATTTCCACCATTATCATTCTTGAAGACTATAAGAGAGGGGGACCCCTACATGCAAGACCCTAGGTCACAGAGGGTTGAGACACAAGAGGTTGCCTTAAATTACCTCAGCTAAGTATATGTTTAGGGTGCGAGGATAAGAATGATGAGGATTTTTAGGTTCCTACGATCACTCTACAATCAGAGTCTAAAGGTGGGGCTAGGTGAGTTAGTTTTTAGGTCCAACTTTGTGCCTCAAGGAGCTCTCTACCCAAGGACATCAACGTGAACTTTAGACAACAACATGGTGTATTGACATCACAAAAATGTGTTGTAGTCTATATGGCTAGATAACTGCTGGGACAAGGCTAAACACACTAAAATGACTTATCAGCCTAGATATTTAACTAAAAGGCTAGAATGATGTAACTAAATAGGTTAAGTAATCTCTAATGTTACAAATCAAATAAGCAAAAGTGATAAAGATGAGGAGAATCTCACCAATGAACTTGTTCACGAGCTGATCCTCCAAGAGCTCACACACCTACACACAACAAGAGAGAGAGAATGTTGGGCGTTGGATATATAGGGGCCTGCCTCAGTCAAACCCCCATTTAGGTGTTTCCACCTCCATGGACAACCAATGGAAAAGAGATAAAGAAGTGATAAAAACACAAGCACTACAAAAAGTACTATGCTACTCAACCAAATGATAGGGGAGAGGAGAGGGAAGCTTACCACCTCCACCAAGAGCACTCAAGGTTGCTTGGGGGAGAAATGAGAGGAACTCAAGCCTTTGCTATAATGGCATGGTCCCAAAATTTCTCTACCGACCTGATGGAGTGTGATATTGCTGCTATGGAATGCTTGGAATGCTAGAATGTGAGTGCAAAATGAGGTTGAAGTGATGTAGAGTTCTTCCAATTTTCATCTAACCTCCTAATGCAAGTTCAAAGACTTTATTATGAAGGAATGAGGAAATAAACGACCATATTTGGGTCGGGTGGTCAAATGACGCATTACAACTTTGCTGCCAATGGGAAGAGTAATGCCTCTACTACTCAGCCACATGAATCTACCAGGGACGTAAGTGGGCCACACATACATCTATGCACTGCATGGGCATTCCTTGACAAAAATGCCTCCACCAACACACAAAACAAGCACCAAGTGGATTTTCATCAGTGAGCTTAAGTGAATTTAATCCTTTGACTTAGGTTTTCTAAAGTGTACAAGGAAAAAAGGGGAATTACACCTAGGGTGAAAATTCACTCTTATACATTTTTCCCCCACTTTAGCGAGCACAAGTACCAATGAGTGCTTGGTAAAGTAGATCAAGAAGAGAGTAGGGTTAGAAAAGTATACCTGAGCCGTCAAGGATGCAAACTGCGATCTAGAAAACTCGTACATGCAGGGAGATCAAAAGGACTCCATAGCTACTCAGAACTATGAAGTTGGAACAACAAAGTTCCTTACAGGCCCCCAGACTTGCAAGGAGGCAACCCCTAAGATCTCTCACATGGAGGAAGCCCCAAGGAAGTAGACTCTGTAGAGTCAGGAAGCGGAAGCATGTCTACCTATAGATAGAGCATGTCTAAAGCGGTGACACGTCCGCCCATAGATAGAGCATCTATAAAGTGTCGATACATCTACCCATAGACAGAACGTATCTAAAAGCTAAAACATGTCTAAAGCATCGATGTGTCTACCTGCAGATAGGACGCATCTAAAAGTGGGACATGACTACCCATAGATAAAACATGTCTAAAGCATCAATGCATCTACCCACATATAGAACACATCTAAAAGTAGTGAAATGTCTACCCATAGATAGAACATGTCTAAAGAGTTGATGCATCTACCCATAGAATGAACACATCAAAAAGTGGCAACATGTCTACCCATAGATAGAAATTGTCTAAAGCATTTGGTCACATAGATGAAAAGAATTTCAAAGGGGTCCCTTGGGAACCCTTCAAAAGGAGAGGGGTCCACTCAAGGGATGCACAGTTTGAAAGAGTAAGGTCTATTCAGGCTGCCCACAAGCTAGATGCGAAAGGGAAAATGGAACTAGTCTAGTCAGGTTTTCCCCCAGGCTAGACGTAAAAGATTCCATTCATTACAAAGGATTTTGAAGAAAGGGTCCTTAGGTATGTGCAGGATTATGATGGGCCAAAAAGTGGCAATATGATGGGTATGTGGGTGGCAACTTTTTTTACCCAAAATTGATGAAACGAAAAGGGTTTTTAAAGGAGATTCTCAGCTTTCCACCAATATAAATTATGCTTTACTTTGAATTTAATAAATAATTACTATTCATTTTCTATTTGAATTACAACTAAAGTCCCTGATTGATAGGTTGATTGAGAAACATCTCTAGCTTCAAATAGTATCACATTTTGAATCCAAAATAGGGTTTCACCAAACAAAATAAATTTCATGAAGTTTTGACCGTTAAGGTGGTCAGAAATAAGTTTTTATATTTTTTAAAAGTTGTAGTAAAAATTCATAATTAATTATTTACTTAAAAAAAAATTACAAAAAAATATTTATCACATACAGACATGAGTCCTACTTATATACAAAATCTTATAAAAAAAAATTATCATTATATTGTGGTTAGGGTGATCAGACAGACACCTACTTCTTATTTTTTCCCTGAAATTGAAATACTACTGCATTGAAATTTGAAATTTTCACGAAATAGATTTAAAAAAAAGAAAACCTAGTAGTTTAGAAACTACATTCAATTTTCTATATATTCTATTCTTACATATTTTTGAAATAATATAGATAACTTATTCAATTTTTCACATCAAGTTTCCTAAATCTGATTTTTTTAAATTTTTTGCCACTTAAGGGCCTATTTTTTCCATGATGATCTTGCACATACCCCCTTGAGGAATCTACCGTAAAAGAGAGGGGGTCCACTCAAGGGATACACAGTTCAAAAGTCACCACCTTAGAGCAATTTTTCATCAAGGGATCCTTTTGAAAAATGTTCACTTCATCAAAGAATTTTAAAGGAAGGTCATGCCCCCATGTGAGGGGAAGTCAAAGGAGAATTTCCCACTTCAGAGGAAGGTTTCCAAGTCCTTTCTTTATGGAACCATGATGAAGGAAACACATTCCATTAGGATTCTATGTTGAGAATTTGCTTCCAAGGAAAGAGGTATTGTAAAGACTTTCAAGAAAAGATTCACTTGGAAATTAATTCATTTTTTGAAAGTCGAAGTGTTAAATAACATTGTCACACATAAGAGGGAAAACTCAAGAAAATAAGATAGAAAGATAAAGAAAAAGCGAAAAGTACAAAAAAAGGGCACAGGGGGATCTAGTTTAAGAGGGTAAGATCTGTCTGAGCTCATATAATAGTAGGTAACTACAATGCAAGGAGAAAGATCATCAATCCCCAACCAGATCAAGAAGAATGCATGGAAAACAAAGTAAAAATAAAAAAATTGGGTCAACATGGAAGGGAGGCCTAAATGTCCCTGACACTTGCATTGTCCCCAACTTAAGGAAAAATCAAGCACAAACATGGAAGAATGATGTTACAAATAGAAGAAAGTTTACAACACAAAAAAAATGCATGTATCCAAGCACCAACAAGGGTAATGAGGGTCATCCAGGAACACATAGCATGGGTATGGGGGAACACATCACAAGACACACACACACACACAAGAGGATATGTGATCAACATGGAAAAAACAGGCCCTTAAGTGGAAAAAAATTCAAAAAAATGAGAGTTAGGCAACTTGACATAAAAATTTGTATAAGTTATCTATATTATTTCAAAAATATGTAAGAATAGAATCTGTTGCAAATTGAATGTAGTTTCTAAACTACTAGGTTTTTTTTTTTAAAGATCTATTTGAAAATTTGAAATTTTAATGTAGTAGTACTTGAATTTCATGGAAAAATAAGAAGTAGGTGTATGTCTGACCACCCTAACCACAATAAAATGATGATATTTTAGATATAAGTAGAGGAATCATGTCCGGATGTGATGCATATTTTTGTAATTTTTTCCAAGTAAATAATTAATTATGAATTTTTTATTACAACTTTTAAAAAATATAAAAACTCATATGTCTAACAACCTTAACTTGGTCAAAACTTCATGAAATTCAATTTTTCTTTTTTTAATCCTATACTATACGAAGCATAGAATGTCACGCATGTTTTGGACTCAAAAAATGTGATACCGTTTGAAAGCTATAGACATTTTTCAATTAGCCTATCAATCAAGACTTTAGTTGTAATTCAAATAGAAAATGAATAATAATTATTTATTAAATTCAAAGTAAAGCATAATTTATATTGGTGGAAAGCTAAAAGTCTCCTTTAAAAACCCTTTTTGTTACATCAATTTTGGGTTAAAAAAAAGTCACCAACCCTATACCCCACACATACCCATCATATTGCCACTTTTTGGCCCATCATGATCTCACACATACCCAATTAGAATCCACAACTTGTAAAGGCACATAAGTTTCTTGCTTGACCATAGGGACATCCACTACGGCCATTTCGGGTAGAGGAAAAGGTTTTTGTGTAGGAGTAGGGGGTAGGATAAGGAGTGATGGGAGGAGTCGACTCGAGAGCATTGGCAACGAGCCTCTTTTTGCTCACTGCCTTAGGAGCAAGAGTAGTGGGAGGCTGCAAATCAAATTATTTGCAGTAACCTTTCTTTCTACCTTACAAGTAGTACCATGGTCCTGGAAATTCATTAGGAAGGTTTGTGATTGCAATCTTAGGCCTACACCAAGGAGGAATCATCAGATTTAACAAATAGCCATTGGGCTTGTTCATCCAGTACTCTTCCCAGGAAAGGGGAGAGGATGGGGTAGTCCGTGAAAGGGTCATCTTCCTTTTATCTTTACAGGAAGAAGAGGGGGTTGCTATAGGCTTCTCCTCCTTCTTTGAGGAAGAGGGATTTGATGGTGTAACCTTCTCTTTACGTTCGTGTGAAGGAAAAGGGACTGGCGTGTACTTCTCTTTCTCTTTTAGAGGAGAAGTAGTTGTAGGTGCAGGCTTCTTCTTCAATTCCAAAGGGGAGGAGATAACTAGTTGATCTACAATAGGAAGGGTCAACTTTGGCTCCCCTCTGCCTCCAGTTTTATGCGTATGTGCAGGATCATCATGGAAAAATATGCCCTTAAGTGCTAAATTTTTTTAGAAAAATCAAAGTTAGGCAACTTGACATAAAAATTTGAATAATTTATCTATATTATCTCAAAAAAATGTAAGAATAGAATATGTAGAAAATTGAATGTAGTTTCTAAACTACTAGGTTTGTTTTAAAAGAAAGAAATCTATTTGGTGAAAATTTGAAATTTCAATGCAGTAGTACTTAAATTTTAGGGAAAAAATAAGAAGTAGGTGTCTGTCTGACCACCCTAACCACATTAAAATTATAGTATTTTTTTATAATATTTTAGATATAAGTAGAGGACTCATGTCTTGATGTGATGCATATTTTTTTGTAATTTTTTCCAAGTAAATAATTAATTATGAATTTTTTATTATAACTTTTAAAAAATATAAAAAAACTCATATGTCTAACCACCTTAACTTGGTCAAAAAATTATGAAATTTAATTTTTTTTTTTTTAATCCTATATTATGTGAAGCATAGAATGTGACACATATTTTGGATTCAAAAAATGTGATCCTGTTTGAAAGCTATAGATTTTTTTCAATAAGTATATCAATCAAGGCTTTAGTCATAATTTGAATAGAAAATTAATAATAATTACTTATTAAATTAAAATTAAAGCATAATTTATATTGGTGGAATGTTAAGAATCTCCTTTATAAACCCTTTTCATTTCATCAATTTTGGGTAAAAAAAAAGTCATCTGCCACATACCCATCATATTGCCACTTTTTGGCCCATCATGATCTTGTACATACCTTTATACTTCACATAGTTCTTGTAAAGTAGGTCCATTCTTGGAGGAAGTAGAATGACTAGAGAGGGACAAAAGTGATCCAATGAATACCTACCACAAGATACCAAAGGTTGGTATCCGAAATCATGCACTACATGCACAACACCCTTGTGGGACAAATTTAAGCATTAGTGGATAATGAAAGCAATCCCATTCATGGAAGCCAACCAAGGAATGCCTAGCTTCACTCTAAATAGGTCCAACTCTGGAATAATGTTGAAGACTATGTCAACAGTCCTAGGTCCAACTAGGGTAGATAAAGTGATTGAGCCATAAAGTTTGAGATTCATAGCATCATGGGTATAGATGGTAGATCTTGTTTCTCCATACTTTTCTTTTTGCAGTGAATTCAATACCAATGTTTCCTTAGTAACAACATTCACATGGCTCACGAGGTCTATCAAGACTCCTGTCACAATGTTACTATTGATACGAGTGGGAATGTTAATTGGTGAGGGCTTGTTGTTTGAAGGTAGATCTTGTGTCGTAAATGTAACATTCGGTGAGCTAGTTGCGAGTGAAACAATGGAAGTCACTGTGACCATATTTACATAGGCCTCGAGTTGAGAAGCAGAATTAGTGGGATCAATAATCATGTTAGCAGAATGTGACAGAAACGGGTCCATGTATATTTGAAATTCATTGTTATCTTTCACCATTGATTTTTTCATGTTCTGTTTATTCCCATCGAGACAAATGCTACCGTCCTTGATGCGGTCTTGTATTTCAAGACACAACTGCACACAACATTCAGTATCATGTCCTTTAACATGATGGTACTGATAGTAAGTTCTCATGTCATACCATTTAGGGTAAGGTTCCTTAATGGGATTAGGAGGGTATGTGCAGGATCATCGTGCAAAAAATAGGCCCTTAAGTGGCAAAAAAATTAGAAAAATCAGTGTTAGGCAACTTGATGTAAATATTTGAATAAGTTATCTATATTATTTCAAAAATATGTAAGAATAGAATTTGTAGAAAATTGAATGTAGTTTCTAAAATACTAGGTTTATTTAAAAATAAATAAAAGCTATTTGGTGAAAATTTGAAATTTCAATGCAGTAGTACTTAAATTTCAGGGAAAAAATAAGAAGTAGGTGTCTATCTGACCACCCTAACCATAATAAAATGATAATATTTTTTGTAAGATTTTATATGTAAGTAGAGGACTCATGTCTAGATGTGATGCATATTTTTTGTAATTTTTTTCCAAGTAAATAATTAATTATGATTTTTTTATTACAACTTTTAGAACATATAAAAACTCGTCTATCTGACCACCTTAACTTGGTCAAAACTTCATGAAATTTAATTTTTCTTTTTTGATCCTATAGTATGTGAAGCATAGAATTGACGCATGTTTCGGATTCAAAAAATATGATACCATTTGAAAGTTATAGATGTTTTTCAATCAGCCTATCGATCAAGACTTTAGTCATAATTCTAATAGAAAATGAATAATAATTATTTATTAAATTAAAATTAAATCATAATTTATATTTTTGAAAAGCTGAGAATCTCCTCTAAAAACCCTTTTCATTTCATTAATTTTGGGTGAAAAAAAATTCGTCAGCCACATACCCCCATAATATTGCCACTTTTTGGCGCACCATGATCCTGCACATAACCATGAGCTAAAAAAGTTATGATCTTATCTCTCAACAACTTATGTAAGATGGACGTATAGGATTCTAATAACTTTGTCAACTTTCGATTGCATCTGAGGCCATTTTCATTAGTAGCAGCTACTACATTTGCAATGGCTTTTCCTTTTCTGGAGATTGATACAATGGATTTCCCTTCAGAACGGGAGTGCAAGGAATATCCCTCAAACTGAGCAACTGTTTGTTGGTATTCTTGTAAAGCTACACAAAGATGTGCAAAAGAGGTTTCTTTCATCAAGGCTAACTTCTCTTTCCAAGGCCTTTGTAAGTTTCCTATGAATACCTTCTACACGTCAGAGTTAGGCAGCTAATACGAGATCTGTGAAAGAAGTGCTTGATAAGACACTATGAAGTCAGTGATCTTCTCATTGTATCCTTGCTTACATTGGATGAGATATGAGAAGGTCATGTTCAGCCCGATGTTTTCTTGGAAATTTCTAAGGAATTGATTAACAAGCTGATCGAATGAGAAAATAGAATTATCAAGCAAGGAACTATACAACTCGAGTGTTGTGTCCTTGAGAGATCAAGGAAATAGTTTATCCATCAAAGCATCGTGATGCAAGAAGTCAGTGCAAAGAGCATTAAAGGTAGATGCGTGTGTCTGTGGATCTCCCTAGCCACAAAATTTCTTAAACTTTGGAATCTCCATTCCTTGAGAGAAGGGAGTGTTTAAGATAGTGAGCAATAATGGACTATGTCAGAAGAAGGGTTGGGAAATGAGCTGGGTCAAGGCTTGGGAGAGGTTAGCTAACTGACTCTACATCTTACACATATTCTGAGGTAAAGTGTTCATAATAGGGTCATTAGAAGATAGACAGCTAGAGGATCCTCCTCCTCTAGAACCATTGCTAGGTCCACATCCCGAACTGCCACCGGTGTGACTTCTGCCAGAGTTGCTACCAGAGCAACCACCACCAGTAGGGCCTCCCTTGGAGCCACCACCATGACCTCCACCAGAACCACTTCCACCAAAACCACCTCTGCTATCAAATCCATCGCCACTACCAAAGCCTCCACCACCTATTCTACCAATACCTCCACCACTGGAGGTGACAAAAGGGGTAAAGCTAAAGCCCAACAAGACCTTATTCACTTTGATAGTTTCTAGTTGATCAAGGATGGAAGGGATACTAATGGAAGGGACTACATTGGTCATGTAAACTGAAGTAGGAGAAATTGATACTCCTAATTATCTCTCAAGCTCTTCCTAAGGTGACTCCTTGCATAGAACCAAAGTTTCCCGAAGGAGCACATGCTTCGGTGATACCAAAGAGATTACTTAGAAGTTTGATGCCCGTTCGGTCTTTTCCTATCATATGTTTTAATTAACTAACAACCCAAGTGGCCCTAGCCATCTTTGGATTTCTTTCCAAATGGTGTTCAAGGTCACCCAATCCTTTAGTGAGGGAAGATACACAATCATTAGGAATCTAAATGACCTCATACTCATCCACAGATGATGGCATGGGAGACGTAGGAGTGGGAATATGATCAGTCTTATTAGTGAACCCCATCTCATTCCTTGATAAATGTTCTTGAATGGACAAAATAATGGTGGAACCAGAGAAAAGACCTATAGAGATACCAAGTGAGACCTTTGTTCTGTCCATCAGGAGGTGTCGTATATTTCTCCTCATGATATGCCTAGAAGTTGTGGACTAGGTTGTGATGCTCATAAATCTTCACAACATGGGAGGTCACAACAACCATGAAATATCCAAAGGGATTTTTAACACCAATAGATGAATAGACATTGGTTCACATCGGGTTCACCAAAACTATAAGAGAGGGGGACCACCACATGCGAGACCCCAGGTCATGAAGCATCAAGATGTGAGAGGCTTCCCTAACTTACCTTAGCTAAGTGTATGTCTAGGGTACAATGATGAGAATTATGAGGATTTTTAGGGTCCTGCGATCACTCTACAATCTGAGTCTCAAGGTGGGGATAGGCAAGTTAGTTTTTAGGTCCAACTCGACACCTTAGGGAGCTCTCTTCCCTAGGACATCAATGCAGACTTCAGATGATAGTGCAGCGCACTAGCATCTCAGAAATGCGTTGTAGTCCATATGGCAAGATAATAGTCGAGACAAGGTTAAACACACTAAAATGACTTATCATCCTAGCAATTTAACTAAAAGGCTAGAATGATGTAACTAAAGAGGTTAAGTAATCTCTAATGTTATAAAGAAAATAAGTAAAAGTGATAAAGATGAGGAGAATCTCACCAATGAACTCGTTCGCTGGCTGATCCTCCAAGAGCTCACACACCTACACACAACAAGAGAGATAATTTTGAGGGGTGGCTATATAGGGACCTAGCTGAATTAGACACCCATTTAGGTGTTCCTACCTCCATGCACAAATAATGGAAAAGAGATAAAGAAGTGATAAAAACACAAGCACTACAAACAACACTATGCTACTCAACCAAATGATAGAGGAGAGGAGAGGGAAGCTTACCACCTCCACCAAGAGCACTCAAGGATACTTGGGGGAGAAATGAGAGGAACTGAAGCCTCTGCTACAATGGTGTGGTCCCAAACTTTCTCTACCGATGTGATGGAGTGTGATATTTCTTTATGGAATGCTTGGAATGCTAGAATGTGAGTGAAAAATGAGGTTGAAGTGATGTAGAGTTCTTCCAATCTTCATCCAACCTCTTAATGCAAGTTCAAAGACTTGATTATGAAGGAATGAGGAAAGAAATGGCCATATTTGGGTCAGCTGGCCAAAGGATCCATTACAAATTTTTTTCCAATGGGAAGAGTAATGCATCTGCTTGCTTAGTCACAAGAATCTACCAAGGACATAAGTGCATCGCGTGGACGTCTACGCGCTATGTCAGTGTCCCTAATAGAAATGCCTACATCGAAACAAAAATGGGTGCCAAGTGGACTACCATCAGTGGGCTTAAGTGAATTTAAGCCTTCGACTTAGGTTTTCTAAAGTGTAATAAGGAAAAAAGGGGAATTGTGCCTAGGGTGCAAATTCATTCTTATACAAATACCAATGAAAAATGATGAGGATATCAACTTCTCTCATGTTCTTGCCTTCATAACATATCTACAAGATTTTAATTCATATGAATTTTCTCCAACTTCAACTTATCATCCTCAAACACCAAGGGGATGAAGTGGTACCTCAACTGTATATGTTTTTTAATGATGTTTCAACACTGTGTCTAGATGAGTAGAACCTAAAGAAAAAGAGCAACAAGAGACCAAGACCTAATTCTGAATATTTTTTTTTAGGTCTAGGGTTCCTAGTGACCCTATCCAACTATTTCAAGCTAAAATGTATTTGCTAGGTTCCTTTTTGTCTCCACTCTACTCTTTTGAATTCAATTTTTGTTTTTTCAGTTCTATATTTTCCAAAAATTCTTTTAGTTTTAACCTATGTACATTTTTTTATTATCAAATTAAATCAATTAACAATAAATTAATCCTTATCAACCACAACCTTTGAAATTATTAAAACCCCAATCCACCATTTTGGCTCTTCCATTGAGGTTAATGTAATGACAAAAAATGGTCACCCCTAACATGGCCTTGATTTAGATTTGCAATGTGTCTAACATATTCACATTAGGTCTTGGGCCCTTGTGAACCAAATAAGCTTATTGATGCCTTATTTGGAGTGTTGTAAAGTATTGTGACACTCTTTCACACTTTTCTAGGGTTTTATTAAATAATTGGGCTTCTTTATACTTTAATTGGCCTTATTTTGCTTCCACAAGCCTCATTTTATGCATCATTTTGAGGATGATGCTGACACAAATGAACATCCAATAATAATTCAAGTATTTTTAGGTTGTGTGGCCTAGATTTTCTAGTATGATACTCCTACGACACCTTAGGTGTATGAGTCCCACCTAGGGTTTTGTGTCTCGATCCTAGTTGCACACCTTTCTTAGCATTTTTTAATTTGGTTCCATAAATTATGCCTAATGGGACTCATTTTTCACCTTGGGTGTATGAGTCCCATGTGGCCCAAAATTAAATTTAATTCAAATTATTGGCAAGATTTCATCTTCCTAGATCCGATTTCGGCTTGTAGTGTTGTAATTTTGGAAATTCTTGCATAATTAAGTATAAATACATGTTTTTTCACTCATTTTACACCTAGCAAGTTGAATAAGCATCCTTATAGAAAATTTGAGTTCACAAGAGCATTCAAGTGTTTACAAGAGAATTCAAGAGAATATTATCAAGTGATTCAAAGCGTTATTCAAACATCAAGCATCATGTCAAAAACTTCATGCATCATGTTTTTTTTTGAGCTAATAATTGTGATGTAGGGTTTTATGATTCAATCTAGCATTTCATTCAAGATCTATCCTATTCAAACGAGAGTCAATATTTACATCCATTGGATCCATCTCATACATGTTTGCAACACTTTATTGCTAGGGTTTGGTGAGTTGCAACATCTCATTTTGTTCATTCATCATTGTCCATTCCTATTCCATTTCATTTCAAGGTTTGATTACCAAAAAATGGTTTGACCAAGGAAAACCCCTTTCCACTAAAGAAACAACATTTTCCCCTATCTTTAGTGTGTGATTTGTAGGTTTAGATTGAAGATACATTGAAGAGAAAGTTTGGGGAAAGTTGTCAAAGTTGTCACCTTGCATTGGAGATACTTGAAGGACTTCTACAGGTCAAGAAAATTAGGGTTTTGAATCCATAAATCAATTGGGAAGCACAAAGTAGACCTTGAAGACTAGATCCAAACTTTGAAGTTCTAGAAAACTGTAACTAGACCGATACACCAGTTCTAGCATATGAGTCCCAATTCAAGTCAATTTTTAGTTTTTTGCAGTTTCAGACACCCATTTACCAAATTATTATTTCTATATAGAAACCTTGATTTGGGATTGATTCACCTAGCCTGGCATATGAGTGCTAGTCAACATTAAAGTCAAAATTTCTAGCATTTCAGAGCCTCTTTCAATCTCCTTCAGATTTCTAGGTGCACACTTTTCTTCCTACAACTTTCTATTTTGTTCTCCATGCATTTCTAGGTCATTTAATGAAATATTGCATCATATTAGGGTTAATCATTTTGATTTACATTGCATTTATCTTTCCAAGCCCTAGCTTTATGGTGAACCCCTCATTAGTTTATAATCATATCCTAGGATAGCCCTATTGAAAGATCTCTTTCTCCTTTGCATTGAGATCTCTAGGGTTATCCTTAAATGAAATAATTGGAAAGTGGGCTTTCTCTATGTGCTAAATCATATGAAAGTACCTATCCCATTTTTTGTTATTTCATTTTTGTAAACTTGCATTTGGGTAAAAGAAAGAAATTGGGTCCACAAAGAGGGGAAGTTTCAGCCAAAACAAAAAATTTCACATGAAACACGTACACATTTTTCAAAAATTCATATGCATTATAGATTGGTTACCTGAGTCTAAATCCAAATGCATGTGTTTAGATTCAAGTACACAAACCTAAAACGTGTACCTGTTTCTTAAAGCTATTTATTTTTTTAAATAAGCGGCTATGTTTTCATTTTAACTATCAGTTTGAGCCACACCAAAGAAGGAGAAGCAAGATCAAATACGTGTTTCGAAGGGCCTGATTGAAGAAAATTTTCACTACGACCTCCTCATGTCAACGCCATTGACCTTACGACCTCCAATTTCATTGAATTTTTCCAGTTTTTCCTTTATATCATGCATTTTTGTTTTGTAATTGTTATTTAGTTTTTGTTTGTTTAGTTTATTTTAGTTTGATATTTTATAGTTTTTAAATTTCATTTAAAAAACCAAAAACATCAATGAAACCAAGAATGTTAAATTGTAAATTGAAAACCATAAAAACTAAACATAAATTGGACACATTTAATTTAGAAATAAAAATCCTAAACCCTAGGTTCGAGAAAACATAGGTCCCTAAAAAATAATTTACCTAGGTTAATCCTTGGACCTAAACCCTAAAACGTAAACCTAAAACCCTAATATTTTGTCCTTTTAGATAGTGCAACTTGAACTTGTACAATCAATACTTTCAAAGTAACCATTTTTATTGAGAAATGATAACTAGTTCAACAAATCATAGCATAAATTTATAAGGCTGATCTAATTAGGATTGATCATGTTTCTATGTTACACCATTGCCATAATCAACTATAGTTTAAACATTTTCATTTTTTAATATGGTTACAAGTTTAAATCTCATTAGGATTGATCATGGTGCTCTTGCTCATTAAGTAATTTCAATTTGGAAATTTCCCTCCTTCTTTGCTCTATTTTGTGTCCTTGCCATTGGTTCTTAACTTTCACTTCACATAATTTTAGAAGTATCCCTCCTTGGAGGTTTCTTAATTTTTTTTTGACATAGATATTTTTTCATGTCATCAAATCTCTAAAGAATTATATAGTAAAGATCAAATTTCTTCCATTTTTGCATGATAAATTATGCACACCAATTCACATGTATAAATATGATTTCATTGTAAAACTAAAAAATTTAGTGAAGTTTTTGTACTTATAAAAGCCATTTTCAATATGTGAATAGAGCTCAAGCTCATCTTTGTTTATTTTGTACATTGCAATTACCACTAGAATATATTTGTGACCCTTTGAATGTCTTCTATTATTTTTTTATTCTTATCTTTATTATGCTTTGAAAACAATGAATGAGATTAAATAAATTAATGTTAGTGTTAAACTTATAATTTCTTCTTAACTACTCTTTCCCACTATAGAGAACTTGTGTCTCTTATCATAAAATTTGTAAATTTAGATAAATCAATTTATGTCCTCGGATTTAATTAAATTCTATGTCATACTTGATAAATACATGTATTCACAATCGATATACCTTATCTCTATAGATATACTCTTGATGGGAAACAACCACGCCTATGAGTAAAATTCACCTTTCCCAAAAAGATAAACCTCTAGACCCATAAAAACTTACAAGTTCATAAATTACTTATTGATGAATTAGTTAATTAATGATAGGCTTGATATTTATGAGCTCCATTGAGCACCCTTGTCTAATAATAATCCTAATATAAATAGAATCTAGTATAATTTTTACTTGAATTAAACTACATGGTTTTCATCATTTACCCATTTTGACACTCATTCTTGAGTTGTTCATAACCTAAATTAGTGGGGACCTTTCCTTTTCTTTTTCCACCTTTATATATCTAATAGAAGACACTCTTAACAACCCCTAACCTCCTATTAACGGAAAATTTAAGAAATTAGAGTTATATATCTACATGTGTCTTATTTAAATTCATTCTTTAGTCCTTTACCTATAGAAAATTTAAATGGTTGCTCACCTCATGTTCACAATCTCTATTTACTAATCTTCTTATTTAATTTTTCTAATAATGATTCAAAGAAGCCTCATTGTTCATATCGTATCTTTTTGTGAGCTCTCGATTCTTGATACATTTTATCCAACTCCTAGTTTAAATGTTGACTGGTGATTTATTTAAATTTAAATCTTAAGTCTTTACCTTAATCCATGTGGTTTTATTTATTTTAAATAATTAAATTAATGTATATCATCAAATTTGGGTATAGTTTAAGTATCAAGTGATCTATCTACGTAAAAATAAGTTTATGGGGTCTTCTTTCAGGGGATTCACTTAGTAAACCTGTAGATGGTGAAATCTGCAAATTGCTAAAACCTCTAACACACATTAGCATGGTCAATTTACAAAAAATCAAATAACATCTCTATGAAATAATATACATCAATGCTTCTCAAATGCAAACAAATGACAAAAAGTAAGCTAAATAATCATATGAAAAACATGAAGTATGTTTATCTCATAGTGGATTGGTGCTATTGTTGAAAATAGCCCTTTCCCAATCCTTGATAGATAAGATAATGATGAAATTCCTTGAATATGGAGTGATGGTGGGAAAAATCAGTTCTCTTGAAGAGAGTGACTTTACATGAATGATTGTGGATGAGATACAAAAATTGTGGAGTTATGGAGGATTTTATTAAGAATGAAGCCTCTATTTTATAGATTTTCAAATGCTAAGAGTGTTCAAAAGGGACCAATGTGGGACTAAAAATAGGCCAATGAAAAGAGGCCACTTGTCAACTTGTGATAGGTTGGAGGATGAACACATTTTGGTCAATGTGCCAAAGAGAGGGAGATTTCAAATTTGAATTTGAGAGTAAATGTTGAGTTTTACTTGTGCAAGGGACATGTAAGAGCTCATTAATTGCTTTGTTGGATGTACATGTCCACTTGTTTTTGAATTCAAACTTGAGGGAATATTCCTCAAAGATGCCATGTTGATGGAAAATGTTGATTTTAATAAATCAATAAATTGATTTATTTGTGGAAGTGGGATTATCTAGAGGATGTGATGGGTGGTTAGGTTAGGTTAATCATGATTAGATTAACTTAATGATGATTAGATGCTTTGACCCATTTGACTTGAATATTTTGATTTATTTAAATCAAAAAGGGATGAAAGGTGATTTCAGACTTAATTAAATAAAGGATTGATTTATTTAATCAAGGGGGTGATGAACTTGATTTACATGATGGGTGGATTGATGTGAATCTGGTTTACTTGATGAATGGACCCAATTGAATGCATAATACTAATTTTTCATGTCCACATTTTCCCCTCTTTGAAGCAATGTACTTGCTATGTTGGTTTAATGAATAAACTTGTCGCGATCAAAATTGAAAAAAATTCTTATTTTTTTGGTTGCCCTAACAAAAAGAAGTACACTGGTACATTTCCCCCTCGAGAGATTGAGTGAAAAGATTCGATTTGAGGGTTGATCTCGCAATAAAGAGGTTCAAAATGGATGGTTATGGATGATGATGCAAATGAGATGATTTTAAGATGCTTAGAATAACAAATCTATATTATCTTAAACAACTTAAATGATGATATGATGTGAGATGGATGAGATTGATGATGTGATATGCCATGATTATGCAAATGAATGATTTTATGAGATGTTTAGACTAACAGATCTATATTATGATGATGATGCAAATGCAATGCATGTGAAATGATCTTTGTTTCCTATTATGATATGAATGATATGTGGCATGTTGATGGTTTGTGGATGCAGGATGGATGCATGATGGATGCATTGGTGATGAAGATTAACTATCCATGACATGATGTTAGTGTGAGAAAAGATGAAATTAGATGATGAGAAGAGGATCCAACAAGTCCATGATCTGATGAGACTTTATTAGAGATGATGATGATGATGATAGATGATGATTTGCTTATCAAGGATTGGGACTTTAAAAGGGCTACTTACCTTATGTTTGATAACACACATAGGCATGATGCATCAAGGTAAAAATAACTAGGATGGCATTGTGCCTAGTGCGATGGACTTTGACTCGAAAAATAGATAGGAGTATTCTTGTTCACACTTGACATACGGAAACCTTGCTAGGACATACCTAACAAAGAAAGTATTTGCCAAGTTATTTTACAAGAGCATCCAACAAGCACACTAGAAAAAAGGATAATGATTATTGCCACATTCCTATCTCTCTAAATCCTTCGTTCGGATATCATTGAGAGGTCCTTGGAATGAGTGCAATAAGATAAATCAAAAGAAACGTAAACAAGCCAATGTTCTTCATACCTTGAGCCAAAGGGATGTGTTTTGATAGGATAAGAATCCAAGGTGATATACAAAATGATTCCCATTGTCAGAACAATATATCCTAGGACATGCATTGTGTAAGATGATGATTGTTTGATAAGTTGATTGATAGGCTATTGATATAAAGTTTATTGGCATGTCTAAAAATGATCAAGGTTTGATTTTGTGTTTAAAGATTTGTTGTTTGCTTTTGATTTTACGATTGAAGCTTGCTTTTGCTGATTGTTGTGGTTGTTTCTATTTGTTTTGCCAAATAATGAAGGCGATGATGATTTATTATGGATGCTTGATTATTCTGAGTGATAGCGAAACAAGACAGATGGATTTTTTTAAATATTTGATTTTTTTTTATGTTTTTGGAATGTTTTGAGGCTGTTTTTGGATTTTTTGGATTTTTTAGATGTTTTGATTTTGATTTTTCAAATGTTTTTGGGTTTTGATGTTTTTGGATATTTTTTGGATATTTTGATGTTTTGGATTTTTTTTGGATTTCTCGATGTTTTGGATGTTTTTGGATTTTTTGATGTTTTGGATGTTTTTGGATTTTGAAGTCTCGGGGGCTGATCAGAGATGAGCCTTGCCTACATTTAAGCTTAGAGATGATGTAGTTTGGATTCCATGGTTTTGATGTTTTTCTGCCTTTATGAGTGTTTTTGGATTTTTTGCACGATTTTGACAATTTGGAGATGGATATGTCTGATGATATCAGTGCTCTATTAGGGGATTTTGCTAAAAACCAAGCTAAGGTTGATTGATCAGATCGATGGATTGATGATGATAACATTGTTGAGGATACACAACAATGCAAGGATTAATTGATCAAGATTGATGACGATTTGATTGATCAGGATTGGTGATGATAACATTGTTGAGGATGTGCAACAATGCAAGGATAGTGTTAAGCAACAAAATGATTGGGAAGGATATCCCAAGATTATAGATTGATTGGATTCGATCGATTAGGATTGTTGAAGCTTGATTTGGAACAAAAGTTGTTCGAATGATTTGATGTGACGTTTGGAATGCAACTTAGATGCAACTAATAGTGATTATTTGGATCGATGTTCAATGAAAGATGAAGAATTATAAGGAATGTCTTCTCGTCAAAATATGCCATGAGCTAGTGATTTGGATTTTGGATCACAAATGCTTTGACCAATTTGATTTTATGTTTTCCAATGTTTGGATCACCACATAAGTCGAGGGATATAGATCAAGATTTATTCCTGAAGCAAGATCTAAATATCTGCCCCCAATGTCTAGCAATGTACGGAATGCAAAGGATGGATCCTTGGATAGGTGTATGGGTGGATGGATATGGTAAGCACGTAAAGGATTCCAAGGATTATCTTGTGATAAGATAAGGTGTTCAGATCAAGAATGCTCATTTGGATAATGCTTCATGGCTCAGATAATGTTGCATAGGATAGGATCAATGAAAATGACCCATGTCAAGATATTTACCATAAGTAAGCATAAAGTTTGCCCCAAAATTTCATCAAGATCAAGATAACTTGGACTATGGATGCAAAAATATGCACATGGATTTGATAAATTGCTCATGGATAAATGGATTTATTATGGATAAGATGGATGGAATGCTCGATTTTTTATAGATAGGATGAGATGCTTTCACCTGAAGTAGCGCACATAGATGCTCAATTCCACACATGATGCCTATTTTCTAGGTTTTCATCATGGTCTTGCCCAAAGTGCCACCAGTGGTTTTCATTAGTGGATGATTTTTTTCTTTACTGTTTTCAATCCTTTTTATAATTTTTTTGGATTTTCATATTTTTTTGGTTTTTCTGAAAGATTTTAAACTCATGTTGAGTCACAAGGTGTTGTTGATGTAGATTCCCCTATCATAATGTGCCATCAATATCCTACTTGAAGAAGCTGCTTTGCCAAGATACGTGCACCTGAATATAGCTTTTGAGATTCCTAATCTGCTTTATTGATATCAGGGTTAACTCTGTCTCTGTGCATATGTCGTGATAAAGTGCCTTCTAAATCCTTATGATGAAGGGTCATTTCCAATACATGGTCAATGTGAGAATTGGATATCATGCATGGAGGCATGGATGGAGTGTGTTTAGGGATAAGAGATGGATTGGTTGATAGTTTGGAACCTTTGACTCTCCAAACTTTGGAAGATGAGCAATGATCGGTGGATACAGAAGTGTGCATGGAATTAGGACCAATTGATTGATACACTTTGTACATCAATTGAAAAGCCTACTTTTTCTTTTGTGGATATCTTTGATGGATACTTTTCCCTTTTTAATTTTTCCCCATAGTTTCTTTAACTGATGGAGTTTGATAGGGATGATCTTTCTTTGTATTTTTTGGTATCCATTTGTATTTGATTTGTTTGATATGCTTCTTAGCTTCTTTTTCTTTGATAATGTCCTTTGTGCTTTGATTCAAATCTTTCTTTTGACATTGGTCCCAATTCATGGATGGGGTGATGGGTGGATGAAGATTCATGATGTGGCTAGTTGTAGTATTGACACTAGTTTCATCATAAGGACTCTTCATGCTCCCTATGTTGACATTTATTTGAGATGAAGTTGCCCCCAGTATTGTGGAAGTAGTACCTTCATTCTTTGATTTCTCTTGTTTTGAGATCTCTTGTTTAGAATGCATTCTCTGATAAATGACCACCGTAGGTGACATTGTTTCAATTTGTTGCTCTGCTAACTCTGAATTATACTATTCTATCTAACTTGTTTCTTTGAGTGTATAATGTTGGATATCCACATACCTTATGTCCTTAGTCTGAATTTGGGATATATCTAATCATGATGTTCATAACTCAAATTGACTGTAGGAGTTAATAATCTATCATTTTTGTGTAACAAAGTCTTGTTGTGGATGAAGATGATCTATGTGTCCATCCATACAAAGCATCTCATGGGTAGATGGAGGAGTATGTGCTACATGGATATGATCATCTTGCATAGATAAGAGAGTGTCCATTAGATTATTGTAGTATCTTGAAGATACAAATTCTTGATCTTGAATGATCTCGGAGTTGCTTTCGACATGCTTTGGATCAAGTTCTTGACATGGGTCAGTTTCAAAGGATGGATTGCTTACAAAGGGTTCTTGGATGTCATCATTAGACATGATAAGTGGTTCAATATCCTCAAGTTTTGAATTCAAGGTTCCTTCAGTATTTGTAACCATGAGGTCAAAGGGGGTCAACATGTCTTGGAAAGGACCATTGCTAGACCTTAGTGAAATATTTTGATCATGCTTTGGAATAAATTCTTGAGATATATCCTCTAACTCATAAGGCGATGTAGAGACATTTTCAACATGATCATGGGTCAACGCATCATGCATTATGTCAATAGGATAAAATAATCCTAACGCTCCTTGAAATAGATCACTAAAAAGTGGCTCTTGTTGTATGGTGAGTTGATCATCAGATGGGGTGGAAACATCCTCAATGTGCTCCTTAATTGAGAGATTTTGAACATTTTTTTCAGCAATTATGGTGGAGAGATCGTGAATGTCTTCAACCATAGGGTCAAGTGATGTTGACATTTCTTGAATTGGATCATTTTCGAGTATTGTTGGTGGATATTGATCATGATTAAAAAGTGACTCTTGATCTATGTTGATTTGATCTTTGGACGAGATAAAAACACCTTCGATGTGCTCTTTGATGGATAGATCTTGATCATTACTTTTAGCCATTGTGGTGGGGAGATTGTCAATGCTATCAATAGTGGTTGAATTTTCATCGTTATCCCTAATAGTTATCATTTTTTGTGTTTGTGCTTGTGTTTGTTGGGTAGCTTGAGAGGCTTGGGCAACTTCAGAGGCTTGTGTTGCTTGTTGCATGGCTATATATTCTTGGATGGCCTTTTGGTAGGCCTGATGAGATTTTAGCACAATGTTATATTATCTTGCTGCACTTGGTTTTGGTGGTAGTAGTGGTGGATTCAGAATCATGTTGGATGTAGTGACAAGTGGTTGAGATACGCTTGGAGTGATCGTGAGGTTTTGAGATATGATGGGTCTAATAGGGGTGGTTGGAGTGATCAAGGTGATATGAATGGTCAGAATGACTAAGGTGATAGGTCCTTGGGAGACCATATTTTGATTTGTCAGGTTTGATGTTGTCATTTGATTAGATACAATCTATTGGTGTGATGTTGATGGTATATTCAAAGGATTTGATGTGATGGCTTGATTGGTGTTAGGTGGATTGATTTGGATGGAGTGATTGGTGCTAGGTAAAGGGGGAAGCCATAAACCAAGGAATTATGTTGATATGAGTAATGGTGGTGGAGATATCTCTTTGCACAATGACTCAACTATTTTGGTAAGTGCAACAATTTGATCTCGCCAGATTTGATCTTGATTTCAATCTTGACTCCCTTGATATAGTTGATTTGGCTTGTGTTTTTAAACAGATTTGGAGTGTGTACTTGTGTTTGATTTTGGACAATGTTTTGATTTGGGATGACACTCAGATTTGGCATGATAGGTTGAAATTGAACATTGTTGTGATTGGGAATCATATTGTGTTGATTTAGGTAACTTTGATTTTGCATGGTGTCACCTTGTCTTGGGGTCATTAACATCTTGTTTAGACTCTGAACAACATTTGTGTGATTTGCAAACATATTTATCCCAATTTTTTCTGGATTCATGTTTGGAAAACTTGTACTTGGTACATTCTCATTTGGTATGTAGGGATTTGGTGGGATGACGTTGTTCATTTGAAGGCTCGTGTATTGATTGTTTAGTTGATAGACTTGTAGGTTTGGATTTAGATCTACCATTAGGAAATGAGTTCCAATATTTGATTTGGGCATACTCACACTCATTGTTCCATTGACATTTTTAGAAGGTAATGATCCCATGTATGGATTGTATAAGTGTGAGTTTTGATAATCAATCAGCATTATAAGGCTTTGCAAATTCAATTGATTTGGATTACTCATGATGTATGGATCAAGTTTGTATTCCATGATCCTCTTGTGTTTTGACCTTGTTGCAAAAGTGACCTCTAAGGTTCTTACGACTAATGACGAGATGAAGAATGAAAGCTATAAATGATATGAGTGTTGAACGTTTAGGGGCTTTGGGTCAATGGTAGACATAGGGCATGATTTTGATTGGTTTAATTTGGATAGGATAATGGATTTGTAAACCCCAAGATGTTGGATGTGATCTTAGGATGAACTTGTTCAAAGGATTTCTAATTCAATTAAATGTATGAGAAAGGATACATTCACATACACCTAACTAAACAAGGTGATTTTGATTTTGATGATTTACCCAAGTCTAAAGCTCTAAAGTTGTTTGGTGGGATGAAGATGATAAATGTTTGGATGAATGAAGTGTTTGATTTGATCCTAAATGAACCTAGGAAGGACTTGTTTATGAGACCAAGATAGTGAAGAACATGCCTTTCTCTAAAAGTAATTAAAACTCAAAAGATCAAATGTTTGCATGAAAACCATATGAAAAAAAGATGCCAAGCACATATGTAGGGTCCAATTGATTTAATCTTTGCTTAATGGATCCTTTTTACCACAAACACACTCTTGATTAGATTTTGAATCTAGATGTCTAATGTCTCAACTTTCCCCTTATCCCGCAAAGTGTATTATGTGGAAACCGAGGAAATTTGAGGCAAGAGTTACCTATTGTTGACCTTAGCATGAGAAAATTGAGATGAAATCCAAATTTTTAGAAGACTCTAAGGATACGAATCCCAAGGGCAAGCAATAACAAGTGAATTTTTTCAAGTATATTTTCCTCTCCTAAAGGGTTTGCAATTTTGATGATTTGTTGAATGTTGGTTTTGATGTTTTCAATTAAATCACTATATTTTTAAATTGACTCACAAGAAATGCAACATCCTAGCTCAATTGGTATGTTTTTCTTGGTGGGGTTTCCTCATGACCTTTGCAGAAGAGATGATTTTACATGCAACCAAGGAAAAAATATAAAGTTATGTTAAGAATGAAGTATTAACCTCTATATTTCAACCAAGATCAGACATGGCAAGTGACTTCTTGGAATCTAAGTTCCAATGCACCACTTTGATAAAATCACTCAATGGATCAATTGGTCACTACAAAATAGGGGTTCTATTTCAGACTTTCCATTCGTGGAGATTCACTCATACGGAAAGAGTCCCCTTTCGGATCCATCCTGTTAGAATCAACTGTGTGATATTGGTGTTTACTCCAATACCCACATTTATATCCCGACTAGAAATACTCTTGGCTTTAGAGTGTTACCAATTGATTCTTTCCCTTGGGTGAGTACTTTATCCCTAAGGCAGGCCCTCTAGGATAAAAAAAAGTGAGTAAAGACAAAATCCATAACTAGATCAATCTTTGATGGCAACAAAGAGAGAGAGTATACACGATGATGCCCCCACTCACACTCGTACAAGATCTTGTTCAATTTTAAACCCAAATCAAAGTATGGAGTAAATATTTTATGCAACTTAATGTCATCAAAAATATTTTTGATTCTCAAGATCACCGTGAAGTGCAAGAGAAGTGCATGCGCCATTTTAGATGAGATTACTTTGAATAAGAGATTACGAAACATGAAAAAAACATGTTCATTTTAAGCCTCAAAGCAATGATGAATTCATCTTAAAAGCACCAAGCTAAATGTGAAGTTTATTTGTTCAATTTTTAGCCCAAAAGTAAAGACTAGTCAGTTTCTAGGGTTCAATTTTAGACCAACTTCGAAAAGATCAAAACAATGATTGATTTTAAACCTAAATTGAAGTGAGTTGTTCTAAAAAAAATGAAATCAACACACAAAAGCTCTAGGCTATTTTGATAAGAATTTAAAAATTCTTTTTCAAGTTCAAGTTTGGTGCTCAATTTCCTCTAACTCCAAGATTCTTCAAAGGTTGTTTCTTACGCTTCAATGTTGCAAGTCTTTTGCATGAACAAAATGCTCCTCCTTCCTTTTCCTATCCCAAATAAGAGCTACACCAATGTCAAGAAATAAAATAAAATTAAGCACTTGGTATTTAAATCAAATTGGATAACAAGGCTATAAAAGTAAGCACTTGGTATCTAAATCAAATCGAATAACAAGGCTATAAAAGTAAGCACTAGGTATTTAAATAAAAGTAAGCACTTGGTATTTAATTCATTCAAATATCATTTTTGAGATTGCAACACTCCAAAAGAACAATGAAATTTATGTTGCCTACTTGAGATGACCTGCACATGACAAAAAAACTTAAAAACAACCAAATCATATTAATGAGGGAGCTTGAGACTTATATTTTGACATTAAAGCAAATAGATTTTCAAATCTTTAACAAAAGAATATTTATGAGTCAATGTTGGTAGATCTTTACAAATCACCCACCAATAACAAATATTGAAAGATTTTAATAACATATATCAAATCCTATGCAACTCACCAAAGCAAACTGTAGGCGGTGTTGAAGTTTGAATGACAAGTATTTTAATGCATGCCATGTTTGAAATGATGCCTCAGTAAGGAATGGAACTATTTGATATGACATGTTAGAGGATTGAAAGTGGTATTTTGAGACTTGTCAGACTTTAGAATCTTGAAATCATGAAGATATAACTAGATTGCTCTAAAGGCACCAAAGCATTTATCTCATGTGTAATAAAAAAGTTAGCGCAACTTAGCATCAATCAAAAATACTAGAATAGGCTGAGCTAAAATTGAAAGATAAACATTCAACTTTCAAATGAGAGGACTATCAGCGCAGCTCAGCCAACTTAATTTATAGGCAGCTACTCTAGGAACAGATTAGCAACCACTATATTAAAATTTTAGAGGGGTAGATGGGGGATAGGTAGTCAGTTTTGACTGAAGGCAGCCCCAACATACAAATATTTTGAGTCTAGGACAAGTACGAAGCTAGCCTCTACTACACAGATTTCATTACAATTAGAAATGTTAGTCCTAACCCTAAAGAGCACGCCCTGGGAAAATTTATCATATTAAAACATAGGAGACCAGATAATAATGGATGTTGCAATAAACCTTTATCCATGGTCACCTAGATGATCATAGCCACATATGTGCTACCCTTCCAGGATTCACGTGCCCATCAATATTCTACCAATTTGGAGTGAAATTGTGAAAGAAAGTTTTGATCCGCACACCCCAACTTTGCTTACTTTAACTAGTCCATACAAATTTGAATTTTTCCCGCCAAAGGTAGCGTCTCTGTTCATTCAAAATTTCATCTCCCAAACATGGATATTCTTCATTTGATCTGATATACTTTCTGGCATGCCTCTATTGTTCACTCTCAACTTAGAGAAAATTTACTGCAAACTATTCATATTCCAAGGACCTCTCAATGATATCCAAATGAAGGATTTAGATAGATAGGAATGGGGCAATGATCATTATCCTTTTGTCTGCAATGCTTGTTGGACGTTCTTGTAAAATAACTTGGTGAATACTTGCTTTGTTAGGTACGTCCTAGCAAGGTTTATGTATGTCAAGTGTGAACAAGAATACTCCTATCTATTTGTCGAGTGAAAGTCCATTGCACTAGGTACAACACTTTCGTAGTTCTTTATACCTTGATGCATCGTATCTACATGTGTTATCAAACATAAGGTAAGTAGCCCTTTTAAAATCCCAATCCTTGATAAGCAAATCATCATCATCATCATCATCATCATCATCTATCATCATCATCATCTCTAATAAAGTCTCGTCAAATCATGGACTTGTTGGATCCTCTTGTCATCACCTGATTTCTTCTTTTCCTCACTAACATCACGTCATGAATAGTTAATCATCATCACTAGTGCATCCATCCTGCATTCATCAACATTATGCACATCATTTTACATGCATCATCCTCATAATAAAGATCTATTAGTCTAAGCATCTCATAAAACATCCATTGCATAATCATAGCATGTCACATCATCAAGGTATGTGCAGGATCATGATGGGCCAAAAAGTGGCAATATGATGGGTATGTGGCTAACAACTTTTTTTAAACCCAAAATTGATGAAATTAAAAGGGTTTTTAAAGGAGATTCTCAACTTTCCACCAATATAAATTATGCTTTACTTTGAATTTAACAAGTAATTATTATTCATTTTCTATTTGAATTATGATTAAATTCCTAATTGATAGGCTGATTTAAAAACATATATAGCTTTCAAATGGTATCACATTTTTGAATCCAAAACATGCATCACATTCTATGCTTGTATACTATAGGATTAAAAAAAGAAAAATTGAATTTAAGTGAAGTTTTGACCAAGTTAAGGTGGTCAGACATACAAGTTTTTAATATTTTTGAAAAGTTGTAATAAAAAATTCATAATTAATTATTTACATGGAAACAAATTACAAAAAATATGCATCACATTGATACATGAGTCCTCTACTTATATCTAAAATCTTATAAAAAAATATTATCATTTTATTGTGGTTAGGGTGGTCAGACAGACACCTACTTCTTATTTTTTTCTTGAAATTTAAGTACTACTGCATTGAAATTTCAAATTTTCACCAAATAGACTTTTTGCTTTAAACAAACCTAGTAGTTTAGAAACTATTACATATTTTTGAAATAATATAGATAACTTATTCAAATTTTTATGTCAAGTTTCCTAACTCTGATTTTTTTGAATTTTTTGCCACTTAAGGGCCTATTTTTTCCATGATGATCCTGCACATACCCATCAATCTCATCCATCTCACATCATATCATCATTTAAGTTGTTTAAGATAATATAGTTTTGTTATTCTAAGTATCTTAAAAACCATCTCATTTGCATCATCATCCATAACCATCCATTTTGAACCTCTTTATCGAGAGATCGACCCTCAAATTGAATATTTTCGCTCAATCTCTCGAGGGGGGAAATGTAATAGTGTACTTTATTTCCACTAGGGAAATCGAAAAAATCATATTTTTTTTCAATTTTGATTGTAGCAAGTTTATTCTTTGAACCAACGCAGAAAGTACATTGCTTCAAAGAGGGGAAAAATGTAGACATGCAAAATTAGCATTATGCATTCAATTAGGTCCATTCATCAAGTAAACCAGATTCACCTTCATCCATTCATCAGGTAAATTAAACTCATTAGGTTCATTCCTAAGGTTGTTCATTTAAATTAAATAAATCAAACATCATCCCTTTAATTAAATAAACCAAACTTTATTTAATTAAATCTCCAAATGCATATTCCATAGTTTTCTGATTTAAATAAATCAAATATTTAAGTCATGAAGGTCAAAATCATCTAATCATCATTAAGCTAATCTAATCCTGATTGACCTAACCTAACCACCCATCACATCGTCTAGATATTCCCATTTGCACAAATAAATCAATTTATTGATTTATTAAAATCAACATTTTTCATCATGGCATCTTTGAGGAATATTCCCTCAAGTTCGAATTCAAAAACAAGTGGACATGTACATCCAACAAAGTAATTAATGAGCTTTTACATGTCCCTTGCACAAGTCAAACTCGGCATTTACTCTCAATTTCAAATTTGAAATATCCCTCTCTTTGACACATTGACCAAAATGTGCTCATCCTCAAGCCTATCACAAGTTGACAAGTGGCCTCTTCTCATTGGTGGATCTTTAGTCCCACATCCTCCATGTTTAGCATTCTTTTATCACTTTTGGCCATAAATAGAGGTCTCCTCTATTGTTCAAATCCTCCACAACTTGATCCACAAATCCTATGCAAAGTCACTTCCCTTGAGAACTAATTTTTCCCATCTTACTCCATCATCATCATTGGAATTATATCATTTAGCTTATCTTAGCAAGGGCTAGGAAAGGGATATTTTCCACAATAGCACCAATCAAATATGGAATAGAGATAGATCATGTTTGTTTATTTCATGTTTGTAATTGATTTGTTTATAAAGAATGATATATTATTCCATAGGGATGTCTTATTTGATTTTTTTAAAGTTTACTAATGGTTGTTTGTTTTGAGCAAATGCAGATTTTGACATCTACAAAACCAATGACATAGTGCATGCATTCATAGGGTTTTAATAAAACCCCCTAATTTCATTTCTACCCATTAGAGTTATAATTAGAACTTACCTCCCTATTTTCACTGAGAGGTATCCTATGTACCACATATAGATCTAACTCAAAACTATTTATAGTTGAACCATCCCATTTATTAAAGGTTTAACATAAAATACCTAGATAAATTATGACAAATATGTCATCCTCTACAAAGTTTTGATGTAGAAGCACTTATACAACTCAACATATGAGTTCCCTTTCCATGTACACAAAGTGTAATTTAGTGCATCCTTAGATATTTTAGGTATTTTAATTATAGTATACATATTGATCTAAATTATATAGTGGATTTATATTTTAGATATACTTGATGATTCTTCTTGGAAGGGTTACTAAAAGGTGTTCAATAATTAGTTTTAAGTAACATGTAGGTAGGATTTTATTAAAATTGTATGACCTTGGTGTGACAATTATCTCCATTTTTAGTTGCATTCTAAGAGTTGGTAGTAACAACAAACCCTTCATATTAACAACCACACACTGGACAAAATTTAATGTGTACATTCTATGGATTTTTAATGTTATAAATCCAATTGTCTTCAAATGAAATGTAGTTTGAATTTTTGCACATTTAATGTGATTTTTAAATAACTTTCAAATTGTGTGCATTATTTAATTAGTTGATATATATTTTTTAATCTTTTAACATGTAGTTTCCATTTCATTGTTCAAATGGATCAAAAATTTAACATAGATGATTTTATGCCTAATGGAAAAATTCGTGCAGATCCTATACATCTAGATCTGCCACCAAAAAAAAACCCCACACCTCCGTACTCTCCACCTCCTAACCCCCTCACCCCCTATAGTATATTAGGCTTAGTTAAGAGATAGCATTAGAGAAAACCTTATTGGGATTCAAGGAAATATAGGTCTGATAAAAAAATGAGCCTATAATCCTCCCCATCTCACACATTTTACATCTACGATGCAAACTATTGTTGATTATGTTTGATCTATTGATGCATACCTAGATAGGTTTTATCAATGGAGAGAGGAGAGGAGACAATTCTATGCAAATGGATTGCCCTATAAATAAATTAATGACCTTAAAATTACCAAACAAGCCATGTGCCAACATTTTTTAACCCCCAAAAAAACCAACCAATTCCCCCCACCAAAAAATGAATTTCAATTTTATGGTGTAGGCACCCGTAGATAGTTGCACATTTTTGGGATAGATGGTGGATGGTGTTTGATAATATACCACATGGTAATTTTGAGGTGCCCCTATACCTTTTGAGAAAGTTATGGGCTATGTTTGAGTTGGGTTTAAAACCCAACTATTTTGATATGAGGTCATTTCAAGAAGTTGGGCGTGGCATGCCCCAACATAGACTAGGAGCACATGTCGATCCTCAATGATGTACTTTGATTGCTCTTGTTGTTCCCCCTCCTCCTAGTGTTCCCACTGCATTTCAACAGCAAACCATGTTATTGACATTAGGAGCATTGAGTTTTTTTTCAATACATCTCACTCATAAGACTACACACATGGTGACTAAAGTGGCCAATAGAGAGCATCGAGGCTCAAGCTATAGGAATACTCAGGCATCCACTTCACATGACCCACATGCATCTAGGACAAAGTCATATATGAATTTACTATATTCTGAGAATCATCCTACACAGGTATGTTCATCTTTTGAACTTAAATTTAATATGTTTGAAATGTGAAAAATTCATGTAAATAATAACATCAAATCATATATATAATATAATATTAATTCAATTAGTGTTCGATGTAGATACATGATCACACAATGCCTAGAACTCAATATGATCGTGTCTATATGTCGAGTACTATAGATCTAGGCTCACCTTTTGGTCAGGTACTTGAACCAATATATATTAAATAATTTGTGTGGATATATCTAACTTAATTTGAATTTGTACACATGTGTGAAATGATATACTATATCTAGATGCAAGGAGGTCATACGATACCTAGTACTAACCAACCACAAGTTGTGGTGAGCACTCCTAAGACATCATTAGCTCAGGGGCATTCTTTCAAAAGTTTGTTAAGTTTAAATTAAATATGCATCATATATCTAATTTAATTTGTTCACTTACATACACATGTGTGATGATCTATAAAAATTTTCGTACATCTATATGCACAGATTTCATGAGATACTCATGGCAGGCACACCTAAGACATCATCAACATTTATGCATGGGAAATATCAAGTGTGTGATCATGATGTCGTATCATTTGAGGTTGTAAAATTCACCAAATATCCTATACAATTTTTACTTCGTGAACCTTATATATATATATATATATATATATATATATATATATATGAGGTTTTAACATACTGTTTTCTTTATATGAATATGCAGGATATAGTAGATCAAGCATTTGGATCTTCTCAGGTGATAGTTATGTTACCCATTGAAGAAAATGTGCCAGTAGATTCACATGATCATATGGTAATTTATGCATACTAAAAATCATTTTTACTGTATTTACTAGATATGTAATTAAATTTATTTTTAATATCTAAAAGTTTATATTTTCAAGTTTAAATATGTTTAATTATATCAAAATTTATAAATAACTTTAAATATGATATCGAGTCTCTTGTACTCTTTTACAACATGATGCGGGTACATCTAATCAACATGGAACAAAGAGGAGACTTGATATGAACCATCAACCTAATAGTTAGATGGTTTTAAATTTTATGCACTATAGATCTCTAGTTTTATTCAAATATATGTGTTGGACTTGACATATACATTTTGAACATGTTATTTCATCGACCATTTCACATACATTATATCGATTAATATTATCATGTTTGTGCTTATTTATATCAGTTGACTTTAATATGATGATTATATATGCAATCAATTATGATCGTGTTATGTTCATTTTGATGATTATATGCACTCATGTATGTATAGATATTTTATCTAATTTTCAAGTAATACATGCACTATATAAATTCTTATCTAGAATCAAATTTCATATGTATAATTTATCACATGGTTAGGTAACAAATTAAAACATTCCTTAAATAGTTTATATCATATTCATAATAAATTAATGGTAGGTAATTTTAACTATTTTCCAATTCTAGCAAATATTTGAATCAATAAACAAAAACCTATCTCCTTGTATGTATAAAATTTATAATATATACAATTGAAAAATTATATAAAATGTGGTAAATACAAGACATGAAATGTATAATATATAAAATTGGAACAAGATATTTAAAAAGTGACTAATAAGTTCATTGAAGTTCATGCATCAAACAAACATATATAATGTATATTGATGTTTAATACAACTATATAACATGATTAAACCTATATGTGCATGTAGATACAATTAAATCTTATCCACTTTTAGGTGAAGACCACAAGTTGATATTTACATAGTCTCTTGATAAAACAATTTTTCAATGACAATCATCTCTTGATAAAACAATTTTTCAATGACAATCACATGGTAGACTGAATTGATGAGAACCTGAAAAAATAATTAATGTAAGTAAAGTAACTATAGTTTTTATGAGTCATTTAAGTAAATAATTAATACGAGAAAAGAACAATATAAAGTAAAAAGTTAGAAAATTGGATCTTATAAATTCCATACAAATTCAAATGATGTTTTCCATAGGATGGATTAAGGGGGCCTAAGAGGATATAGCTTAAGGGGGGTCCTAAGATAATTCCTTAAGGGAAGTTAAGAGGATGCCTTAAGGTGATGCAAGAGGGTGGATTAAGGGGAGTTGATAGAATGAATTAAAGGGATGTAAAAGGGTGGATTAAGGGGAGTTGATAGAATAACTTAAAGGGATGTAAGAGGGTGGATTAAGGGGATGCATGTCATGAATCCTAGGATATGGCTTAACAGGTCCTAAGAGGATTGCTTAAGGGGAATTATGAAAGTGACTTAAGGGATGCAAGATTGTGTATTAAGGGTATGTAAGGATATCACTTAAGGGTGCTTTAAGAGGATGGCTTATAGGGATGCAAGAGGGTTGATTAAAGGGAGTTGATAGAATGACTTGAAGGGATGTAAGAGGGTGGGTTAAGGGGATTTGATATAATGAATTAAAGGTATGTAAGAGGGTGCATTAAGGCGATGCATGTCATGAACCTTAGGATATGGCTTAATAGGTCCTAAGAGGATGGCATAAGGGGAATTATGAGAGTGACTTAAGGGATGAAATATTGTGGATTAAGGGGATGTAAGAGGATATGAATTGATGGTCCTTTAAGAGGATGGCTTAAGGGGATGCAAGAGGGTGGATTAAGTTGGGTTGATAGAATGACTTGAAGGAATGTAAGAGGGTGGACTAAGGGGAGTTGATAGAATGACTTAAAGGGATGTAATAGGGTGTATTAAGGGGAGTTGATAGAATAACTTAAAGGGATGTAAGAGGGTGGATTAAGGGGAGTTGAGAGAATAACTTAAAACCCTAAGCCCTAAACCATAGGACCTAAATCTTAGGAGATGAAACTTAAACCCTTAAAACCAATATAGATTTTTTATTTTGAGCATCTCATGAACCCTAGAAACCTTAAATCCTAAACCATATGACCTAAAGACTAGGAGATGAACCCTAAACTGTTAATCCATATATATTTGTTATTATAAGCATCTCATGAACTCTAAACCATTAAAACCCATATAAATTTGTTATTCTAAGAATCTCATGAACCCTAGAAACCCTAAACCCTAAACCATATGACCTTAAGACTAGGAGATGAACCTTAAACCATTAACCATAATAGATTGTTATTCTAAACATCTCATGAACCCTAAATTCTTGAAAACCATATAGATTTGTTATTCTAAGCATCTCATGAAACCTAGAAACCCTAAACCCTAAACCATATGACCTAAAGACTAGGAGATGAACCCTAAACCATTAACCCATATAGATTTGTTATTCTAAGCATCTAATGATCCCTAGAAACGCTAAACCCTAAACCATATGACCTAAAGACTAGGAGATGAAACCTAAACCATTAATCCATATAGATTTGTTATTCTAAGCATCTCATGAACTCTAAACCCTTAAAACCCATATAGATTTGTTATTCTAAGCATCTCATGAACCTAGAAACCATAAACCCTAAACCATATGACCTAAATACTAGGAGATGAACCCTAAACCATTAACCCATATAGATTTTCTATTCTAGGCATCTCATTAACCCTAGAAACCCTAAACCATTAACCCATATATATTTTTTATTCTAAGGATCTCATGAACCCTAGAGAGATTTAAAGGGATGCAAGTGGAGGGATTAAGGGTAGATATACTATGATATGGATTAAGGGGTCCTAAGAGCATGGCTTAAGGTATGTTGAGAGAGTGACTTAAGGGGATGCAAGTGGATGGGTTAAGGGTAGATATACAAGGATATGGATTAAGGGGTGTTGAGAGAGAGACTTAAGGGGATGCAAGTGGATGGATTAAGGGGTCCTAAGAGGATGGCTTAAGGGGTGTTGAGAGAGTGACTTAAGGGGATGAAAGTGGATGGATTAAGGGTAAATATACGAGGATATGGATTAAGGGGTCCTAAGAGGATGGCTTAAGGGGTGTTGAGAGAGTGAATTAAGGGGATGCAAGTGGATGGATTAAGGGTAGATATATGAGGTATGGATTAAGGGGTCCTAAGAGGATGGCTTAAGGGGTGTTGAGAGAGTGACTTAAGGGGATGCAAGTGGATGGATTGAGGATAGATGTATGAGGATATGGATCAAGGGGTCCTAAGAGGATGGCTTAAGGGTGTTAAGAGAGTTAATTAAGGGGATACAAGAGGATGGGTTATGGGTAGATATACGAGGATATGGATTAAGGGGTCCTAATAGAATGGCTTAAGGGAAATTAATAGAGAGACTTAAGGGGATACAAGAGGATGGATCAATGGTACATAAAAGGCTATATTAAGGGGTTTTAGGAGAATGGATTTAGGGATTTTAGGAGAATGGCTTAAGGGGAAATGAGATCAATTATAAGCTTTTTATAAAATGATAATGAATTAAATTTAGTTTTATATTTATACTACCAATTAAATGTATCTAGAACTATATATAGTTACATATCTCTAGATTCAAATTCCATTGTATTAATATATGTGCATCTCCTCTATTTTTTGTAAAGCATCTCATTTTGGGAGACTTGAAAAAAAAAATGATATAAATATTTAATTAGGAAATGACTAAAGACAAATATATATATCAATTAAATATATATACAACTAAATACTTACCAATATTTATTTACTCCATTGTACCATCTACATCCTCTCTTTTTTGTAATGCATCTAATTGTCTCATGATCATCCATTGAAAGTGTCCATAAAACTTTATTAGCAGGCCTACCTCGATATCTAACTTGTTTTATATTGGTTTCCAAAATCAAATGTGAATAATGTATAATCTTCTTGTGTCTTTCATAATCTTCAAAGGTAGGCAAGCCATTTTTTCTTATCAAATATTTTTTAAGCCAGCTGCCAACAAAAACCACTGAACTAGTTGGATACTCAAAGTTGTCATCATCCACTCTAGGATGTACAAAATCATGTTTTCTCTCAACACATCTAGCCAACCAATACTTTGTCTCTTCTTCATTCCCCTCAGGTGCAACAGCAACATACACATTTTGTGCAAAAATAAATAAAAATTCAATAAAGAGTGACTCATATTTAATTCACATATAAACATGCATAGATATAATTTAATTCAACTCAATAAATAATTTACCTTCTTGTACAAGATCTAAAACATGATCATAATCATCTGATGTGAAAACTTGATTATCTTCAATTGTCATTCCATGTTCAACATGTGTCAATGTAGGTGTTCAGTCTCTTTGTTTCCATGGTTTGACCCATTATGTATTTTCACATGCCTCCCAATCACCTGCAATACAAAATTGACAAAAGCATGCTAACTCCCTTGTCCATATTGTCCATGTATTTGCATTCGAACTCTTAAATGAATGCCATTTTCTAGATCCATTAATTGTTTCACAATCTTGTCAAGAAAAAATATCATTTTCTTCAACTAACCAAAAGAAGCGTCAAATTATTGAGCTCTCACTTGTTCTTGTAGATAATTTGCTATTGCACCATTCTACAAAATTTGCATGTGCATCTCTAAATTTTGCAGCATCCTCAAATTCTTACATGGTATCAGAGCTATTGGAGTTCCTTTAGTTAGTCTTTTGGAGAGATTCTTAGAGGGTTCCATTTTTGGCCTTGTATTGAAAGTGCATTTTGAGAGCTTGTTGCATCAGATCTGAGCTCGCCATTGCATCTAGAGTGTCTGAGATAGTCATATTTTCCTTTTGTTTCATCTTAGTTGGACATTGGAGGCCAAATCTGCAAAGGGTTGAAGATTGGAGCTGGTTGCTAGATCCAATAGCTAGCTACCACTTCAGAGCATTTTCAGACGAAAAAGAACATCGCCATCATGCTCAAAAGGGTCAAAAACCCATAAATCGACTGCATAATTGTTTAAATTAGAGAAAGTTGTCCGTTGAGGCAAAAAAAATTGTTGGCCAAGTTGTACAGCCCAACCATCATTACAGTCGATACAACTTTTTTATTTTTCAAAAATAAAGTACAGTCTGTGGACTGTATAGTCTACAGAGTTGTACCTTTAGTACCATGCCAGCAGTACTGGGTCCTACCATGGTGCCACATGGCAGGAGGCCACTGGCCCACTCTTAGCATGCGGGTCCCCACCAACCACCAGCTAGTGAAGTCAAATTGGTGCAACCTTCTCAGAAATCTGGTGCTTTAAAAAATTACCAGCATCCTTTTTTAGGCTAGTCAGATTATTCTACATGAATATTCTATCCATACATGATTTGGTGGGGGACAACAAGATTTCATCAACAAATAGAATATTCCTGGCAAGAATATTTTGGCGACTGACTGACAGCCATGATGATGGTCAAATAGTCATCAATTTTAACTCATTGCATCCTACGACGGGCATACGATTGTCAAATTTAATGTTGTAAAATGCTAACATTAGTACTGCATCGATAACTTTTTGAAAATTTGCAGACCCCTCTCCATTGAGCTTTTTGATTTTTTAGTTCATCTTCAGAGGCTCATATCTTGGCCATTTTGAGGCCCTTTTTGGTGCAATTTCTTTTGTTTTGGGCTAATTTTTTGTGTACATCATAGTGGTCCAATTATTTTATGATTTTGGTGCATGGATTTTCTAGAAAATTTGATTTCTCTTAGGTGTAGTTGAATTGTCACCATTTTTGCAACTTTTGGGGCTTTGTTCAGGCTCATACGAACTCCTTTTCATGTACCATTTTTTTTGAAAGTGCATGATTTTTTCTAAAATTCACAGTGGTGCTATCACTTTGTAGTAATTACGATCAAAAATTATACTTTCAAGACTTGGTTATTTTTGGCCTTTTTTGGCATTTGTAAAGATAAGATCTTAGTTTGGTCTTTTGTATTAGTCATTTGAGTCTGTTGTAGCCTACTTAAGGCTGTTGTAAAACATTGAAAATCAGAATCCCACTTTGCTTGGCTGGCAAGTGGCCATTGTACACGCATTAATTATAAAGTGCCAAATCATCTTTTTTTTGGGGGGGTTCTTTGATTGACTGAATTTGGGGGGTGTCTTGTGTGATTGTGCCTCTCTCTCTCTTGTTCTCTTTCATTTTTTTGCTATGGGTTCTCCTTAGTTTCCTTTGTTAACTCCACATAATTATGCTTCTTGGAAAATTGATGCATGGAGTAAGTTAATGGAAACAGGATTAACTCATTATATTGATGGAACTGTTGTTGACCCATCTAATCCTAAAGATGATCCTATTGCTCATATGGATTGGATCACTAAAAATACTATGGATCTTGGAACATTAAGGAAATATGTATCAAAAGATCTATTCTTTCAAATTGAAAAGTGTATAACAATTAAAAAATCTTGGGAAAAGTTTGGTCAATTGTATGGCCAAGTTGATGAGATTAGAGGTTATTAACTTGACAATGATCTCACAATGTTAGATCCCAAGAATTTTGATACAATCCAAGACTATGTCACTAAGGCAAATGAGCTAAGAGCACAACTTAAGGATTGTGGCATTGATAAGAAGGATGCACAGTTGGTCTACAATTTGTTGGGAAAGCTTCCATCAGAATATGCATCATTTTTTTCTAGCTTCCAAACCCATTGCTTAATAGTTGGTAGTTCTTTCACTATGCCATCATTTGATGCATTCACAAAAATGTTGATGTTAGAGCAAGCAAAGTTGATAAGCATGGGGATTCTCAAGTCTTCAAATTCCAAAGCTTTGGTGGCTAATCAAGAGAATCAAGGGAATCAAGTGACTCATGGAAAGGGTTCCAACAAGAAGAAGAAGTAATCTAATCCAAAGAAACAACAAGATAAAGCACAATAATCCTCTCCAAAACAAGGGAATTCTTCATCACAAGGGAATTCTTCATCTTCTCCCAAGAAGGGAAATTCAATCAAGGAGAGACCAACTTGTTCATATTGCAAGAAGTTTAGTCATGATGACCATCATTGCCACACTAAGAAAATTGATGAGTTGACAAACATCATCAAGAAGAACAACATCAATTTTCCATCTGCCTACAAGAAGAAGGATTCATCTCCTTCCACTTCCTCACAATCAAAAGGAAAAGGGAAAGCATTTTTGGCTACTTCAGGTTCTTCACATCAATGGATACTTGACTCGGGTACCACTCATCACATGGGTTATTCAAGGGAATAGTTTTCTTCTTTGGAGTCATCTAAGGTACCTCACATCTTCATAGGAGATGATATTGAAGTGGAAGTTGAAGATGAAGGTTTGGTTGACAAGGATAATGGAAAATTTTAGAATGTTCTCTATGTTCCTAACTTGAGTGCCAATCTTCTTTCAATCTACCAGATCACTCACTTTGGAGATGGCAAGAAAGTTGAGTTTTTACTTGATTCAGTTGTTGTCAAAGAACTTAAGGATGATGTCTTGGTTGCAGTGGGACAAGCCAATCACAACACATGGCTTTACTCATTCTCCCACTTTGTGCCTAAGTCTCCCTCTACAGCCTTGCTCACTCATTCAAATTTAGAAAGTAAGCTATGGCATGAGTGGCTTGGACATCTCAATTACCACTATCTTCAGTAGCTTAGCTCCAAGGCTATGGTTACAGGTCTCCCTCAAATTAGCTTTTCAGAAGGTGTATGTTCAGGTTGTTCCATGGGTAAGCATCCAAAAGAGAAGTTTGATAAAGGGAAGTCTTGGAGAGATTTAGAAGTTCTTTAGTTGGTTCACAATGATGTAGTAGGTCCATTTCCAGTGCCATCATTTAGCAAGGCCCACTATGTCCTAACCTTCATTGATGATTACTCTCGCTTCACATGGGTCTACTTTCTTGTTCACAAGAGTGAAGTGTTTGATAGATTTCTAGCCTTCAAGGCTCATGTTCAGAAGCAATCAGGGTAGTAAGTCAAGATTCTTCGCATAGACAATGGAAGGGAATATGTGAACAATAGACTTGAGGAATTTTGTACTCTTGAGGGGATTGATCTTCAACATTTAGTTGCATACACTCCACAATAGAATGGTGTAGCTAAAAGAAATAATAGAACCCTTAAGGAGATGGCTAGCTGCATGATTCATGCTTGATCTCTTGGTCCTCAATTTTGGGCAGAAGCAATTAGTTGTGCCAATCACATCCAAAATTGGGTTCCCCATAAAGCTTTGAAGGGTATGACTCCTTTTGAGGCTTGGTGTGGTAGAAAACCTATTGTGAGACACTTCTGAGTTTTTGGTTTTCTAGCTTGGGAAAGCATACCTCCAAAGAAGCGCAAGGCATTGGAACCTTAGATTAGGCCTTGCATCTTTGTTGGATATCCTGAAGGTGTTAAGTCATATAGACTTTTGGATCAAGAGACACATGAGCTATTCATTGAGAGGAGTGTTCACTTTGAGGAAATCTCTCCTAGCTGGGCCTCTAATCCTCCTCTTCCTTCCTCCATAGTGGAAAGTGATGATAGTGACTCAGATGATGATTCTTCCTCAACTCTGACTCACAGGATCACACCTTCGCAGGGTCCATTTAGAGTTGAGGCACCTCATCCTTCATCTCCTACTAGACCTCAGTGCACTCAATAGACTCTTGAGTCAGTAGGTTCTCTTCTTGGGGATCCTTCAAATACTTGAAGGACTCAGTCACAAAATTAGGATTTTCCACATGATTATATTTCTAGTGCTTCAGATCCACAATCCTTTAAGGAGGCTTCAGGAATTCCTAAAGGGGATTCAACAATGGAGGAAGATTATAGTTCCTTGATGAGGAATCACACATGGGATTTAGTTCCTCTTCCTAAGGGGAGAAATATGGTTCGATGTAAGTGGATCTATTGGACTAAGTATGCAGTAGATGGAAGTGTGGATAAATACAAGGCTTGGCTTGTGGTAAAAGGTTTCTCATAGGTTCTAGGTGTTGACTACACAGAGACCTTTGCACCCGCTGCTAAGATGAACTTCATTCACTTGACACTCGCTATTGCTACAGCTCATGGTTGGGTTGTACATCAGATGGATGTAAAGAGTGCATTTCTTCACAGGGATCTTCATTAGGAGATTTACATGGAGTAGCCACAAGGATTCATACATGATTCTTCTTTGGTTTGTAGATTGAGGAAGTCTATCTATGGCCTCAAACAGACCCCTAGGGCTTGGTATGCCAAGATGGATCCCTTTCTTCTCTCAGCAGAGTTCACCAGGTGTCATTTATATCTGAATGTCTACATCTTGTGACAAGATGATTCTCACTTGCTATGTGTGCTCTATGTTGATGACTTGATCATTATAGGGAGTACCTCATCCATCATTAGCAGTGTCAAATATGCTTTGCAAGATAGATTTGCTATGACTAACTTGGGCCTTTTGCACTATTTTCTTAGGATTGAGATCACACACTCAACTTATGGGATTTCTCTTTCTTAGCCCAAGTATGCTCTTGATCTTCCAGCTCAGTTTCACATGGTTGATTGTAAGCCTACCCCAACTTCCTTTCCTTCAGGATTCAAGCTTGAGGCTAAGAGTTCTTCTCCACTTGTTGATGCCACTTGTATCATCAACTTGTTGGGAGTATCATCTACTTGACTCACACATGCCCTGATATCTCCTTTGCAGTTGGCATGGTTTCACACTTTATGCAGGAACCACATGAGCTTCATTGGAAAGCAGCCAAACACATCTTGCATTACATACAGGGTACACATCATCATGGGATTCACTATGCAGTAGGTACAGGATGGTAGAGTAAGAAGCAACATGCCATTTCTCTTTCTTCAACTGAGGCTGAGTATCAAGGGGCTGTTAATGAAGCTACTGAGGCTATTTGGCTTCAGAACATTCTCACTGAGTTTGGCTTCACTATTCCATGTCCTACAGTCATTCATTGTGACAATTAGAGTTCCATTGAAATCTCAAAGAATCTGGTTCACCATCAGAGGAACAAACACATTGAGATTCATATGCACTACATTCGAGAGTTGATACAGGAGCATGTCATTGATTTGCAATATTTTCCTACAGCAGAGCAGGTTGCAGATATCCTCACCAAAACCTTCACTAAGAGTATATATCATCATTTGTGAGCTCTCTTGGGGGTGTGTGATGTTTCTTCTGAGGATGTGACTTGACTTCTTCATTCTCTCTTATGGGGGGGCTTTTTTCTCATTCAAGGTTTTACCCTTCTCATCTTTTTGAGTTCTTGTTTTGTTTTATCTCTCTTTTGGGGGGGAGTTTTTTCCCACATGGTTTTCTCCCTTTCTCCTCTTTCTGAGAGATTACATTGTATTTGTACATGGGTACCTAACATGGCCTAGTAGCCAGGACCCATATTGCATTGTTTTCTTTTGTGTACATTCTCCCTAAGTTGCACTTAAGGGGGGGTGTTGGTGTAATTAAATGTGTTGTCCCTTGTCCTAGGTCATTATTACACCTTAGTTAAGTTTACTTAGGGACCATATAGGAGGTTGTTGGATATTTTCCACTTTTGGTGGACTTGACATGTCATTACTTTATCACTTCCACCTTTTGTGGACACATCATGTGATTATCTCTCCACCTTTTGTGGTGATTATCACATTATCACTTTTCCACTTTAGGTGGAGTGATATCTTTTCATAGTTGTCTCATGTCATAATATTACGGCACTTTTCATAATCTTATGCCCTTCTATGTTCTCACCTTGGCTATATAACCAAGGGGTCTCCTATGTACTTTTTCTCATTCCATTCTATTTGCATTATTGGCAGAATACAGTTTATTCTTGTCATTTTGTTTCTATCTCTCTTATGCTTATGATTTCTATTAGGCCTCTAGATCTTGGGTGGCTACCTTCATAGCCAATTCTTACAAGTATAATTTTAGCAAAATCAATAGCAAACAATATAGTTCCAATTGGGAATGTGTTTTTACAGAAACAAAATCGATTATCAAGCCAATGAAACATACTAAGAGTGTTGAACATATTTAGGTACAATCTTATCTTTAAATTATTTAATAAATGCATGCACACTAAATTTTTCCACAATTAGCTCAAAACATTTTCCAGTTTTTCCATGTTTTAAAGAATACTCAACATTTTGAAAAAAAATTCATCCACTAATTGTTGTCCAAATTCATCTAAACTACTTTCATGCATACATTCTCCTAATAATAAAAAGTTACCACATCTATCGCATTCTCCAAAAATACATTCTTTTAAATAAAATAAGTTTCCATTAGAGGGTTCAGAAAACAAACCTACTATAAAATCTTTGTTTCTTTTACCTGTGGCATATTAATACCACAAATGTCATGTGTAATTTGGTTAGCATACAAAGTGCATCTTATATATCAAAAACTATCATAATAATAATGAAATTGTACATGAGTCTTACAAAAACAAGAGATTCATTGCTTATTAATTCTAACATACCAAGGTTTACACTTTTTGAATGATATCTGACTTATGTTAATATTCAATGGTAAGATTGAAGCATCTAAATTTTTTATATATAATTTAGTTTAAGTCATATCTAAGAGATGCTTTGGATGAGGTTCACGAATTTTGGAACCCGCCCTTAATTTTAAGATATCTCCAATGTTAGGTGATACTCTTGTATTATCATGCCAAAATTTATCAATTAAAGATTTAATTTCATTAGTTAATTTCATGTCTAATCTTGGGAGTCTACCACTAAAACTCCAACATTGATTAATTGGATGCTTTTCAATACTTTCTCTTCTTTTAGTAGCTCTTATCAAAGTTTTAGGATTTACTTTTATGCATTTACTAATCTTACTTAACATTCTTTTATTTGAAGTTGATTTATCAACTAGAGGAGTTGTTATTGCACGATGATCTACATTCTTATCTTTAGATAAACTTTTCTTACCTATAAAATCAATAGAATTAGCAATACTAGATATTAATTGTTCTATTCAATCATCTTCCCTTTTTGGTTTTACTAAAATACCTAATTTTTTCATCACTTTTCTCATTTTCGACATTCTCATCAATTGCAACATGAGAATTGACATTGGAATCCTAATTGATTTCTATAAAAAAAATTTATATATATTCTATTTCGATAAGTTCTAATTTGTCTCCAAGAAACTTTACCACAAAGGTTATCTATCACATCTTTTTCAATTGTTAAAAAACATTTTCATCTTCATCCATACAAGGGGTTTCATTTTCATTCACACAAGGGATTTCATTTTCATTTTCAAATGTAAAAGGGATTTCATTGTCATTTGCATTCCCATAAGATATAATTTCATCATTTTTTTGTTTTTGCATTGTTTCAACCCTAGAATTATTGATATCATCAATGGTGTATCCAACTTCATCTAAACAAGTAATATCAATATTATCAAGACTTGGGTTTGAAAACATACCTTGATCGATTGTTTGAATAGGTGCATTTTCCATATCATTGGGAGGTGGATTTGAAGACATACACGAAGTTGTTAGCATAGGTACTATTTCCATATCATTCAAAGTTGAAGTTGAAGGCATAGTTGGGTTTTTCTCCATAATTGTATTTTCTTCCATATTCACCATCTCCACATTTGCATCATCTACATTCATTTCATCATTCATGGAACTAGATGCTTCCAATTTTTTTATTTGATGAATCCTTTCTCTTCTATCCCTTTGTCTTTTTCCCTCCATTTCTTTATTTGCTTGAATTTCTTCAGGTGTCATTAACTTTCTACATTTTTTTCTTTGTCTTTACTTTGATCCCATGGTTACCAAACCCTATTTGATGACAACACAAATGATTCAACTAACCTATTTTAAAATTGCCATGTTCAAATATTTAAATAAAACAATGTAGTTTGAAGATCCTGTCTTCTATAAACTTTGAAGTACAAAAACATCATGAATACATCCAAAAGTTCTCTTTTTCCAAATATTCTTGTAAAATGTTCTTGTGCTTGATTCCACTTCAAAAAATTCAACTTTCACTTGTCTCTTCCAACAATTTTAATAGAATATGCCCAGCGCAAGAAAAATTTGCAATAAAAAACAAAAAAAATGGCACTTTCAGACTGTACTACAAAAAAGGGAATGTTGCAGGAAAAATGTGTTTTATCAGTATTTTCCAAATTAGGAAAAAACAACTATATAAGAAATGTGTACACGTTATAAAATGCATGTGCATTCTATTTTAGGAACATGTACATGTTATATAATACATACATGTGTACCTTTACCCAATGGGAAAATAGATAATGCGTATGCACTATGAAATGTGTATGTGTTTCATTTAAATAATAAGCACACATTTTATTAATGTGCATGCACTATTTAAAAATTGAATTTCAAACCCACATGTAGCCTTAATTTTAGGCTCAGGAAATGCTTGGAATTTTGAGCCTTGGCCTTTGACCTAAAACTAAAAAACTAAGGCAGATTTAAGAAGAATATCCAACTTTAGAAATATGGCTGATAGACTTTTTTTCTGAATCAATCTATAAAATTAAAACCCATTAGGGAAAACGATGTCTAATTTTTGAATATATAATTTTTATGAAGATTAGATTATGTTTGTTATTTTATAATTAGTTTCTAAGAAAACTAGTCCTTAAACTTGAAATATTAGGCTTTTTTTGTTTTTTAACAATTTTTTTTTTGTTAAGTTTCTTGTAAAAAAATATTATATGGCATCAATCTTCAGACAATTCTCTACACAATGAAAAAAAAAGATTCAAAAAATATTTAGTGTGGGCCCAATTATGTTGTCTATACACGTTGATTTTTAAAAACAACAATTAAGGCCAATAATAATTCAATAAAAAAAACTCAACAAAAAATTACAAAAAAAATCCTCATTAATCTTCATGTTGTTAGCTCTCTTTTTCCAAAAGGAATTAGAAAAATACTTTTATTTGGGTCAAAAAGTGGTGTATGTACACGTGCATGGTATGGTAAAAAAATAGGGACTTTTAAAAAGTGGTTTTTATAGGTCCCTATCAAAATTTAATTTCTATAATCTGGGTATTTGAATAATTTACATATTTTGAAACTAGATTAAAAATGATAACTTTCATAGTCCTGACTTTTTTTAAGATTCATTGTGTAAGTACCTCAAATTTTTAGTCCAAGTGTGACAAATTCTGAAAAACAACAAAAACACTTCCACTTTTTGAGCTTTTTGTGGACCCAACTTCTTGCATAAGCCCATTTAGAACAATATAATTCTGATTTGTATTGCATTAGTATCCTAGATCTTGCTTGCATTAACATTGCATTTAGGTTTGCACTAGTTAATTGGCACTCTAGGGTTTCTAATTTTGCATTAGTGAAAGTGCATATAGGTTGCATTTTTGCATCTCAAATCATTGAACATCATGCAAATTCTTCATTTTCACTTAGGATACAAATTATACAACATAAAAAGCATATAAATCAATTGATTTTTTTTTTAAAGTTTGAAAAAAACCCTCATTAGGACTTATATGCCCCTCTAGGAAAATCAGTCCCAGTGCAAATTTTGCACTGCATTTTTCAAAATTCAAAGCTTTGTTTTTGTGCCCTTGTTTTCTATTTATAGCTTTCTATTTTAGTTTACATATTTTTTGTTATAATCATTTCATTTTTCTTAGCTTATATTGCATTTTCACTCATCTTGCATTTAGTATCCCTTGCATGAGTATTTGGTGTCCTATTGGTAATACTATAGTGAGACAAAGTTTGAGAGTCATGTCATCCTACAATAACATAATTGTTGTGGATCTTGGGTTGTATAGATCTTTTACTCCTAGTATTGACATTAGTACACTAGGTATGGACCATACCCTTAACAACTCTTTACCATCAAGTAGTGTGACTCACATTGAAATAATGGTTGCTAGTGTTCTGCAAGAAAACATAATTCAAATCCATAAGAATAATTAACAAACCTACAACATCAAGTGAAAAATGAAAAATTTCAACTACTACCATCCCTACCATAGGTAACATTCATCGCATGCTTGAAAGTGAGGATGGACTTGACCTTGTGAAAAACATAGTTCAAATATTTGGAAAACACCTCACCTCAACCACTAGTTGTCCTTTACCTATAAGCAATGTCACAAGAAAAGGAGGAATTCACATTCCCCCTCCCTCAACAATTGCCTCTATTCCTTCCTATACCAACACTCAAGTCACAATAACAGTGCAACCAACTAGTAATTGGATTCCTTCCTTAGGTATTTCTGCTAGCATCCCTAGTACCTTTGTGGCATCACATGTTATATCTCCTACTACCTTACCACCTATAAGAATTCCATTCACTTGTCCCTCAAACACATACACCCCTCCACATTTTCCACCTCCATCTCATAACACAAGAAATGACCCTCTCATAAATCAACTCTTGCAAACTGTTTCATCCCTTCAAAACCAAATTTCCACCATAAACAAAAATCAAAAGGGCCCACCTACATATTATGTCAAAAGCGGCCCATTGTCCTTGGAGATATTGCCAACACCAATGCCATAAGGTGTAGAGGTGCCTAGATTCAAGAAATATGGAGAAAATGGACATCCTTCTAACCATGTTAATTCTTATACCACCTTATGTAATGACCTTGTCCTTGATTATAAACTCTTGTCTAATTTTTTACCTAGGTCCATGAAAGATATTGCCTTGGAATGGTTCTCTTCGTTACTGTGGACATCAAATCTAGAAATGGTTAGTTTAAAATAAAGCAACATTTCAAACATCCCTATGTAATAATAAGCCATGTTAATCATGCCATAAATGAAATAATGGAACCAAATAAAAGCATATAAAACCATGACATTAATCCTATCCCATAGTGGATTGGTGTCACATGTGCTAGTGACCCTTTCCCAATCCTTGATTGATAAGCTAGTGATGAAATTGCTATGGATATGGAGATGATAAATGGACAAGATAAGTTCTCAAGGAGAATGACCTTGCATCAAGTTGTGTATATGATGGAGATGATGGAGTGAAATGGACAAGATCAATTCTTAAATGAAGAGAATGACCTTGCCAGAGATTGTGGAGAGATTGTGAAGGGTTTGATAAGAGATGAAGCCTCTATTTTATAGATTTTCAAATGCTAAGAGTGTTGAAAATGGACCAATGTGGGAAAAAGATCAAGCCAATAAGATAAGGCCATTTGTCGAGTGGTGATAGACCAATGGTTGTGCAAGATTAGGGAAATGTGCCCATGAGAGGGATAATTTGAATTCAAATTTGAGAGTAAATGCTAAGTGGGGGATAAGAAAATGAGAAATAAATGCAATGTTGGAGGGACAAATCAACTTGCTTTTGAATTCAAAGTTGAGGGAATATTCCCCATTAATGCCATGTTGATGGAAAATATTGGATTTAATAAATCAATAAATTGATTTATATGTGCAAGTGGCTAAATCTAGAGAATGAAAGTGGGTGAGATTAGCATTAGATCAGGATTAATTAGCTAGGATGACGATTAGGATGAGTTTGACCTCTTTGACTTAAATATTTGATTTATTTAAATCAAGAAGGATGGAATATGCATTATGATGGATGTTTGATTTATTTGATTAAAAAGGTTGATGATAAGTTTTATTTATTTGATTTAATCTTATGACTTTAGAAGATTGATAAATAAACTTGATTTATTTTCCGAATGGATGAATATGACCTAGTTGAATGCATTATGTCAATTTGACGTGTCTACATTTTACCCCTCTTTGAAGCAATGTACTTGTTGCATTGGTTCAAAGAATAAACTTGTCATGGTCAAAATTTAAAAAATTTCTATTTTTTGGATGCCCCAGCAGAAAGTACATTGGTACATTGCCCCCTTGAGAGATCAAGCGAAAAGATTCAATTTGAGGGTCTATCTCGCGATAAATAGGTTCAAAATGAGTAGTTATGGATGATGATGCAAATGAGATGATTTCAAGATGCTTAGAATAAAAAATCTATATTATCCTAAACAACTTAAATAATGATATGATATGAGATGGATGAGATGGGTGATGGGATATGATGTGATTATGCAATGAATGATTTATGAGATGCTTAGACTAACAGATCTATATTATGATGATGATATGCAAAATACTGATGATTTATGGATGCAAGATGAATGCATAATGGATGCATGATGGATGTATTGGTGATGATGATTAACTATTCATGCTATGATGTTAGTGTGGAAAATGAAGAAACTAGATGATGACAAGAGGATCCAACAAGCCAACATTATGAGAGATGATGATGAGAAATGATTATGATAGATGGATGATTTTCTTATCAAGGATTGGGATTTTAAAAGGGTCACTTACTTTATGTTTGATAACATGCCTAAGCATGATGCATCAAGGTATAAAGGACTAGGATGGCGTTGTACTTAGTGTGATGAACTTTGACTCGACAAATAGATAGGAGTATTCTTGTTCACACCTGACATACAGAAACCTTGCTAGGATGCACTTTAGAAGTTTTAAACACCTCAGACCAAAAAATGGAAAGGTATAACCAATCAATGCAATAGTCAACAAGCCATCCAAAAAATTCATTATACATATCTAACAAAGCAAGTATTTGCCAAGTTATTTTTACAAGAACATCCAACAAGCATAGCAAAAAAAACAATAATGATCGTTGCCCCATTCCTATCTCTCTAAATCCTTCATTTGGATATCATCGAGAGGTCCTTGGAATGAGTTCAATAAGATAAATCAAAAGAAAAGATCAAGTACACAAACAATCCAATGTTCTTCATACCTCTAGCCAAAGGGATTTGTTTTGATAGGATAAGAATCCAAAGTGATATCCAAAATGATGCCCATTGTCGGAACGATATATCCTAGGAAATACATTATAGAGGATGATGATGGTTTGATAAGTTGATTGATAGGTTAATGATATAAATTTGATTGACATGTTTGCGACTGATCAAGAGTTTGATTTTTTTTTAGAGGTTTGTTGTTTCAATTTTGATTTTACGATTGAAGCTTGCTTTTGCTGACTGCTATGATTGTTTATGTTTCTGTTGCCAAAGGATGAAGGTGACGATCAGTTTATTATGGATGATTGATTATTGTAGGTACAAGCAAGATGAGGCAGATGGATTTTTTCAAATATTTGGATGTTTTTGACGTTTTACAATGTTTTGAGGCTGTTTTTGGTGTTTTTTTTATTTTACAAATGCTTTTTTATTTTTTATTTTTTAAATTTTTTTATTTTTTATTTTTCAAATGTTTTTGGATTTTGATGTTTTCAATGTTTTGGATTTTGGTCTCTGGGCTGATCAAAGATTAGCCTTTCCTACTTAAGCCTCAGAGACAATGTAGTCGAATTCCAATGTTTTTGATGTTTTCTAATTTTGACTTGTTTTTGAATTTTTGATGTGTTTTGAATGTTTTTGGATTTTTGATGATTTGGATGTTTATGGATTTTGATGATTTTTTGATGTTTTTGGATTTTTTGATTTTCTGATGTTTTTGGATTTTCCCATGATTTTGATGATTTGGATATGGATATGAGTGACTATATCAGTGCTCTGTTTACGATTTTTTGAAGACCAAGCTAAGGTTGACTGATCAAATCAATGGATTGATGATGATGATAACATTGTTGAGGATACACAACAATGCAAGGATAGGATTGATGATGATAACATTGTTGAGGATGCACAACAATGTAAGGATAGTGTTAAGCAACACAAGGATATCCTGAGATGATGATTTTTTGATTGGATTTGATTGATCATAATTGATGAAGCTTGATTTGAAATAAAAGTTGTTCGAATGATTTGATGTGACGTTGAAGGATGCATTAGATGCGACTGATATTGATTATTTGGATTGATGTTCGATGAAAGATAAAGCTTGATAATGACTATTTTCGTCAAAATATGCCATGGGCTAGTGATTTGGATTCTAGATCACAAATGCTTTGACCACTTTGATTTCATGTTTTTCAATGTTCGGATCGCCACATAAGTTGATGGATATAGATCAAGATTTATTCTTGAATCAAGGCGTATATATTTTCCCCTAATGTCTAGAAATGTATGGAATGCGATGGGTGGATGCTTGGATAGGTGTATGGATGGATGGATATGGATTATCTTGCGATAAAATAAGGTGTTTGGATAAAGAATGCTCATTGGGATAATGCTTCATGGCTTAGATAATGTTGCATAGGATAGGACCAATGAAAAGGACCCATGTCAAGATGTTTACCATAAGCATGTGTAAAGTGTGCACCAAAATTGTATCAAGATCAAGATAACTAAGATGATGGATGCATATATATGCGAATGTATTGGATAAATGGTTTATGGATGGATGGATTTATTATGGATAAGATGGATGGAATTCTCAATTTATTATGGATGGGATGAGATGCTTTCATCTGAATCGGTGCACGTAGATGCTCGATTCTACACATGACGCTTGTTTGCCAGATTTTCATCATGGTCTTGCCCAAAGTGCCACCCATGCGGTTTTCACTAGAGGACGATTTATCTCTTTACTGTTTTCAATCCTTTTTCTAATTTTTTTGGATTTTTTTTCTTTTTTTGCTTTTTTTAAATTTTTTCTAAAGATTTTAAGCTCATGTTGAATCATGAGGTGTTGCTGATGTAGATGCCCCTATCATAATGTGCCATCGATATCCTGCTTGAAGGAGCTTCTTTGTTAAGATATGTGCACTTGAATGCAGCTTTTGGGATTCTTGATCAACTTCATTGATACTGGAGTTAACTCTATCTTTGTGTGCACATCGTGATAGAGTACCCTTTGAATCCTTATGATGAAGGGTCATTGCCAATACACGGTCAATATAAGAATTGGATATTATGCATGGAGGTGTGGATGGAGTGTGTTTAGGGATAGGAGATGGATTGGTTGACAGCTTGGAATCTTTGACTCTCCAAACATGGGAAGATGAACAATGATGGGTGGATACAGAAGTGTACATGGGATTAGGACCAACTGCTTGATACACTTTGTACGTTGATTGAAAAACTTGTTTTTCTTTTGTGGACATTCTTGATGGATACTTTTCCCTTTTTGATTTTCCCCCATAGTTTCTTTGACTGATGGAGCTTGATAGGGATGATCTTTCTTTGTATTCTTTGGTATCCATTTGTATTTTAATTTTCCATTATGCTTCTTAGTTTCTTTTGATTTGATAACATTCTTCGTACTTTGATTCAAATATTTCTTTTGATGTTGGTCCCAATTTGTGGATGAGGTAATGGGTGGATGAATATTCATGGCGTGACTGGCTGTAGTATTGACACTAGTTTCTTTTCTTTTTTTTTATTCAAGGGGTAAATTCTTTTGACCAGAGCTATGAACCAGATACAACCATTCAACAATACCACCCCAATGGGGTTTGAAACTTGGTGGCAAGAACAACAATGCCACCTATAAACCATCACACCATGCTGATACCAGCAGTATTGACACTAGTTTCATCATAAGGACTCTTCATGCTTTCTATGTTGACATTTTCTTGAGACAAAGTTGCCCCCAGTATGGTGATAGTATCACCTTCATTCCTTGATTCTGATTGTTTTGAGATATCTTTTTCAGTAAACATGCTCTGACAAATGACCACTCTAGATGATGTTATTTCAATTTGTTGCTCCGCTAACTCTGGATGTTCTATCTGACTTGTTTCCTTGGGTGGATAATGATGGATATCTTTATTCATGATGTCCTCAATCTGAGTTTGGGACATATTTGATCCTGATGTTGACAACTCCATTGGATTGTAGGAGTTAAGAATCTGCTCTTTTTGTGTAACACAATCTTGTTCTAGATGAAGATCATCTATGTGTCCATCCATAGAAAGCATCTCATGGGTAGGTGGAGGAGTATGTGCTACATGGATATGATCATCTTGCATAGATAGGAGAGTGTCCATTAGATGATTGTAGTATCTTGAAGATACAAATTGTTCATCTTGAATGATTTCGGAGTTGCTTTCAACATGATTTAGATCAAGTTCCTGACATGGATCAGTTCCAAAGGATGGATTTCTTATAAATGGTTCTTGGATATCATCATTGTACATGGTAAGTGGTTCAATATCGTCAAGTGTCAAGTTTAGGGTTCTTTCAGTATTTGTAACCATGTGGTCAAAGGGGATCAACATGTTTTGAAAAGGACCATTGCTAGACTTTGGTGAAATATTTTGATCATGCTTTGGAATAAATTCTTGATATATGTGCTCTAACTTGTAAGGTGATGTAGAGACATTTTCAACATGATCATAGGTGAACTGATTGTGCATCATGTCAATTGGATCAAATAATCCTAACACTCCTTGAAAGAGATCACTAAAAAGTGGCTCTTCATGTATGGTGAATTGATCATCGGATTGTGTAGATGCATCCTCAATGTGCTCCTCGATGATGGAGAGGTTTTGATCATTGTTTTCAACAATTGCAGTGGAGAGATTGTGAATGTCTTTGACCATAGAGTCAAGTGATGTTGATATTTCTTGAATTGGCTCATTGTCAAGTTTTGTTGGTGGATTTTGATCACAATTGAAAAGTGACTCTTGACCTATGTTTATTTGATCTTTGAATGAGATAGAAACATTTCCAATATGCTCTTTGATGGATGGATCTTGACCATTGCTTTCAACAATTATGGTGGGGAGATTATCAATGTTATCACCAGTGATTGAATGTTTTCATGTTTGTTCCTGTGCTTGTCAAGCAACTAGAGAGGCTTGGGTAGCTTGATAGGCTTGTTGCACTTGTCGAGCTTGTCTTGCTTGTTTCTTGGCTAGATATTGTTGGATGGCCTTTTGGTAGGCCTAGTGAGCTTTTAGCATAATGTCATATTGTCTTGCCGCATTTGGTTTTGGTGGTAGTGGTGGTGAATTTGGAATCATGTTGGATGTAGTGATGAGTGATACACTTGGAGTGATCATGAGGGTTTGAGATGTGATGGGCATGATAGTGGTGGTTGGAATGATTGAAGGGATAGTGATGGTTGGAATGAACAAGGTGATAGGTCCTTGGGAGACTGTATTTCAATTTGGGATCAATGTTGTTGTTTGATTAGATACCATCCATTGGTGTGATGTCGATGGTATATTTGAAGGATTTGACATGATGGTTTGATGGGTGCTAGGTGGATTGATTTGGATAGAATGATTGGTGATAGGTAAAGGGGGAAGCCCTAAACCAAGGAATGATGTTGATATGGGTGATGGTGGTGGAGATGTCTCTTGGCACAATGCCTCAACTATTTTGGAAAGTGCATTAATTTGATTTAGCCAATTTTGTTCTTGATTTTGATCTTGACTCTCTTGAGATAGCTGATTTGTCTCTTGTTTAAGCAGATTTGGAGTGTGTAGTTGTGTTTGATTTTGGACAATATTATGATTTGTGATGACACTCAGATTTGGCATGATGGGTTGAAATTGACCATTGTCCATGTTTGGAATACTCGTATGATTTGCAAATGTATTTATCCCAAAGTTTGCTGGATTCATGTTTTGAACACTTGTACTTGGTACCTTCTCATTTGGTTTGTAAGGATTTGGTGGGATGACATTGTTTGTTTCAGGGTTCATGCATTGATTGTTCAGTTGATAGACTTGTGGGTTTGGACTTTGATTTACCATTGGGAATTGCATTCCAATCTTTGATTTGGACATACTCACACTTCTTGTTCTATTGAAATTTGTCGAAGGTAATGGTCCCATGTATGGATTGTATAAGTGTGAGTTTTGATAATCAATCAGAATTGTAAGGCTTTGAAGATTCAATTGATTTGGATTACTCAAGAAGTATGGATCAAGTTTGTATTCCATGTTCTCCTTGTGTTTTGACCTTGTTGTGAAAGTGACTTCTAAGGTTCTTAGGATTAATGACGAGATGAAGGATGTAATGTGAATGATATGAGTGTTAAACGTTTAGGGACTTTGGATCAATGCTAGACTTAGGGATTTTGATTTTGATTGTTTGATGTGGATGATGAACTTGTAAACCCAAAGATGTTGGATGTGATCTTAGGATGAACTTATTCAAAGGATGGTTGACTTAATTAAATGTATGAGAAAGGATGCATTCCCACACACCTAATTAAACTAAATGGCTTTGATTTGATTTAAGGATGATTTACCCATGTCTAGAATGATGTTTCCAAAGTTCTAAAGTTGTTTGGTGGGATAGATTTTGATAAGTGTTTGAGATGGATTAAGTGTTTGATTTGATCCTAAGAGACTTAGAGAGACTTTGTTTACTAGGCCAAGGTATTGATGAACACACTTTTCTCTAAGAGAAATCAAAAGACCAATATGACCAGAAGATATCAAGCACATGTGTGGGGTCCAATTTGTTATCTTTGCTTAATGAGTTCTTTTTACCAAAAACAACCACTTCTTGATTAGGTTTCAAACTGAATGTCTAATGTCACAACTTATTTTCATCCCACAAAGTGCTATGTGGAAGTTCCAAGAAATTGGGACAAGGCTTGCCTAATGTTGACCTTTGTAGGAGCAAATTAAGATGTAAACCCAATTACTTAGAAACCTCTAAGGACATAATCCCAAGGGTAAGCAATAGTTCTTGGGTTTTGTTAAAGGTATTTTCTCTAAATAAGGGGTTTGAAATTTTGATGATGATGTTGAATGTTGGTTTTGCAATGTCTTCGATAAACACACTATTTTTTCAAATGAAAAAATAAGTACAAACCCTATGGATGTGTAAGACAATATTTGTTGAATCCCCACTTCGACAAGTCCAGCTACGCTTATCTTTAGCAAATGGTTAGATTCTTGACCACATTGGCTCCACTCCACGATACTCACTTATATAGGGCAGCCAAGCATCAACACCCATGAAACTCCCATGGCATGTTTTCCATTTCTACTAAAGACCGTAAAAGTGTGGGGCGGCTTTAGAACGACCATTCTTGCACCAAAAAATAGATCAAGGATTTTGGAAAATTCTAGTACATGGGTTCTAGTAAGGACTTTCTGTTTATGGAGATTGACCCATACGACAAGAGTCCCCTTTCGTATCCATCTTGTCGGAACCAATCATGTGATAATGGTGTTTAACCAATACCCACATTTATATCCCGGCTGTAAATACTCTTGGCTTTAGGGTGTTATCGATTGAGTCATTCCCTTGGGTGAGTACTTTTTCCCCAAGGTAGGCCCTCTAAGATAAACAAAAGCAAGCAAAGACACAATCCGTAACTCGATCAATCTTTGACGACATAAAGAAAAAGAATGTACATGAAAATTCCCCTACTCACACTCGCACAAGATGTTCAACTTTAAACCCAAATCGAAGTGTTTCAAAGCAATAAAATGCATTTTAAGTGTTTCTCTTGCACCCTAGATCGCACGAAGTGCAAGGGGAGAGGATACACACTCAAAATGCACCAAAGACAAAATCACACAATTCAAGCACTTGTTCATTTTATAACCTTTAAAGCAATTGTGAGTTCGTTTTAAGCACCAAATGAAATATGAAGATTGCTTGTCCAATTTTTTAGCCCAAAACAAAATCTAGTAAGTGTCTAAGCTTGAATTTTAGCCTTTTGTGAATGGAGAAAATCAAATTGTTCTTTTTAGACCCAAAGGAAAATTAGTGTCCTAGGAGTGAAAAGGTAACAATTTCGTAAAGAAGTGTTGAACAAACACTTAAAGCGTTTAAAAACACTTTGAGTTTTCAAAAAAAAGTCCTCCTTTCGTTTTCCTTTGCTAGCCTCCTTCTTTTTGACTTTTTTCTTTCCTTGTAACTATTCCATAGTGGATTGGTGTCACATGTGCTAGTGACCCTTTCCCAACCCTTGATCAATAGCTAAAATGATGAAGTGCAATGGAGATGAAGAACAAGATTATTTCTCAAACCAAGAGAGTAACCTTGCATAAAATTTTGTGGCCCAATGAATGAGGATTAAGCCTTCTTTTATAGATTTTCTTGATGAGAGATTGGCCAAGATGGTGAATGTGGGACTAAAGATTCTCCAATGAGAAGAGAACACTTTTCAAGTGGTGATAGGCCAATGGTTGTGCAAGATTAGGGAAATGTGCCCATGAGAGGGAGAATTTGAATTCAAATTTGAGAGAAAATGCGAAGTGGGGGACAAGAAAATGAGCAATAAATGCAATGTTGGAGGGACAAATCAACTTGCTTTTGAATTCAAAGTTGAGGGAATATTCCCCATAAATGCCATGTTGATGGAAAATCTTGGATTTAATAAATCAATCAATTGATTTATATGTGCAAGTGGCTAAATCTAGAGAATGCAAGTGGGTGAGATTAGCATTAGATCAGGATTAATTATCTAGGATGATGATTAGGATGAGTTTGACCTCTTTGACTTAGATATTTGATTTATTTAAATCAAGAAGGATGGAATATGCATTATGATGGATGTTTGATTTATTTGATTAAAAAGGTTGATGATAAGTTTGATTTATTTGATTTAAGCTGATGAATTTAGGAGATTGATAAATAAACTTGATTTATTTTCCGAATGGATGAATATGACCTAGTTGAATGCATTATGTCAATTTAACGTGTCTACAGTTACTAAAAAACTCAATTCATTCATTCATTGATTTTTTTGAGGAATTTGTCAACCATTTCCAATTGCATATGACTCCTAAGATGACCTTGGATGATTTGATGAGATGTAAGCAAAAATAAGAAGAAAAGATAACTTACTTTATCTCATGCTATCAATCACTTTATTCCCAAATTGATGTCAAGGTCCTTGACCCTCACCTTCAAAATATTTTCATAGAAAATTTACAAAGTAAGATACAAGATAAGCTTACCATGATGAAATTCCCATCCTTTATGCACTTGTGTACTACCCTCCATGATTATCAAAACTAGATTAGTAGTTGAGATACAAAATCCACTTCTAGCCATACTGAGAAGTCTAAGCCCACAAACCAAAAAAAATCCCAAATTTTTAGAAAGAAAAATAATGGTTTCCTTCAATTCAATCCCCCTCAACAAACAACTTAGAATGATAATAACCAAGTAGTTGCTATGAATACCATGATAATCTTTAGATATGGGGACCCAAAAAGACAATTCACTCCCTTACCCAATATCCTTCATAACATAACTATACAACTTTTATAACAACAAATTACTAGCTTGCCTCCTGTTAAAACACCCAATCCTAATAAACCATTACCCTCAAAATATAGAAAAAATTCTTACTACCATTATCACTGACAAAATGGACTTGACATGAAACATTTTAAGTGTCTTAAACATCTTGTGCAAGAACTCATTGATTTCAGTAATCTTTCTGTTGGAGGTGTTAGTGATCAAGGAAATAAGTTTGTTGGCCCTCCTAATCAAAACATAATTTTTTTTACCAACCCTCTACCTAATCATAATGTTTCATTTGTCAAAGCTAGCAAAAATACAAAGAATGATGTGATGAATGTTGATACAGATGATGATAATAATGATACCATTCAACATGATCCTATAGATAATGATCCTAGATGGATGATATGGTAGGAGTGATAGAAATAATTCTTCGTAAGGTCCGAACTAAGAATCCTCTTGACATTACTTTCTCCTCACAAGATATACTTAAACATGCAAGCGATGGTCCTCTTTACATTGTTGGATGAATCTATGACAAGATGACTAATGGGATACTAATAGCTCTCGTATATGGAGAGAATGTGATCATCAAAGAATTATTACATTTGTATGAACTCTATCAAGATATATATGATAAACTGAAAGCATGGATCAAGACACATAACTGTTTTCCTTTCCCTACAATGGGATCAATCACCTTACCTCTACAAATAGGACCAAAAAAATTAGATATCTCATTCTCCATCATCCCATAGTCAGACCAATTTCATGTGAAGCTAGGTTATCCATAGCTTCACTCCATGAATGAAATCCCTTCAGTTGTACATAAATGCTTAAAGTTTCCCTTTCACAATGAAATTGTCACCGTCCACCATAGCAACTTCAACCATTTATCTTCCCATGGAAACTTTTCATTATATTTCTTTTGGCCTAGGCCTATAGAACCTATCAAACCATGAGAAGACTTATTTTTCAAATTGATGAGGGTGCAACCTAAGACACATAAAATAACTGAAAAAACAAGTGCATAATTTTATTATTCAGAAAATGGAACTTCTTACATGCAGAGGATGTAAAATCCTCAATTTCTACAACAGATGCAAGTTACAGAAAATTATAGAATAACCCTATTCATAGTGTACAAATTTGTTCCCCAAAAGCTACACAAAAATTAGAAACTCACCCATAAACAGATTTCCTTATTAGTTTGGAGCCAAAAAAACATTCAAATTTGAGTTTTAGGTGGTCTGGCACTAGAATTTCCAGCTTGAAATTCAAATTTCAAAGTACATTAAAAAATTAGTATCTTTTAGAAAGTGCCCCAACTTTTGGGAGCCTTAACTTTTGATCCAGGACTCCGGTTTTTGAACCATTTGAACCATTGGAAAGGTTTCAGAGTAAAAAATGTTCTTAACATTTGTTACACCGATTTTGGCAAGTTTCAGGGCCATTTCAGGACTGTTTAGTGCCTCAAATCTGACTTGGAAGGTTTTCATGTGCAATTCTTGGATACTAAAACTGTAATATCTTTCAAACCAAGAATATAAAAGAAAAACCATAAGTTGGGAATTACATTATGACAAAAAGGGTATCCAAAAATGTAAAAAAATCTAAGAAACTACCAACATGAAATGAAACTCTTTTTTGGGTGATGTAGGATTGCCCTTACACCATTGGAAGCTCCTGCATCAGACACCCAAGGTAATTTGAGAAGTGACCTTGTCATGTCTTAGATGGTTGAGGAAAACCCAAATGGTCAACCTTTTCCTTAGATAGCTAGGATGAATCTTCCATAGTCCTTCCTCTCCATTTCACTAGATATTCTTCATACTGCCTGTTTCGGGTACTCCTTCCCACACGACTATCCATGATTGCTTCAATCTCCCCCTTCTCTGAAGTAGGTGTTGGGATGTCATACTACCCTATTGCTGGTGCATCATATATGCCACCTTCATGATACTATATCAAATCTAAAATTTTGAACACAAGGGAAATGTGGACTCCATCTGGCAACTCTACTTCATATGCATTCCTTAAATCATGCTTCTTCAAAATCTTGCAGGGACCAAATTTTTTCATTTTCAATTTGTTATAGGTACCTAATGGAAACCTTTCTTTCCTCAAGTAGACCATTGCTTCATTGCCCATTTGAAACTCCTTATTCCTCCTTTTCTAATCTACCTTGGCCTTATGCTGCATATTCATCTTGTCAATATGTTCTCTTACCTTATCATGTATACCCTCGATGTGCTTTGCAAAATATTTGGCTTCAACACTTATCTTCTTCTCTTGGTCCATCTTCTTCAATTTTGGAGTTGTTCTAAGGTTGCCTCTATACACAATCTAGAATGGTGATCTACTAGTGCTTCTGTTGATAGAATTGTTGTAAGAAATTTTTTCCTCGGGTAAGATCAAGTCCCATCCCTTGGGTTTATCTCCTACCAACCATCTTAGTAGGTTACCCAGAATCCTTTGCACAACCTCCATCTACCCATCTATTTGTGGATGGTGTGCAGAACTAGACTTCAACTCTATTCTCAACTTCTTCCACAAGGTCCTCCAAAAGTATCCCACAAATTTGGTGTCATGATCTAAGACAATACTCTTTGGAAGACCATGTAGTCTCACACCCTCTCTAAAGAACAAGTCAGTAATGTGGACTGCATCATGGGTCTTTTGAAATGGAATGAAATGTGCCATCTTCTAAAACCTATCAACCACCACAAATATTGAATCATTCCCTCTCTGTGTCCTTGGAAAACCAAGAGAAAAGTCCATACTTTATCCTCCCATGGCCTCTCTGGTATAGGTAAGGGATGATAAAACCTTGTGTTCTACCTCACTCCCTTAGCCATTTGACATACCCTGCAACTATGTACAAACTTCTTCACATCTTGTGACAACTGAGGCCAATAGTAATGTTCACTAATAATGGCTATGGTCTTATCCCGACCAAAATTTCCTACCATTCCTCCATTGTGCTTCTCCTTTATCAGGTTCTCCCTCACGGAACTCCTCAAAATACACAGTTGATTTCCCTTAAACAACATGCCATCCTAGATTATGAAATCCAACCACTTTGTCCTGTCCACTATAATAGGCTCCTTGCAAGCCTCTACAAAATTAGGATCTTCTGCATACAATTTCTTGAGTTCATTGAACCCAACCACTTCAATCTGCATATTTTTCAACAATTTTTACCTCCTACTTAAGGCATCTACAACCCTATTCAACCTCCCACTCCTATGTTTTAAAGCAAAGGTATAAATTTTCAAAAATTCTACCCATTTCAAATGCCTTTGATTTAATTTTCCCAGACTATTCAAGTACTACAATACTTGATGATTAGTATACAAAAAAAATTCATTCGGCAATAGATAATGACTCCATTTCTTTAGTGCTTAAACTATTGCATAAAATTCCTAATCATATACAAAATAATTTCTCTTGGAATCATTTAACTTTTCACTAAAATAGGCAATAAGCTTACCTTCTTGGCTCAACATTTCTTCAATGGCACAACCACTGGAATCACAATCCACCTAAAACACCTTATTACAATTTGGTAGGGCTAGAATAGGCTATTCTATCACCTTTTGTTTCAACAATTCAAAACTTTTTACTGCTCCAGTGCTCCACTTGAACTCTTTTCTATCCCCTCTCATTGTTTTAGTCAAGGGTGCACAAATACTACTGATGTTTCTAATGAGCTTTTTGTAAAAAATAGACAAACCATGGAAAGTATCTTACCTCAGTAGCAGTTTTTGGGGTAGGCCATTCTAGAATAGTTGATCTAGGTGGATACTTGTCATCAAAAATAGAAGTGTTCCACATGCTCCAAATTTTAACACCATCTTAAAGAGCCCAAAAATTTGAATCTGACACAATTTGAATGAGGTTGAAAGGATCTTGTATGTCTGAGTTACACCCAATCAAAGTTGGGGTCAAGCAGGGTACAAGGGCCAGTCAGGAAGACAAAAAAAATCATCTAAAAAATGGTCAAAAGCAACATCATGTTGAACAGCTCATCACCATGATTATGACACCATTCGTTTCATCGAAAACGAAGCTAGTAAGATGAAGATATGGTCAGTCAAAGTTGAGGGTTGACCATGATGATGTGGCAGGAATGATGACGTGGCAAGAATGATGATGTGTCAAAAATGAAGACATGAATATTTAAAATATAATTTAAAAGCTAAATCCCCTTAAATTTAAATTATTAAATCTTTTAAGTTTTAAAATCCCATACTACGAGATTTTTAAGGATATTAAAAGATTTTGAGAGGATTTTAAGGGATTTAAATGGTAAAATGGCTTACGAAATATAATTTGTTCTTTGTAAATATTTTAAAAGGGCTTAAAATAATCTTAAAGATTATTAAAAAGGGATTTGGAAGATTATTTTTGTAAAGCTCATAAAAAATAAGAGCTATTATTTAGGAATGAGTTTTTTTGCAAAAGGTATATTGTTAGCCCGATTTGTTAAATAATAATCTCTTATGGTTATTATTTCCCCCTCCAATGTAACAAAACCTAACCAAAGGCTAAAATAAATCATGTATAATATGTAGGGGGTTATTTGGTTAAGGGGGGAGTTATTTCATTAATTACGGTGGTTTTCACCCCATATAGTAAATTTGATGTATAAAAAGGGCTAGAAGAAAGGGTTTTTAGCTAAGTGATTTGAAAGTGGATTTTGGTGATGATTTTGGAGAGATAAAAATTTGTGAGAGATTTCCAATTGAGGATTTTTGAATAGTGATTTTTTAATCTATATGCATTTGAAGCTTAGTTAAGCTTGTTGCATTTGTTGAAGGATTTTCTTTGTAATTCATTATCCTCCAAGGAGACAGGAATATTGTAATAGGTGGAAGTCCTTGTAATCATTTTTTGGAGCACAATAGGATTGGTCACTCTTTGGAGAGGGACCCAGAGATGTAGTCAAGATTGTGGTGAACTCCATTATCAGATTGTTTGCACTTTCTCTCTTCTTCTCTCTCACATTCTAGTTATCACCTTGATTTTTAAAGCATAATTTCAGTAATGTACACTTGTTTTTGAGTTTCCATTAAATTGTTTAAGTTAAGCATTCAATTATGCAATTAGTCTAGATCCTAAATCAAATCAATAGCCTTCACCTTCTAGGGTCCATCTTGAGACCTTCTGCCGAGACTACAAACCCCAAGTACACTAATTCCTTCTTCACAAAACTTCACTTCTCCAGATTAATCTATAATTTCTCATCTCTTAACTTCTCAAAGGCTCTCTAAATATGCATCAAATGATCATCCAAAGTTCTACTAAAAATCAAAATATCATCTAAATACACAATGACAAAACTTCCTAGAATTTTTTTTTAATACCTCGTTCATGAGCTACATGAATGTGCTCAGTGCATTGACTAGCCGAAAAGGAATGAATAACCACACATACAGGCCCTCTTTGGTCTTGAAGGCAGTATTCCATTCATCTCCCTCTCGAATCTGGATCTAGTGATAACCACTCTTTAGATCAATCTTTGTGAAGTATTGAGTTCCACTCAAATAGTCCATCAGGTCATCCATCCTTGGTAGGTGAAATCTTTACTTGATTGTTATCTTGTTTATGGCATGAGAATCTATACACATGTCCTCCACTCCCCATACTTCTTTAGTTTTAGTACTACAAGTACTGCACATGGGATCAAGATCTCTCAAATCAAAGAGTTTCTCAACAACTCCTAAACTTGTCTATTTAACTCATTTTCTATTGGAGTCATTTTGTGAGCTGCCTTATTTGGCAAACTGGCTCTAGGGATCAAGTCAATTTTATGATTGATCTTCCTCACTGGTGGTAAACCCCCAAGTGTGTTATCAGAATTTTTTTCCTAAAACTCATCCAACAAACTAGAAACTTCTACTGGCACCTTCTCACTATCCTCCTTACCCACTCTAGGAATCAATGCATAGCACACACACTCATGCTTCATACCTTCTAAAAATTTTCTTCCATCAACATAAAAGATTCTAGCACTACTACATACCTTTTCTTCAGACTCTTTCAGGGGTTTCAACTTGTGATGAACCCCATCCTTCATCAAGGAATAAGTGTTTGCATGGCCATCATGTATAGCTCACCTGTCAAACTGCAACAACCTCCCCAACAACATGTGACATGCATCCATGGGGATGATATCACAAAGTACCTCATCATGGTAGCTCCCAATCTTGAACTTCACTATGCATTTCTCATTGACCAAAATTTTATGGTCCTTCTGCAACCAGACAATCCAATACAGATGTGGATGCCTTTCCCTCTTCAGCTTCAACTTTGTAACCATCTCCTTTGACACCAGATTATCAGTGCTCCCACTGTCAATGATGACATCACAACATTTTCCTTCACATTTGCACCTTGTGTGGAATAGACTCTTCCTCTATTTGAGCTCCTTCTCTTTAGTCACCAGTACTCTTCTAATCACTAGGGCTTCTCCCCTTTCAACACCATCTGAATATTCATATTGAGCCTCCTCATCTGCATGTGTGACCCTTCCACAACCTTCTGGCCTTTTTTCTTCCCTTCCTTGATGTTGTGGAAATTCATAGGCTTGATGTCCTTCTTCACCACATTGGAAACATGTTCCTCTGAAACCACCTCTTCCGGATCCTATTCCAGATCTCCCTCATCCTCTACCTCTTTTATCACCACTATTTTGATCACGAGGGTGGTAGAAGTTATCATTCTTCTAGTTTCAACTGGGGCACACACCTTCATTTTTCTTCTCATCATCATTTTGGCATCCAAAATATCTTCCACTGCTCTTTATAATATGACCACCTCATCCCTTTTTCTTGTTGTCAAATATTTTTTTCAACTTCTCTTCAACTTTCAGAGAAAACTAGTATGCATCCTCAATGGTGGTCATTCTGACCAGGCTTAGCTCCTCCTAAATTCTCGGTCGTAACCCATTAAGGTAATGGGCTACCTTCTCATTGTTGGCCTTTGTATGACCTGTTCTGATGATCATCTTGTGAAAATATTTAGTGTATTCTTTCACATATTTGCTTCCTTGCTTCAACCCTTGCAATTTCTTCAACAAATTTAGCTTGTAGTCCATTGGTATGAACTTCTTTTTTAGTTTCTCCACCATGCAATCCCATCTAGTGATCTTGCCTTTACCTCTTTGGTTTCTCTCCAACTGGACCTCCTTCCACCAAATACTAGCGTGGACCTTCAGTTTCATTTTGTGAACTTAACTCGATCTAGATCCTCTATCTCCTCATACTCAAAATATTCTTCCAACTCATTGATCCAGTCGATCAATTCTTCTAGGTTTAGAATTTTGGAATAACTGGGGACTTCTGCTCTGGGTCTTTTCCTGATCTTTGAAATGGCCCTTATCAGTCGCATTTGGTCTTGATAAATTACTTCTTCTTCCTCTTCTACATCTAAATCTTGCTCCTCTTCTTCATTCTCACTTTCTTTTCTCCTTCTCGGGTCTAACCCTCTTCTCATCTACTCCTACAATGCATCAATATGTCTCTGGAGGGCTGTAAAACACTGAACTACAAGTGGATCTCTTCCACCAGCATTTCTGACGCCTTGAACACCTCTAACTCCACCATGCCTACCAAGAATCACTCTTGGAGGCATCTTTTTTGATCTCAACCCACAAGCATGGTCCTGGTGTGAACTGCCTCACAATCAATGATCTATCCACATGCTCAAGAAAACCCGCTCTGATACCACCTTACGAGGGTGTAACCCGAGACATAGAAAATAACTCACAAAACAAGAGAATAATTTTATTATTCAGAAAATGGAAATTATTACATGTAGAGGATCTCAAATCCTCAAGTTCTACAATAGATGCAAGTTACAAAAAATTACAAAATAACCCTCTTCATAGTGTATGAACTTGTTCCCCAAAAGCTGCACAAAAATCAGAAACGCGCCCATAAATAGAGATCCTTATTATTTTGGAGCCAAAATAACATTCAAATTTGAGATTTTAGCAGTTCGGTGCCGGGAGTTACAACTTGAAATTCAAATTTCAAAGTACATTTGAAAATTAGTATCTTCTAGAAAGTGTGCCAACTTCCAAGAGCCACAAGTTTTGATCTGAGACTTTGTTTTTTGAACCGTTTGAACCATTGGAAAGGTTTCAGAGTCAAGAATGTGCTAGAAATCACTATGTCAATTTTGACAAGTTTTTGGGCCATTTTGGGACCGTTTTGTGCCCCAAATCTGACTTAGAAGGTTTTTAGGTGCAATTCTTGGAGACAAACTACAATATCTTTCAACCCAGGAATAGAAAAGAAAAATTGGGAATTGGGAATTACATTATGATGAAAAGGGTATCCAGAAATACAAAAACATCTAAGAAACTACCAACATGAAATGAAACTTTTTTTGGGTGATGTAGGATTTCCCTTAAACCACTGGATGCTCCTACATCACAAATCCTATGAAATGTTCAAGGAAAAGATAATAGAAAAATTATCCCTCTTAAACATGTATCCATCCACCATCAAGCCTACCATCCTAGAAAAAACCATGATTGAACCTAAAGAAATTCCAATTAACCAAGACGAACCTAAGAAAAAGGGTATGTGCAGGACCATTGTGGAAAAAATAGGCCCTTAAGTGGCAAATAAATCAGAAAAATCAGAGTAAGGAAACTTGACGTAAAAATTTGAATAAGTTATCTATATTATTTCAAAAATATGTAAAAATAGAATCTGTAGCAAATTGAATGTAGTTTCTAAAATAGTAGGTTTGTTTTAAAAAAGAAATCTATTTGGTGAAAATTTGAAATTTGAATGCAGAGTACTTAAATTTTAGGGAAAAAATAAGAAGTAGGTATCTGTTTGACCACCCTAACCACAATAAAATGAAAATATTTTTTTAATAATATTTTAGATATAATTAGAGGATTTATGTCTTGATGTGATTCATATTTTTTGTAATTTTTTCCAAGTAAATAATTAATTATGAATTTTTTATTACAACTTTAAAAAAATATAAAAAAATTGTATGTCTGACCACTTTAACTTGGTCAAAACTTCATGAAATTAAATTTTTCCTTTTTTTAATCCTATATTATGCGAAGCATAGAATTTGAAACATATTTTGGATTCAAAAAATGTGATACCATTTGAAAGTTATAGATGTTTTTCAACAAGTCTATCAATCAGGACTTTAGTCGTAATTTGAATAGAAAATGAATTATAATTACTTATTGAATTCAAAATAAAGCATAATTTATATTGGTGGAAAGCTAAGAATCTCCTTTAAAAACCCTTTTCATTTTATCAGTTTTGGGTAAAAAAAAAGTCATCAGCCACATACCCAAAAACATTCACCTACTTCCTACGAAAGACCAAGAGATAATGAAAACAATCATGTCACACCTCCTAAAATAAAATGAGTTTACAAAATTAAAGAGAAAGTTGTCGAACAACCTCTTGTGGTTCCTTTGGTTCCTCCCCTTGGGGAAGAAAAGAAACCCATGGTTGATCAACCCGCTCCTACAAAAACACAACTAGAAAAATGAACTAAAAGAAATAGAGGTGCTAGAGAGCATATGTGCAAATGTTGTTCCCTTTTTCGTAGGTTACACAAAGAAATAAAAAAATAAAGTCAAGATCCAAACTCGACTAAAGCAATGCATGATGATTCTACCCTCTCCATGAAACAAAAAGACCCTATAATGAAACAACAACAAGAGCTGAAACCTTATTTGGAAATTATCATTCAAACATCTTGTTGTGATTAATTTATATGATGATGATGCAATTACTAAAATTTCTAAGGAAGTGCATAATGAATTGAATACATTGTTTTCCTCTTGCATGAGATTAAATGACAATTCTCCTAAGAAGAGTGTTGAATCTGTTGATGACCCTAGTTCAACACTTTCCATTGTCCCTTTGGCTAGTTGTCTTCCTTCGGTACACAATGAACATGATTGGGATGTGGATGACCTAGTTTAGGTTGACTTGCATGTGCCTTAATAGTTTCTTTGCATTATTTATTTTTCTTTTATGTGATTGCATGTGCATATTGTGACCCCCTGTGTTGTTCTATTTGAGGTATCTCTCTCTCTCTTTGTAACATTCCTCTATTTGTACCTTCATTATTCTCTGTCATAAAGCTTTTCCTTTATCTTTTTCATTTGTCTCATGTTTTCCTTTTGGGGATGATGCAAGGTGTTGCAACATTCATGCTCATCCATTTTGACCCAAAATCTTTTCCTTTACTTTTCTTTTCCTTTATCTTTTCCTTGTTTGTGTTTTCCTTTTGGGGAAGATGCAAGGTGTTGAGACATTCATGTCTCTTCCATGTTGAATTGATAAGCTTTTATTTGAGTTTTCTCTTTGTTTCATTCTTCTAGTTCTATGTGTATTTGCGGAATGATGACAGATCTGAGCTCTCTATAAAAATTGTAGCAAGAACATACTGACCCAAAACCCATAGATCCCTCGTGTGTTTGGATTTTCATTTTGGGTGAACCCCTTCCTTTTATTTTTCATGACATAGCTTTACTTGGAAAAATATGACTTGGCATAGGGAATTCCATGTTAGCTCTCATGTCTTCTTTATTGTTATCATTTATCATTTTCTACTTTAAAGTAATTTCTCATAGTATGGTGTCTAGCAATTTCCTTAAAGTGGGAGCATACATTAACATTATTCTTTTGTATTTTTCTTTTTCATGGTTCATGGTGTAGTCTTCTTGCTTCATATGATGCATTTTTCACTTTGTGGATAACATTGGGCATGGTATCCCTCAAGAGCATGATCTCTCTTAGCATATTATATTCTTGTTAGTGGATTGATGCAACACACTGCATCTGCTAAGTTATGAATCTTCTATTCTTTGATTGGTCCTCTCTTGGAGACATTAGTTACAATGTTCCCTAAGTTTAAGACCTCACATGAACTAAGCAAGACTCCTTTGAACATTCTTTACATTATTTTTACATTTGCAATTTCAATTATATGGTCACCTTGCATAACATAGCTTGCATGCTTGTAGAGACATCTTGTTTGTTCATGAGTTCCAAGCATACAAAGCTTTACTTGCATCATCAAGGTCAAAGTTCATTTTTGTGTGGTTCCTTATCAAAGTTATCGGAAGGTATAAATTTGGTATGGTTTGACGAGAAGCTGAATGAGGGCATGACTTTCCCTTAGCCACTCACGTGTGTGTCTGAGCATATACTGATGGTGTGTGTGTCTCATCTTCTTATATTTCTCACCAAGTGGATAACTTGAAGTTTCGTCGCCTTAGAGTGGGTGTTCATTTTTCAAACAAACAACCTAGATCTAATCCACATCGTGATGGAAAAATGGTCAAAGTTTGATCCACCCCTTCTTTTAATTTTTCTTCTCTTTGTCTTTGGTAGTGTATGCTTGTTCCTTCTTGTTGCTATTTATATCATTTTCATGTGTGTTCATTTGTTCCTATGTTAGTCTTCCATAGGACCTTGGTCCTAGGGGCTTGCACAACCCTCTTGATCATGGTCATCCTATCTTACTAGCATTGTTGTATTTATACCCCTCTTGGTATGCATTGGTTTAATTTAGTGTGAGTTGGAAGCATGTTCCTCCTCTCACTAAAATGAGGGCTCTATGTAATGACAGAAAAAGGCTCCCCCTAACATGGCCTTGATTTAGTGTTGCAATGTTTCTAACATATTCACATTAGGTCTTGGGACCTTATGAGCTAAAATAGCTTATTGATTCCTTATTTGGATTATTGTAAAGTGTTGTAACACACTTTCACAACTTTCTAGGGTTTTATTAAATAATTGGGCTTCTTTATGTTTTAATTGGCCTTATTTTGCATCCAAAAAACTCATTTTATTCATCTTTTCTAGGATGATCCCAACACAAATCAACATCCAATCATAATTCAAGTGTTTTTAGGTTGTGTGGCCCATATTTGGTGGTACGTAACTCATACACCACCTTGGGCATATGATTCCCACCTAGGGTTTTGGGTGTAGATCCTGGTTTCACACCCTTCTAAGCATTTTTAATTTGGTCCCATAAATTATGCCTAATGGGACTCATTTTCCACCTTGGGTGTATGAGTCTTGTGTGGCCCAAAATTAAATCTAATTTAAATTCTTGGTAGTATTTTATCTTCCTAGATCTGATGTTAACTTTTAGTGTTGTAATTTTTGGAATCATCACATAATTAAGTATAAATACAAGTTTCTTTCACTCATTTTACACCTAGCAAGTTGAATAAGCATACTTAGGGAAAATTTGAGTTCACAAGAGCATTCAAGTGTTTACAAGAGCATTCAAGAGAAGATTATCAAATGACTTAGAGCATTATTCAAGCATCAAGCATCATGTCAAAGTCTTCATGCATCATGTTTGTTTTTGAGCTAACAATTGTGATGTAGGGTCTTATGATTCAAGCTATAATTTCATTCAAGATCTATAATATTCAAGCAAGATTTAAGATCTACATCCATTGGAGCCATCTCATACATGTTTGCAACACATTATTGCTAAGGTTTTGTGAGTTGCAACATCTCATTTTTGTCATTCATCATTCTCCATTCCTATTACATTTCAATTCAAGGTTTGATTACCAAAATGGGGTTTGACCAATGAAAACCCTTTTACACTAACAAAAAAACACTTTCCCCTCTCTTTAGTGTGTGATTTGCAAATTTAGATTGAACATACATTGAAGAGAAAGTTTGGTGAAAGTTATCAAAGTTGTCACCTTGCATTGGAGATACTTGAATGATTTCTACAGGTTGCAAATTAGGGTTTTAGATTTGGAAATCAACTAGGAAGCACATGACAGACCTTGAAGACTAGATCCATACTTTGAAGTTCCAAAAATCACTAACTAGACTGATACACCAATTCTAGCATATGAATTCTAGTTTTTGTGAATTTTTAGGATTTTGTAGTTTCAAACATCCATTTACCAGATTCACGTTTCTGTATAGAAACACAGATTTGGGACTGATTCATCTAGCCTGGTGTATGAGTCCCAGTTGCATTAAAGTTAGAATTTCTAGCATGTTAGAGCCTCATTCAATCTCCTTCAGATTTCTAGGTGAACACATTCCTTCTTGCAACTTTTTGTTTTGTTTTACATACATTTGTAGGTCATTTAGTGAAAGATTACATCATATTATGGTTAATCATTTTTATTTACATTGTATTTCTCTAAGTTCCAATCCCTAGCTTAGTGGTGAAACACTCATTAGTTTACAATCATATCCTAGTACATCCCTATTACAAGATCTCTTTCTCCTTTTCATTGAGATCTCTAAGGTTATCCTTGAATGAAATAATTGGAAAGTGGGTTTAATCTATGTCCTAAACCATACAAAAGCACCTATCCCATTTTCTTCCTTTCCAATTAGTATTGAAGTGCATATTTGAGATCGATTTTAATCCTTTCCATTGTGATGTTGGAAAAATTAAGATTTAGACCCTAGATCCATTTTTTTGACATCACACTTCATTTTTTATTTAATGAACTTAAAACATATTTATGCCTACATTTCATAATGGTGTATGTATTTCTCTTACTATCATAGATAGCCTTGTTATAAAACTACCAAGGTCTTCCCAATGATACATGACATGCATTCATTGACATAACATTGCACATGAATTCATCCTAATATGATCTAATATATAAACTAACCATTTATTGTTGCATATGTCAAGAATCATCATGGAAAAAACAAGCCCTTAAGTGGAAAAAAACTCAAAAAAATTAGAGTTAGGAAGCTTAACATTAAAATTTGAATAAGTTATCTATATTATTTCAAAAATATGTAAGAAAAGAGCTTGTAGAAAATTGAATGTAGTTTCTAAATTGCTAGGATTTTTTTTTTTAAATCTATAATTTGGTGAAAATTTGAAATTTCAATGTAGCAGTACTTAAATTTCAGGGAAAAAATAATAAGTAGGTGTCTATTTGACCACCCTAACCACAATAAAATGATAATATTTTTTTGTAATATTTTAGATATAAGTAGAGGACTCATGTCCTGATGTGATGCATATGTTTTTGTAATTTGTTTCCAAGTAAATAATTTATTATATGAATTTTTTATTACAACATATGAAAAGTATAAAAACTCATATGTCTGACCACCTTAACTTGGTCAAAACTTCATGAAATTTATTTTTATTTTTTTAATCTTATAGTATGCAAAGCATAGAATGTGATGCATGTTTCAGATTCAAAAAATGTGATACTGTTTGAAAGCTATAGATTTTTTCAATCAACCTATCAATTAAGACTTTAGTTGTAATTCAAATAAAAAATGAATAATAATTATTTATTAAATTCAAAGTAAAGCATAATTTATATTGGTTGAAATTTGAGAATCTCCTTTAAAAACCCTTTTCATTTCATCAATTTTGGCTAAAGAAAAAGTCATCAGCCACATACCCTACACATACCCATCATATCGCCACTTTTTGGCCCATCATGATCCTGCACATACCCTGCTCATTCACCATCAACTCATGTTCTTTTTGTAACTAACTTTATAAGGAATAGGATTTTTTGTCTTTTTTCTAAAATTACTTTTCAGCACTTACTTGCATACTTGTATACAATTTAGAAAATAAATATTCTCTGTGTTGCTCCATATCCTTCCTTTCCTGGTTTCTTAAGACTCTTAAACACATTTTTTTCCTTTCATTTGGTTCTTCTAGTTTTGGTGATAACACAATTTCTTCCTCTTCTTGTGTTGGATGATTTATAATTGTGCTCTTCTTACTACTTTCTTGGCATAATTATGGAAACTCAACGACCCTATGACTAACTTCTCCACACTAGAAATATTTTCCTAAAAATCCTTTGATGTTACACCACATCCTTTTGTAGAATATTATTTTCCTCTTATTCCTTGACCTAATTCCTTATTCCTAAACATGGTAAAAAATGGTTGAAGCAAAAAAAAAAAGATAATGCATAAAAATAATATGTATACATCAAACAATCTCATTGCTCCTAGATGAGTTGAAATAAAATGCACCAAGTAGTTCTATTTTATTTTCTCTTTTGATGTGATATTATGTGGATTTCTCAATAAGCTTGTATAACTTTGGTATGATTGTAAAATAGATATTAAAAAACAAGGAAAAATAATGGTATGATAGCTTGATTATTATTGATGATGAAGGATAACTTGGTCCTATACTTATAGAGGTTTAAAGGAGGAAAAATCAAGGGCTAGGATAGATTAATGATGGATGGATAAGGTTGATTGAGGACTAGGATTAGGCTCAAAGATGTAGCCATGTGAAAAGTGTCACATGATGGATGCGGAGAATGGATTAGGGAAACATTTAAATTATGTGAATGACTTGGATTAAGAGGTGTGATGTGAAACGAATAGATAAGATGAAAAACTAGCTTGAATTTTTGGTAGGTGTTTAGGTTGAGTGAATCTAGATAAAGAGATAATTAGACATGTGAAGGGGACACTTATCACATGATGGAGATTTTATATTATGATCCATGTGAACAATTTTAAGGGCTAACATTAATTGGATAAGATTATTTAAATAAATCATAAATATTTATTTAATTAATGGGATCATGTGAAGGGAAAATAATTAAATAAATAACAAGTATTTATTTATTTAAAGCTTACCATAAAATGGGGGAATGATGTAATTAATTAAATAAATAATAAATGCATATTTAATTAATGGCTTAGGATAGGGTAAAATTAGGTGTGGTTGAGTAATGTCATAGTTTAAGTGTCTACAATTTGTTGCTCTTTGATATGACATTACAAAGCATTGTTATATCAAAGAAGAATAAAATAGAGTGGGATAGGAAGGGATAAGGATTGATGGCATGATGCCCAAGTCATTAGAAGCAATGAGGAAGGATGATGATAAGGTAATAGGATTCCCCCTCAAGAGGACAAGTGGGTTAACAAAACACAAGTGTGCTCTTGACATGTAAGAGAATGATGGAGGATAAAGATCAAGAAGATGAAATGGAAAATGGAAGAGGATGGAGGGGATGAAAATAAAGGGGAATTTGAAGATGAATGAGGTGGAAAGGGATGAAACAAAGGGTAATTTGAAGATGAATGGGATTAAAGGGAATGGAAAGTACACCATAGAAAAATGGTCCCTTATCATTTTCATGGTATTTTCAGCCTTTCTTCATGATGCTTGGTCCATTTTTCTTTGATTTAATGTTGCAATGTGACTTGAACATTCACATTAGGTCCTTAAAATTCAAAATATTGCATCTTGTGAGGGTCTTTTGAAGTGTTGTAAAACATTTCTACACTTTTGTAGACTCTATTCATTACAATTCACCTAAAAATAACCTTTCATCACTTATCAAGTCCTATTTTGAAGTGTTGTAAAGTCTTGTAACAAGATTTCACACTTTTCTAGGCATAATTTCACTATTTACACCTTTCTTATGCTTTATTTGACCCCTTTATGCCCTTATAAGGCTTAATTAAGTGTGTTTTTGAATGTGAATTTGAAAAACAAAATAAAATGTGACTTAATTCCCAACACCCACTTTCAAGTCCAAGGTGGGACCCATTCACCATGGGTGGAAAATGAGTCCCTCTTGGCTGGAAATTCAAAATATTTAAAAATTTATTTTAGGTTTTTATTTAAAATCACCTTATGTCACCCTGTGATGAGGCATCATCAGGCTACTAAGGAACAAGTGTGTATAAATAAGTGTTTTTACATCCATTTTAATGCCCCTTCATCAAGTTCACTTATTCACACATTCATTCAAGTATTCAAGCACTTTGTATCATTCAATCAAGCATTAATCAAGTACTTTGGAGCAACCATTGTTGTATCTTCATATTTTCATCAACAAGGGTTTGGTAAGTAGATAGCATTTGTGTGTTATTTCTTTATCATTCTCTTCTAATCCATTTCTTCATTAAGGGTTTGATTACCAAAGTGGGATTTGACCAAGGAAAATCCCTATAACCTAACCCTTAACCATTTCCCCCCTTTTGCATTTGTGTATGTAGATTTGACAAGTTATTAGTTGTTGAAAAGTGGAAAAGAATTCAATAAAGTGTTTCAATTCAACAAAAACCTATTTCAAGCTTAGAGAAGACATTTTGTCCATTTTTTTGCAGAATTAACTTCGTCAACCCAACAAGCAGTCAACCTCAGATCTGGTGCTATAGGATTGGTCCCTAATTTCTCAAAACCTTGGAGTGGACTGGTTACCATAATGGTGAATGAGTCCCACCTAAATGTTGTAAATCCATATTTTGTCAGATTCTAGATCCTGACACTTAGTAACCAGTTTCTAATAGTTTTCATCAAAAGCAGGATTGATTCACCATCAATGGAAAATGATTCACATTGGTGATTTTCAGTTATCTTTGTCAGAATTCAAAATATTCTAGATTCCCCATTCTTTTCCCGGGTGCACTTTGAATCATCCTTCTTTTCTATTTTGCATTTGTTCATACTTAGTTCATGTTTGCATATCACATTGTGTTTTCCAACATTGCATGCTTCTTAGGTTTTGCATTCACAATCAATCAAAGAGATCATTTAATTTCACTTAGATAATTCCATTTAGTCTTAATTACATCATAAATTGCATAATTTGAGTGAACCTAGCTAGATATTTTGAGTAGGGTTTATCTCTCTCCTTTTAGGTGAAACATCCTAGGAGTGCAAGACTAGCCTATAAGCCCTACCCAAAAATATATGGTTCATTTTGGTGAGCCTACATATTGAGAACTTTACATTTTTTATTTCCATTGCATATTGCATATTTAATATTGCATTTTCAAGCATTTTTCTGGAATTTTCCTACATTTATGTTATCTACTGTTAGTTCTTTGTTTTAGTTTGTAGAATTTCTATTATTTTCATTTTGCACTCCTAGATTACCTTGCATTTACATTCACCCCATCATTTTTAGTACTTGTATGAGTGTTTTCTTCCCCATTGACAATACTTTAGTGAGGTAAAGTTCTAGACTGATGGCTTCCGGTGATAGCACTTTTGTTGTGGACCTTGGGATCTCAAGAGCTCCTACTCCTAGTATGGACAATGGTGAAATAGGCATGGACAATACCACTACTATGTCTTCACCTTTCCATCTAATAACTGTTGACACACAAAAAAATCCCATGCCACAAGAAAAAATCATTAGTATTCATGAGGATTTTGCACACTTCCAACAAGACTTGTCCCTTGAAAACATTTCCACCATTGCCATACCAGCCATAGAAAACCTTCATCATTTGATTGAAAGTGATGATGGCATGGCTTACGAGTTATGAAAAGAATTGTTGAGATTTACAATAAACATGATTTTTCCCCATTCCAATCAGAAAACATAGTTGCAAGCCAAGGAGGACCTCACATTCCTCCCCCTTCAACCATCACATCCGTACCAACTTATACCACTCCTCAAGTTACAACAACTATGCAACAGGTTAGTCATGTGGCTCCTTCTTTCACAATTCCAACTAGCATTCCTAGTTCTATTGTGTCATAGTAAATCCCCTCTACCACCTTCACCCCTCTTAGTGTCCCCTTCACTTCCCCTAACATTACATACACTCCACCATTTTCCCTTCCACCTCATACCACTTACACCTATCCCATCATTACACAACTCTTAACACTATTTCATCCATGCAACAATAAATTTCCACCATTAGCAAAAGTCAAAATGCTCCACCTACATATCATGTTCATAGTAGTCCATTATCCTTAGAAATATTACACACAAAGATGCCACAAGGAATTGAAATGCCTATGTTTGAGAAATACAGAGGCAAGGAAGACCCTACTAATCATGTCAATGCTTATACAACCTTGTGTAGTGACATTGTCCTCGATGATAAGTTGTTAGAAAAACTTTTTCCTTGAACTTTGAAAGACACTGTATTAGAGTGGTTTTGAAACCTACCTAATCATTCCATTTGATCATTCAATGAACTTTTGGATGCCTTCATAAGCCATTTTCAAGTCCATATGACCCCTAAAAATAAAATGGTTAATTTAATGCACTATAGACAAAATGTTGATGAAATTTTTTAACTAACTTCATTTCAGATTATCAGTCGTTATATGCTCAAGGTAATGTCAAAATTATTGATTCACATCTGTAAAATATGTTTATCAAAAAATTGCACACCCATCTCTAGGATAAGTTTACTATGATGAAATTTCCTTCATTTATGTATTTATGCACAACCCTTTGTGAATATCATAACTTAGTTTCAATTCCTGATTCAAAGTCCACTCCTAACTGAGGTGAGAAATTTGAGCAAAACAATACAAACAACACACAAATTTAGAAAACCAAATAGAGGATTTTTACAATTCAATCCACCTTTTCCACAACCAACCCAACCTATTCAGAGTCAAGTCATAGCTATTAAAGCAATGGTGCCTTATACCTATGGGAACCTGAAGAGACAATTTACTCCCTTACCTAATACCCTCCATAATACAATGAATCAATTAATCCAACAAAAAATGATCACTTTTCCTACTATTAAAACACTTGATACCACCAACCTTTACCACCCACCTTTAAACCTAATGCTTATTGTCATTTTCATCGCCAAAATGGCCATGACACTAAACAATGTAAGTATCTCAAATACTTAGTTCAAGACCTCATTTATTCAGGTTGTTTGTCCATTGTGGGTGTTAATGATCAAGGAAATAAGTCCATTGCACCCCCTAACTAGAATTTACAAATTTTTACCAACCCCATGCATAAACATAGTCTTTCATTTGTCAACGCTATTGAATCTTCAAATAGTGATGTAATGAATGTTGATACAAATAATGAACAACATGATATAACTCCAAATGTTACCAAAGTTAATCCTATGGATGAACTTGTGGGTTTGATAGACATTATCCCTCATAAGGGCCCAACCAACAAAACTCTTGTTATCACTTTTTCTTCCAAAGGTCTACTTCAAAAACTTCTTGACGGTCCTCTTTACATAGTTGGTCGAATCTATGATAAGCCCACCAATGTGATATTAATAGATCCTGAATGTAGCGAGAATGTGATCACAAAAGAGTTTTTAGTATTACATGAGTTGTATCAAGGTGACTATCATAAACCAACTACATGAATTAAAACACATACTGGTTTTGTGTTCCCTACAATCAAATCGATCATACTCCCATTACAAGTAGGACCTAAAACTCTGGGGGTAAAATTCTCTATTATTCCACAATCAAATCAATTTCATCTACGACTGGGTCATCCTTGGCTCTGCTCAATGAAATTGGTCCCCTTACTTGTTCACAAATGTTTGAAGTTTCCACATGGTAATGAAATATTTACCATACACCATGATGGATTTAATCCGTTATCCTCCTGTGCCATAGAATTTTGAATCCTTTTGGGAAAAGAGACAATTACACGCATTATTATAACCACTTTTGACTCTCTTCACATCATTTCCCTTCAAAAAAACATTTTTAGGCCCCTTAGACCCATTAAGTTTGATCTAAAGGCTCATTTTACCTAAAAAAACACATAAAATATGACAAACAACATTTAATTACATCATACCTCGACAACCCACCTTCAAACAGCAATAGCGGGACCCATTCGCCACCTTGGGAGAATGACTCCCCTCTGGTGGGACCCATTCACCAAGGGTGGCGAATGAGTCTCCTTTGAGGGAAAATTCAAAATTAAGAAGGAATTTAATCAATTTAACTTTTATTTCCAGTAAATTTCAGCCTCTTAGGTCTAATTAATACAAAAATAAGGTGTTGTTTCTTATAAATACTCATTTTAAGTTATTTCACACATCTTTTATCATCTTTTTATAATCTCTCAAGAGCAATTTTAGAGTTAAGTATTCCACAAAAAGTTTCATTAGCAAAAGTTGATGTTTTAGGGCAGCAAACTATGGTTTTCGTAGGTCTTGAAGCTCACTTCTATTGTCAAGATCCAACATTGCAAAGGGTTGATGATGGATGCCTATGGTGAATCATGAAGAAATCTAGGGTGAAGAGGTGCAACTAGCCACCAAATCATGCCTAAGGACTTGGTTTCCTATTGATTCCATCTTCCATTTTCACTCTATCTTTAGATGAAGGTTTGCATCTTGTTTTTTTGTCATTTGCATGTCATTTCATCCCTATTTTGCATATGTTGTAAGGTTTATAGGGTTGATATCTTGCATCATATAGATCATTCTTCCATGTCTTATTCTAGGGAAATAGAATAGGATCATTGCTATGTTTTAGCTCTTTCTAGTTTTTAACACATCTAAGGCTAGGGTTTACTCAGATTTTTCTCTATTCAAGGTTTAATTACCCAACTAGGTGTTTGACCAAGGAAAAATCCCCATTATACAAGCATTTTTAAACTATTTTGTAAGAATTTTTTGAGATCTGAGATTGAGTATCCGTCAGAAATTGCTATACAAGTGTCAAGGTGTAGAACAAAATTTTCAAGTTACAAAAATTCCAAGGTAGACTGATTCACCATACTTGGTGAAAGAGGCCCTTTTGAGGTGTAAAACTGAGTTAGATTCAGAGCTAGGTTCTAGACTGTTAGAAAATAGATCCTGTGTAGAAAAGTCTTGATCTAGGATTGATTCGCCCAAGGTGGAAAATGAGTACTAGTCAGCCTAAATTAAAGTTTCATCAGTTTTCTAGATTATTTTCCAGTCATCTATAGTTTTCTAGGTGCACACATTCTGAAAAACAACTTTTTGTTTAAGTTAATTTGAATTTTTGTCCATCCTTTCAAGCTTTTTGAATATCACAACATGTTTTCAAACACAGTGCAAATCTTAGTTTTGCATTTGTTTTCATTCATTTAAATCACTCAATTGCATTTAGTTAACTTCATTTAGGTTAGAAAACATCACACAACATTATTTGAATGAACCATTAGCATTTTTTCTCCTATCTCTCTCCTTTTAGGTAAAAAACCATAGAAGAGAAAGAGTTGTCCATAGGAGCCAAAAATGAACAGTTCATTTTGGTGAACCTAAATCTTGAACATAACATCATTCTGATTTACATTTCTAATTGCATCTTAGATCTTCATTATTTCATAATCTTGCATTGTTTTACATCTTTAGGTTTCTTAAATATTGCATTAGTGAAAGCATTCTTTAGTTTTTATCATTTCATTTCATTCAATTATTCCAAAATTTTGCATCTGCATTATGTATTGTCACTGTACAGACTTGAAATTTTATAGAAAATACAAAAAAATAAAAATACTCATAAAAAAATCATCTCCTAGGACTCATTTGCCACTTAGGGCGAATAAATCCCTCTATAGTTTTGCATCAACATTTCCAAATTTCAATTTCCTGTATTGCATCTTTATGTTTTCTTCCATTATCATTTTGTTAAAATTTTGTTATTTATGTTTTCTTAGCATAAAGTTCATTTATTTTCATGGCATTCATGGCTAGTTTTAGATCTTTGAAAATTTCCTTTTTCGTTTTCATTCCTAGTTCTTTTAGATCAGATTCATTAATACATAACAACACCAAAACTGAAACAACAAACAATCCCTTCAAACACATGATTCAAGTTAGGAACAATATCTCATCTAAGCCTCTTAGTAGTGATGATGTTGCTAAGTTAGATGAGGTCCTTTAGGACTTCCTCTTACTCACTTCATCCTCTAATGCTTCAAATGAGAAACCTAAACCTCTTAATGATAAAATACCCCTCAAACCTTTTACTTGTGATTACTTTGATTTGTTAGATGAAGCCCTCCAAGGCTTCATCTCACATAAGCCATCCACTAAGGTTTGTGGTGAGCAACTCACAATAAAAAATGCTAACACCTCTAGTGCTTTTCTTGAACATCCTAAACTAGTCAACAATTGTTTACCCCTCAAACCTTTTAGTAGTGATGATTTGTATTTGCTAGATGAGTCTCTTCAAGACTTCATCTCATCCTGTTCATCCACTTTGGTTTGTTGTGAGACCTCTACAATCAAATATGTTAATGTAATTCAACCTAAACTTATCCTTTACCCACCCTCACATCCGCTTCACCCCTCTAACTGACACTGATACACCCTTTACCCACCTAACACCAATGTATTGTAGCAATCTAGTAACAATATTGTTGCTCATACACATAACACCCAAAATAACCTGCAACTACCACAACCACCTCCACCTTCCTTACCTTTACCTAATATGCCTACTACTCCTCACTATAACCCACACACCAAGGAGTATGATCTTAGTGAGCAATTAAAGAATACTCCTACTAAAATTTCCCTTTGGGATTTGCTTCAAACCTCACCAAACTATAAAAAAATTATTCAAACCACTCTAAAAAAAATCAAATTCCTCCTGGTACCACTTCGAATGATGTGGAAACTCTAGATCCAAAAAAAAAAATCTTTACATTACTTTTCACCACCATGAGCTTCCTGCTTTGGAGTTTCGCAAAAAACCCAATGCCTTTATGATAATTTTTTTATTCAATCACATAGGTATCAAACAAACTCTCATAGATAATGGTTATGTCCTTAATGTGTGTAGTGTGAGTCTCCTTGATCGATTAAAATTTGATAGGTCACAAATAATACCTAATTTTGTCTCTATTCAAGGATTTGACAATACAACAAAGCAACTACTCGGGATAATTACCTTACCTATTATGGTTGGGATGGCTACTTTGCAAACTCCTATCCATGTCATGCCTTACGATATTTCATATAATATTTTTTTAGTCCGACCATGGATTCATGAGATGAATGTAATGCCTTCAACCCTTCATCATCTCATGAAATATGTCTACAATAATCACATTTATCAAATTGAAATAGATCTCGAGCTTGAAAGTTTCTTGAATCTTGAAAAAGGGATTACAAGTCCTTTGAAAACATTAATTCCAACCTCTAACATAGACCCCCTTGAAATTGAACATAATTATATGAAGACGATATCTAAAATATTTGGTGACGATTGGGGATCCTTAGAACTCACACCCTCATTTATGGGTGAATATATCCTCACACAAAAGAAAGATGTGAAACAAGAACAACCAACAATTATGTCCACTCAAAATTTTGAACAATCATCTCAAGCATCTATCTCCTACAATATGGATGACAATGCAACATACACAAATTTTTTTGATGAGATAGATTACCAATCCCCACCCACCCTGCACAAAATGGAAAGACTTAATGGAAAAGTCTATAAATTTGTAAAAAAATTAGGCTATATACTGGAAAAGGTTGTGTAAAACATGAACAAGGTATTCTTGTCCCTATTGAACCTAATACACAAGAAAAAAAACTGGATTGGGATATTCTTTTTCCAAAATGATCAAAGCTACTCAATGGCCATCTTTAAACATTAACGTTATAACATGTCACCCACAACACAAAATAACAATCAAATACCCTGATGTGCTTGATATAACCTTACCGCCTTCATGAAGATATGTTGATGGTGATGGGGCTTTGAAACAAATGTTTAGAATTTATGATACCCCATCCTCACTTACTTTAAACATGAAACACATTTCCCATGCTTTGAATGTTACCAAGCAAGAAGCCAGTGGTATCACTGAAGAGTTTTCTAAATCTACAAGTCCTAAATCTAGTGCACTCCCTTTAGGAGATACTATCGATATGCTAATGGAAATTTGTGACACAGATAAAGTTATTAAGATTGGAAAGTGCCTTGATGATGAGGAACAAGAAGAAATAACCACTTTACTTAATGATTTTCGTAAAAAAAAATCTTGGAAATATTTTGATATGCTTGGAGTTGACCCAAAAATTGTGATGCATAACATTGTCCTTGCTGCAAATGCTAAACCCGTCCATCAAAAGATTCAAAAAATGCACCCTAACGTAGCCTTGTGTGTTAAAAATGAACTTGAGAAACTTCTTGATGCAGACTTTATTAAACCTATTGATTATTCTCCTTGGATCTCAAACATTGTCATAGTTGCAAAACCTGATAATCATATTATGATATGCACAATTTTTTGAGACTTGAATAAATCCTCTTTAAAAGATTATTTTCTACTTCATAATATAGACATGATCATGGATTCAACTGCTGGACATGATTTTTTTTCATTCATGGATGAATTTTCTAGTTATAATGAAATACTTATTAATCCTCAAGATCAATACAAAACTACCTTTACAACTGATTGGGGAAAATTTTGTTGGGTTGTGATGCCCTTCGGTTTAAAGAATGCCAGTGAAACTTATCAATGTGCAATGACATTAATATTTCATGATTTTATTCACAAAATTTTAGAATATTATGTCGATGATATCCTCCCTAAATTGTTAACACAACAAGACAATGTAAATGTCCTTCATAAAATATTTGAACACATAAAACCCTACAACATGCGATTAAATCCAAAAAAGTGTCTTTGGTGTAGATAGTGGTAAAATTTTGGGGTTTGTCATATCTCATAGAGGCATTGATGTGGACATAAATAAAATTGATTCAATCATTAACATGGCACCTCCTAGTTATATTTATCAGTTGTGTATGTTACAAGGTCAAATTCAAGATATCCATCATTTTGTTGCATCTTTAGCTGATCACACATTACCTTTCATGCATCTCCTTAAAAAATGTGTCACTTTTGATTGGGATGAGGATTGTAAATAGGATTTTGAGAGTCTAAAATAATATTTAGCCACTCCACCTATTTTACATTTTTTTGTGCCGCATAGACCCTTTATCTTGTACATCAATGCATCTACCCATTATCTTAAAACATTGTTGGCTCAACACGATGATCATGGTAAAGAATAACCTATTTATTGCATTAGTTGCACCTTAATTGATTATGAGACATGATATTCACCAATTGAAAAACAATGTTTGGATCTTGTATTTGCTAGTAGTAAGTTGTGACATTATGTACTAAATGTTGAAGTACTATAAGTTGTCATCAAATTTGATCCTCTTAGATATCTTTTCAACAAAATTGATCTTTCAAGATGCTTAGCTAAGTCGGTAACGTTGTTAACTGAGTTTGACCTTAAATTTGTTCCCCAAAAAGAAATCAAAGGCCAAGCCTTCACCAATCACTTAGTTGATGCTCCTTCACCTTCTACTTTAGGTACTCCTGATTCCTTTCCTGATGATCATGTCTTACCCAATGACATTAAACCATGGGAATTATGTTTTGATGGATCTAAGTGTAAAATAGGTTTCAGTGCTAGTGTGATACTAATTCCACCTAATGGAAAACCTATTCCCTTATCTTATTGATTACATTTCCTATGCAAAAATAATACAATTAAGTATGAGGCATTGATCACAAGTCTGCAAGTTGCTTTATCTCTACACGCTAAACATATTAAGATCTTTGGTGATTCACAATTATTCATCAAACTAAACATGATAAATTATTAAAATACAAGGATCTTTTAATGAGACTATTAGAAAAATTTGACTTTTTCACCATTGATAACATCCCACACAAAGATAACTGACATGTGGATGCAATGGCGAGTACAACTTCTCTCATATCCCAACTCAATCCTTCAATCGATTTTACCTTTATTATCCATCGCATCACCACACCTTCTATTGATACTTCGTTAGAAGAATTTTTTGTGATAATTCATGTGAATGGTATGATACAATATACAGCTAATTGAAAGATGATACCATTCCTGAACCTACCACAATGAATACTTGAAAGTGCTTACATAAAATCGCAACTAAATATGTCATCCTTTCCAACATGTTGTATAGAAGATGTTTCAATGTTCTCCTATTATGCTTTCTTAAAGTTTATGAAATCCGTATAGTGCTCGAACAAGCTCATGGTGGTGCTTGTGGAGGTCGCTTGTTAGTGAAAAAACTTATTCTTATGGGTTATTATTGGCAACATCTGGATAAGGATTTCTTTACCTATGTTAAATTATGTCACAAATGTCAAGAGAATAACAATTTGATTCACACTCCTGCTACTGAGCTCCATGATAATGTGCCCATTTGGCCATTTTTTTAGTATGGGGTTTGGATCTTAATGGAAAAATTTCACCACCTTCTTCTGCTAGAAATACATTTATTATAACCACAACAGACTATTTCACAATATGGTGGAAGCTATTCCCCTTCGTTTTACAACTCCTTAAGCAATTTGTCATTTCATCTTGGAACACATAATTGCTCAGTTTGGGCTTCCTTCCACAATCATTTCAGACAATGGAATTCCATTTAAGAATAGCGAAGTTCAAAAATTTCTTGAAACATTTAATATTCAACGTTGTTTCTGTACACCATATTATTTGCAATCCAATGGACAAGCTGAGAATACTAATAGACTTCTCGAACAAATACTTAAGAAAACTTTCAAGAACAATCATAAAGACTGAAATACACAACTATCTTATGCACTTTGGGCTTATAGAACTAATGTTCGATCATCCACAGGAAATACCCCTTATAGTGTTGTTTATGGTACTAATGCGATTATGCCCTTAGAGTTAGAAATTCCTACTTTGCGACTTGCTCTTTGCAATATTTTTTACACTAACACTTATAAAGAACAATGATTACATCAACTTGAGATGCTCAATGAACAATGCATTAACACTCTCGAACATCTCCAAGCTCACATTAAATAATTACAATGCAAACACAATATTCATGTTATCCCTTGATCATTTTCTAAAGGTGATTTTTTTCTTATTGAAAACTGCTAGTGCTGACAACGGAGACAAAGATAAGTTTTATCCTAATTGGTTGGGACTTTACATAGTTAATACCAATTATGGGTTTGGTGCTTATCTCTTAGCGTGGCTTGATGAAATTCCCCTTAGGGAACCTATTAATGATGTGTATTTGTGTTGGTATTATCTCTAATCCCCTTTGAATAGTATGAGTGGTATAATAGTGTTGTTTAAAGTTATTTGATGTCATAACTTTCACATTGCTTTGTTCTTGACAACTAAATTTATGTTTGTCTTGAACACTAAGGTAATTATTTAAGTTCATTTTATAATTGCTTTAGGCTTCATGCTATTCAACTTCCTTTTGTGTTAAGTTAAATCCTTATTAATGTATCTACTTTAGCATATTCTTTTTCCATTATCCATGTTGTATCTATGCTAAAACTCAAATATGTTTTATGCTAGATCACATTATTCCTATTAAATCATGAAGACATTAATTAAAATACCTTTTACCATAAGTCATTTAATTAATCAAATAACATTTAACATTCACATACAAGAGATACATCATCAAAAAATCAAAGTGTGCATGTTTATATATATATATATATATATATCAAAGTTTTATGTACATCTCAGAATCACATACAATGTCATAGTGGTTTGTGGGAGCTAGACCCCTCAGGATCTCGCTCTTGTGATCCAGCCCTTGGTCACCACGAGATGGTCATGTATGATCATGACTGTGAACTATCAAGTCTTGGCAGATACTCCAGACCCTATACTATCCACCATCTGATCCCTTTATGCTCATGTTTGTGCCAGCTCTGCCTACAATATCTCTACCTCCACTAAGGTCTGTGCTAACTGTAGTGCACTGTAATCCTGATAGATTCATCTCCTCATGCTCTTGTACACTACCCATAATATCAAGAAAGGTATGAGTGTCTTTGGCTCCTCTATTATTGGTGGGGGCACATAGTTAGGATCCATCTCCTCCTCCTCGATGGACATGGACACTATCTTTGTCGCATCCTAATGATAGAACTCTAGTTAGTCTCTCATTGTTCCTACAAGATAGGAAATGTACATAATCAGTAAGACATCATAATGATATATATATATACAAATAAAGCATAAATCACTAAAGAAAATGCATAAAATTAAATATCATCACCTATGTCTCTAGATGCATGGGGAATGCAAACCTCCTCATCTCTGGGGGGCATGGAGGATGTACTAGCCTCTCTATGTCTATGAGTGTTGATGTCTATTGTAGCTACTTCCTATGATCTAGTCCTGTAAGTATGATACGACTCTCCATGCTTGTACCAATCCTCAATAGCTACCTCATCAGCCTCACTCAAGGGTGGCTCCTCCTCATAATAATAACCTCCTCATAATCCTCCTCCTCATCATCTTATCCTCCATCTTGGTCCTTATAATTAGGATTGGCCTCAAACTGGTACTCATCATCAATAATGTTTGTAAATATATCTGCTAGCTTGTATTGTACATCCTCTGCTCTCTCTTCTGGCTCATCACCCTCATGTACTGCTAACTCTACATTACCTAGAGGAAAATACATGGGGAACATAGGAGTTAGTCGTGCATATGACCACCAATCCTCATGCTTGTCTATGCTACCAACATCATCAGCATCGGAGATTGGTGGTTGGTCATGATCTGAATCATCAAAATCACTCTCCTGCACATGATCTATCATCAACCAAATAGTGTCAGCTAGCCTCCAGGCACTCCACATTAATCATCTAATTAAGAGGAACACCCTTGGTGGTGTCTACACCTTCGCAAACTATCACATGACTCACCCATAATAGAATAGTCGTACAACGTAGTCATGCCTCTCTACTAGATACCTATCCATTTGCATCCTTTGTAACTAACCGGTGGGATCTGGCCACTATAGAGTGAGTAGATAAGGTCTCCATAGGATCTCGTCCTCCTCCAGCCGATCAATTCTCACCCTCCAAAAGTGTAAATCCCCATACTGCCACAAGCATCACAAAGGATAGCCAAATGCTCATGGATAGACCGTAGCTATAGTACAATAGTATCCGATAGGCATGGTACATGTGATATGCTCAAGGCACCACACTGTTGAAGCTTACAATGGACCATACTATTGATCTCTCAAAATACAATCCAACCAAGATCATAATAAAAGTGTGCTAGAATGAAGCAACCCTAGGCATAGACTATCCTCTACTCATACATCCACCGTATTAGGTGTACCAGTCCCCCATCCAAGTGTGTCACTCATCCATCTAGATTGAGAACTAGTGCCACTATGTGCATCATAATCCTTCTAGCAATAGGAGCTCATGAATACAACATCATAGGAAGCTTGATCCACATTCCAACCCTCTCATCATGTATAGGTCCATCTAAAAAGTATTGCATATATCTCTTCTTCTCCAGGAATGACCAATCCCCCTAAAAATATACTTGTGCTCCTTGAATAGAAACTCAGAGAATGTGGTACACATCCTTGAGTGTGATAGTCATTTCCCCAATGGGAAGATGAAAGGTACAGGTATCCACATCCCACCAGTCACACAAATCCATAAGCATGGCATCATGATATCTCATAGGTTGCATAAGATATTCCCAATAGATGCTTTTCATACTTTCATACTTTGCATAAGATATGACCTATCAAAAGCATCACAAAATATGCTAAATTTCATCTAATTTCCTCAATTTTCATACTTTTCATCATGCAGGCATGATAAAGTTGATCTAATGTGCTTCCCTAATGGCCCTAGACACTTTAGAACCCTTTTAGGACATTTTTCAAAGAAACAGGGACACTTCACAAAGAAACGAGACACTTTGCCAAGAAATGGGACACTTTGTGAGAAAAAGGGACATTATGTGAACAAATGGGACACTTTGCAAACTTTTTTCCAAGAACCCTAAATTAACCTATCCATGCATAAAAATCATTAAATCATCATAAAATCACAAGGAAAAAGTTATAGAATTGACTCACCTTATGATACCGATCGTCATGTGCCACCTGCTCACAAAGATCATCTAGCTGTGAAGGTGTGTAATCCCGTATGCTTGAGATATTATTCTCTCACTCGTCACTTTGAAGCTACATGAAGGTAAAATGAATATTAAGTGAGAAATTACTTTTTTGTCCTTCTTTAATCATTTTTCACCTCTTCCTAGTTTTACACATTACCATAGGGTTATTACCTCTTAAAAAATTCATAAAGTATATCTCCTTCAAATCACCATAAGGAGAGCTAAGGAAATCCTTTTTTGATGCCATTTAATGCATTGGAATCATGATTCCACACATGATATCAACATTTTTCTATCATTATGTGGCATGGTACTTGGAAATTCCCTACAATATGATGTTTCTTATTCGATGTGGCTAGATTGCTACCTTGATTCCACCTCCATAAAGCAAGTGAAATCAAAGGGGGGCATACATCTACCCTCAAATTAGATTCCTAAGAGTTAGATAAAAATATTTTTGTGCAATTAATGAATGTGTGTTGTAGGATGTGGTTCCTAATGTTGTGGTTGTGCAGATAACTACACTGGGGGCTTCATTCTCCCGTCTTTTTGAACATGTATCCTTTTATGTAGTGTGCATCATTTAGAGTCCTTTAGCTTACATATGCACATAGAGTCATATGGGCACTAAAGTGGGGGCTAAATGTGCCATAGAAAATTGGACCCTCTTGAGAAAAGGGACAATTTCACACATAATTAAACCCACATTTGAGTCCCTTCACATCATTTCCCTTCAAAACAACAATTATAGGACCCTTAGACCCATTAATTTTGATCTAGAGGCCCATTTTACTTGAGAAATCACATAAAATCTGACAAACAACATTTAATTACATCTTAACTCAACAACCCACCTTCAAATATCAATAGTGGGACCCATTCACCACCTTGGGAAAATGAGTCCCCTTTGGTGGGATACATTCGCCAAGGGTGGTCAGTGAGTCCCCTTTAAGGGAAAATTCAAATTAAGCGAGAATTTAATCAATTTATCTTTTATTTCTAGTGAATTTCAGACTCTTAGGTCTAACTAACAAGAAAATAAGGTGTTGTTTCTTATAAATACTCATTTTAAGTCATTTCACACATCTTTTATCATATTTTTATTATCTCTTAGGAGCAATTTTAGAGTTAAGTCTTCCACAACAAGTTTAATTAGCAAAAGTTGAAGTTTTAGGGAAGAGAACTGGGGTTTTTGCAGGTCTTGAAGCTCAATTATATTTTCAAGATCAAACATTGCAAAGGGTTGATGATGGATGCCTATGGTGATTCATGAAGAAATCTAGGGTGAAGAGGTGCAACTAGCCACCAAATCATGCCTAAGGACTTGGTTTTCTATTGATTCGATCTTCCATTTTCACTCTATCTTTAGATTAAGGTTTGCATCTTGTTTGTTTATCATTTTCATGTCATTTGATCCATATTTTGCATGTGTTGTAAGGTTTTTAGGGTTGATATCTTGCATCATATAGATCATTCTTGCATGTCTTATTCTATAGCAATAGAATATGATCATTGTTTTGTTTTAGCTCTTCTTAGACTTTAACACATATAAGGCTAGGGTTTACTCAAATTTTTCTCTATTCAGGGTTTAATTACTCAACTAGGGGTTTGACCAAGGAAAATCCCCCATTAGAAAAACATTTTACAACTGTATTGTAGGAAATTTTGAGATTTGAGATTGGTTATTCGTTAGAAATTGCTATATAAGTGTCAAGGTGCAGAACATAATTTTGAAGTTGCATAAATTCCAAGGTGGAATGATTCACCATGCTTGGTGAATGAGTCCCTCCTAAGGTACAAAACTAAGTCAGATTCAGATCCAGGTTCCTGATTGTTAGAAAATATATCTTGTGTAGAAAAGTCTTGATTTAGGACTGATTCATCCAAGGTGGCGAATGAGTTCCATTCAGCCTAAATTCAAGTTTCATCAATTTTCCAGATTGTTTGCCAGGTGCACACATTCTAAGAAACAAATTTTTGATTAGGTTAATTTGCATTTTTGTCCATTCTTTCATGCTTTTTTCATATCATAGTGTGTTTTCAAACATAGTGTAAATCTTTTTTTTTTTTTTCATTCATTTAAATCACTCAATTTCATTTAGTTAACTTCATTTAGGTTAGAAAACATCACACATAACATTATTTGAATGACCCATTAGCATTTTTTCTCCTATCTCTCTCCCTTTATGTAAAAAACCCTAGAAGAGCAAGAGTTGTCCATAGAAGCCAAAAATCAATAGTTCACCTCCAAAGGTAATTTTTCCTTAGAATCCTTTTGGCCTAAACCTATGGAACTTAGCACCCCTCAAAAGGACTTCTTTTTCATTACCTATCAAAAGTTCAAAGCCAAATACGTAGCTGAATTGTTTCTTTGCAACACGTCCCCATCAGCTTACACTCCTCCAATTCTAGATGAAATCATGCTTCAGCCTGAGTCCAAAATTGAAAAAACAATATAATGTCATGAGCACCCAACCATAAACACTTTTGCTCCATCATTTAAATGACAATGAGAAAATAACACCAACCCTATCATGCCTCCCCACATTAAGCAAGTGTATAAAGCTAAAGAGAAAGTGATTTACCCATCTTCTTTGGTTTCATCCATTCTTCCCCCTCTAGAAGGAAAGGAACCTATGATGGATCAATCCACTCTTACAACTCAACAAATTCAAAATAAAAAAAATGAAACCACACTGCTAGGGAGCATAGTTGTCATCATCGTTTCCTTACTCGTTAGTCTCAAATGGAAGAAAACAAAGAAAACCAACCTCTTCCTTGTTGGATTTCTCTTTGTGTTATATTTTCCTTGATGACAAAACTAAAAATCCGATTAGTGCTTTGAATACTTGGTGCTCTTTGTGTTCAGTTTGGCAATCTTGGTGTTCTTAGTGTTTTGGTAATCATGCTTTGGGTTGATGCATTTGGGTGCATTCAATTATATTGATCATGTTAAGCTTTATGTGTAGATAAAAGTTATTTAGATGGTCTAATTGTTTCAGATTTGGTTTCTTAGGATATTTATGCTTTGAACTGATACATATTTGTTTACTCTTGGCTATTATAGATTGTTAATCATTATGATTTAGGTTCATGTTGATTCTCATGAGAATTAGATGGTTCAGTGTTATGAATGCTATTCTTTTCCAAATGATTATGGTTATATGGGACTGATAGTGTTGATAAGGTTTGGTTTAGGTTATTTAGATGGTATTCATGGTGTCAGGGTTTTCTTCAACTTCAGGATTTATGACATTGTCACCTTCACATGTTCAGGTATATTGATTCATGGCATATACAGATCATGGTAATTTCTATGGCAATATGGTTTTAGTTTGTATGTCTTATTGTTGATAAACATGGCACATATCTTTGGTTCATTACTTATTTGCATTGCTTTATCAAGAACTTACTCTGTCTCAAGAAGTATGGTTATTGATTCAATTGCTCCATGAAACTTGGTTTAATAAAGACATCATGTTCTCACATTTTATCTAGTGGCATAGTATACATTTTGATTCGGATATCTCACTTGTTTGATGGTATTTATTGGCTCAAATGGAATATAATTTTTATCATTTTTATTTGGTGATTTCTTTGCCCAAGCCTTGACTTTATAGTTGGGATCCAAAGGAAAATGCTTATCTTGATTATTTGAAGCCTTCTCTTTTACATATGATATTAATTTATCATTGGCATGTTAATGATTTGTGGGGTCGGCATTTACATAGAATAAACCCTATCGGGTTTCCCAAGGCATTTTTCAACGGTGATATTGTGTTTAAAGGTTACTTGGTTATATAGCCTAGCAGCCATCATTTTTCATAAGGTTAAGTCGGCATTGTGAGATTCTTTGACTCAAAATATAGTTTATTATGTGTCAATAGTTTGCAAGAAAAATTTAGAGGTGATCCTGTGGTTGGGTCCTTGGTAAATGATTAGTCAAGCAGACTCTTAAGCATTTCTAATCAGTTGATTATTATTGTCTTCAGACTCCAAATATTTATTAATTTTGGAAAATTCATCGACTTACTTGAGAGAAGACTTGTTTAGGGAAAAATGATATTGTATTTTCATTGAATAGTTTGGAACCCTATTGCCGCCATGTTGGAACTTTAATTGAATAGCACGTGCAAGGTTTCTCTAGTATTTTGGTTTGGTTTTTAGTTATGTTGATGTTTGGTTGTTGGAAAGAATGTTGGTAGTTTTTGTTTGAGTTGGAAGTGGTAGTTTGGGTAGTTTTCATGAAGAACTTCAGGGATTTTAATTGCAAGTTAATTCCACCGTAACAGAGGTAATATCTATGCATTATTTTTGATATTTCAATGGTAAATATGGTAAATGAAGAGGAAAAGAAAACTTTGTTTTTTAGTTTCAAATAGTTTTCTTAACTAAAATGAAACTACCTTGAACCCAAACATAAACTAAAAGGTTTCATCTATTAGTGGCATTTTATCTTCATATCATTTATTTTTTATTATCTTTAGATTATACGTTATGTTCATAAACTCTGGTTATTGAAATCAGAGTTTTCTTGAGAAAGTTGTATAACCATTTCACAAACATTGTGTATATATGTATCTCTACAAAAATAAAAAGGGAGAGAGTGAAAAGAGTGTATGATGTGAATAAATGAAATTTTATGGACAAAGTATTGTCCATTGTAAAACCATTTTGTAAAAGAAGAAGAGTGGGCTCATATTTTTTATTTTTTTTGCTTGTATCACATAGATTATGTTTTGAGTTGAGCATAATTGCAAAATAATTTTATATCCTATTGTAATTTTATGACTGCAAGAATGATTGAAGTTATAAGGTTTTGATGGGTTGCAATATTTTGAATGTTTGATGAAGTTGGTGCTTCAGAAAAATTATGGGAGTTGGTGCTCTTTGATTAATAAAAAGGAAATTTTAGCAAGCGGCTTTATATACCCCAAGAGGGTTTTTCCACTCAAGAAATCTTTGTGTTATGTGATATTATTTTTCTCTCATTCTGTTTCATGTCAATATGCTCATTCAGTCAATGCTATGTTATGTTTAGTATGATCAAAACTTTCTTATTTCAAAAGTTTGTCATGCAAAGTTAAAAAGTATTTTATTGAGCAAAGTTGTTATGTTACAAAAGCACGTACAAGATTTTCACACTCTAATTGAACAATATCATATGATGCTTTTAACATGAGTTATAAATGTTACTCAAGTTTCATGTCAATCTGATTTTAAATGTTGATGTACACATGCATAAACAAGTCTGACACATTGAGTTAAAATAGTAAAAAGTCTCGTTGTACCTTTCAGAGTCAAAAATTTAAAAATTACTTCACTCTGATTCACCCCCCTTCTCAAAGTGAATCCACTTCTAACAAGTGGTATCAGAGCATAGGGTCCTGCATTAGGTTTCATACCTAGGATTGATTCTAGTCTTGGAAGTTTGTCATTATGACACATGCACCTGAAGGTTCATCCATTACAAGAGAACCTTTATTTGATGGTACTGATTATGTGTTTTGGAAAATCAGAATGGAAACATATCTTATTTCTCTATATGTTGATGTCTGGAACTTACTATGTATTAAATATGTTGTACCTAATGTTATACCTACTTTTCATGATGAGAAAAGAAAATATGAAATGAATGCAAGAGCCAAACATGCTTTGTTGTGTGGTTTGACAAAAGATGTGTTTTTCAAAGTCATGCATTGTAAATCTGCATATGAAATATGGGAAAAGATTGAAAAAAATTATCAAGGAAATGAAAAAGTTAAGCAATCTAAAATTCTTACTCTTAAGAGTCAATTTCAAGAAATGAGAATGAAGGATGATGAAAATATTGTTGATTATTTCTTAAGGATAGATGAAGTTGTAAATGTGAGAAGAGGTCTAGGTGAAACAATTGCAAACTTTGATATTGTTCAAAAAGAAATAAGAACTTTTCATCCTAAATTTGAGTCTAAAGTTTCTAATCTTGAAGAAAAGAAGTGTTTTGACTCTCTTACTATGTACAATTTGCAAGGCATATTAATAGCATATGAAATGAGGATAGGAAGTACTTCTTTAACTTCTAAGGAGACTACTTTTAAAGCAGAAAAGAAAGAAGATTTAGATAGTGAATCAAAACTATCTGGTACCTTAGAAGCTCTTTCGGTAAGAAATTTGACAAAGAAATATAAAGGAAAAGTGCCTTTAAAATGTTTTAATTGTGGCAAAGATAGTCATTTTGCAGCTAAATGTCCTTATTCAAATCAAGCTAATGATGATGAGAAAATAGAAAAAAAATTAAAGAAAAAGTATTCGAATCCTAAAAAGAAATTTAACAATAATTTAAAAAAGAAAAAGAGTCTCTTTAGCAAAAAAGACTCAGATGTTGAGACAGATGAGTCCTTAAATGAATAAGATGAAACTTTATTCATGGCTGAAAATTTTGCACAAAAGAATCCAAACAATCAGTCAAAAAGTCAAACAAAATATCAATCTGAATTAGAAGTGAGTCTTAAAGGTGAATTACTTTGCAGTCTACAAGAAACAAACAAAATAAAGAAACAAGTTTCATCACAAGAGAAAATCTCAAATAAGATAGTTACACCTTTACAAACTGAACTTGATGATTCTAGGAGAACAATAAACAATCTTAAATCAGTTCTTCCAGATAGAGATAAGGAAATTCAGAGGCTTGAAATGGAAGTAATCACACTTAGGAAAAAAATAGAAGGTTACGTGAAAGTAATCTGCATTTAAATGACTTGCTTGGAAAGCAAAAACAACATAAGTACATGACTAGTATTGGTTTAGTACTGGTGAATTTTCAAATCAAAATTTCACAATAGTTGATAAGAAGCAATCTTTTGAGCATAAAAGAAATAATATTAGATTCAATGCATGTTTTCATGGTTATTGTTTCTACTGCAATAGATTTGGGCATAAGGTGAACAAATGCAGGTTTATACTATCTAGAACACCTAAATTTGGTCACAAAAAGTTCTTTTGTTTTCCAAATACAATCAGATGTTTCAAATATAATACTATTGGTCATACATCCAAACAAAATAAACCTAATTCTCAAAAAGTGTGGAGACCCAAGTTTGTTCCAAGTATAGAGAAATCTATGATGGTACAAGCTGCCTTTCTCTCCAAGAAGAAGGCATTTTGGGTGTTGGATAGTGGTTATTCAAACCACATGACTTGTGATAAAGACATGTTCTTGAAACTTGAAGATTATGAAGGAGGATTTGTCAAGTTTGGTGACAACTCAAGTATTCAGATAAAAGGTAAAGGTTTTCTACTTCTAAATGATGACACACCAATCTATGATGTATATTATGTAGAAGGATTGAAACATAATCTTTTAAGTGTCAGTAAATTTTTTGATAATGGATATCATGTTACATTTGGTGCACAAGGTTGTGAAATAAAAAACAACAAATTTAGTAAAACAGTTGCAACAAGTTTGAGAACTTTTGGAAACATTTATAATATTCTTGACTCTTCTAATCATGAAAGCAATGAAGGTATGTGTCTTATGGGTCAAGTGGAAGAAAACTGGTTATGGCATAAATGTTTAGGGCATATAAAATTTGACAATCTAGTTAGAATAAGTAAAAATCAGAATGTAAGAAGCTTGCCTATATTGAGTAAACCAGAAAATACAATGTGTAAACAATGTCTTAAGGGAAAACAAACTAAAGTGAGTTTTAAATCTAAAGAACATGCATCTACAAAGCCATTACAGCTTGTACACACTGATCTTTGTGGTCCTACTAAGACTAGGTCAATAAATGATGAAAAATACTTTATGTTATTTGTAGATGACTACACAAGAATGGTTTGGGTAACTTTTCTCAAACATAAATTTGAAGCTTTTGACAGATTTAAATTTTTTTGTAAGATGGTTGAGAAAGAGTCTGATATGAAACTCAAATGCTTAAGATTAGACAAGGGAGGTGAATTTACATCTCAAGAATTCATTGATCATTGTGAACAACATGGCATAAAAAGACAATATGCTGCTACAAGAACACCTCAACAGAATGGGGTTGTAGAGAGGAAAAATAGAACAGTGAAAGAAATGGCTAGAACAATGTTAGATGAAGCCAAGTTGCTTGATATGTATTGGAAATAAGTTGTTCACATAGCTGTTTACATTCTAAACAGAGTTCAAATAAGGGTAAAATCCAATTTCGCTCCATATGAGCTTTGGTATGGTAAATCTGCTTCTATTAATTACTTCAGAATATGTGGCCGTAAATGCTTTATTAAAAGAGATGATGAAAATTTAGGAAGCTTTCAGTCAAAATATGATGAAGGTGTCGTTTTAGGCTATTCTACTCATAGAAAAGCCTATAAATTCTTCAATAAAAGGTTGAATAAGATTGTTGAGTCTATTAATGTGAAGTTTGATGAAAGATTGCTCCTAGATTCAGATTATGTGTAGGATGATGAAGAGGAATTTGTGGCAGATTCAAATATCACTCACAAAACTATTATAGTAGATGAATCACAATGGGAGGATATCTCAAGTTCCAAAGCAATACCTCCTAAAAATCATTCTAAAATTGTTGCAAAAAATCAACCTAAAGATCTAATAATTTGATCTTAACAAGAAGGAAGAAAAAATTTGAGGAACAAGCTTAAGTTGTTGAGCATTTTTGTTTAATAACTGAGTTTGAGCCTAAAACTGTTAATGATGCTTTAAGTGATGATTGTTGGTTGAAAGCTATGCAAGAAGAAATCAGCCATATCAAGAAAAACAAAACTTGGGAACTAGTCCCAAGACCTGATGATAAAAATGTTATTGGTTTCAAATGGATGACTTCCATTGAGTAAGTACACCAATGGTGACTAGCTATAAGTTATCTAAAATTGATGATTCTCTTGATGTTGATCAATCTGAATACAGATCTATGATTATAAGCTTGTTATATTTAACTACCTCTAGACTAGATTTAATGCAAGTTGTTTGTTTGGTCTCTAGATTCCAATCTGCACCAAAACAATCCCATCTTACTATAGTCAAAATAATATTTAAATATATCTAGGGTACTCTTGACTATGGTCTTTGGTATTCTAGGGGTAATGATTTTACTTTACCAACTTTTACTGATGTTGATTGGGCAGGTTGTCTTGATGATAGAAAAAGCACTAGTAGTGTAGCTTTTTATCTTGGTGATCATCTTGTTGCTTGGAATAAGAAAAAGAAAGATTCAGTTTCATTATCCACAATAGAAGCTAAATATATTGCAGCCACATCTTGCTTCACTTAGCTTCTTTGGATGGATCAAACACTTTTAGACATGGGTATTGGTGTTACTAAACCTGTTTCCATCTTTTGTGACAACTCCAGTGCAATTAACTTATCAAAGAATTCTTTTATGCACTCCAGAACCAAACGTATTGCAATTAAATTTCATTTTCTGAGAGAAAAGGTTTTGGCTAATGAGGTTACTTTGCAATATGTCCCTTGGACTCAAGCACAGGTAGCAGATATTTTTACTAATCCTTTGGCTAAAGAGGTTTTTGAAAGACTTCGATCTCGATTGGGAGTTATCTCTCAATCACTACTCTCTTAATGTTTCATCCTTGCTTTAGGGGAAGCTTCTTATCTCTCCAAGCAGCTTCTTGTTGGTTTTGTAATGTATTTGCTACTTCTTTTCTATATTTTCAAATGGATGAGTTACTAGTTTTTGGTGTCTTCTTTTGTATCCTTTGTCCTTGAGACAAAAAGGGGAAGAAAGCATTACAGTCATGAGGCATGGAATTCTATTATGAGGCATTTTTTTTGGTTGTTCAATTTTTTTTTTTGTTTCTGATGGTTACAAATGGTTTCATATTTAGACGATAGCGGATGGTTTTTTCCATCAAGGAAAAAGGAGGAGTTAGTTGGCTTTCTCTTTGTGCTATATTTTCCTTGATGAAAAAACTAAAAAATTGATTTGTGCTTTAAATACTTGGTGCTCTTTGTGTTCAATTTGGAAATCTTGGCATTCTCAGTGTTTTGGTGACCATGCTTTGGGTTGATGCATTTGGGTGCATTCATCACTTAATGTCGTATTGATCATGTTAAGATTTATGTGTAGATAAAAGTTATTCTGATGGTCTGATTGTTTCAGATTTTGTTTCTCGGGATCTTTATACTTTGAACTGATACAAATTTGTTTACTCTTGGCTATTATTGAAGGGCACATGTTGATTCTCATGAGAATTCTAGTTTAGTGTTATGAATGCTATTCTTTTCCAAATAATTATGATTATATGGGACTGCCAGTGTTGATAAGGTTTGGCTCAGGTTATTCAGATGGTATTCATGGTGTCAAGGTTTTCTTCAGCTTCAAGATTTATGGCATTGTCACCTTCACATGTTCAGGTATATTAATTCTTGGCATATACATATGATGGTAATGTCTTTGGAAATATGGTTTCAGTTGGTATGTTTTATTGTTGATAAACATGGAACATATCTTTGGTTCATTACTTATTTACATTGCTTTATCAAGCACTTACTCTGTCTTAGGCAATATGGTTATTGATTCAATTGCTCCATGAAACTTGGTTTAGTAAAGACATCTTGTTCTCACATTTTATCTAGTGGCATAGTATACATTTTGATTTTGGTATCTCACTTGTTTGATGGTATTTATTGGCTCAAATGGAATATATTTTTTATCATTTTTATTTGGTGATTTCTATGCCCAAGCCTTGACTTTATAGTCGGCATCCAAAGGAAAATGCTTATATTGATTATTTGAAGCCTTCTCTTTTACATATGATATTAATTTATCATTGGCATGTTAATGATTTGTGGGATCGTCATTTACATAGAATAAACCCTATCGGGTTTCCCAAGGTATTTTTCAACGGTGATATTGTGTTCAAATGTTACTTGGCTATATGACTTGGCAACCATCATTTTTCATATGGTTAAGTTGGCATTATGAGAATCTTTGACTCAAAATATAGTTTATTATGTGTCAACAGTTTACAAGCAAAATTTAATGGTGATCATGTGGTCGAGTCCTTGGTAAATGATTAGTCAAGCGACTGTTAAGCATTTCTAATCAGTTGATTACTATTGTCTTCAGACTCAAAATATTTATTAATTTTAGAAAAGTCATCAACTGAATTTAGAGAAGACTTGTTTAGGGAAAAATGATATTGCATTTTCATTCAATCATTTGGAACCCAAGTACCACCATGCTAGAACTTCAATTGAATAGTGTGCAAGGTTGTTGTGGTATTTTGGTTTTGTTTTTAGTTATGTTGATCATTGGTGGTTGGCAAGAATGTTGGTGGTTTTTGTTTGAGCTAGAAATGGTAGTTTGGGAAGTTTTCATGAAGAAATTTAAGGATTTTAATTATAGGTTAATTACACTATAACAAAGGTAATATCTATGCATTATTTTTGATATTTCAATGGTAAATCTGGTAAATGAAGAGGAAGAGAAAACTTTGTTTTTTAGTTTCAAATAGTTTTCTTAACTAAACTGAAACTACCTCAGACCCAAGCATAAAATAAAATATTCCATCTCTCAGTGGCATTTTATCTTCATATCATTGATTTTTGATTGGCTTCAAATTATACATTATGTTCATAAACTCTGGTTATTGAAATTAAGGTTTTCTTGACAAAGTTCTATAACCATTTCACAAACACTGTATATATATGTATCTCTGCAAAAACAAAAAGGGAGAGAGTGAAAAAAGTGTATGATGTGAAAAGGAAATTGTCTGGACAGAGTATTGTTCATTGTAAAAATCATTTTGTAAAAAGAGAAGAGTGGTCTCATATTGTTTTTATGTCTGATTGTATCACATAGATTATGTTTTGAGTTGAGCATTACTGCAAAATCATTTTGTATCCTATTGTAATTTTATGACTGGAAGAATGATTGCAGTTATAGGGTTCTTATGGGTTGCAATATTTTGAATGTTTGATGAAGTTGGTGCTTCAAAAATATTATGGGAGTTGGTGCTCAACGTTGTTACAGAGTTGGTGCTCTTTGATTAATAAAAGGGAAATTTTAGTGAGTGGTTTTTTATACCCCAAGAGGGTTTTTCCACTTAGGAAATTTTTGTGTTATGTGATATTATTTGTCTCTCATTTTGTTTCATGTTAATTTTCTCATTCATTCAACGCTCTGATATGTTTAGTATGATCAAAAGTTTCTTATTTCAAAAGGTTGTCATGCATAGTTAAAAAGTCTTTTATTGAGCAAAGTTGTTGTTTTGTTACAAAAGAACACACAATATTGTTCACACTCTAATTGAACAATATCATATGATGCTTTTAACATGAGTTAGAAATGTTACTCAGGTTTCATGTCAATCTAATTTTAAATTCTGATGTACACATGTATAAACAAGTTTTCCACATTGAGTTAAAAATAGTAAAAAGTCTCGTTGTACCTTTCATAGTCAAAATTTTAAAAATTACTTCACTTTGATTCACCCCCACTCTCATAGTAAATCCATGTACAACATGCCTTTGAAAAAAGAAATAGATGACCACCCTCTTCCCCTTGACCCACCACAAGATAACATAGTCTAACCCTCACAACAAATGAATAAATAGAACAACCGAAAATTTTGATACACCCCTCCTTGGAGATTACCCTTCACCCTCTCGTCATAATCAACCTTGATGATGATGATGAAAAGGAAATCAAAAAAATAGATGAAGAAGTGCATAACAATCTATATTCTTTATTTTCATCTACCATGAGCTTAAATTATAAACCTTCTCCACCAGGTGAAGAACTTGGTACATCTCCTAGTTTGGCACTTTCAATTCTTCCTTTAGACAATCAACCACCCTTGCAATATACTGAACATGATTGGGAGGCGGATGACTTGTTAGATGGTTGAATTGCATTCATCTTACTAGCCTTTTATATATTCATTTTCCTTTTTATTTTCCTTTTTATTTTATGTGTGTATCATGTTCCTCCATATCATGTGTTTGATGTTCTCTTTCTTTGTGTACTTCTTCTAGTCATACCTCTATACTTCTATCTATCGTACATTTTACATTTTCAATTTTTCTTTTGTTTTATGTTCTCCTTCTGGGGATGACACAAAGTGTTGAGATGCCCTATGTCTCTTCCATGTTGACCCAAAAGGTCATTTTTTATGTTTTCCTTTTAGGGATGATGCAAAACATTGAGATGGCCTATGTCTCTTCCATGTTGACCCAAAAGGTCATTTTTATCTTTCATTTTTTCTTGTGTTTTCCTTTTGGGGATGACACAAGGCATTGAGACCACAATGTCTCTTCCATGTTGACCCAAAATGGACTTTTTTTTCCTTTTTTTTCACATTCTTTATGTCATTCTTCTAGTTCTATGTGCTTTGGGGAATGATGATAGTTTCGAGCTCTTTCATTAAAAAATTGCAACAATAAATATTCTAACCCCAAATCCATAGATCCCTTATGTGTTTGGTGTGTTCCTTTCTGGGGGACAACTCCTTTTTCTTATGTTTTCTCTTTCATTTACATGAAGTGGCCTAACTTAGAAACATATGACTTGGTATAGGGGCTTTCAAAGTTGTCTCTCATTTCTTATTTTCCTTTTTACATTTTCTTTCCTTTACTACTTTAAAGTAGTGATCATAGAACAATGTGTAGCAATTCCTTTAAAGTGGGGGGCATACATTGGCATAATTCATTTGCATTCTTGGTTCATATTGTAGCCTTGTCGTTTCATACATGATGCATTTGTCACTTTGTGGATGACATTGGGTATGATTTCCTTCATAAGTGTGATCTATCTTAGCATATATTACATTCCTCTTAGTGGCATGATGTGACACACCACATCCCGTGAGTTGCGAACATTTTATTCTATGATTGGTCCTCTCTTGGAGACATTAGAAACAATGTTACCTAAGTGAAAAACCTTGCTTGAACTTAACAAGACTCCTTTGAACATCTCTTACATTTTACATTTTCACATTTTACACTTTGCACTTTTTACCACTTTGCATAATGCAACTTGTATGCGTGTGGTATCTTGCTCTTTGTTAATGGGTTCCAAGCATACAAAGCTTTGCTTGTCTCATGAAGCATGAACTGAAATTTTCCTTCATGGCACCTTGTTAAAGTTATCAGGAGGTGCATAGCTTTAATATGGTTGAGTGGGAAGCACATTCAACAGCATGACTTTCCTCATAGCCACCGTTGTGTTTGTGAGGGTATACTAACTAGCGTATGTATTTCACCTTTTTGGGTCTTCTCACCCAGTGGACCGCCATGAGTTTTGTCACTCCAAAGTGAGAATGCATTTTCTTTTTCAAAATGGCCTAGGTCTAATCCACAACTAGTTGTACATACAATCGAAACTCAATTAAATATTCATTTCACATGTGTGTTCCTTTGTCCTTATTTCTAGTTTACCTTGGGATCTTCATCTTGGGGCTTGACCATCCCTCTTGATTGTTGTCATTCCATCTTGCTAACGTAAGTACATTGGGATCTCCTTCTTGATATTCATGGCTACTTTAGTGTGAGTTTTGAAGCAAGTTCACCTTCTCACTAAAGTGAGGGCTAAATGCACCATAGAAAAATTGTCCCTTGTCATTTTTATGGTGTTTTATGCCTCTCTTCATGATGCTTGGTCCATTTTTCTTTTATTTAATTTTGCTATGTGACTTGAACATTCACATTAGGTCCTTAAAATTTAAAATATGGCATCTTGTGAAGGTTTCACGAAGTGTTGTAAAACATTTCTAGACTTTTCTAGACTCTATTCATTACAATTCAACTAAAAGTCACCTTTTCATCACTTATCAGGTCCTATTTTGAAGTTTTGTAAAGTCTTGTAACAAGATTTCACACCTTTCTAGGAATAATTTTACTATTTACACCTTTCTTATGCTTTATTTGACCCCTTTATACCCTTATAAGGGTTAATTAAGTTCTTTTTTGAATGTAACCCTAATAAAAAACATTAAATGTGACTTAATTCCTAACACCAACTTTCAAGTCGAAGGTGGAACCCATTCTCCATGGGTGGCGAATGAGTCCCTCTTGGCTCAAAATTCAAACTATTTTAAATTTTCTTTTAGGTTTTTATTTAAAATCACCTTATGTTGACCCGTGATGAGGTATCATCAGGTTACTAAGGCACAAGTGTGTATAAATAAGTGTTTTTACATCCATTTTAATGCCCATTCATCAAGTTCACTTATTCACACATTCATTCAAGTATTCAAGCACTTTGCATCATTTAATGAAGCATTAATCAAGTACTTTGGAGCATTGATTGTTGTATCTTCAGATTTTCTTTAGCAAGGGTTTGGTAAGTTGATAGAATTTGCATGTTATTTTTTTATAATTCTCTTCCATTCCATTTCTTCATTAAGGGTTTGATTACCATTTAGTGAGATTTGACCAAGAAAAATCCCTATAACCTAATGCTTAACCATTTTTCCCCTTTTGCATGTGTGTTTGTAGACTTGTGTATGCAGATTTGACAAGTTATTAGGTGTTGAAAAGTGGAAAAGAATTAAATAAAGTGTTTTAAGTCAACAACAACCTATTTCAAGCTTGGAGAAGACATTATATCCATTGTTTGGAGAATTAACTTCATCAACCCGACAAGCAATCAACCTTAGATTTGGTGTTACTAGATTGGCCCCTGATTTCTCAAAATTTTGGGCATGGACTTATTTTCCATCAGTGGAAAATGTGTGCCACCTGAAGGCTAGAAATCCAAATTTGATCAGATTCTAAATCTTGACACTCATAAACAAGTTTCTAGCAACTTTCATCAGAAGTAGGACCGAATCAACATCACTAGTGAATGAGTCCCACTAGTGATTTTTTGTGATCTTTGTCAGCATTCAAAATATTCCATATTCTTCATTCATTGCCTAGGTAAACTCTGAATCAACCTTTTTTTTTTCATTTTCTCATACTTAGTTCATGTTTGCATATCACATTGTGTTTTCCAACATTGCATAATTCTAAGGTTTTGCATTCATAATTAGTCAAATAGATCATTCAATTGCACTTAGATCAATGCATTTAGTCTTAATTACATCATACATTGCATAATTTGAGTGAACCTAGCTAGATCTTTTGAGTAGGGTTTATCTCCTTTTTGGTGAAACATCCTAAGAGTGCAAGAGTAGCCTATAAGCCCTACCCAAAAATCTATGGTTCAGAAAGAAATGGAAATTTGAAGATGAATGGGATAAAAGGGGATGAAAAGAAAGGGGAATTTGGCTATGCTAGTATTATATGATACAACAAAGATAATTATGCACCAAGGTATGAGGAACTAGGGTGACAAGGTAAAATTTGCATGAACTTGACACTCAAACAAGATAAACATGACATGCAAGATAAAATAAGATTCCCCCACTATACAATGGGAAAAATAAACCAAGATATAGAAATTTATAGGTGGCTTTAAGTATGTGTAATCATTGGTAAAAAGATAGATCAAAAGATAAATAAATAAATAAATATTCACTCCTAAAAATGTTAAGCAACCAATATCTCTTACCAAAGATATAATTTAATTAGGATGATTTAAATTATGCCAAACTAAATGGTCCTTAATGGAATTGATTATGGATAGATTATTTGAAGTTTATAGGTAAAAGGAGATAACAACTATTTAATGTTTATCAGCTAGGCTCATGTGTGATTTCATGATAAGTTGTGATGTATGCATGTAACTATTTTTGTTTTTTGTTCAAATGTAAGCTTGAGGAGCTCCAAATTTTATTATGGATGGTATTTAGGATGATATAGGATGGTTTGGGAGGAGAGAGGGTGTTTATGGGTTTGTTTATTATGGGATGAAACTTTTATTTTTGGATGAAGTGATCTGTGAGGATGGATGCAAATGCATGAGGAAATTCAAGACCAATATGTTGAATACTAAGTGTATACAAGGTCATATCCTTGACACAATTTAGGTGCAACTTCAACATCTAATGTAGGGGGAAGAACAAAGAGGCATGATAAATGATGGAGGAGATGGAGGGTAGTTAGCAATAAGTGAGCAATACAAGAAATGATAGGATTATTGTAGATGGATGTATGGTTGATATTTTATTATGATATGGGAATATAGGAGGTAATATTGATGGGGAAAATAACATCTTAAGCTATGGTGGAAAAGAGTCTATTACACATGGAGTCTATATCTAGGTTTTCACTGTGGTATTTTCCTAAGGTGCCACCGAAGTGGTTTTTAAATGAAAATATAATTAAAAATAACTAAGATTCTCAAAGGAAATATTAGAAAAAAAAAAAAATGACTTCCTAAAGTTATGATAATGAAAAATAGAGCAAATGAGGAACCTAAGGTTGAAATCTAAAAGTATCTATGAAGGAATTTAGTGCATCATGTGAATTTTCTCATTGCACACTATCAGTCACTACTAGTCATGCCAAAAATTCTTAGAATATGCAATTCAAATTCCAAATTTACCTAACCTACAAACACAAAACAATAGAAATTGTTGGGATTACTTAGGAGCTCTCCTTAGTCAAACCCCTATTTTGGTATGTTGACCTTCATGAAAAGCCAAGATAGATAGATAAAAATAAAATATTGCTTGTATTCTCCTATCCCAAGTGTGTCTAGGAATGGTCATATATATGAATGTGTAATAGTTGAACAATAGAGGAAATGGTGGTAATTTATGGCCTAGGTCATAGAACACCACAATTCTCCAATTGCCACTCAAATATTCCCTAGGATCCCAAATTGGATTGATTGTCAACATGAAGGTGAGTCAATTCTCAATCAAGGAAGACCTAGGAGGGGGTTCTTTAAGCTTTAAGGGGTTCACCACCAAGAAAAAGCTTGGAAAAGACACTTAACATTCAACTCATAAAACCTAGTAATCCAAGCCAAATAATGAGTGAAAATGGTGAAATTAAGCAACAATAAGCTAGGATGTGTGTACCTAGGAAGTTTGGAAATGTGATGAAGATTTTGGAAATGAAAAAATGCTATCAAAATATGCTAGGGAGGACTAAGACACCCTTATTGTTGTCTTATTCCCATAGCTATCTTTTGAAGGAGATGAAGAATCTTCAGATGTTGGAACAAAATATGAAAGAATCTTTGTAAAATACCCTTGGGAGGACTAAGTCACCCTTGCTGCCGACTTAGTCCCATCTTGAATTTTTGAAATCTCTAAATGTGATCTTGAGGTTCAATGTATGTAGTTCCTTCTTCTCTAATCTCAGGTTCTGAAACCTCCAGATCTAGCTCGTACACGAGTTTCCATTAAGATGACAACTTTGCAATGAAACTTTGCAACTTTGCACTCCAATTGTTCTTCAAGTCTTCAATAGAATCTACAAACACAAGCATGCAAGCGACAAAAAAAAATTGTTGATTTTTAGTAAATGGGAGTTTTCCTTGGTCAAACCCCTTGTTGGTAATTAAACCTTGGAATGAAATAGAATAATGAAGGGAAATGATGAATGAACAAATTGCTATGTTGAAATTCACCAAACCCTTGTTATGAATTCTATAAACTTGTGTGAAATGGCTAGCTTGAATGTAGATCTTGAAATGCTTGAATTTTTGATAGATCTTGACTTGAATTGTTTGCTTGAATCAAAACCCTACATCACAAATGTTATCTCAAAAATACACATGATGCAAGAATATCTTTGATATGATGCTTGAATATTGATGATGGCTCCAAATGCTTGATGAACTGCTCTTGAATGCTCTTGTGAACTTAACTTAATTATGTTATATGGAATGCTCTCACAAAAGTATTGTTGTGAAAATGAATGAAAGAACCTTGTATTTATACTTATCCATATTTAATATCCTGAAATTACACCACAACAAGCTGAAATATTAATTCATTAATTAAAGGAGGCTAAATCCTACCAAGATTTCAAAATTAAATCCTAAAAATAGCCTAAGAAGGACTAAGATGCCCTAGGGGGCATCTTAGTCTCAAGGCTTGATACTGACTCCTAAAAGGGGCCCATTTAAGATTCCTTTGAAAAGAGGGTCCCAAGACCTTTGGATGACAAAGATGCCCTAGGTGGCATCTTAGTACCAGTCCAAAAATAAGGACGCACAACTAGAATCATTAAATTATCATTCACCCTTTGATGTTTTTCAGGATTAGCCATTAAAAGATATAATTTATTAGGCTTGTAGATGCTAAATAGGACCACTTAAGACATAAATAAGGATAAACAAAGGAATGCGGGCCCAAATAAGTGTGAAAATGCAAGGGTATGCATTTTCCTACACTACAATAGTGTACTAAAATGGAAGAGAGAGGATGTGAGAATCCCAAGGTGCTCAGAGGCACAAGAAAATAAAGATGTTTAACATAAATGATAAATAAAATGATATGCCTAGGGTATCTGCAGGATCATGATGGGCCAAAAAGTGGCGATGTGCTGGGTATGTGTAGGGTATGTGGCTAACAACCTTTTTTTACCCAAAATTGATGAAATGAAAAGGTTTTTTAAAGATGATTCTCAATTTTCTACCAATATAAATTATGCTTTACTTTGAATTTAATAAATAATTATTATTCATTTTCTATATGAATTATGACTAAAGTTCATATTGACAGGTTGATTGAAAAACATCTATATCTTTCAAACGGTATCACATTTTTTGAATCTGAAACATGCATCACATTCTATGCTTCACATACTATAAGATTAAAATAAATGAATTTCATGGAGTTTTGACCAAGTTAAGGTGGTCAAACATTCAATTTTTAATATTTTTTAAAAGTTGTAATAAAAAATTCATAATTAATTATTTACTTGGAAAAAAATTACAAAAATGTATGCATAAAATCGGGACATGATTCCTCTACTTATATCCAAAATCTTATAAAAAATATTATCATTTTATTGTGGTTAGGGTGGTCAGACAGATGCCTACTTTTTTTTTTCCTAAAATTTAAGTACTACTACATTAAAATTTCACATTTTCATGAAATACATTTTTTTAAAAATAAACCTAGTAGTTTAGAAACTACATTCAATCTTTTACAAATTTTATTCTTACATATTTTTTAAATAATATAGATAACTTATTCAAATTTTTACGTCAAGTTGCCTAACTCTGATTTTTTTGAATTTTTTGCCACTTAAGGGCCTATTTTTTCCATGATGAGCTTGTCCATGCACCCTATAGAGAATTGAGAAAAAAAGATATTATGAAGATGAAAATAATGTTGCAAAATTTGTAGAGAATTATTAGAGCTTGAAAGTGTTGTGTGAGCCAAGAGAGCCAAGAGAGAGAGTTCTAAAAATTTAAAAAATATTTTCTTTTCAAAACTAAGAAGAGGAGGGAAGAAGAAGAGGCTGATGAGATATTTAAAATCATTTTGAGCCATTTTATTTGACCTAGAAAGGTGACAAGTGGAAAAATGCTCATAAATTACCTTCAAATGATAAATTTGTCACATGAATCTAGCACGACATGTAGATGTCTATGCTAGATGCTAGTGTCCAGATTATTTATGATAAAAAATGATAGGAGAATAGAAAAGGTAAAAATAAAAGCAACAACAAAAGGTGACCACGAGAAAGGAGGTCCTAGAACCTTTTAAAAAAAAGAAGGTTTATGCAAGGGCTTAAATGAGCTTACACAAATATTAAGGGAATGAATATCAAAGTGGACACAAAACATAACTAAAATTACAAATGTATGTAATATACTACACCGTAGTACACAACCAAATACTTTTGTATGCTCCCCTTTATGATTAGCACTCAAAATAACTATATACCCACATAAATAGTTCACATCAAATATATCTTAAAAAACATAATTAGATATATATTACATTTTTATGTCATTTGAAAGTGGTGTATGTAAGTAGTCTAGTGAGTGAAAGATGTTCCCAATTGAAAAGTTTTCAAGTATGGGGTTAGGGTATATTTAAGAAATATTATATCAAATTAAATATATTAATAATGGATTAATCATTCAAGAAATTATTCAATTAAGGATGAAATATCTAAGATAAAATACATATTTTTTGTATACTCAAAAAACCCCTAAATGGAATTCTTAATTCTTTGAGGCTTTAAGACAAATTTAAATGTGGATTTCAAGCCTTTATTTTCATATATATACTATTGAAGATAACAACGTCATCACACTCCCAATAGGGAGCATAGTCTTCATATAGTAACTCAAGACCAGGATGGTCCAATATGTAAAATCATAAGGCTTCACACAAAATTTCTTCCTTAGCTTAAACAATTCACTACAATTTATAGCCCAAAAGAAAGAGAGATGGTGGATGCGATAGGGACAATACAACAGTAATGAAGGGACATACATGAAATAAATCTTACATTAAAAAATTGGTCGACTTGTTTTGAACAAATATCACAATCCTATAACTTATCATGACATTTTTTATTTATTTTGTTGTAACTACCCCTTTAAACATTGAATTCTTTGTAAAAAAAAAAACATAGATTACATCTGACATGATTACATAAATGAAAAAAATTCTTTAATATCAAATTTTGTGAATAAACAAGAAAATCCCTTTAATTACTAACCAACTACCTACAACACCTAACTATTAATCCCTTGGAAGAAATTAAAAATCTAGAATGATTAACCAACTACAAACAACAATGGCATTGTAATTCTCTTGGCATTGATTTTCACATGACACCACAAAACCAGGTTTCCCTTACAAATTTATGCCTTGTCACCAACTAAGCCACCAATACATCCAATCTCTCTTACCAAGATTTGTCGATGTAATTAAAACACTTAATTGGTCGTCTAAAAATTCTCTTCGTACTACTCCTTGAAGACTCTGCATTTTACTCCGCGACTACAAATAGAAATCATTGTATCCATAATAAACAGTTGAACATTGGATTCGAAGACTAAATAGAGGTCCACACATAATTACCTCAGGGTAGCAGGAGTCCTAGAACTCGAATATATGCATTTTTTTCTTTAAAATACCGACTAATTTATACAGCAAAAGAATCGGGAGTGAAATAAGGGCAATAGAAATCCACACTGTACAGAATCGTAGATCATTTTTAGGGGAAAAGGTCATATCCGAGTCCATGGAAGTGTTCCAGACTTTGGATTTGATCATCTGAATCCAAACCGTTCCGATTCTAAGCCCCAAAATATGGGTAAAGAGCATAGTTTTCTAAATTAAAACTATCTAAATTTAAACACAATATCAAATTCTATTCCAAAAGTGAACACTTTATCACATTTTAAAATCTATAATACTCTTAATCATTCAGTAATTAATCTAAATTAATTAATACATTTGATTGGATTATCCTACATTACAGTCAGGGAAACACATGCAACAAATTTCTTGTAGGTCTGATGTTGAAATTACAATTCATGGTCGACTTGTGATGTTCCATCTCAAAATGGAATACAAGGCCAAGGAATTAAGAGGATGTTAATGAGAAGTGAAGATCTAGTCAAATAAAAGACACAAAAGATAAACTACTTACTAGTCAAGATAGTTTTTCCATCTAACATGATTTGTTGATTTTAACATCATTGATTGTGAAAGGGTGAGTTTAACCGCATATTTTAGATGGCATGTCAAACTATTATTATTATTATTATTATTATTATTATTATTTTAAGAAATGGGTAAAAACTTATTGAACCAAAAGAAGAATTACAAAGCAAAAGGCCATAGGCTCACAAAGAGCAACCAACAACCAAAAGAGGTCCTAAAGGATCCCCCTAAAAAACCAACTACCTATTTCTATCCTATGAAATTAAATTTTCCAAAGCCATAGAATATTATGGAGAACAATCCCCAATCACCAACATCCCACCTCTTTAAGTGCTTTAAAGCACACAAAGTTAGGAAATCTGCCACTTTATTACACTCTCTAAGAATATGACAAAAGAAAACATATTCCAAAGAGAAAAATAAATGTTAGATCTATTTCACCACCATGGCCAACTACCAATTAGCTTCATCCATGCTTTGCTCATTCAACACATCCACCACAATTTAGGAAACTGGTTCACAAATAATTATTTCCCATGAAAGAGAACAATCTCTTTCAACTACATGAAGGAAAGCAAGGGCTTCCCTAAAATTATTAGTATGCTGTCCTCTGTAAGAGGAAAAGAAAAACACAACATCACCATCACTATCTCTACCAATACCACCAATCCCCGGATGCCCAGGATTCCCCTTTGAAGAGCCATTAGTATTTACCTTATAAACTCCTTGAGGAGGAGGAAGCCACTAACCCTCCCAATGAATCTTCTTTTTGGCTCATTGCACCCTTCTAGACCCGTCGAATAACCAGAAACGTTGTCAAACAAGTTCAAATTTTGAACAATATCCATATCACTAAGGTCCATAGAAATTGAAAGATCACATTTTGTAGAAATTCTCTCTTGGATCATGTAGATGATCTTATGATCCTTAGGTGTTGTGTGAGATTGAGGTGATGTGGGAGATTTTTTTGAAAGTACACCATTACCAATATAATTTGGCAGCTAAGATTTACGCATTCAAACCCACAAGCCTAAGCCCAAGAACTCCCTCCTACTTTGGCCTTCAAATAGATTGCCACTTAACTAAGCTCCACTTCTAAGAAGACAAACTACTCGCTAAAGAAATTATTGACCAAGGGCATAAAATTCTTTAACAAAGCTTGAAGGGGCAACCTATAGTAAGAAACTATAAATAGGAAGATCTTGAATTACTAATTTCAAAAGAGTCACTCGCCTAGTCGATGAAAGCCATCTACAAGTCCAATGACTTATGTACCTACAAAGATTCTCCACAATATCCTTCCACAACTCTCTAAGTTGAGATCCCACTACAATGGGAATCCCAAGATACTTAAGAGGAAGAGAACCAATCTAAATCTAAGGATCTAAACAATCTTGCTCTAAATAGGCTGAGGACTTTTGAAGAAGAAAATAGAGGACTTTTCCTCATTAATCCTCTCACCTAAGGTAGCCAAATAAATGCCTAAAGTTTCCTTGAAATTCATGGCCTCATTAATTTTGGCCATGCCATCAAGATTGTATCATTTACAAAATAAATATGAGAATAAGGAGGCAAACTATTGCCCCAACTCTAGCCCTACAACTACCTCTATCTAATATGTGACTTAATAAACCTTCCTAGATTCCCTCAACCATAATAATGAACAAGGAGATAGAGGATCTTCTTGACGAAGACCCCTAGAAGCTCCAAATAACTCAGAAGGCTTGCCATTAATAAGGACCAAAAAGGAGGTAGAGGTAATACAACTCATGACCTAATAAACCCATTCCTTTCCAAATCCAAAGGCTAGAAGCACTTTTTGCAAGAAGGTCCATTTGACCCTATCATAGGCTTTTTCCATGTTAGGTTTGATAAACATGGCATTCTCCTTAGAAATCACTATATAGATTGAATAGTCTCAATAGAAACCACAATCCCATCAATAATTTGTCTACTAGCTTGACACATCCTCATTTTTCTTCAAAAATTAGAGAGTTCGACCAAGGATTAAGCCTTTCTAAAATTAATTTAGTAATGATTTTGTAAATCATTTACATAAAGTAATGGGTCTAAAATGATTCAAAAAATTAGCACCTTCCCTATTATGAATAAGAGCCAGAAAAGTAGCATTCATGATTCTTAACATTTATTTATTTCTTAGTGACTCTTGAACCACCTCTAAGAGATGCAATTTAAAAATTTCCCAAAACTCTTGGAAGAATTCAATTGGAAAACCATTAGGGCCCATATCTTTACCTTTTTTCATTTGAAACAAAACTTCCTCCAATTTTGGAAACAAGATGGGCCTAATAAGAGCCACATTCATCTCATTAGAGACTAAACGGGGAATACAAATTAAAATTGAAATTTCATCATCACTTGTAGGGGGAGAGTCCTCTAAGAACAAGGGTGAGAAGAACTAAGAAGCCTCCATAGAAATCTCACTTAGAGAAGAAATTTTAACCCCCTCTAAAGACACAAGAGGTGATAAAATTTTCATTCCTTCTTGTTTTAACTAAGCTATGAAAAAAGGTAGTCTTTCTATCTCCTTCTTAAAGCTAATCAATACGAGACTTTTTCTTCCAAAAAATCTCATCCCACAACTACCATTCATCTAGCTCCTTGATGGCCATGGAATCCTCTTCACAGAAACCATAATTTAATCCATGATCTTGAATTTGACGAGTAATAGTATCTAGATGAGCTTGATCCATCCTTTTATTATGATGAAAATTACCAAAGCACTACCTATTACACTTCTTAAACCTATATTTCTCATAGTGTAATATTTTAGAAAAAGAATACATAGCCCTTCCATAAGAAAGCCTCCCTTTGTGCCACCATTCAATCACTAAGTCATGGAGTGAAAGGTCCCACAACTACATGAAATGAAACTTAAATTGGGGGTGTTCTCAGGAGCTCAAAAAGAAACAACCAATAATTTAATCATCTAGTGATCAGATCCTTTCCAATTCAAGATCGCTGAGTTGGTAGTCCACCTATCCCCAACACAGTAAAAAGACACAAGAAATTTGTAAAGTCTCTCAAAAATAAAATTAAAGAGATCAATGTTGTCCCTTAGAGGATTAGCAAAAGATTCAATCTTGACCATGTTACCTCTTTTTTCTTCCAAACTATAAACAACATTAAAATTACCAACAACAACTTAAAGAAGGAAGGGAGCAAGGGACTAGACATATCTAACATGTGACCAAAGTTGAGCTTCACCAAGAAGATTAGTAGTAGCGTAAACATTAGAAAATGTCAAGATTCACTAGAATCTAAAAACAAGACAACCATAGAAATAGAAGAGCGGCTCAAGAACACCAAAGAGGGACCACCTTTCTTGGATCCCATAAACAAGCCATGCCACTAGAACATGAGCCTTGACACACCAACAATAACCACACTTCCAAATAGTAGGGGCTTTATTCCACATACCTTCTACAACTAATTTAGTTTCCCAAAGAAAGAAAATATTAAGAGTATAAGTACTAATTATCACACAAATATCCTTTTTCCTAGGGATTCTATTTATACTACTCAAATTCCATGAAATAACAATCATTTATGATATTTAGAAAAATGGAATTCAATTGGTTTCACTAATCTTGAATCAACTAGTGTCCTGCCAACCAATTTTACCTTTTCCTATCTTTCTTATGTCCCACCTTAGAATTTTTTTTTTGGAGTTCCCTTTTTTTAAATAGGCATTGGACAACTGAGAGGGGGCATGAATCATTTGTCACACAAATTCAACCTTAAAACTTTCACTTATCAAATATTCAATCACACTATTGTGTTATTAAATATAAGCATGAAGCATACATAACACAATGAACACCATATTTTTACGTGGAAAACTGAATAAGGAAAAAACCACAGTGAGGGTTAACTCACAATATAATGATTATAAATTGAATACAAAGGCCCACTGCCAAGGGCTCACTGCCCAAAAGAAGACTTACTACCCAAATAAAAAAGGCTCATTGCCTACAAAGGACTCACTGTCCAGCAGAGAGGCTCATTGCCTATACATACAAAAGAGAACAAAACATCCACCACTACAATTAAAGCACATTTGTGGGATCACAAAAACCTTCAGTTCACTGCCTTCAACAAACTAAAAAATTGCTATCACAACTCACTCACACACACTTTTTTTCTTATGATTTTTGGCATGATTTCATCACTTTGCATCTCACTGTCATACCACTCTTCACAACTTGACTTTCTTTTATACTATTCTCAACCTTAGAAACTTTCTCCAAGGTTGGCCATAATACATCATTTCGTAAATTCAAATTAGGTCAGCAACTCTAAATTCTTGCAGTGAAAAGGAATAAGAGAGGACCAATAAAACATATAACCAAAACCACAAATAATATTCTTGAATCTTCTACATGCTTTCTTAATTAAATTTTATCCCTCGAATAAGGTGTAAACACTAGGTCAGCCAAACCTAATGGAAAAACAAATAATCATTGATGTATACACTTCCCAACCAAAAGATGACACGTGGATGCCACAACACATTTCCTTAAGCATGAGAATACATCTCAGAACCTTCTAGATACATGTGCAACAAGAACAACAAAATTTAATCACTGAATTTCTTTCATTAGACAATTTGGATAGTGCAGACACAAAAATACTGAAACATGATTTTTGGATCTCTAGACTTCAAACCTCTTTCCCAAAGCATAGAAATTTACTTCACAAAGCATATTCTAGATCCACAGGATCTAAAATGAAACAAATAAAAATTGCAAAGAAACAATATTTCTCTCAGTCCATAGAATACCAACTTTGCTAGAACAGTTCACATACTAGTAAATGTAACTTTCACATACCATCACACCAGAAGCTAAAACTCAAAACATATCACCAAAAAATCACCTTTATCAAACCTTCAGGTCCTCACAAGCATAGGATCAACACAAGAAAAATGTGGAGCACATACTAGAGCTCAATCTGGATACATTCCTTTTTCTGACTTCACTTCTTTATTAATTTTCTCAAAAGCACTTTGAAGCTCATCAGCACAACACATTTTTAGGTATATAAGATAGCTCCATGTACTCACAAAATCTCAACAACATCTCAACCATACATGTACAATATGCAACATACTGAATTGTGTTGACATCAATGACAACATTAATGACAACACCACCAAACTAGCTCATACTTGCAACAATCTCCCCCTTTGTTGTTGATGGCAACACATAACATTTTATCCCCCTTTGAAATCAATGGAAAAGAACAATTATGTTGATTACTCCCCCTTAGGAGTACACTCATATTGCAATAATGAAAACCTTTTCTACTCCCCCAACAAAGTAGACCCATCTATCAATCTAGATAAATGAAGAATCTATGAATTCACTGAACTAATGCACCTTCATGTGCACCTAGTTAGGAGGGCCAATGACCCCCAACATCTCCCTAAGATGCTCAAAAGTATATTTCAGAAGAGATTTAGTAAATATGTCCACAATTTTTTCCTTTGTTGTCACATACTCTATTCTGACCTCATTCTCCAACACTTTCTCTCTTAGAAAATGATATTTGATAGATATGTGCTTCATTATTGAATGCATAACTGGATTCTTTGAAAGGTTTATTGCACTTGTATTATCATAGAAAATGGAAATAATCTCATCATATACCACAATAATTTCTTTTAGAGTTTGCTTCATCCATAGAACTTGTGTGTAGCAGGATGCTGTAGCAATATATTTTGCCTATGCAATGGATAAAGAAATCGAGTCTTTCTTTTTACTCAACCATGAAACTAGTCTTCCACCAAGGAAGAAAGCACTACCACTTGTACTCTTCTGATCATCTACACATCCATCCCAATCAACATCTGTATAGGTGCTCAGAGTGAAATCATTACTCTTAGGGTATCATATTCCATAATCCATTGTGCCTTTAAGATATCTAAATATCCTTTTTACAGTTATAAGATTTGCTTCTCTAGGATTTGCTTGAAATATAGCAACTAAAAAAACTACATGAATATTATCTGGTCTAGTAGTAGTAAGATACAACAATCTGCCAATCATGGATCTATATTTTCTCTTATCAATCTTACAAGATTCATGTCATCCTTGATCAACTTACGTCTAGTTACCATAGGAGTACAAACCAGTTTAGAATCCTCCATCCCAAAAAATTTCAACAACTCTTTTACATACTTAGATTGTGAAATGAATATCCCTTTATTAGTTTGATTCACTTGTAGAACAAGGAAGAAATTCAATTCACCAATCATAGAAATCTCAATCCATAAAATGATTTCTTCAATTTACAAACCATGTCTGGCTTGTCAGACAACTAAAATCCTTTAGGTTGCTTGATGTACACTTCTTCCTCCAACTCACCATTCAAAAAAGTTGACTTAACATCCATCTGATATACCTTGAAGTCCTTGTGTGCAGAAAATGTAAAAACAATTCTTATAGCTTCCATTCTAGCCATAGGGGAAAATGTTTATTCAAAATATAAACCTTCAACTTGTGAATATCATTTGCATACCAGTCTTGCCTTATTCCTTACTACTTCTCCACTTTCATTCAGTTTGTTCCGGAACACCCATTTTGAGTCAATCACATTTTTGTTCACAGATCTAGGGACTATTTCCCATGTCTGATTCTTTTCTATTTGCAAAAGTTCCTCTTTCATAGCTCTCATCCAACTTTCATCTTCACATGTTTCTTTTACAAATTTAGGTTCTATTTTAGAAAGTAAACACAAATTTACCTTAGCTGCAACTCTACTTCTTGTCTTCACACCTTCACTCTTGTCTCCAATTATCTAATCTTCCAGATGATTCTTTTGTACATATTTAGGAGTCCTAGCAATAGGTTTTAGTTCATTCTCGTATTCTTCTTCTTCCACTTGCTTTTCTTCTTCTTTCTCTTCTTCTTCTTCCTTATGCCTATTTTCTTTAGGTATATTTCTATAGATAGGATCATTAGGTTCAAGTTCACTTATCTCAATAGGTTTGTGTATGTCTTCTTCAACTTCCACATTAGCACTTTCAATGATTTTTCTTAGTCTTTTGTTAAGCATTTGTATGCCTTGCTAGTAGTAGAGCATCCAAGAAATATTCCTTCATCACATCTAGCATCAAACTTTCCAAGATTTTTAGAATCTCTTTTAATGTAGCATCTGCTTCCAAATACCTTAAAATATTTCACAATAGGAGTCTTACCAGTCCATAATTCCAAAGGTTTCTTTGTGTTGTTGTGCCTGATCTAAACTCTATTAAGAACATAAATAGCAGTATGTATCGCTTCTCTCCAATATATATTTGGTACATTAGAATCTTTTATCATAGTTCTAGCAGCTTTCTGAACTATCTTGTTTTTCCTTTCAACTACTCCATTTTGTTGAGGGGTTCTTAGAGCAAAAAACTATCATTTTATGTTGTGCTCCTCACATAATGCATTAAATTCACTAGAAGTAAATTCACCACCTCTATCAGATCTTAAACACTTAATTTTTTAGATTTACTTCATTCTCCACTCTTACTTTTAATACCTTAAACCTATCCAAGGCCTAATTCTTTTCTCTGAGAAAAGAAACATGAAATATCTATAACCATTTAGGCTTCCAGTCTTAGTCAGACCACAAAGATCAATATGTACTAATTCTAGCATTCTGATAGTAGAATGTTCCTTTCCTTTAAACCTACATCTTGTCTGCTTCTCCAATTGACAACTTCTACAAATGGCATTAACAGGTCTTGTGATTCTAGGTAGTCCTCAAATAGTCTCCTTTGCACTAATCTTGACCAGGTTATCAAAGTTCACATGTCCCATTCTTTGGTGCCATAACCAACTTTCACTGATCTGAGATACATGACAGTGACCATCAACTCCTTTCAATTGATAGATGTTTGCATGAGTTCTTCTTCTAGCAGCAATCATATCTTCATTTTTTGATCCTTTTCTGATTTCACAGGTATTGTTCTAAAATACAAGTTTAAAGTCATTGCTACACATCTGACCAACACTTAGAAGGTTATGCCTCAAACCCTTCACATAATACACATCATCAGTACTATGCACTCCATCAAAACTAATTGAACCTTTTCCATAGATCTTAGCTCTTGATACATCACCAAACATAACTAAACCACCATCATACCTCTCGAGTTTAGTGAACTTACTCTTATCTCTAGTCATGTGATTTGAACATCCACTATCAATTACCCAATAGTCTTCATCCTATCTTTCATGAAAAGTGGTAACCAAAGTACCTTCCATCCTATTATTCTTAACCTTTGGAGTCTTCTTACTTACACATTTTCCAAGTTTAGTGGATACAAATATACTTTCCAAAGCTAAGAATAAGCATTCACTATCATCAAATTCATTGTCAGATTCATCATCAGGAATACCTACCTCTTCCTTTACATAGTACAACTTCTTATACTTCTTATCCATTTTATCCTTATCTTTATAATCCTTTTTCTTCTTATGTGTAGCCCTATTTAGACATATTGAAGCATAATGACCAATATTACCACAACTAAAGCATTTAAAGGGTAACACACCTTTATGCTTTCTGGTACCTTTCTTCAAATTCCTAGTGAAGTTAGCTTCCAACTCATCAACACCATCGCTATCTGGTTCCTCCTAAATATTCATTGATTTAAATGCCATTTCTATATTTTCTTCTATCTTATCATCTTTCCATAACTTTCTCAATTCAAATCCTTTCAAGGTGCCAAACAAGTGTTCCAAGGTGTATTTCTTAGGATCATACATTTCTTCAATCATAGAGATTTTATCACTTTCATAGTATGGTAGGGTGATCAGGATCTTCTCAATTATGTCTTCATCTGATAGCTTTCCTTCTTGATTTCTAACTTCATTTGTAGTTTGTTCAACCCTATGAAAGAAACTTATAAATTCTTCCCCATCTTCCATCTTCAAGTTCACAAATCTATGCTTTCCTACCAGTCTCTTTGTCAATTTTACCTTTTCATTTCCTTCATACATGTCTTCCAACTTATTCTAGACATCATATGTAGTATCCAAAGAATTAACCTTAATTCGCTCATTTTTAGATAAACCACTGCAAATCACATACTTCTCCTTCTCATTTTCTTCATAAGCAAAGATCTCATCTGTAGAATTAACACCGCCAAATGGAAGTGTATACTTATTCTCAACAGCCTTCCAGGTCTTGAAACCAAGAGAGATAATATATCCTCTCATTTGTCCCTTCCAATCTTTGTAGTCAATTCCATCAAACATAGGGATCGCCAATTTGTGCATCATCATATCTTCCTTAAGTAGTTAAGCTCTATAGCAAGGAACCACAAGCTCTGATACCAATTGTTAAATACGCATAGGACAACTAAGAGGGGGGTTGAATTAGTCATCACATAAATTCAACCTCAAAACTTTATCACTTATCAAATCTTCAATCCCACTATTATGTTATTAACTATAAGCATGAAACATAAATAACAGATAGTAAATCAACACAATGAACACAATATTTTTACGTGGAAAACCCAATAAGGGAAAAACCATGGTGAGGGTTAACTCATAATATAAAGATTATAAACTAAACACAAATTCTTTTTGCTAAGGGCTCATTGTCCAAATACAAAGGCTCACTGCCTACAAAGGACTCATTGTCCATTAGAGAGGCTCACTTCCTACAAATACAAAAGAGAACAAAAGATCCACCATTGTAATTTGTGCATGTATCGAAATGCATAAAGTGAGTTATTCTAATGTTAATTCAAACCTTAATGAGATGGTTTACATTCAAAGTTTGAAGCAAGTAAAAATAATCTATTCGTAATACTATCAAACCTTTCAAATGCATATCATTGTTCTCTATTTCTAGGGATTTATTAAACTATTTGGCCCTCAAATTTCTATGGGCACAAAGGTTGTTAAAATGACTACCTAGAAAATGAGATTTGATGCTTAGTATTCAAGCTAAGATGATTTCTATGTGTGAATGTGTGGTGGAAGGATTAGTGGTATGCAAATGTGTGGTGGAATGATTAGTGGTATGCTCCTAAATGAAACAAAATGATGGAAAGGATAATGGATGAAATGAAAAAGGAAGGATGATGTTGATGATAGATGAATAAGTGGAGATAAGTGAGATGATATGCAACTATAGTGAGCTATCCATGATTATGCATATGCTCAAATTCAACAAAAAAGAAAACTAACCTAAAATGTAACTATGATGAAATGGAGATGATAAAATGTAACTATGAAGAAATTAATTAATCTAAGATGAGAATGCAAAGTAACACATGATAAGAAAGCTAAGTATAAGACTCCATGAAAGCTTCAAGCTCCTACGAAAAACCTACATGGTAACAATACTCAAAGTGTGGATGGAAAATGGCATTATAACACTATTCCAATTTTTATTTCAAAATAGCATTATAACATTACTCAAAAGATGGATGATAACTGCAAAGGATAAGGGGTGTATTTATAGAGTTTTGCAAGCATTTTGTGTAGTGGAACCTATCAATGGTTTAGATTCAAAGGAGACAAGATAGATGGTGGAGATGAAAGGAATCAGGATGTTGTCCCCTTGACCAAGGGAAACATGCCATGTGTGTGAAGAGAATCCCTTGACCAATTGGAAGCATGCCAAATGTATGAGATTCCAGGTGTGTGAAACAAAGATCCATGTGCTCCAAGTTTGTTGGAAGTGTGGGTGAATAAATTCATGTGCTTTTTCTTATTGGTGGAAGTGTGCGAGGATACTTCCAATTAATAATTGGGAATATTTATTTTCATGTGACCTTTATGAGGTGGCACATAATTTTTTTTTGTAGAAATGTGCTCTAATTCTTAATCAAGATTAGGGAAGATTAATTAAATAAATACGTTTAGGTTTTTGTTCGTTTAATTTAGAAGAATATGAATTAGGAGAATTAAAAGGAAAGTGAACAATATAAATAAAGTGAGACTTTATTTATATGTAGTTGAAGTATTAATCAAATAGGTTGTATTTAATTAATTGAATGTGATGACTGTTTTCAGGTGTATACATTTTTCCCCTCTTTTAAGTGATGTGTTTACACATTACTTCAAAGAATATTTTGATGTTGATTCCTAGACGATACAAAATTTTGATGCCCTAGATGATGCAAGATTTTGATGCCCCAAACGATGCAAGATTTTAATGCCCCAGTCGATGTAGGATTTCGATGTCCCAAATTTTTGAATTTCAAGTATTGATAGATAGATCCTTGAGAGATAAATTGGTGAATGTAAGGATGTAACAAAGAAGAGTCGAATGATGTGATAAGTGTCGTGATGCTACAATGATGATCCAATGTTGATTTGGTGAAGGTTTGATGTCAGAGATGATTTATCTCTCAAAATGAAGTTGCTAGCTCTTTCTTTGAATAGTGTTGATTAATTAACCCTCCTTTTTGGTGAAAATGTGAAATAAATACCACCCTAATTCCCTCCATTTTACTCTTAAAAGGTAAAAAGGGGTAAAATGGGATTCATTTGCACATTTTGAGTTTGGATAAATTGAAGATTGGAGAGCTTAGAGATATATGGTGATCCCATACCACAAGCATCATTTTAAGCGTCTTCACCAAGCTGATCAACATGCTACCTCTGGACCTACGGTACGCTTTACAAGAAACCTCTTTGTTAGTCACTTTCTTTCCTTTTAATGGTATTTTAAATGTCGTAGATGGATGTTGTAGCTTATGGGATGTCAGTTATGCACTTTTGGGTGATGTTTTTGTCATTTTCAAGTTTTTTTGAGCATGTTCAAGAGTTTTGGTTCATTTGGGGTCCCAAATGGTGCCTTTTCCAAGCTTGAAATTCAATTTTTCATGTTTTTTAAGAGTTTTGGTGCCTTTGGGGTCCCAAATGGTGCCTCTTGCAAGGTGGAAATTGATGTTTTTGAGACATTTTAGAGTTTTGGCACATCTGGGGTCCCAAGCGACACCTCTTGTAAGCTTGAAATTGGTGTTTTTGAGCCTTTTGAGAGTTTTGGCACCTTTGCGGTCCCAAGTGGCACCTCTTGGAAGGATCAAAATGCATGTTTTTGGGTGGTTTTAGAGTTTTGGTGCCTTGGGGTCCCAAGTGGCGCCTCTTGTAAGATTGAAAATGCATATTTTGTGCTCCAACACTATTTTGGTGCCTTTGGTGTCCCAAGTGGCACCTCTTGTAGGCCTTGAAAACCTTGTTTTGAGTTCCATACTCTATTTTGGCACCTGTTGTTGCTTTGGAAAGTTGCTATTCTTATTGATTTGAGGTAGTTTAGCTTGTTGTTTAAACCATTTTGTGGGGTGTGATTACAAAAAGCCTTCGAGGTAATGTTCGCAAGATTTCCTTGAAGTCTAGGAGTCGTTGGTTTGTCACATTTTGGATTGATTTCAGTCAGATTGTGGTATGTGCAATGTTTGATTGATGTTTTATGTTATGATTTGATCTCATGATAGGTGAGAATTAAATGATAGAACCAGTGTCGTATCATCCTCATGATAGGTGAGGAACAATAATAGGATAAATAGTGTATTATCCTCATGATAGGTGAGGAACGATGGTAGGATTGATAATAGATCGTCTTCATGATAGGCGAGGAATGCTAACTTTGATTGATAATAGATTTTCCTCATGATAGGTGAGGAACAATGAGTTTGAATGATAGCAAATCATCCTCATGATAGGTGAGGAACGATAATAGGATTGATAGTAGATCTTCCTCATGATAGGTGAGGAATGATAGTTTGATTGAATGAGATGTTGATTGTTCCAATGTGATTTGATTTGAATAACTGCACATTAGCTTGATTACCTAATAATCTTGATTGAACATGAAATTGATTGATTGATTTGTGTTCATGATTAGGGAGATGGAGATGTACTCCTATCTCGGGAGTGATTCCCAAAGACGTGGAACATGGTCCATCATTTGTCATCAATCGACTTAGAGATTATCTCTCGGTGTGGATTGAATTCCTTGTTAGACATTCCATAATATAGAATCAACACAGGTTTATCAACAACTTTGGTAGAGAGATGGCATAGTGATCATAATACATTTAATTTACTGACTGGAGAGATGATCATGACTCTTAAGGATGTCTATCATATTCTACCAATCCCAATGATGCGAGAGATAGTAGTGTACGATAAGATAGAATGGGGTGGGACAATTGCATTGCAGAGACTATGTCGAGATGATTATGTTATGGGCTGATGGATTCCTCGGACTGAGATGATTAGCAGATATAATCCTTTGTCATGTGTACTTTCCAGATTTATTGGTGGATTCCTTTGTCCTGATCGTAGGTCAAATGGATTTTTAGTAGGTTGGGGTCATGTACTATCACGGATGACACTTGATGGTACGAGGTATGCCTAGGGCTCATGTATGTTAGCCCACTTATATCAATATTTGCACAAGGTTTTCTACTATGGGGCGATGAGTTTGTCATGCGACGTCACATTATTGCAAACCTAGGCATGGGAGCATATAGTCATCATTCAACCCATGGGAGAGAGACATTGACCAACAGGGAGACCATATGTCTTCAGTTATAGTGGTGCACATGTCTAGCATAAGCTAGGAAAGGTTGCATATTGGAGGTGGGTTCCAAATGATTTGGAGATTGTCAAATGGTGGTCATACTTGGATTGCAAGCAGTGGCCAAAGGATCAGCTAGAGATGCCATATATGTTATTATGCTGCTATCTAATTGGGCGGACACATGTCGTGCTTGAGTGTTACTTGTATCTACAAGTATATCGATAGTTTGGACAAGTTCAGGGGATGCCCCTAGGAGTTTCCCATTATGCATGGCGACAACAAGATGTGTTAGAGTGGGGCCCTTGTGTATCATATGAGATAGCCTATACCAAGTATTATACCTTGACCCCTAGTTTATGGGATTATGTTTTGTATATTGTAGACACTAGGATGACCAAGGATTATTCATAGTTCTTTCATATGCATCCATTTCCTATATTTACTCATCCCGAGGAGCGAGTACCTCAAGTTGATGGAGAGGGAGGAGAGGATGAGGGTGGTGATTATAGTGGAGAGGGGGCTTGTAGAGGTGATGAGGGTGATGCTGAGGGTGGTTGCATAGGTGATGATGGTGGGGAGAGTGATTGTTGTGCAGTGGGTGATGATGGCAGGGAGAGTGATGGTGGTGCAGTGGGTGATGATGGTGGGGCAGATGACAATCACCCATTGGATTTTGTAGTTCTAAGGCATAGGAGGAGCGTCACCATAGCTCAAGTGATGCTTCCCAGGATTTGGATTGGGATACCCTCACAGTAACAATCAGCACAAATAGCATCCTTATAGGTAGAGATTCAGTCATTTCAAAGCGAGATAGCGTAGGCTCGAGCACAGATTGTGTCTCTTCAGGATGAGTGAGGCCAGTGTCGGGCACAGATTGATATTTTGAGGACTACTAGAGGGACAGATAGGTAGCATATACAACAGTTGTAGGCACAAATGATTATACTTACTTTAGAGAGGGATTCCTTTAGACATCAGCCATAGTAGGTTGAGGCTATTGCTGAGAGGATACAACAGACAACACCATTTGTAGGTACAATGGATTTCTTCAAAGACATCAAACACATTTCTTAGGATTTGTATTTTTATAGAGGTAAATATCATGAGTTAGTTCCTCCTGAGCGACAAGAGAGTTTTGTATAGTCTTGTTTTGGCAAATCTTGCTCTTGCACTGCTAGCATGGGTGTTATGCAACAATTGCCTAGGGATATGAGAGATCCAGGTGCAGGTCCATCGGGTAGAGGAGGTACCATTTCCATGAGAGCAGCAGCATCTGGTGGGAGCTCGACATAGCATTTTGTGATGTTCCTTAGACATTGTGTACACACCTTTTTGTGATATGTTTCCCATGATAGAGTGCCCTTTTGGAATTTTATGTATCACATCCTTTTTTTTTGGATATCCTTGTACATGTGGACATTATGACATTTTTTATATATGATATACAATGGTGATTATGAAGCATTTGATTTCCATGTGATGATATGCAATGTTGTGAATTTATTTAATTTATATGTAATGAGAATGATTATGAAATGTGATGTATTTGTGATCATGATTTAAGCAATGTGATGAGATGATTATGATGTGTAATGCAATGTGATTTGATTTATTATGAAGTGTAATGCAAATGATGTGATTTATTATGATTATAGGATATATTTTATTTCCATGATATGATAATGATTATGATGTTATGATATGCTATGGATGCAATGATGATTTTTATAATGATGACTAATGTAATGCAAATGATTATGCAGATGCACAACTTCAAATGTTCAAGGCCTTAAGCTTAAATAAGTGAGTTTGTCTAACTTCCAAATATTTTGGGAAGATTATAGTAGATTGATCTTTTAAGCTTCATAACTCTGAATATTTCCCCACTTTCTTGGAAATCTAAAGACTCACTTATTTAGATGTAGTGAATTCCATAATTGTGATGTTGGAAATGATATGTAGTGTACATCCTTTAGTATTTTCTTTTGTATATTTTGATGCAAATATCATGATGGAATGTATGGATGTAAATGACATGAGAATGTCTTCTAATATATGCAAATGATGATGCAACTAATGCGCAACTAAATGATAATGATGTGTTTTTTTTTTTGGTTAATGTCCATTCTACTCAATCCATTAATAATAGAGATGACACCATTGTGAAATTGTTTCAGGAATGAAAAACTGCATAAATACATATGCAATGCTAACATGAATGCAATCTAACTTAACTATGCAAATCTCGTTTTCAAAAGTTTTCATTTATATTAACCAATTTGGCATGCTTTTTATCATCATTAGGCCTTTAAAATGTTGAAAGTGAGTACAAGAATCAATGGAATATTTTAGACCAAGATGACCTAAGTACTACTTCCATGATGTTTTAAAATTGCAAGTTATCATAAGCATATAAGTATAATTAGACCAAGATGACCTGAGCATCACCTACATAAACAAACAAGAGTGAATCTTTTTCCTATACAAATTCAGAATGTCCTCAGTGATATTTTGTAGCACGTGTCTCACGACAACTTGCATAGTAATAATGATAAACTAGCAGACAACAAACAAAGAAAAATCATACTCCTTCCTTGCTCCTCTAGTTCAATACATCATTGAGGACTCGAGAGATATGATATAAAAATTAAATGTAGAACAATTTAAAATTTTTTGTTTAATGTGATAAACCCTTGATTCAGAAAGATCATCATCCATTTGAAGTTTGTGTTTGTAACATTGGTCTGACGACTGTTTTCCCGTTGGTTCAAGCTCAAAGTTTATTTTCCCCTAGTGATTGCAGGATTTTTCCCCTAGTCTAAAGTGAGACACAACAATGATGACCAAGACCTATCCTAGAGGCCTCAAGGGCTCATCAACAGATTAGCCTTTCCAATGTTATACACACATAGACCATGTAGTTTGACTGATGACACGACCAAGATTTATAAGAAAAAAATCTGAACATAGTGAACACCCAGAAGACTGACCTAAAATGTCTCGGGGGAGAATCAAAGATCACCCTTACCTACGTTTAAAGATCAAAGAAAATGTAGTTTGAAAGAATACTATGTTTTTGACTTTCTGACTTTTTGACCTTTTTTTTGGATTTTGACATGTTTTGAATGTTTTTGGATTTTTTATATGTTTTGAATGTTTTTGGGATTTTTGATTTTCTAACCTTGAGAATGTACAAGAATCCAATCCAATGTAAGACCTTCCCCTAGTGTGATATGATAGGATAAACTGATTTTTAGAATGGACTGAGTAATGCCAGGGGATACCATGATACAAACACTGGATCAAGCTATGATGCGAACATGGAAGCGTGACAATTTCAAAGATAAAAGCATGATGGATGAATGATGCAGAGCAAGTCATGTAGCCCAAGATAGATAGAGAGTGCTTATTTATGCAAGGTGCCTATTTTCTAGGTTTTCACCAAGGTACTTGCCCAGAGTGCCACCAAAGTGGTTTTTGCCAGAGCACGATTCTTTTTCTTTACTATTTTTCAATCCCTTTTCTAATTTTTTTTTTTTGGATTTTTTTTTTTTGGTATTTTTCTAGGACCTTTACCAATGCACCAGATGAGCTAGGTGTAAAACATTTTGAGATGCAAGTTGTTGAGGATTTCATCAAATAGATCCCCTTCTAGTGTGGATAACTGATATGCTCTTGATCCAAAGACTGATACTATGGCAAATGAACCCAGCCAATTAGGTTCAAATTTCCACTTCTTCCCTCGATCTTGTTGATTATAGGGATTTTCTTTTAAGACTAAGTCACCCACCTAAAATGCTCTAGGTATTACTCTATGATTGTAGCTCCTAGATATCCTTTGTTAATAAGCTTTTACGTGATCAACTGCATGCTGTTGGCATTGATCCAATAGTTCTAATTCTTGTAGCCTAGATACTCTGTAATCCTCATCTAAAATCATCCCTTTAAGTGACACATGTAGGGATGGTATCTCAACCTCAATAGGTAGAATAGCTACCAATCCATAGACAAGAGAATAGGGTGTTGCTCCAATCAGGATGTGGATACTGGTTCTATAAGCCCACAATGTCGGGTTTAGTTGAACATGCAAATCACATCCAACTTTATTGACAGTTTTATTCAAGATCTTCAAGATAGTCTTGTTTGAGGCCTCTGCTTGGCCATTCCCTTGGGGATAGTAAGGTGTAGAAAACTGATGTTGGATATGGAATCTTTCACAAAGCTCTTGAACATCTTGATTCTTAAAGGGTCATCCATTATCCGTAATGATAGATTGAGGGACACCATACCAACATATGAGATAATTCATGATAAATGAGGAGATTTGCTTCTTGGTGATGGTGATTAAAGGAGCAACTTCAACCCACTTGGTGAAGCATTGTGTGGTTGTGATTATAAACTTATGTCCATTAGAGGAAGAGGGATGAATCTTGCCTACAAGGTCCAATCCCCACTGGAAAAAGGGCCATTTAGCTGTGTAAGAATACAACTCTTGTGCAGGTGCATGTATCAAGTTTCCATGAATTTGACATTTGGAACACCTTTTGACAAATTGAAATGACTATTTCTCCATATTTGGCCAGTAATACCCTAATTGTAATAATTTCTTAGCTAAGGTTAATCCATTTGAATGTATGCCATAGATACCTTCATGAACCTCTTGTAAAGCAATTTCAGCTTCATTACGTTCTAGACACCAAAGAAGAGTACCATCCAAACCTTGTCTATAAAGTACATCAGCTATGAGGGTGTGGCAAGCCACTTATCAAATGAAGTTTCATTTTTGGTTTTGAGATAAGTTAATTGGAAGGATATTATCTTGTAGATAGGTATGGATTTCTCCGTAGAGGGAAATTTGAGGGTCAAAAATATGGCATACCACTTGGGATTCTGAATCTTCATATGCTAGGTTGGACACTTGTTCTACCATGAATTCATAGTGTTTTCATTATTTAGGTATCTCCAAGAGAGAAGAAATGGTGGCCATGGCATCTGCATCTTTGTTTTCTATTCTAGGAACCTGTGCAAACTTGATCTCAACAAAGTACTTTTTGAAATCATCCAACATCCTCTTGTAAGGAAACAACTTGTCATCCTTTGTTTGATAATCATCATTGAATTGGTTGATGAGCAATTGTGAGTCACCATAGACTAGCAACTCAGTGATTTTCCATTCAACAACTATCTTGACTCCAATGATCAATGCTTCATATTCAGTTGTGTTGTTGGTACAGGGGAACAATAATATGTAGTATTTTGAATTTGTGTATCCTTGCAGTGAAACAAACAAGATTCTTGCCTTGATACATGTTGTGTATAAGAGCCATCAAAGTATAGCTGCCATTATTGTGTAGATATGGTTAGGACATCATTATTAGGGAATTCAATGTTCATTGGATTCTTATTTGACAAGGGTGCTTCAACTAGTTGATCCGCTATGGCTTGACCTTTAATTTCTTTCTTGTCCACATACTGAATGTCGAACTCACTCAATATCATGACCCACTTAGTTAACCTTCCTTTCAAATTGGCTTTGTTGAGTAAGTACTTTAATGGATCAATTTTGGCAATGAGTTTGATGGTGTGAGTCAGCATGTAGTTCCTTAATTATTGTGTAGCAAATACAACTACTAAGAAATATTTCTCAATAAATTTGTAGTTGATCTCATAACCATATAGGGTCCTGCTGATATAAAGCTCCCAAAGATATCTTGGTTGTTGCAATATATAGTAAGAGTGGTTTTCCCTTAACTGGTGGTATCAACACAGGTGGTGTCATTAGGTACTATTTTAGTTGACCAAAGGCAGCTTCACATTTTTCATCCCATTCGAAAGAGACATTCTTGTGTAATAAGTGATTGAAAGGATGAGTTTTATCAGCTAGTTGAGCAATGAATCTCTTGATGGACTGGAACCTTCCTTATAATGATCTAAGTTGGCTGATGTTTTTAGGAGGAGGCATTTCCATGATGGCTTTGACCTTTACAGGACCCACCTCAATACCTTTAATGGAGACAATATATATCCCAAAAGTTTAGCTGATGTTACACCAAACACAGATTTCTTGGGATTTAACCTCACCTTGAATTTCTCCAATCTTGTGAAGAATTTTTCTAGAATCTCTAAGTGTCCTTCTCTCATGTAGGATTTTGACAACAGATCATCTACATAGTCTTCCATAAAAGTATGCATCATGTCATGGAAGATGGTAGTCATAGCTCTTTGATATGTACCTCAAACATTTTTAAACCCAAAAGGCATCACATTCCAGCAAAAAGTACCCCAAGGACATGTGAAAGTTGTTTTGTCCTGATCTTCAGGTGCTATCTTTGTTTGGTTGTATCCTAAAAATCCATCCATAAGTGATAACATTTTGTGTCCAATAGTTAAGTCTACAATCAAATCAATGTTTGGTAGAGGAAAATCATTCTTTGGGTAGGCTTTGTTAAGGTCCCTAAAATTTGTACATATCCTGATGCTCTTATTTGGTTTGGATACTAGAACAATATTTGATATCCATTCGGCATAGTCAATAGATCTTATGAATCCTGCATCTAATAGCTTTTTCAACTCAGCTTTCACCAAAAGGGTGATATGGGGATGCATCTTTCTCAGTTTTTGTTTTACTGGTTTTGTGCCAAGTGGTAATGACAAATGATGCATAATGAGTTCTGGATCGATGTCCGACATGTTAGCGTATGACCAAGCAAAGTTGATTTTCCTCTCCTCAAAGAATTTGGTGAAAATAGGTTTCTCCTCTTCTATCATGGATTCCACTAAATGTAGGGTCTTCACTATTTTAGCTATACCAACATTGATGGATTGTGTAGGTTATATTAGTACTAAAGATCTCTCTTAATAGTTTTTTGGGAGAGTGTGAAAAATTCCATCTCTTGGTGCCTCAGAGAGGTTTTCACCTTGAGATAGGCTCTTTGTTTTTACTTTTTCTTGATTTAATAGTGCCACCAGGTGGTTTTCACTAATAGACCTATTTCCTATATTTTGATTTTGCAACTAAAAGGTTTAATAATCCCTTCGTTAGGATCTTCGTTCTAAGATTCAATGGTGGAACATGTGTCAGTGCTATCGAAACATAGGAAGTTCATGAGGGGATCATCATTTGAAAAGGAAGACATCTCGAGTGGCTCACTTTGATCCCAATCAATTGGTTAAGGATGCATTAAGGACAAGGAGTCATTATATTGGTCAAGTTCATAAGGTCTAAGCATCAGGATAGCCATGTCAAACTATCCAATGAGTTCTAAGATGTTACTTTCTTTCGACGTGTCTATCTTGCTTGAAGAATGATCATCTTCACTTGAGTCAACTACATATTGCAATCCATATTCAAGTGTTCTAGAGCTAGAACTTTGTCCTTTCATACATATTGGGGTATACTTTTGGATTTCATCGATCTCTTTTTCATAGCAAGATTCCTCAGAGAGAGTCCCATTCATATTCATTGGAATCTATTTCATGATCCTCACTAGCCTATAACTGTAAGATTCTTTCAATAGCTCTTTGAGTAGCTTCCTCTTTTAAGTCTTCCTTGTAGCCTAGTCCTATTTTTGTTTGGGATTCATTGTTACAAGTTGTATTGGTTCACTAATGCCTTCTTTTCTTTTACCCAAAGGACCATTTCCCTCATATCCCATTTTTGTCAGGATTGTCTTACCTTTTCCATACTTATCAGTGCATATATTGGACACTGATACCTATGAAAGTGAAATAAAAAATATTAATCATTCCAAAGGATTATTCATTCCATGTGCATGTAATTCTGAGCTTCATAGAACAAACTAAAAAATATTAATCTACTCTAGTTAAAACACAAACAACACCCAAATTTAGTATAAGATTTAACCAATCATAATGAAAACATAATATAAAGATGATTTTTCTCAAAATTTTGTGGTTGTAGAATCCCTTTTGAAATCTATGCAAAATATGGGAGGATAGACAAATCTTGTGAACTATTGAGACAAAATGTCTCAAAGAATTGTAATCTCATGGAATACACTCTAATTAGAAATGTTGCATCACTACCCTCATAACAATCTCTCAATTTGTGCTTTATGCTTTTGTGTTTACCTTTCCTATATTTTGGGAAGGGGTGCTTTGCTGGACTTTGCTATTTCTGGTGGTGGAGCTTTGATCATGATCTGTACCGTGAAAAGTCATTTTGGGTTTAAGGTCCCTGTCAAAACCTTGTGTTATGGGCTAATGGTCTTGTCTATAACAATGGAGTGTAGTGGGTTGTTGGGCCTATCAAAACCAATGAAGTCAAGATTTAAGTGATTTCTTGATGCTCTTCTTGGCAACCTGTTGGCTTGTGGCTAGTTGTTGTCTTGTTGTGTCCCTGGTTTGCTGTTGCTTGTTATTTAGCTTATCCTTTATGTAGCTTGTTCATCTTGGAGTGGGTCTGGGACCCCTGATGGTTTCGGGCCCATTCAAAACCCTTTTTCCCCATCTATCAAAAATAATCTCTCAATTTGTTTGTGTCTATTGTGTTACTCAATTTGAAACTCAATTGTGGTACTTTAATTTCATTGTCTAATTGTCATTTGTGTGTCAAGTTTGTCAAAATTCATAATCATTATTTTTTAATAAAATAACATATCATGTTGTAAAAATCTAGAATGTCAAATTATAAATTATTTTAATGAATTTTAATTTTAAATAATTAATAACCAAAAATTTATTATTGATTATTTTTAATAATGTTAATTAAAATTGTTATTTAAAATTGATTTTTAACTATAATTTATTATTAATGTTTTTATTATGATGTGTAATTTTTTTTTAAAAATTTAAATAATTAATAATCAATAATTTACTATTTGATTATTTTAATAATGTTAATTAGAATTATTATCTATAATTGATTATTTTAATAATTTTAATTAGAATTGTTATTTATAATTGATTTACAATTATTAATTTTATTATTATTATTAATTATTATTATTTTAATTATTATTGATTTTTTATTATCTATTATTATTATCATCTAAAAATATTTAAAATAAATCTTATTAAACATCAATTATGAATAATTTATTATTAATAGATTTATTTCAAAAATTAAAATAAAAAAATACTTAATATTAAAATCTTATTAAATATCAATTATGAATAATTTATAATTAATAAATTTATTTAAAAACTAAAATTAAAAAATATTTAATTATTTTTAACAATATTAATTACTAATAAATTTATTTAAAAAATTAAAATTAAAAATATATAATTATTTATAATAATATTAATTATTAATAATTTATTAATAATAATTATTAAAAATCTAAAATATCAAAAATTAAAAATAATACTCTAAATATAACGAAGGATTAATATTCTTATCGTTGTTTTATAAGTGACAGGGCTAAGACATTTTGATCTACCATTTATACTCTTATAACATATGGTCACTAGGGATAAAAATGTGAAGCCTATTTTGAATATAACCAAAGATTAATATTTTTATTGGTGTTTAATAAGTGAAAGTGGTAAATATATTTTGAGCTACTGTTTATACTTTGTTATAATATTCATGGAAACGGAAATGGAAACGGCTTTGGTAAAAGTGAAACGAAAATGAGAAAGTCATGGATGTAAAGAGGCTATGGCCCAGCCACCTAAGGAGTGTACCCTTAGAGTGTGTTGGTTAAGCCCAACCTACGAGGAGGCATTGTAGATAGATGAAGCTTATCAATAGCTAGGGGATCATCTAGACCGAGATTGTTTGCAATAGGTTGGGATGATTTGGGCTTACAGAAAGGGCAGTCACGGATCAAATGCCCTTCCCCATGACAATAAAAATAGGTATTTGGTTTATTAAGATAAGTGATGCGTTGGTCAAATTCAAAACCAGGTCTAATTAGTTTGATAGTGTTGGGTAAAGGGAAATTTAAGTCCATTTCAGTATAGGCCTTAGGGTGTGAACGCAAGCTGGTCCATTTATTAGAATGTTGTTTACACTACACAACTTTGTCAAGTTGTGCAAGAATGTCTTGAAGGAAAGGACGAAAAAGTGAGGTTAAGGAAAACAAATTCTACCTACATGGGCTATTTGGTCTTGGTAATCCCTTCCAGATGGAAATCAATAGAGCTAAGTTTGAGAATATTTTATAAAAATATCATAGAATTGTGGAGTTTTCTTGCAATCTTACAAATATATACATACTTAAATATTTTACAACTCTAAAAAATATTATGAAACTCTATATTTCCTATGCAAACATGATAAAATTGTGAATTACATATATGCTTTTATAATTTGTAACATTGAAAATAAGCTAATATCAGAGTCACAAACTTAAGACTTTGAGCATTGCAAATAACATTAATGTTAAGAATCACAAAAATTTGATGTATGCACACGTGCACTCTTTCTTACAACTATACAATTTCAATTTGCTGGCATTGCTCTTCAGCTTATACACAAAGCGGTAGAGGAGAAAGAAAATCCCTAGTCCAATGGGATTCCATGCTATGAGAAAAGGAAAAGCTGTGAATCTGCAATCAATGGAAACCCACAAACCAACCCTGTCAATATCGTCGATAAGCTCTACCGGCCCATCACAACACAATGGCTGGTGAATAATAAATCTCTTAGATACCATTAAGATGGAGACATCGGGGAATCGGATTCATCTTATGCTCAGGATGTAGTATTTTAAAAAAATACAACGACAACTATGTTAAGGATTACGTTTCGTAAATAAACCAAAAAAGTCGATATGAGAAATGAAAGCAGTGGTTTTTTATAATTACAAATAATATAAGATAATAATAATTAACTTTAGATTCAGATTTTCTTCAACGCACTTGATCCCCTCAGATTTTGTAATTTATATAATATGAGAAAAGTATTTTCAACATTATTGAGAATAAATCTTATACGAGTAAATTTTGGCCTTCATATCCGGCTAAATTTATAGAGAAAAAGGAGAGAATGCATGAATATAAAATCCTATTCTACAAATTAGATGATGCACCTTAAGATAGACTTTCCATTGCAGATGGATTGTTATAAATGGTTGAAAATTTGATAGGGATGAGTAGATGAAAGGTGTTATCTTAATTTTGTGTTGGTATAGTTATCTGTGTCAATTTTGAGTCCTTCAATATGGATTTTAACAAGTTATAAATTGGTGTAAATGATCTTCTTGAATTTTGATTATGAATATGTATAATAGATCTTGATTAAAAATTTTAAGTTCAAAGTTAAGTTTGAGAATAGTTTTCAAGAATATTATAAAATTGTGAAGTTTTCTTGCAATCTTACAAATATTCCATCCATGCTCAATATTTTACAAATCCACAAACTCACATGGCTTATACAAAAAATATTGTGAAACACTATATTCCCTATGCAAACATCATAAAATTGTGAATTGCGTATATGCTTCTATGACTTGCAGCTTGCAAACAACATTAATGTCAGAATCACGAACAGTTGGTGTATACACATGTGACTTGCAAATATGTCATGCACATGTGCACTCTTTTCTTACAACTATCTACTTCGTTAAGATCTAATGTCTTTGATCTTTCACATAAACTTTTTTAGGATTAACCTACGTGAATATGTCTCCTTGCAACATAATAACAATCCTTCAAAAATATTTTTGAATATCATTAGTTTGTATTTTTAAATACCACCAATTTTAAATAGCAAAGGTATCAAGAGTGAATAAAGAATAATAGAAATCTTGTTTATACTCTTTTTAAGATAATCATTTTCGAATTCTTGATGCCATATCAAACTTTATTCATCATTACACTCAAAATTAAATATCTTCATTTATCATTTTTATCTTCCAATATTTTAACATTTACCATAAAAAAAATATTCATCAACTAATCTAAATTCATTAACATTTACAAGATTCTATTTAATATCATGTACATGCGGAGCATTTACACTTGCCTCTTGCGAGCAGAGGAAAGCAGAAATTTTCGGAGAAGAGTGAGGCTGAGCTACTCGAGGATTTCAAAGGTATAATCAAGCTTTACAGTGACGGATCGGTTTTTCGGGAAGACGATTCATCTTTCTTCTATCCCCTTCCAGAGCACGATAATTTTAACTATAAGCATGTGGAATACAAAGACTTCGTGATGGACGAAGAAATTGGATTGTGGGCGCGCCTCTATTTGCCGCCCGAAACGACGAGCAAAGAGCCCATTATACTCTACTACCATGGGGGCGGATTTTGCGTCTTTAGCCCTACAACGCCCATGGTGCATCGCGCGTGCCAGATGAGGCCACGCTGGGCGCCCTCATCGTTTCAGTGAATTACAGGTTGGCTCCCGAGCACCGCTTTCCTTCTACCTACGAGGATTCCATCGCATCGCTGCAGTGGCTCCAACTGCAGTCTGTGGCGGCGGAATCAGCGGAGCCGTGGTTGCGCTCCCACGCCGACTTTTCCAGGGTGTTTCTGGCGGGGGATAGCGCAGGAGGGAACATTGCGCATCGTGTCGGCGTCTGGGCAGCCAGCGCTAAGGCAGAGATCGAAATCAAAGGACTGATTTTGCTCTATCCATACTTCGGTGGCGAAAAGCGCATGTCGTCGGAGAAGGATAGCTCGCCAGTGTTTAGTTTGGAGCAGTCCGACGCCATGTGGAGACTTGCGTTGCCTGTGGGAAGCAACAGAGATCACCCCTTCTCCAATCCCCTGATAGAAGATGCCGCTGCCTCTGCTCCAGACATCCACCCATGCTTTTCGTGATTGCAGGGCACGATATGTTAACCATATCAAACATCCGTTCTGTTGGCAAAATGGTATATATGCACACGTGGCAATTGGTAAGAAAAGTCTTTTTTGGCGTGGCACTTTTTGTGAAAAATATATGATGGCAATCGGTAAAAGCAGGAAAATTAAAATGGCACATCATAATGTTGTCTAACATGATTTCGGCAGCAGTGATTGTGACTGTAATCTGACAGTCTGAACATATTATTTATTATTCCCTATTTTTTCTCGCCAAGTGTTGACTTTGCATGGCGGACTCCAAATTGTGATTAAAAGAAGTTATGTTTGTGGGTATTGTTTTAGACCTTGCAAACGGATTTTTGGTTCATTTCTTCTCTGCGAATAACAAGATAATTTCGTTCTGCAAAATAGAAAAGTCATTTGATGGGTCAAGATAATTTCATTCTGCAAAACAGAAAGGTCATTTGATGGGTATGATTACATTAACAGGCAGGTTCATTGTTTGTATTTTGAAATGAAGTTACAGGTCTATATGAATTTAATTTTCACAGAAAGAGTAAAAGATTTTCTTACATATTTGATCTTTGCTCACATGTATGAGGATCTGGGGCAAATTAAAAAGGAAAAACTTCTCAGGATCGGGCAGAGTCTTGGGCATCACAGGTATGAGGTTTTGCATCTTTGATATCTTCTAAAGAGGGTTTCAAACCCGGAATATTTCTACACAGTTTTAGAAGATTGAATAAATTTTGGGTGTTGAACCCAGGATATTATATACAGTTTTTGTTTGTTCAAAACAAAAGGAAATGTTCAAGCATTTCTAGTCAGTTGCAATGCAAAATGACGTTATGGAAACTATTTTCGAGTATCTCAAAAATGAAATAATTTGGAAGCTTATAATGATTACCAGTTTTTGACAGAAACAAATTCGTAAACTAAAACTATTTTGTTAGTTTCTCGAAAAGCATTTTTAAAAGGAAGTTTGTGTAACAAACTCTAACTGGTTCAGTTAGATACATGTAATTGATCTGATTCGAAGTTCATTTCTATAAATATAGCACTTGTAATCTTTAGATATATATGAGTGTGTGTGAAAACATATTTATATGTATCTGAGGATAAGAGGCTTGAAAGTTTTTATGATAAACTTGTGTACACATATGAGTGACATATACACATTTGTATATGTATATGAGATGTATTAAAATCTCTGAGCAGTAGTTGCTGCCAATTGTAAAGGATTGGAAATCAATAAAGGATACATGTTCATGGAGTGGTTTTTCTCCCTATAACAAAATCATGAGGTTTTGGAGGGTTTTCCACTCAGCACAAATTGGGTGTCTCTTCATTTTGTGAGTTACCATTACTTTATGTTTATGGTGAATGTTTACATTTCTCCTGCATAGATTGAATATATTCAGTTATGAGTTGTTTATTGCAAGAATTGAAGAATTGTAATGAATTTTGAAATAAGGTAATAAGGTTTTGATTCACCCCCCTCAGAACCTTGGCACTTCCAACATGATATACTGAGAGATAGGCAATTGGACTACTGTGAGCATCTCAGGAAATGAGGGAAACAAATTTGTGTGCATGTGTTTGAGGAAGAAGACCACGGCTTCCTTGTCTGGAAAATGGAGGAGCCAAGCTAAGTTGAAGCCCTCCGCAGCATCTGCGATTTCATGAAATGAAAACAATGCACTGGCAGTCCACTAATAAAGGTCTCTACTACATCATCTTTTACCAAATATATGATTTTATTTTATCACCGTTTATTTTTCCAGTGTTTTTCTATATTATTTTGCTCTGTGGTTGATAAGCTGAGGCTCAACCCTCGTTTATACTTGGATTTCATATGAAGGTTAATTTTCTTTTAAGCTTTTACCTATTCATATGGTGCATGATCTGCCACCTCCATTGTAAACGTGTTTTTATAGAAGAGTCTTTTTACAAGTTTTTTCATGCGGAAAGAGTCAAATTAATCTACAATAATATAAGTATATATTTAATTTGTTTTATATGGCAGATTATAATAATATGAGTAAGTATAAATCCAAATCAATAATCATTTTTAGGTTAAGTAGTCATGTGTAAGGGGGTCTTGTTAGTTAAAGTCATGTAAGAGTCGAACATAGTTTAAATGCACTTCATAGGGTTTGAATCTTGGTGGATGGATTTTTTATGACATACCATCATGCTATCAGTTGTGGTTAAACATATTATCATAAAAAATTGTGGGTTTTAAAAAATTCTTTAATCAAAATAATAGAAAATAACATTTGAATTTTGTAAATATTTTATTGATATAATATTTAAATTATATATATAATAAATTTATATCCATTCATCATTTTATTATGATTAAGAATTCAAAGGTATTTTGTAAATGATTATATATTTACAAAATTTGTGAATTGAGAGATTGTTTATGATTTGTGTTATTTCTATAGCTTGAAGTTAGCATCATTTATGTTATGAAAATATTCATATTATCTTTTACATGCCTCACATGCAAAAATATTTTGTATCTAGAAAAAATAGTAACAACTATTAAATATTTATATATCAAAATTTCATTTTATGACACTGGTACATAAAATAAAGAAATTTTGAAATAAAATATAAATTATTAGATTTATAATTTTATCATCATTAAATTTACAATTTGGAGTATATTATTTTCAAGGAGAAAAGTGCACATCTTATCTTTTTATTCTCTTTTTTTACATTTATTTTTGATATTGTGATAAACATATTATCATTATTAATTTTTTCTATTTTATGCATAAGTTGACCCAAAACTTGAAACCTATAAGCCTTTAGCCTATCCCAATCTCTAATGTTAGAAAAATTTCCTATATACTTATTCATATGTCTAAAATTTTATTGCGGGTGCGGATAGATATTCCTTGAATAAGACTATCCTCGTTATGAAGTTGTCCTCATAATTAATATCTCATTTCCTCATTTTCAAAGTTCGCTCTTTGAGATAGTTTGAATCATATGCTTCAAAGTGAGCCCAGAGGCTTTTGTATTTATGTAAAATTTATATGTTTATAGTATAGGGCTAGATTATTGGGATGTAAATTAAATTATTTGCATCACATAAATTCACAACTTGCACTAAATTTTGTATCAAAATTACTAAACCTCAATTTATGATCTAGCTATCTTATTTTGTTTTTGTCTTTCCATTTTTTATGAGAAAAAAATAATTATTTTTACCAAGATTTACCAAAGAAGAAAATAAATTGATCTAGTTTTTGGTTGAATCCTACGTATGTGCTATTAGTAATTTGAGACTAACAGAAACCACTAATCAATTCCATTGCCTTTCCTTCCCAATTGACAGTTAAATTTTTGTAGCTTTGCAGACCTTCACTCTCATTTGACATTGATTCCAACTAAAAAACTATGATATCCTTTCTTTATCATCTGCTTTCTTTACCAATGGTGAGGGCTGCAAAATAAACTTATCTTTGATGTCGACAAGGACTCCTCCTAAAACAGTGATCACCTCCTTTTCTTATCAGTAACTTCTTGAAATTTATTAAACCCTTTAAAAAAATCTTTGACTATGCTTCTATCTTCCTTCAAGTCAGTAGTAGCTTCTTTGTTGAAGGCAACACCTTAAAAATGTGGTCACCTTCACAATCTATGAACTCTAAAAAATAACAATATCCTTTTTGTATTATTTGGTGGTGGTTGGGACCTTTTTGACTTACGATTTGAATTACATGGCATTTCAAAATGGGGCGAACAAGGGTTTCTTTACCTTTTGTTAAAAGTTCCTTCCTCCTTCAAATGGCATCAATTTTTTTCAAGACTAGGCATACACTTCAAAAGGTTTCTCTAGTATCTCCTTTCTTATTAGCAGCAATTCTTTTTTCTTTAGTTACAACTAGATTTATTCCTTGAGTTTGGAAACTACAATATCTTCTTCCTTTGATCTCCTTTGATTGTAGCCTCTTAAAACTTATACATTTCTTACTTCAATACTTCGACAATTTCTTTAGACAAGCTCAACTCTCTTATGATATCTTCAAACTCGTTTCCAACCTTACTCTAAGTTAATTTTGGTGGTTGATAAAGACTAAAAATAGCTTCAACAAATACTTATATTTAAGTTGATGAAAATGATTGCATGCTGCTTTAATTTACAGAGGTCTTAAGAAATACAAAGAATAATCTAAAAAATTGGTCGGCATGTTATAATAGAAAACATACTAACAAATATTAAATGTATTTCTTACTTCAAGACTTTCCTAAAGCATTTATTTACATTTTGCTTCCAATAATTTAATATTTAATTCTCAACTTGGGGCGATTCCAAATTAATATATGTCAGGGATGAGAGCTTAATAGTTGGAACTATTCGCCAAAGCCATGTGCATGTGGAATATAATATCTGGTTGAATACGTCTGCGTCTTTCAATACAAGCCGGCTGATAGTTACGTTGAGCCCTCTTTAACACTATATTCCTGGACAGGCCAAGTACAGTTGCCTCTTGCGAGCGGAGGAAAGCAGAAATGTCGGAGAAGCGTGAGGCTGAGCTACTGGAAGATTTTGGCGGGATAATCAAGCTTTACAGGGACGGATCAGTTGTTCGGGTGGACGATTCTTCTTTCTTCTCCCTTTTACCAGAGCACGATAATTATAAGCATGTGGAATACAAAGACGTTGTGTTGGACGAGGAAGTTGGATTGTGGGTGCGCCTCTACCTGCCGCCCCAAACGACGAGCAAGGCGCCCATAATATTGTACTACCACGGGGGCGGGTTTATCCTCTTCAACCCGGCAACGCCCATTATACACCGTAAGTGCCAGATATGGGCGGCCACGCTGGGTGACCTAATCGTTTCAGTGAATTACAGGCTGGCTCCGGAATACCGCCTTCCTGCCGCCTACGACGACTCCAACGCAGCGCTGCAGTGGCTCCAACTGCAGGCAGTGGCGGCGGAAGCAGCAGATCCGTGGTTGCGCTCCCACGCCGACTTTTCCAGGGTGTTTATTGCGGGCGAAAGCGCGGGAGGGAACATTGCACATTATTTGGGCGTGTGGGCGAGGACCGCCGCCAAGGGGGAGATTGAAATTAAAGGACTGATTTTGGTCTACCCGTACTTCGGGGGCGAAGAGCGCACGTCTTCAGAGAAAGAGAACTCACCGAGGTTTAGTTTGGAGATGTCAGACACCATGTGGAGGCTTGCCCTGCCTGTGGGAAGCAACAGAGATCATCCCTTCTCCAATCCTTTCTTCCTCAGAGAAGGAGATGTCGAAGGGTCCTCTGCCTCTGTTCTAAGTGCTCTTGACTTTCTGCCCATGCTTTTTGTGATTGGAGGACACGATATATTGAGAGATCAACAGTTGCGATACTGTGAGCTTCTCAGGAAATGTGGAAAACAAATTCGTGTGCATGTTTCTGAAGAGGAGGACCATGGCTTCCTTGCTCTAAAAATGGAGCCAAGCTCAGTTGAAGCCTTCCGCTTCATCAGTGACTTCATCAAATGAAAACAGTGCCCTCATAATAATAAAAGTTTCTCCCAAGTCATTCCGTGAAATGTATATTAGTGAGTTGGTATTTGTCGTACCTCGAGTGTGAATGCCGTGGTTCGATCATCCTCGTTGTTCTTGGATTTCACAGAAGGATTTATTAGTTTTAAATGTTTGCAAGTAATTTTCATCGGATAGAGTATGAACCAAAAATTAAAATTCAAAAATCGTGATGATAATGCTTTTGGATTTTTGCATTGAGATAACTCAGAGCTTCAAACTTTTCTTTGTCAGCGGATTTTTATAAGATAAAAGATTGAAATATATAATGTGCTAAGGCCTTTACACAGAAATTAAAACGTTGAAAGACACGTTTCTTTCATATGGCCTCCGTTCACGCCTAGTTCTGTAATACCTTGCGTTTCATTATGGTCTCATCACACATTTGCTTCATCATTGGATCCCAGGTTTTAATTTTAAACCAGCATCAGTCCTTTGCATAGCTGGGGCCGAGTGCAGTTCTTTATATTAAGGAGTCCCCTGTACTATCGTGAGTGCAGAAAATAGAAATGTAGCATTTCTTTTACTTTATTTATTAAAAATTTGTACCTTAAAAATACTATTATTTGTTAATATTTATTCTTTAAAAAAATAATGTTTAGTAATGGTTATTATTTATATTTAATAATTGTTAATGATTGATATTTATTTTTATATAAAATATATATTTAATAATTTACTAGCAGTCGATAGGGGTCCACCGTAAAAGGCAGCTCAAGGGAAAAAAGGAGAAAGCTTGTTTTTTAGTGCAAAGTGAAGTGTAAACGTTGGAAAATGTTTATTGTAGAACAAGAGGTTAGTTTATGGTAGGGGATGAATATTTTGGCGTAGGATTTCATCGAGACGTAGAGTACATTATAATAAACAAACATATTTGAAAGGCATAATTAGATTGATAGATTAATTAAAGCAAAGCTATGTGTGCAATAAAATATATGAATATGGCTTATGTAGAAATTGTTTTACATCTCTAGACTTATTTGGAGCATTGTACAACGTTGTAAACTCCATGTTATAGTGCACTTCTTTATTGTTATGTGACAAGTAATGCACCAAGATTAAAAAACATTTGTGTATATCAATAGATTGATTTTTGTGTTTCCATATCAATTATTTTTAGTTGGAAGTTGATCGCGGAAATGTAAAATAAAACCGTAGGCCGTCTTCATTATTTACAATGTATCCATTACTTGCAATCTCAATTAATTAATTATCAATGATTTTAATAAGTAATATTAGGAGAATGATTTTTGAATAATTTTTTTCTTAATAGATCACATTTTGTCAATTGAATACAATTTAAATTTGTAAATTATTAGTTTTGTTAATAATAATGTTTTTTGTCCAAAATTGAAGGTATTATATATTTTATATTAATAGTGTCTATATTTGATGTTTTTATATAGGTAAATCAATCGCTTGATTGATTAAAATGGGAAAATGCTTTTTGTGTTCTGGAATGAGAATTTAGTAGTTGCAAAATGGCTATCAAATTGTACATCATGTGCTATATTCCTAAGACCAAATTAACAAGTATGCTTTTGAAAAAGTGATTCCATTAGTATAGTTATGTCTTTTATTAGTAAGATTGAATAAAAAAGTATTCTTTTAAAAAGTTATTTTTTATTTGAATATTAGTTATAATGGTCATCACAAATGGGTTTTCAAAAAGTAAAAATGTTATAAGTAGTATCAACTCTGTAATTTTGGGACTAGAACAACACACATACTTTGTAAAGGTATTTTAATTGAATTAGAAGGTACACATTGTTTGGAGGGAACATCATAAGATGTCACTAAATTTATACAATGATTTGTGTAGAAATGTATATATGTAAGAACAAATGTATGGCGTTAAATGTAGAACAACAAAACCGACGCTTGTTTTCCTCCCTACCATATTGGCATAACGAAGGTGCATGGACTATATCCATAGCCCCAAACAAGAGATGAATGAAACATGCACAAGAGATATCGTGGGCATTCAACATACATTATTATTTTAATTGAATTAGAAGGTACGCCCTGTTTTGAGGCAATATGGAAAACATAATAGTAAATCTATACAAGAATTTGTGCATACATATATGTATGTAACAACAAATAAATAATATGAAATGGAAAACCAGAAAACTTGTGCTCATTTTCCACCTTGCCATATTGGCATCATGGAGCCGCATGGACTCTAGCCAAACCCCCGAGCAAGAGAAGAATGAAACAACCACGGGAGATATTGTAGAGTTTCATCATACATCGTACATTAGGAATCTTGGGAAAACTCTGTTGTTTCCATATATAATATTTGATATTGTTGTCTTCTCTTTGGTGTGGCAACTTGAAAGCAAAAAAGTAACTTGTCTTTTGAATCACTTTCCATGCTTAAACCTAGTTCTTGCAAAGAGAATACAAAGGTATGTTAATGGACAACCAAGGGAAATAAGAAAGGAAGGATAAAGAGCAAGTATACGGGTAAAATTAATATATACAATGTGAGCCTAAAAGTAGTGAATAATTTTTGCAATTAGTTAACCGAAGTTGTTTATTGACAATGAGAAAGTATCATACTTACATACATAGTTGATTTTGTTAAGTTAGGATGAGATGCATTGAACTGAGCCATAGGACCATGAAATAATTTGAAATAGAGAGTGTACAATACACTTATTTTTTTAATGCATATTTATATTTCTACAGGAATCTAAAAAAAATAATATACATATAAAACAAAAGAGGCTAGCAATTGTCTTCTAATAACATGTTTCATGATATTCTTTTTCCCTCATCTATTTAACTATCAATAAATTTCATGATATTGCTTTCCACTCATCTATTTGAAGTTGCTTGTAACAAAGTATTCTATTGTTCTTGTAACAATGATTTTTTTTAATCTTTAAAATTATCTAATCTTTAATATGATTAAATTTTTTGGATGGAATATGTTATCATTTAGATATGTTGTTGTATATATAGAAACATATATACATCATGTGTACATATGGATATATATTTGCTTATTTGTGTTTTCCAAAATGCCTAGATAAAGGAAAAATTCAACCCCCAGAGTAACAAAAGCAAGTAAGGTCCATGGAAAATATCAAGAACTCTTATCATATATAACATGATAACAAAAAATAGATAAATTGTAAAACAACTATTAGGAAAACACTTAGGAATCACAAGTGATAGATGGTAGAAAAGCCACATTCAACTATTTGATAGAAGACAAGCAATCTAACTGAAGCAAAAAATGACAAATGCAGTGGATTGTATAGAGTTTGTGTTTAGGTATATTATCTATTGAAAATGGCTCTTTCGACAATGTAATTTAATCAATATGATTTCTTGCACATTTTGCAGCATATTAGTGTCAAAATCCTCCAACTTGCTACTGAAAGCAATAATAAGGAGAGAATGAGAAGCATAAACAATAAATTAATAATCTATGCAAAATACCTATGTGAAATATACATAGATATATATATATATATATATATATATATATATATATATATATATATATATATATATATATATATATATATATATATACACATACATATGTATATACATGTATGCATATATATACATATATACACACGTGTATAGAGATGTGTATATATACAAAGTTAGTTTCATGAGTGTTAAGTGTTATTCTTTTTAGGATCTCTTCATATCTGTTCAATTTATTTGTTAGAAGTTCCCAACAGGATTTTTTTCAACCCAACTACAAATAAGACTTGTCATCAATAGCTCTGCAACAATTTGTCTATTTGTCTATAATCTTTAGTTTGAGGGAATGTAGCTTGAATGTTCGATTAAGCCTGCGACATTATATATATATATATATATACATGTGTATGTATATATCTATATATACATGTGTATGAATATATCTATATATACAAATATATTTATATATATATACAAAGATGTATACACACATCTATATATAAAAAAATAGTTTGGTTGATGTTAATTGTTATCCTTTCTAATATCTCTTCCTACCTATTCAATTTATTTGTTTCAAGTTTGCAGCGGGATTTTCATCAGCCCTAGTGTGAATAGGACTTGTGGTGCAATAGTTTGGTTACAATTTCTCTACTTGTCCTTATCTATGTGTATCTTTAGTGTTGTAGCCATTACCATAGGAGAAATTGTACTTATCTATGTGTAGGGTTTAGGGTTGTATGAAATGGTTAACATATTGGAGATAAAATTACTTTGGTGGCTATTTAGTGTTATTGTAATAGCTCTTTTACAATTTATGTATTTGTGGATTACATGATGAAACAATTTCTCCAAATTGTGTTTGGAAGCTTTTAAGTATTATTGTAATAATTCTTTGATCTATTCAAATTTATATCTCTAGATGATACACTATCTGTTTGAAATTTCTATTTGTTAAGAAGAGAGTATTATTCTGAGAATGCAACTTACTCAATATAATTTCTTGCACGTTTTGGAACACATATTCATAATTCTAGAATGGCTATTCTGGTAATGCAATACAATCAAAATATTTTCTTGCAAATTTTAGAGTATACATTTTGACTACATCTATATATATAAATATACATAAACATGTGTGTGTGTGTGTGTGTGTGTGTCTGTGTCTGTGTGTGTGTATGCATGTATATGTATTTATTAATAGAGAATGCCACAAACTTAATTGGAAATTGAAGTTACATTCCCTCCATCTAAATATTATAGACAAAAAAAGGGATTGTAACACACATATTGCAGGACAAGGCCTATTTTGCATTTATTGGCAATGAGGATGTGGCCAGCTGGTGGGGAGCTCATCGTGGAGAAATGCTAGTTAAATATTCTTTCATTTGTCAAAAAATATGGTTAGGGTTACTAATTATTTGTTGTTGACTATTATTCTAATACCTCTTTTACAATTTCTCTATTTCTCTATAACATTTAGGGCTACGTGATGTAGGTCATGATAATTTTCAATTAAGTGTGTGGGGTCATGCTTATTATGCACAGATTATTTCTACATATTGGGTTTACAAGCTCTATTTAATGTCACTTTGGGGAAGTTGTAGTAAAATCTTTTTTCTATCATCAAAAAAATATGGCTGGGGTTAGAAATTTTTGTGGCCCTTATTTTTTTTTTATAGTTATGGCTATGCATCTTTGGGTTTATACCTGTCATCATATGAGCAATTGTAGTTAAATATTCTTTATTTTGCTACTAGTCTATTATTTTGGTTATGTTTGTGTATCTTTGGCATTTCAACCATTACCATAGGAGGGATTTCAGTTATCTTTGTGTAGGGTTTAGGGTTTTATGCTATAGAAAAATAGGGAAATTGCAACAAAGCTATTGTAAGACAAGCCCTATTTTCGATTTTCTAGTGACAAGGATGTAGCCAGTTGGAGGGGAGTTCACTGGTTTTTGTTGTGGTGATGTGGAGCTTCATGAATACATGGGTTGGCAGTGATGGAGAGTTCTTTAACAATTTTCCTATTTCTCTATAATACTTAGTTCCAAATAATGGATCTTAAGGGTATGTGTAGGATCATCATGGAAAAGACAGGCCCTTAAGTGGTGCAGGAGCACCTTGGCTTAACTCCAAATTTGTTATGAACAATTTTTGGCTTGTACTGACCTTAGCCAAGTCAGGTTGTTTGTGTGTTTAGGTTGGACCTTAGAAGGTCTTGTGTGGGTGTGTTGAATTAATCATTAGCATAGATGCATCCTAGTTTAATCATGTTTTTAAATTTTGGCTTGAATGAGTTTTGGACAATTTGGATGAGTTTTAAATGTGTAACCACAACATCCTCGTTGTTTGAAGATGCCATGGGGTAGTTAAAGAGCTGTTGGTTTGAGATCAAGGTGTTAGAGGCCCTATGTTTGAGGATCATGACACAATCATGGAATAATGGAAGTTGCAAAATATTGTTGTAAAGTTGCATGGCAAGATTTATGGAATTGCATGCAATCTAGTGATTGGAATCCCTTGAAATCAGGGGTAAGTGGTCGAGCAACTGCCTTAGAATGTGGAGAAGGAATCCAAATAGAGGTGAAGACTCATAGTTAGGTGTGATTATTGCATTGTAACCAAATTTTATTGTGAAAAATAGAAGACAGTCTAGCAGAAATTCTGTGTTTCCTGTAAATCCCGTGTGTTTTTGCATAACAGTGATATCAAAGGTGTTGTTTTTACTGTTTTAGCATTGGTTTTGTGTTCATTGTATAGTATAGAGCAATCTTTACTTTGTTTCCAAGTTTCTTAGTATAGATTTGTTGTTCTTGGTTCATAGATTATAGAGAAAGGAGTCTATTTTCTTTGTTTTGAGCAGTTAGGGTAATATGGCTCCCCCATAAACTCTGTCATCGGGATTTCCCTGAGACTAGTAGAATATGAAAGGGGAGCCACACACTTGTAAATATTTAGCCTTAGGAAACAGGTGGAATGAAGCTAGCATATGGAAAACCAAACCCTAGGAGAGCCTAAGTTACCCGGTTAGGAGTTTGGAAGAGGAAAAGTAAAGAGAACAGGCAGGGGAAGGTACATTTGTACAGAAAAAGTACACTTCCAGGTGGAATATGATTAAACATAAGGACACCAGAGAGATGAAGAATTGATCAATTCTCTTGAGTGAGAAATAGGCAAGTGATCAGCAAAACCCTAGAAAATAGGACAATTAGCCCTCCTCTCCAAGATAATAGGAATTAGCTATACGGAACAATAGAGGTCTAAAACCAAATGCAAGATTTAAAGCTCTGAAAAGGGTAACTAAAAGTGTCTTTTGTTCTATAGGTTGTGTGACAAGTTTGAGAGAAAATGGCCAAAAACCGACTGGTAAGGGCTAGTAGAGAGTAAGCCTCCTAAAAGCAAAAGCTTGAGATTGGGTAGTTTGAGGACAGTAGAACCTCAAAAATGGATCAATTTGGATGCAAGAATCATGAGGAAAGTACCTTTAATTCCCCTGCAAGAAGTTCTAACAAGTTGAAGAAGTTGGCACTTAGACCCTTCTAAGTCCAAGGAAGAGTGATCAAGTTTCAAGAAGGTGTTGATCTACCAAAGGTAAAGCACAAGGGGAAACTCTTTGAGGAGAGTTTGGGTAGGGCTTGGTGGTCATCCAAGTTCAACAAGAACCATTGATAGTAGGTTCAAGGAAGGGGACAGTGAAAAGGTCTCCAATAAACTGTGCAAGCAACCTTTGATCTTTTTATACACCATATTAGTATCAGAGCCCAGGTTGATTCAAGGCTTGTGATTGATGTTGCAGCCCCCTGAGTCAGTAGGAGAGAATACACCAGAGGAAGGAACCATGGTGACAAATGCAGAGCTAGCTAAAAAGGTAGAAGAGCAAGAGGAAGACAACCGGTTGCTCAGAGAAAAAATATCTAAAATGGAGAAACTCTTGGATGAAGTCCATGAGACAGTAGATACTGTGAAGGACAAGATAAAGTAGAAGGAAGAGCAGGAATCCAAGGAAAAAGAAGAGGATTTGGAGGAGGAAGCTCCAAAGCTTGATCCTTTTCTTACAGAGGAACCATTCTTGAAGGCATTGCAGGCCTTGAGTGGTAAAGCATTGGAGGGTGTGCCACTTTTCAGTGGACAAATGGACCCTGATTCAGTAGTAGACTAGATTGAGAGCATTGAAAATAACTTTGAGTGTGATGGTATAACCGAGGCCCAAAAGGTAAAGGTGGCCAAGTCAAGGTTGAGAGGAGCAGCTCTCACATGGTGGAAGTTTGTACAATCTGAGAGAGAGAGAAAGAAGGAAAAGGTCCTATAGTTTCATGGAGAGGGACGGTAACCAAGATAAGGCAGACTTATCTCCCTGATGATTATGAAGTTCAGTTGCATAGGAGAAGACACAATCTGAGGAAAAAAGACATGGATGTTCAAACATATACAGAAGAGTTTCAAAAATTGTGCCTTAGATCAAAAGTGGTTGAAGATGAAAGCATCAGGTTAGCAAGGTACCTAAATGGACTCAAATGGTCTATTCAAGAAGACATGAGTTTGGTAAATTTCAAAAAAGTCTGCCAATGCTATCAAATGGCTTTGAAAATAGAGGAGAAAGGCAAAAAGAAACAAGAGCAAAATCCCAAAAGCAGAGGTAAAGGGAAGGACAGCAGAGGACAAAGAGGAAGTTATAGTGGAAGAAGTTCAGAACTAAGAGCCCAAGGAGAAGTCAGATTTTCTGAACAACAAGAAGGAAGTTCTAGTAGAGGTGGTAGAGGAAGAGGTTTCAGCTCTAGAGGAAGAAGTGGTGGACAAGGAAGAGGCAGCTACTTCACCAACATGAAATGCTATCACTGCAACCAATTGGGACACCCAGCTTATAGATGTCCAGAGAAAGGCAACACTTCTCATGGAGGAGACAAGAGAACTAATTTGATTCAAGATGAGATAGCTGCAATAAATAAACAACCTAAGGTGCCTTTGAATTCAGAGGAAGGTGAGAATCTCATGATGATAAGGACTTTAATCAAAGAACCGGTGAAAGAAGATCCAAGCCAAATAAGGTCCTTGTTTAGGATAAAGTGCAAGATGATGGGGAAAGTGTGTAAGGTCATTATAGACTCAGGTTCTACTGACAATATTGTGTCAGAGGAGGTAGTTAGCAAGCTGAAATTGACAAGGATACCTCACAATAATCCTTACAAGGTCACATGGCTCAATAAGGGTCAGCATGTCTTAGTGAATGAACAAGCATGGGTGGGGTTCTCAATTGGCAAGTACAAAGACAAAGTTTTGTGTGATGTATTACCTATGGATGCATGCCACTTTCTCCTAGGTAGACCATGGCAATTTGACTGCCAAGCTATGCATGATTGGGGCAAAGAATTCCTACACCTTCAAGAAAGACAATGTAACCTTCAAGATTCTATCTTTGCTAGAAGACACAGAGGCGCAGACAACAGGTTCTAAACTGCTCTTAGCTGGTGAAAAAGAGTTCTTAAAGGCCTTGGAAGAAGGAGAAGGAGTTGGCTATGCAGTGATGATAAAGCCAAGAGAGGTGAGCAAAGAGAAGGTAGCTGAAAAGCAAGAGTTACCCAAGGGGATACAAAACTTGTTGCAGACCTATGAAGGTATTGTAAGTAGTGGTCAACCAGCAACCTTACCTCCTAAAAGAGCCATAAGTCATAGGATAGACTTGATACCAGGAGCCACCCTTCCAAACAAGGTAGCTTATAAGATGACACCTCAACGGAATGAGGAGATAGCCAGGAAGATTCAAGGACTTCTTGACCAAGGTCTCATTAGGAAAAGCATTAGTCCTTGTGTAGTACCCACTGTCTTAGCACCTAAAAAGGGAGGAGAATGGAGGCTTTGTACTGATTCCAGGGCAATAAACAAGATAACCATCAGGTATAGGTTTCCCATCCCTAGAATTGAAGATCTCATGGATTGTCTAGGTGAAGCTAGGTACTATACCAAGATAGATTTAAAGAGTGGTTACCACCAAATTAGGATACATGAGGGTGATGAGTGGAAAACAGCCTTCAAAACCAATGAGGGTCTTTATGAGTGGCTAGTAATGCCATTTGGATTATCTAATGCCCCCTCCACATTCATGAAACTCATGAATGAAATCCTCAAAGACTACATTGGAAAGTTTGTAGTAGTGTATCTTGATGATATACTAATCTATAGCAGAACAAGAGAACAACACCTCCAACACATTGAGTTTATTTTCAAGAAGCTGTAGGAGGAGAAGTTGATGATCAATCTGGAAAAGTGTGAGTTCATCAAAACAGAGCTGGTGTACCTTGGATTTGTGCTATCACATGGCAACTTGAAGATGGAAAGTAGCAAGGTAGAAGCCATTCTCAATTGGCCTACTCCAAAGACAGCAACAGAGCTAAGAAGCTTCCATGGTCTTGCTCAGTATTATAGGAAATTCATCAGACAGTTTAGTGCAATTTGTGCTCCTATGTTGGATACCATTAAAGGAGGAATGGAAACTAAGTTTGTGTGGAATGAGAAAGCTAGCAAGAGTTTTGAGTTGCTGAAGGAAAAGATGGCTACCCAACCTGTTTTGGTGTTGCCAAGCTTTGAGAAGCTATTCACCATTGAATGTGATGCAAGCAATGTAGCTATTGGGGCTGTTCTCAGTCAAGAGGGCAGACCGATGGCTTTTCATTCAGAGAAGTTAAGTGAAGCCAAGAAGAAGTATTCTTCTTATGACCTCGAAATGTATGCATTGGTCCAAGCTCTAAGGTAGTGGAGGCACTATTTGCTTCCCAAGGAATTCATTGTGTATTTAGACAACCAAACACTCAGTTTCCTGAATTCACAAGAGAAGTTGAGTCACAGGCATATGAAATGGGTGGAGTACTTGCAAGCTTACACCTTCAATATCAAGCACAAGAAAGGAGCTCTCAACAAAGTGGCTGATGCATTGAGCAGAAGAGTCCTCACCATTCAAGAAATTTAGTTGAAGAGCATGGGGATAGACCATTTCAAAGATCTATATGCAGATGATGAAGACTTTGAAAAACTTTATAAGGTATGTCTTGAGTACAAGAATCATTTCCATAGCAAATATGTTGAATATACCTTGCAAAGTGATCTTTTGTTTAAAGGAAATCAACTTTGTGTTCCTAGAGGTTCTATTAGAGAAAACTTAATACAAGAGAAGCATAATGGTGCATTGAGTGGTCATTTTGGGATTACCAAAACTCAAGAACTTGTCCAAAGGTTTTATTATTGGCCAAAGATGAACTTAGATATCAGAAGGTATGTGGAGAGTTGTGTGGTGTGTCAAAAGGCCAAGGGCACTTCCTCAAATGCAGGCCTATACCAACCACTGCCTATCCCTTCTAGGCCATGGGAATGCTTGAGCATGGACTTTGTAGTTGGTTTACCTAAGACAAAGCAAGGTATGGACAGTGTTTATGTTGTTGTAGATAGATTCAACAAGATGGCTCACTTTGTACCCTGCAAAACAACCAATGATGCTAGTCAAATAGCCTCTCTTTTCTTTAAGGAGATAGTCAAGATTCATGGCTTACCAATCAGCATTGTATCAGACAGAGATACCAATTTTATGAGTCATTTTTGGAAGACTCTTTGGCAAAGGATGGGCACCAATTTGTCCTTTGGATCTGCATACCATCCTTAAACTGATGGTCAGACCGAAGTTGTGAATAGGACACTTGCAAACCTCTTGAGATGCTTGACCAAGAAGTATGGTCAACAATGGGATCAAATTATTGGGCAAGCTGAATATGCCTATAATGATACAATGAATAGATCCACATGAAAGAGTCCCTTTGAAATTATCTATGGACTGCACCCTAGAGGTGTTTATGAGTTGAGAGAGTTGAAGGATGCAGTCAAGGGAACTGGATATGTTGATGACTTTGCTTGTGCAATGTAGGAGATTCACGAGACAGTCAGAAAAACCTTGGCAGAAAATACCATGAAACATAAGATTAAGGTGGATGAGCATAGGATAGAAGTCCAATTCAATGTGGGAGACTTAGTGATGGTCCATTTGAATAAAGCTAGATTGCAGAAAGTAGTTCCTCATAAGCTGCAAATGAAGAGGATAGGTCCCTGTCCTATCTTGGAGAAGTATGGCAACAATGCTTTCAAGGTGCAATTGCCAGATGACAGTGGACTATCCCCTATTTTTAATGTGGAAGATCTAGTGCATTACAAAGGACCACCCCAAGATTTGGATCAGACACTCCATGAAGTTAGTCAAGATGTAGGAGAACTCAAACTGCCCCTTGTCACAGTCAAACAAGCTAATAAGATCTTGGATACCAGGGTCTACAAGAGAACAAGAACCAAGGAGTACAAAGAACATCTAATCCAAAGACAAGGACAACCTGAAGTTGATGCAGTATGGATCAAGGAGGCAGAGTTCAAGAAGTTGGGAGTTGATCTCAACTTGCTCAATCCAAGGATGGATTGAATTTTTCTGTTTTAGGGAGGATGGTGCAGGAGCACCTTGGCTTAACTCCAAATTTTTTATGAACAATTTTTGGCTTGTATTGACCTTAGCCAAGTCAGGTTGTTTGTGTGTTTAGGTTGGACCTTAGAAGGTCTTGTGTGTGGGTGTGTTGAATTAATCATTAGTATAGATGCATCCTAGTTTAATCATGTTTATAAATTTTGGCTTGAATGAGTTTTGGACAGTTTGGATGAGCTTTAAATGTGTAACCACAACATCCTCGTTGTTTGAAGATGCCATGGGGATGTTAAAGAGCTGTTGGTTTGAGATCAAGGTGTTAGAGGCCCTATGTTTGAGGATCATGACACAATCATGGCATAATGGAAGTAGCAAAATATTGTTGTAAAGTTGCATGGCAAGATTTATGGAATTGCATGCAATCTAGTGATTGGAATCCCTTGAAATCAGGGGTAAGTGGTCGAGCAACTACCTTAGAATGTGGAGAAGGCATCCAAATAGAGGTGAAGACTCGTAGTTAGGTGTGAGTATTGCATTGTAACCAACTTTTGTTGTGAAAAATAGAAGACAGTCTAGCAGAAATTATGTGTTTCCTGTAAATCCCGTGTGTTTTTGCATAGCAATGATATCAAAGGCATTGTTTTTACTGTTTTAGCATTGGTTTTGTGTTCATTGTATAGTGCAGAGCAATATTTACTTTTTTTCCAAGTTGCTTAGTATAGATTTTTTGTTCTTGGTTCATAGATTAGAGAGAAAGGTGTCTATTTTCTTTGTTTTGAGCAGTTAGGGTAATATGGCTCCCCCATAAACTCTGTCATCGGGATTTCCCTGAGACTAGTAGAATATGAAAGGGGAGCCACACACTTGTAAATATTTAGCCTTAGGAAACATGTGGAATGAAGCTAGCATATGGAAAACCAAACCCTAGGCGAGCCTAAGTTACCCGGTTAGGATTTTGGAAGAGGAAAAGTAAAGAGAACAGGTAGGGGAAGGTACATTTGTATGAAAAAAGTACACTTCCAAGTGGAATATGATTAAACACAAGGACACCAGAGAGATGAAGGCTTGATCAATTCTCTTGAGTGAGAAATAGGCTAGTGATCAACAAAACCCTAGAAAATAGGACAATTAGCCCTCCTCTCAAAGATCATAGGAATCAGCTGTACGGAATAGTAGAGGTCTGAAACCAAATGCAAGATTTAAAGCTCTAAAAAGGGTGCCTGAAAGTGTCTTTTGTTTGATAGGTTGTGTGACAAGTTTGAGAGCAAAAGGCCAAAAACCGACTGGTAAGGGCTAGTAGAGAGTAAGCCTCCTAAAAGCAAAAGCTTGAGATTGGGTAGTTTGAGGATAGTAGAACCTCCAAAATGGATCAATTTGGATGCAAGAAGCATGAGGACAGTACCTTTAATTCCCCTGCAAGCAGTTCTAACAAGTTGAAGAAGTTAGCACTTAGACCCTTCTAAGTCCAATGAAGAGTGATCAAGTTTCAAGAAGGTGTTGATCTACCAAAGGTAAAGCACAAGGGGAAACTCTTTGAGGAGAGTTTGGGTAGGGCTTGGTTGGTCATCCAAGTTCAACAAGAACCATTGATAGCAGGTTCAAGGAAGGGGACAGTGAAAAGGTCTCCAATAAACTGTGCAAGCAACCTTTGGTCTTTTCATACACCATTAAGTGGCAAAAAAATCAGAGTTAGGCAACTTGACATAAAAATTTGAATAAGTTATCTATATTATTTCAAAAATATGTAAGAATAGAATCTGTATAAAATTGAATGTAGTTTCTAAACTACTAGGTTTTTTTCTAAAAAAAAAAATCTATTTAGTGAAAATTTGAAATTTCAATGCAATAGTACTTAAGTTTCAGGGAAAAAATAAGGTGTCTATCTGACCACCCTAACCAGAATAAAATGATAATATTTTTTTATAAAATTTTAGATATAAGTAGAGGACTCATGTCCGATGTGATGCATATTTTTTTGTAATTTTTTTCCAAGTAAATAATTAATTATGATTTTTATTAATTTTTTTTAAAATATAAAAAACTTGTATGTCTAACCACCTTAACTTGGTGAAAACTTCATGAAATTCATTTTTTATTTTTTAATCCTATAGTATGTGAAACATATAATATGACACTTGTTTTGGATTAAAAAAATGTGATACCATTTGAAAGCTATAGATGTTTTTCAATTAGTCTATCAATCAGGACTTTAGTCATAATTTGAATAGAAAATGAATAATAATTACTTATTAAAGTCAAAGTAAATCATAATTTATATTGGTGGGAAACTGAGAATATCCTTTAAAAAACCCTTTTCATTTCATCAATTTTGGGTAAAAAGAAAGTCATCAGCCACATACTCATCATATTGCCACTTTTTGGCCCATCATGATCCTGCACATACTCTTAAATCTAGAATATATATGTATATATGTAACCTTTAAGCCAACGTTTGGTGTATTTATTTTATGTATATATATGTATATGTATATGTATACAAGATGCCATAGACTTAATCCACTAGATTTTTTGTGGCAACATGGGCCTTGGTAATTAGATGGGTTGGTGGTGATAAAGAATGGTGTCTTGTATACAGGGAAGGTTAATGGTAAGTGTTTGTTGGTATGAGGACCAATGCATCTTATCATTGCAAGATGATGATGGGTGAAGTCAATGCAATATTAAAATTTTGTCATGCTCATATAGCTATCTTTTTAGCTTGCTAGATGAAGTGTATAAAGTTGGTTCTTTATGATAATACCTACTTTCTTTGGGTGATGACAATAATTATATGATGTGATTCCAAATATTTTTTAAGTAAAAAAAACCTTTCTTATTTTATAAATATAAATGTATAAATGTATAATGGGGTTTGTGCAGGATCATCATGGAAAAAATAGGCCCTTAAGTGGCAAAAAATTTAGAAAAATTAGAGTTAGGAAACTTGACGTAAAAATTAAAATAAGTTATCTATATTATTTCAAAAATATGGAAGAGTAGAATCTGTAGCAAATTGGATGTATTTTCTAAACTACTAGGTTTATTTTTTTTTAAATAAAATCTATTTGGTGAAAATTTGAAATTTCAATGTAGTAGTACTTAAATTTTCAAAAAATAAGTAGGTGTCTGTCTGATCACCCTAACCACAATAAAATGATAATATTTTTTTTATAAGATTTTAGATATAAGTAAAGGCATCATGTCCCAATGTGATGCATATTTTTTTGTAATTATTTTCCAAGCAAATAATTAATTATGATTTTTTTATTATAAATTTAAAAAAATATAAAAACTTGTATGTCTGACCACTTTAACTTGGTCAAAACTTCGTGAAATTCATTTTTTATTTTTTTAATCCTATAGTATGTGAAGCATAGAATGTGACGCATGTTTTGGATTCAAAAAATTGATACCGTTTGAAAGCTATAGATGTTTTTCACTCATCCTATCAATCAGGACTTTAGTCGTAATTCAAATAGAAAATGAATAATAATTACTTATAAAATTCAAAGTAAAGTATAATTTATATTGGTGGAAAGATAAGAATCTCCTTTAAAAACACTTTTCATTTCATCAATTTTGGAAAAAAAAAGTCATCAACCACATACCCATCATATTGCCACTTTTTGGCCCATCATGATCCTGCATATATCCAATGGGGCAATTGTAATAGAGCTATTATTAAAACATACATACATATATTTATGCATATATAAATATCGACACACACACACACATGTGTGTGTGTGTGTGTAAATATGTATATATGCATAAATACATGTATGCATGTTTTATAAACAGGTTTGCTACAATTTTCATATTTCTCTATAATACTCCATGCTAGATAATGTAGTTGCTCTTGTACAAATACTCTCTTTGTTAGTAGAGGGAAAACCACATGGGAACCATATTAAAATAAAAATCATAGGAGCTTAATGAATGTGCAAATGTACACATGGAAATAGAGGAATATATTAAGTTCATATTTGCAAAAGGGGGAGTCTTAGATAGGATGTAGGCATACCTTGTTGGTGTAACTCGGTGTAGTATGAACAAAAGAAAAGGAGGAATGCTTTTCACCTTGTCGTATTGGGTGATGCAACCTCCTTTCCTGTCATAGAACCCCTAACCGAGAGCATACTTTTCCAATGACAAATATTAAGGATTATGCATTGTCAAAATCTCAAAGCATTAACCTAAGAATTTTCTTTAGTTGAAATCACTGCTATACATTTTTTTAAAAATATGGGTGAAATCATGGAGTTGTGTCTCACTTTTGGAAAGAGGGAGATTTTTGGACGGATGTGCAAATTTTTGTTGTACACCTTCGGTCAAAGTTTTAGCTTCGAACAAAGCCAGTTTGGTTGAAGATGATGGAAAAAACACCTTCTAATGGAGCTTGACCTTCGAAAGAAGGAATTTTTTAAATATTTTTTTGACACACTTATGAAAGAACCAACAAATCCACACATTAGATAATATTAACCTTATAAATTAATGACCAATGTTGATTAGTTAATTAGTTATAGTTGTCCACTTTCATCAACAACAAATACTTTTGGCATAGAACATTTTTCTGCTCTAGACAACGACCCCCTAACTTCGAGCAAAGCTTCTACATACCTAGGTAGGCCAACATACTCATGTTGACTACATTTTCTTTGTTTTCATGCATTTTAAATAGGTTATGTGGTTTAAAGTAGGATTTACACTTGGTAATTGTACTTGATTTAATTAGCAAAGCCATGAAGCCACATTTCTATGAGGCATTCTGGTAAACATTTATTTGATGGATGTCAATGCCCTCTTCCAAAGCTCCCATTTCAGCACAAACAGGGAGGATGGTGGTAAAGGTTTTGTAATTTAGCTTTACACTCACCAATTACATTTTCTTGAAAGTTTCTAAAGCATTTTCAACAAACCCATGTTGTGAATATCCTTCAATCATGACATTCCATGAGATATTTAGTTTCTAAAGTTTTAGTGCTTTGTCTGATAAAGCTTTATTAAAAATCCTAAAACCCTTGCCCTTCATTTTAAATATTTTATTCTTAAATTCGTAAGGATTGAGAATCCAAAAAAAATGATTTTTTTTGTAGTTAGCTTTAATTCTTGTTGCTAAATGTCAAGCTGTTGAAACTTTATAGCCTGAGATACATTTGTGAGGTTTCAAATTTGAATATGGAAGAAAATGTCCCTATTAATTTCAGCTCCATATTTATAGAATATTCAATAATATCTAGCAATGCTAATCTACAAACACATTTTTAAAAAATGTAAACAAAAAATACAAAGTATTGAATTTTGAAACCTGCAACTGTCTTCACATTAAATTTGCAAAGAAAAATATGCACTAGAATGAAATTTTTATTTCCTTTTGGAAAAATAATTTGTATGCATCATAATTAAAATTAGAATATATTCCCTTTTAATAGAGATGTGCGTTAAGAATATAACTAAGAGAAACTAGAAGAGATGTCAAGTTAAGACTACAACTTACTAAAGTGACACTCAGATTGACTGACCAATTAACTAATTTTACTAATCAATCAATCTAGTCTAACTCATAACTCACAGTGAAAGTAGTTGATACTAAGTTACATCCAAAAATCACTCTAAGTGTCAAATACTTGACTCCAAAAGAACACTTCCTAAATAGTTGCACCTTATTCTCCTATATGGCTATGTCTTCTTCATATAGATCTCTCAACTACACACAAGTCTAGATATATTGTTGTTATTGTTGTGTTGTAACTGTGAGAATGTTGATGGAGAAACTCAAGATGGAAACTCTAACACACCCTCCTTGTGAAGAAAGTGTTCACCAATCCAAGACTCTCCCTCAACATCTCAAGCTTCCCTTAGCTAGGGGCTTTATTAAAATATTTGCAATTAGTAAATTTGAGGGCACATACTAAGGTGCCACTACTCCCTTCTATACTTTATCCCTAAGGAAATAGTAATGAATGTCTATATATTTAGACGAATTATGAAATACTAGATTCTCAAAGAACCTAATGCAAATTTCATTATCACAATACACAACAATCAGCTCCAACTCTCTTTTAAGGTAGGTACTCCAAAATGAGTTGGGTGCTTTGGAAATTTCTCTAGGATGTTTGAGTATTTGGGCAGTCTCAAGTACTTGTGGGAGTCCTCAACTAATGGAAAAATGGAAAATAAAAATAAATACAACCATAAAAGAAAATTATGATGACAAGCTTATGTAATGATTAAGTTGCTCCATGCTAAACACACTATCATTGTTCAGATACCATTATCATATTTTGAAATTTTGAGATGTAATATCTTTCTATAGTTAAATGTCATCGTAATTCATAATATTATGATCATATATTCATATTTTAATTTATTATGCTTCAAATTTGCACTATTCATTTCATGAACATGGATAAGTTCAACTATAATCTATATTTTTTTTCTTTTTTCTTTCTCTTCTAAATTTCCATATTGAATACTCATTTCATGTCATCTATCGTCACTAAAATAGAATTGCATGAGAAAAATGTTCTTGCTAGTTTGAAAAAATTGTAGAGGAGATAGAATTGTGTGGGCATCTTCTTCTCTCTCCCTTATGTCTCCTACAAACTCACACAAAATCCTAACATATGCAATCCAAGGGTTCCAATACCAATACTAAAAATTATTTTACAAATACCTCATTTATTAATCCCTTTTGAGTTTATATTTTAGTATTAATAAACTATGAAATACCTTATTGAGGAATTATATCTAAGCCATATCATAATTTCTGAATTTATTCCAAGCAAGTCAATGTTAACTTTCTTCAAGTAGCTAGTTTGATCATAAGAAGAATCAATGTTCAAATCCTTGCACCCTTTCTCAAATGCATCACATTTTTAACACTTTCATGTTTATGATTCCTAACTACATTCTGCATTGCATCATGAAATTTAGAAAATTTAGCTAGTCAACCCACATTAGAGACACCATTTCACATAGCAAATCTTGTCTATACAACAAGTTTCACTTGTAATTTGATTTTTTAATAAACATCTCACCACATTGCTCCCTCTCTTTGGGATTATATATATAGGATATGACTATCAACATTCTACACCACATTGAACCCTCTCCTATCTTTCCAACTTCAATAGACCTTCCTCCTCAAGGGAATTAACAACCAAGAAAATTAACATTCAAAATAATGAGTCACTTATTGCCTTTCCCTCTTCTTAGTCAAGAGAAGACCCTAATCCTAAGCAAGCTTACGAGGTTTTATATTTTTCAAAAGTTGTAATAAAAAAATCATAATAAATTATTTACCTAGAAAAAAATTACAAAAGAATATGCATCACATTGGGACATGAGTCCTCTATTTATATTTAAAATCTTATAAAAAAATATTATCATTTTATCGTGGTTAGGGTTGTCAGACAGACACCTACTTATTTTTGCCTTGAAATTTAAGTACTATTGCATTGAAATTTCAATTTTTCACCAAATAGATTTTTAAAAATAAACCTAGTAGTTTAGAAACTACATTCAATTTTCTATAGATTCTATTCTTACATATTTTTGAAATAATATAGATAACTCATTCAAATTTTTATGTCAAGTTACCTAACTCTAATTTTTTTTGAATTTTTTCCACTTAAGGGCCTATTTTTTCCATGATGATCCTGCACATACCCAAAATTTAGATGTAAAACTAGGTAGCTTAAAAAATAAAACTTTAATGAAAAAACTAATCTCTAACTATGCTAATCTAATGGTATTTTACATTAATTGACATTAAACATATGTGAACCAATAGAAATTTACATACTTTGTCAGTAAACAAAAAATGTACTATTCAACACATGAGCATATTTAATATTCATACAATTTTTAAAGATCATGTACTTGTTTAGATTAATTTGTACTTTCTCATTCTCAAATTTCGTAATTTCACCTTGATGTTGTTTACATGGACATAGTTTAAAACTAGAACTTAATTAATTTTATGCAGCACATCAATATGGTGGGTCTTTGGGCACATGTAGATGTAGAGATTCAAAGATTTCAGATGGTTTTAGAGGACCCTTCAACCACAGGGGTCGACCAAAATAATTGCACAAATATTTTAGAGAGTTTTCTTATCATTAGACAATCGTTAGGAGGTGTCCATCCCTATTCTAAGGAAACTTTAGTAGCTGTCCTTGCCGAGATGAGGAGAGAGGTTTTTGGTGTTGTACCTTTGACCATAGGCCAAGCTAGAGTGTCAAAGGACATTATCAAAAATGAATGTTTTCCCCAATATGCTACTAGAGTGCAGGTGAAGGGATATCAAGTTATTAGGTGCATTGATCCTATGATGGCCCCACTAATATATCCATAATTTATTGTTACATTTGGTCAATATCTGAATAATGACCAAATTCCATTGTATTTTGCACAATAGTTATACGTTGAGGTGCGCTTAGGCCTCAATGTTAACTATTTGGATTTACCTAACCATTTTGGGGTAGGGGTGTGGGAGGGTGTGTGATAGGGATGCATATCGATGTGAAGGTCGAGTGCCTCAAAATTATAGGTTGGGCAGAGGATGCTTTTTATTGCTCCATCCATTAGCCCTGTTGGAGATCAAGTTGTCATGGCTTCCTAATAGGAAGCAATGAATCGTATTGTTGACATTACAGTTTAGGCTCAGTGGATATCCGCAAATTCCCTAGGCTGATATTTGATGAAACAAACACATAGGTCATCTCCTATTGATTCAAATATATATGTTGTGATAGGAATTCCATCTTCAATTGATATAGATCACATTGCATGTGATCCCAAAATTTTGAGGGATACATGTTGTAGATTGTCTAATGACCTATTGAGAGCCTATGGTGTGATCTTAGGATATTTGGGGATCCCATTGGAAGATGTTACCTCATTTTTGGGCCAGTGTTATGGTGAAAATTTTTAGAGTCTAGTAGTTCCATCTCAAAATTTTGATATTTCTCCTACACCTAGTGCTTGATCATCTACTCCTACGCTTGGTGCCCAATCATCTGCTCCTACACTTGGTAGCACCCAGTCATCTACTCCCACACCTGGTGCCCAGTAATTTTCTCCTACACTTGGTTCCCAATCATCTTCTCATACACTTGGTGCCTAGTCATTTTCTCCTACACCTAGTGGCACCTAGTCATCTACTCCTACACCTGGTGCCCAGTCATTTGCTCCTACACCTGGTGGCACCTAGTCATCTGCTCCTACACCTAGTGCTCAATCATCTACTCCTACACCTAGTGGCACCCATCCATTTTATCTCACACTTGGTGCCTAATCATCTACTCCTACCCTCTTTAGCCCCTTGTCATATGTTGCTATAGGTGCTCATCAAACATCTGTTGATACACTCAAGCTTCTGAGAAGAGGTTTTATGGAGATGTTGGCTTAACCTATGCCATCTCACTTGCATAGCCCACTACACACATCATTACAATAGATAGTCAAGTGTAGGATTATAGAATAGTTGGTGGATCATATGATTGCAACAACCAACACTCATGATGCAAAGTCTATTCCTGAGGTATATACCTATATGTACATATAATTTTTTAAGTTTATTTTAAACTTTCTAAATAAATTTACATTTATAGTTATTTAGTTCAAGTTGAAATTATTTTTCTAAATATTTTTTTATGTATTCATGCATGTATACATATGTACTAGGTGGAGATGCAACATATTACTCCTAGTTTGAGGGAAGAGTTTGTACACACATGTTCTTTGCTAGACAATGTCAGTGGATAGGTGAGTTATTTAATTTTCATCTAGAAGTTAACTACATATACATCAAGTACACACACATATATTTAATATGATTTCTAATTATGTATATGTATATATACATGTTATGTCTACAGGGCTCAACACAATTTATCAGAGAAAGATTCACGCTCAAATGGTCACTCGACTAGAGCCCAAAATGAAGACCCAGGGACCATTTAAATGAGATTTAATTTATACATATAACTTGGAAATTTATTTATGATGTACACAAATTTTATATGAACTTATGCGATATTTTATATATACATTTGAACTTAAATTTCTGATAGCCACTCTTTGTATCAGTTCTAAGATAATCATTTTTCTTGTGACCCAAGTACATGAAGATAGATTAAAATAACTGCTTAGATTGTTAGCATGACAACTTGATTGTTTTCTATATTCCATTTACAATCTAACAACAATGTACACTGGATGTTTTTCTTCATAGCTTCTTTCTCAAATGAGTAGTCCAGTAGTTTTTTTATTTCATCAGTAATTTGGCAAGACCTGTAGTCACTTGATCAACTTGAGTTCTAATTGTGGATTCCACTTGAATGATCCATTGACAATACTTGGAAATATTTTGATCTGTTTGATGTACAATGTTTGATTTGAATATGCACTGCTTAAGGTATCTCTATATATTTCTGATCATGTATTCTTTTCAATCAAAAAGATTTTAAATCTACATCTCAAATCACTAAGTTTTGACTCAATCTATTGTGTTATATCCTTAATTTTCTTATCATACTCATATTTATCTTTGTAGACCTTTAGATGACAATTTCTATTAAAAAGGCTATTTGAAAATTTAGAATTTGAGTGCATGTTGACTTCTCATCTAGGTAAAATTTTGGTCAAATACATCCTTAGATTCTCAACAACATAAATTTAAAATTTGCTACCAAATGTTTTAGTGAATCTACTTGTGATGAGTGGGGCATAGTGACTGGAAAGGATGGACATGCATGAGTTCCTCTTTATTGAAGTGGCACAAGCAAGGGGAAAAACTAAAATTGATACTCTAGAATGTTGAATGCCCAATGACATTTTAAGAAAATTTCATTGCAACACAATTAAAATTTTAACTTTCAGAGATGGGTCATAGGATGGTGGAAAAGGTTGTGAAATTTGGCTTTACACTTTCCAATTGCACTTTCTTGAAATTTTCTAAAGCATTTTCAACAAATCCATTTTGTGCATATCCTTCAATCCCAATGTTTAGTGAGATGGAAATTGATAAGCTTTAGGAATGTATTTTTGCATGCTATAAATTAATGGAAATATGGAGTATGGTAGTGAAAAATAAATTAGTTTTGACCTTTAGTTATGCCTCTGAAAGGAAAAAACTTGGTATGGCTGCTCATTTACCATCTAACAAGGAAAGAATCCATTGTTGATGATGGTATCCTTCAAATGATCATGAAGGGTTTCATATTTATATAAATTATATTTTATTTTGTTGTTGGATATAAAACATAATAGATATACAATTGCTTATCATCATCACACATAAAATTCCATCTCCTTCCTGTGAAAGCAACAATATTGAGAGCCACAAAAGGTTGCATCAATCAAACACTGATGTATAAATGAGAAGTCACTCACAAAAAGGTCTCGTGAAAACTTTAGTTTATATGGCTTGCATTGATAATGTGTCATGCACTAATTTAATTTTGATAAACATTCATCATCAGCCTGTAATTGAATATGGAAAATATTTCTTCTACTGGGATAGCTATATGGAGAAAAACAATCCATTGAACCTAGAAGACCCTCTAACAACCACTGATCAATTTTAATACCCACTTTTGTAACACATTTATAATTTTATGTAGGATCTCCTTTCATAAATTTATGTGTTATTTCAATATTGGCAATGTTATACTACGAATCATAAAGTTTGATATCAATATACTTTATTTTAGTGAATATAGATCTATGTTAAGCTTCATACCATGTTGAATTTAGAACTCCAATTATATGATGTGTGGATTGTGTTATGACTTGAAGCTGTAGTAATTAATGAGATTGAAAATAGAAAGCAAATAGTCCTATAATGCAAGGTTTGGGAGTGAGATTCAAAAGTGTGTAGAAGCCAACATTTCTATAGAAAATTATATGTATCTTAATAAATGAGAGAGTACATGGACTAAAAAGTTAATAATAATTGTTAAATAATGGAATGCTAAAAATGTTGAAGAGGGAATGCATTTGTAATAGTTATGTGAAAGTAAATTGCTAGCAACTCTAATGCTAGGGAATTGATCAAAATGTTACTATGTATTTAGTACACATTATATGGTTAAGGTCATGTGGATGTGCATCTAAAATAATTACGACATTCAATTTTATATATATTAGTGCATAGAGCTATAGGGAGAAATACAAAGTATGATATGTTTGTTGCTCTATATATTGTCATTCCATGAGAACATATCCTGCAATTATGGCATTCAATGCTTCCACATTTCACATACATGCCTACCAAGAGAATTGCAACTAAAACATCTAATAAAATTAATGTATCCTTTATACTATGATATATGTCCATACCCTATTCCAAAGCTCCCATTTTGGCACAAGCGAGGAGGATGGTGGAAAAGGTTGTGAAATTTGGCTTTACACCCTGCTAATTGCATTTTCTTGAAAGTTTCTAAAGCATTTTCAACAAATATATTTTGTGTGTATCCTAAAATCATGGAATTCCATGAGAAAACATTCATTTGAGGCTTTTAGTCAAACAATTCAATTACCCTTAAAAGGTGGTTTTCTCAAGCCATGATTTTATATCCATATTATTATAATACAACTAATTTTTCTATATTGATGTCCCTATAAAACTGACGCATGGATTAAAATTAAGGAAAAAAGTGAAGTATCTTATTGCATTATGATTTCTAATTTATTTAATATAGTGAGTGTTGATTGATGGGTTTTCTCTGCAAGTTTTTCCTAGGGTTAAATCTATTGTTATACAATTAGTGATCCATTAATTTTTTCTGTTGTACTTAAGATTTTAGTGCTATTAATTTCAAAGGTAATTTACAAATTTACCTCATTACTCAAACTATTTGAAGATGTTTTAAAATTTTTGCATTTCTTGTTCACACTTTATGACTCAGGATAAAGTTTGTTTGAGTTTGAGTGCAAGTGCAACATTTATCTACATAATCTATAACCAACTCTCTAAAATGGTAATAAAAGATTGTTTCCCCTCCATGAAGGCTCTTCATGTACCATGAATATACAAAATTGAATAGACATGTGTCAGGATTCCCATAAAACAAATAAAAAAGAACCAAATCAGCGCTAAGAAAACCAAATTGCTATTAACTTACTGATCTCATTTATATGTTGAAGTAAATACCAATTTTCATATGGTATTGTCCATTCACCCATCCCAATGTACAATTTCTTTATAGGAAATCATAGTTCTAAACTTCTTATTATTATTTTCAATGTAGAAGAATTTGATTTATTTTTCACCTTTACTTCAATGTTCTTAGAAAGGAAACATAAATATTAAATAGGTTGATGGCTATGATGTTGTCATGATATTTGAACATCAATGTCCTCTTTGATGCATTGGTCTCATTAATTTTCAACTATCTATGGAGATGCAAACCCTACTAATGGTAGCCCTCTTTATTTTAATAATTTTATGTAGCTATAGCGAGTAATTAGATTAAAGAATTTTTTAGTTTCTTATTTGGTGAAGAATTTGAATGTTCGAGAAAGAGTTTTTTCTATAAGAGATAAGAAACAAATAGAACAAACATTTGTTTTTATAAACATTGTAATTGAAAAAATAGGTATTCATATGTTATTCTGGGATTTTTTTTTAAGTGTTAAATTCATTAGAAGTAATGAAAAGGAAAATATTGAATTCATCTTTTTTTTCATTTATTCCTTGTTTACTTCTTGTTCAAATTGAACTTAACAAAAATAGAAAAAAAAGTTTATTGTGTTGATTTGATTATTTAGATTCATCTTCGTAGTATCTAGAATAGTAGTTATTTCACATGCATGTATGCAAATAAATAAAAACAAAAAATAATCCAATTATAGTATTGCGATTTGACTTTGAGGAACTTAATTATTATATTATCATTCACAAACTTTCAAATGTATTCACAAACCATGTTTCTATGTTAAGATTGTTTTGAGTACTTTGATGTGAGCCAAAACCAAGATTCTAAAAACCATTTAGTTAACATTTGACTCAATTCATGTTTTCATTTATGAAACAAGAAAAATATCACATATCACATCAAAATGAGCATATAGATCTCTAAGGTGCATGCACATTTTTTTCTTAATTACTTAAAAATGAACAACTAAGCTCTCAAAATATTCATCCACAAACAACTCTCTCATTCATGTACCACACTTATTGGATCAACTCGCTCTTCAATAACTTGTAATATTCTTTGATGATCATCACTATCTAGTCTCCACTTATGATGTCCATGTGCATGTTGAACTTGATGAAGAGATAGGCCAATATAAATTACTAGGTGGCTACATTGTAACACCATGTTTATAGGATGGTAATCAATAAAATGAATCCCATTTTGAATAATTTTGACTTGTTTAAGATATGTCCCCTGAACTGCAACTGAACCTGTGGGAAATATCATTTCATCACTTTTTTTGGGTTTTGTTAACTTCATCCTCTCCTCTGTGCAATGTAATAAATAATAGTTGACACATTCTATATTTCCAGCATCTACTATGACCATAAAAACATCTCCTATACATGTACATACATTCAATTTTAAAAAAAGTTAGCACCAATATTTAGTTGTAGAAAACAATTGATTTATATAAATGTAAATTACAATTTAATATTTTTTGTCTAAATTAATAAATTTAGTATAATTTATAAATTAATCTTGATAAAGTTACAAACTTAAATTTGCATGTTCAAATTTAAATATATACACATGTGCACACACGTGCCTTTATTAATCAATCCTGAAATGTGGTCATAATTAGTTGAAATAAGAGGAATATCTTCAAATATTTCATCTTCATCTTCATTGTATGTGTTAGTAACAACAAGTGGCACCAAATTCCATTTATCGACATATCTGTGTCGTTGGTTGTTACAATTATCATACGATCCCAAAATGCATTCATAACAAAAGCAAGAGTAGTCTCTAGTATACAATGTCCATGTGTGTCTATTTGTGCTCCTCACACAATGCAAAGATCTTGTTTTTTCTACCCTATTACATCTATGTTGTATTCTTCTATCCACTCCTACAAAAAAATTATATATATATATATATTATTTAAATTTATTTTGAATTATATATATATATATATAATTCAAAATAAATTTAAATAATTTAAAAAAGTTCAAACCTCTTTTCAAACAATAAATTTAAATGTACTTGAAATCTCCCAAAATACTCTACTTGGGCATCCATCATTCCTCACAATTGAAGTTGCGTCGACATCACTTACAAAGTGTTTCTTACACCATTCCACAACATCATGTGCATCATTTATACACTCTCCCTCATAATTTTTTTGATGTTTTCTTAGTGCATGCTTGATGCAAGCTCTTGCACCGCCATTTTCACCCTTTCCATGACCACTCTCAAAGAAGCTCCAAACATGCATATATTATCATGTCGATGATATCTACATCATACATAAAATGGCCTTGATGATTTGAATTGTGACACACACCCATTAGACCATACATTTTTTTTTCAATCTTCACACCTCTTCTTGCTAAATCTTCAAAAATCTTCTTAAATAAATGTTGGACAAAAAGTGTGTCATGCTCTTTATCATCACTAATATAAAAATGATATTCTTTCTTGATAACTCATTTTTCATATGTACTCTAACCACCTGTTCGCACCCACAAAAGGATATGAAAATCTCAGTAAAACCTTTCCTAGGAATTGGACATTCCGATAGGTGACTAATATCTCTCTATATGGACGTTCATTTACTTGTCAAACCAGGGGACGTAGACTTTAAATGGCGCAGAAAAATATATGCACTAGGAATTAGTTTCAATCAAATCTTAGCAAAAATACATACTGGAAAAGAAATTCTATCTAAACCACAGATCGGTAATGCGAAATTCTTTAACTCAACTGTGATAAAAACCATAACAACTATGACTAAAACACAAACCATGAACTGGCCTTATGCTGCAGGAACAGTCACAGTGATGGACTCTCTATGCTACAGGGGCACTATAAGACTGAGTTTGCATGAAAACTTGAAAGATGAAAGCTAACTGAAGATCAACAGAAAAGAACAACTAACTAACTAGCTACAGATACTTATTAAGTGGGCCCCCTTAGCAAGCATCTACTGATTACGCGGATGTTAAACTCAGAACTTCATTGAACTTTATTCATAAAGACATAATGATATACATCATTTTGTTGATATGGAAACTAACAACAAACTCTGTCTCTAGTCAAACAGATTATGTCTTTCATTATCATATTGATTCTTACATGATATCTGTTACTCTGTTTCTATCTTACTCTAACTATCATCTATCTCTCTATCCATCTTCTACTCTCTCGCGCAGGAGGAGTATCTTATTTTTAAATCAGAAGAACAACTAACTAACTAACTACATCAAAGAAAGACATGGAAGTAACATGTATCCCAGAATCAAGGAACAAACTTCATAAATGAATTTATGTGCTCAACCCGATCCAGAGAGAATTTAGCGCTCCACTCTTTCTAGATTGACTTGTCATTAAAAATCTTTTCCGACGGTTTCGGTCAAAGAGTCTTCACCGGAGCTTCCTCGTAGTCGTGCAGGAAATGGACTTTACTGCAAGGCCGAGATCGGCTGCGCTTGACTCGATCATTCTTCAACAACCTGCAAAAAAAAAGGTAACAGGTGAAAGAAAAGGTGCATGGTACATACACGATATCTATTCATTAATTACACATTGAAATTTACTTCATCATTCAAAAACTGCATACGATATACTAGTCATTTTCGGGAGTCAACAGGGCAATAAATGCAATCAAGTCAACACAATAAGCTATAGGAATATAAAAGTATCTTGCTACAGGATATCCCGATAAAAGGTTTCAACAAAGTTTAAACAGCCATGAAATATCAAAAGTAAAGACATTAAAAGTTTATCATATCATCAAATTATGAGCATATTTTAAGCTCATCACTGCCCCCTACTTAGCCCAATGCTAGTCCTCCAGCATTAACCTTTCTGGTTGTGTCTCTAAAGTCAGTGGTGGCTGCATGACTCTGGAACAGATGTCCAAAATTGTAATAAAATCCTCTGAAATCTCAACACATTTCATATCTTCGGTCTTCTAACTCATTGTTAAGATTTGTGGCTTGGTGAGGATAGAGGGGCCACATTGACACAGGGGGTCTGAATGTCAGTGGTAGCCACAGTTCAAATCTTGTTTGAAGTCCCAATTGAATATATCTGCTGGTTCATTTGAGTGCTGCTGTGAAGTTTAGGGGACCATGTGGTTCTGACTTCCTTAACCCAATAGTTAACCTTTCCCATCTTTTCTCACATCTGGTGTATGCCAGTCTCCAAAATGAATATTGTTGTGCCTGGAATTCATCATATACTTATTTTCTGATATCAAAAATTTTCTCTCTGGCTGGATCATTATTAATACCATATGTTAGAGCAAACCAATCTTTTAACATTGCATGAGGGTTTGTACTTTGGGAGCGTAATGGAATAGGCTCTGTTTTCTCAACTTCCTCATATGTTTCCCACTGCCTTCCATAATTCGCCTCATTTGCTACCCATGACATAAATGCTCTCAAATGAATATCACCAATATATAGCAGAAGATTCCATTCTGTTTCAAATGGTATTAAAAAGCCATGCAAATAGAATTCACACAGAGAATTCCTTAACCAGTTAGGGGCTGCTTGGTATGCTTCATAAAACTCTTTGGTAGTGTGAATTATAGGATCTTGGTTTCTGGAAATTCTCATCAACTGAAACCACAAAAACTGTTCTTTTAGGCACAGAGCATAAACTCTGAGTGGCGGCCTGCATTCCACAATTTGACCAGTTACTTTTAACATTTCGTCCATTTTTGCTTTCAACTCAGCAATTTCCTGTTCCTGACTTTCAATTTTATTTTTCAATTTCTTCTTTTCTACCTCCCACAGACTTTGTTGCATGTCAGTCTGGGCTATGTGGCGAAAAGTCAAGGTTTGCAGTGTAACTGTTTCCCAATTATCTTTAACATATTCCAGAAACTCAATTAAAAATGTCCTTCTATACACAACAATGACTTTACAAATTACAGGGTGAAATACAACTTCACTAGGCACATTCAATTGTTCAATCTGTTCTTGTTCTTGCTACAAGATACATTCTTCTTATTTTTGCAGTGGAGAAGTCTGGGCTTTCTCCAAAAATTGCATAGCAGCAATAGCCAAATCATCAAGATTTGGTAACCCTTGCTCATTGTGCCCTGTTTCTTTTGTCTCAACTTGTTCCTCTTTAGGAACGAATGAACTCTGAGCAACATTCTATGACTCATTCTAAGAAACATTAAATTCAGATTCAATAGACCCTTCTGAAATTACAATCACCTCAGGTTGCGGTGAAACAGAGGAGGTCTTAGATTGCTTCCTGGTGGAAACCCTTCTTGGCACAGATGTGGCTATAGGAGGTGTTCCGGTAGCTTTTCTTTTTCTTGTTTGTTCAGAGGGCTCTGCCCTACCAGAGGATGACAGTGAACTGGTAATAGCAATAGGTGTTGCTGTAGGAGAAATGGCATCAGGGGAAGGTGTTGCAGGAGAGGAGCATTGTCTTTTCTGAGAACGAGGGTCAGATTCAGGGGACCCTTCTTCCTTTGTTTTTCCTTTTTCTCTCCTAGTGGTAGACCTAGTTTGTACCCTAGTAGAGGATTCAGGTGCTAAAGCTGCAGGACCGAGTGCTATAGGAGTAGATGACCCTTTCCCTGTTCCACTAGTAGATGCAATTTCTTTCTTCTTTCTCTGAGGCTGTGGGGTAATTACCCTAGGGGGTTGTGGTATTTGAAAACTCTTTTGGGCAACAAATTGTTGCTAGGAGAGAGGTGAGACGTCTCTCGAAGAGAGCTCAATCAGTAATTTAATAAGGCCATGATGAGTGACAGAATTGTCTTTCCCCTGTTGAGTTCCATGGGCACTTTGCTCTAAAAATTTTAACAAGAAATTTGGAACATTTATAACTAACCCATGCCTCATATGGCTTAATAATTTGAAATGATGAGAATGCGGGTAGGAAAAATGGCCTTCACAGGTTAAATACCTCATTATATAAGTGGCATACTCTAAATATGGATGGGGCAATGATACACGCTTGCATCCCTACTTGGAAATTTCCAGAGGTCCATCAGTGGGCATTGAAAACTCAGCCCTTGCAGCTGCAGCGTCTGAAGAAAAGTTTTCTCCAATGGCTGGGAGCCCGGTTACCTTAGCAATTCTGTCTTTGGTTGCAACAACCATTAGTCCCCATACAGTGGCTTCCCCTTCAGAAAGGGTTCTCAAAAATTCTCCAGCTGCCTCCTCATCAAAATCATTTAGGCTCAAGAAATAATTCAACCATCCACAGAGGCTAAATGCGTGGACTGTTTGCGGATTTTGCAGTAACAATTCATGAGCTACAGGCTCATGTCGCACCAACTGACCACCCATGTTTGCAATTTTCCTTTTCACTGAACTTAGTTCCTTGCTGAAGATTCAAATTCTCTGTTTCCCCTTTTCTGCTCTGGTTTTTCTTCTATCGTGTCGTCACATTTCTTTCTTTTTCCAAAAATGAACTTTTTAAACAAGCAGTCTTAATCGTAGTTTACAAGAAATTCATGTAATAAAAAATGCAATAAAGAAGGACATGCAATCATATTTGGAAAGTACTAGAAAAGGATTAAAGAAATATTATTTTGCAGTTATGGCAGTGGCGAAAAGACAGGTTTTAAAACATGGATTACCCCGCCCCCTACTTAAAGTATGACATGTGTCCTCACATGTACTGAAGAATAGGTAGAGATTCGGGTGATAATGACTGGTACATGCATAGCAGTAAACGAATAGAATGAAATAAATCAAATATGCGATAAGAAAAGATATGGCGTACCTTTAGTAATTGTACGTACGTGTGAAGAAAGATGACGGTGCTACATGAATTGACAAGTGGGAAAGATATCTTAATTAATGTTGATGCGGGTGGATGAAGTGGATGGGTGACGTGGGCGGATGAGATTAACGGATGGAATGGACAGATGGGATGGATGGATGGAAGATAAAGAAGTGAGATGGGGACGATAAATGAAAATGGAGAAAAAGGGGTTTCCTTAAAAAGAAAACCTTTATTATGGGCATGCTTTTTGAAAATTATAGTAATGCTGCAGGAGAAAGGCTAAAGCCTTCGGCTGCAGGAAGAGTAGCGGGAGGAACCTGAACAAACTGCTGCATGAATTCTTCCTTGGAGACTAGTTTATGGTATAATCAGAGTCGGTGGCCATTGACTAACAATTTGAAATGGAGTGGATCAATTGTCACCAGCTGTACGGCTCCATTATCGAACACATTTTCAACTTCATATGGGCCAAGCCAGCGTGTTGTGAGCTTGCCCTAGTTTTCTTGATATCTGGAATCATATAACATAGCCCAATCTCCAGCAGAAAATTTCTTGGTTTTGATGTGTTGATCATGCCATCTCTTCCTTTGCTGTTGGATTGCTTCTGTATGTTGCAGGGTGGCTTTTCTCATTTTTTCCAAAGTATTTAGCTGCAGGAGATGGTCCTTCTGTGCTTCAGATATGTTCATGTTGAGTTCAAGAGCTGTTCTCAAAGTTTTGTGCTCAAATTCTATGGGTAACATTGTTGTTTTGCCATAAAGCAGCTCAAAAGGTGTAAACTCAATTGTTGTTTTCCATGTAGTTCTGTAAGCCCAAACTGCTTCAGGAAGTCTATTGCTCCAGTCTTTCTTATGAATCTACACTATCTTTGTGAGGATCCCCTCGATTTCCCTGTTTGTTACCTCTTCCTGACCATTGGCTTGAGGGTGGTAGGGGCTGGACTTCCTATGTTTGATCTTATAGTCATTCATAAGTGCAGTGACCAGATTTGACGTAAACTGAGCTCCTTGATCAGTTACAAGCTCTCTAGGAACTCCAAATCTTGTAAAAATTTGTTCATACAGAAATTCAGCAACTTTGTTATCTCGGGCATGAGTCATAACTTTTACCTCAACCCATTTTTTTACATAGTCTGTGCAAACTAGAATGTATGACTTTCCATTTGATGGTGGATCAATTGGTCCCACAAAATCCATCCCCCATTTATCAAAAGGGGTGACTATTATCTGTGGATATAGTGGCATTTCATTGGACTTAGTTGGTCTTCCCATTCGCTGGCATCTGTCACACTTCCTTGTATAGGCCACGACATCCTTGTGTAGTGTTGGCCAGTAGTACCCTGTTGTAAGAACCTTCATTACTATTCTTTTTGTTGCAAAATGTCCTCCACATGGTTCATCATGGCAAGCATGCAAGATATCATAAGACTCATCTTCTCTTACACATTTTTGCATTACTTGATCAGGTCCAGTATAAAACAAACTATTTGCAATCCAGGAAAAATTAAAACTTTTCTCAATTAACAACTTCTTTTCTTTTGGAGAAAAGTGGGCTGGTATTCTGTTTGCCGCTAGGTAATTAGCAATATCTGCATACCAGGGGGTATGTGCAGCAATGGAAAACAGGTGTTCATCTGGGAACCTATCATCAATAACCTCATGTTCTATAGGTGTAGCTGATTGCAGTCTTGATAAAAAGTTAGCTACAACATTAGCTCTTTCTGGTTTGTCAATTATTGTGATGTCAAACTCTTGTAACAACAGGAGCCACCGTGCCAATCTACCAGAGATGGCAGGTTTGTTCATCAGGTACTTGATTGCTGCATAGTCAGTATGATAAAATATCTGATAACTTGTGACATAATGCCTAAATTTATTCAAAGCATACACTACTGCAAGCAATTCCTTTTCTGTAACAGTATAGTTAAGCCCAGGACCTTGAAGGTTCTTGCTGATGAAGTAAATAGCATGTTCAATTGAATTTTCTTTTTGACTTAGAACTGCTCCTATGCCAAAATCAGAAGCATCAACATGTATATGAAAAGGAAAATTCCATTTTGGTCCTTGAAGAACAGGGGCTTTAGTAAGCAGGTCCTTTAGTTGCAGGAAGAATTTTTCACAGGCCTCTGTCCACTCAAATTGGGAATCCTTTGTTAACAGGGCATAAAGTGGGCTGACAATTTTACTGAAATATTTTATAAACCTTCTATAATACCCTACATGACCAAGAAAACTTCTGACATCTTTTTGTTTTGTAGGAGTTTGTAAATTCTAAATAATTGCAATTTTAGCAGGGTCAACCTGAATTCCATTCTTTGAAACATGATGACCTAGAACAATACCTTCTTCCATCATTAGAAAACACTTCTCACTGTTTAAAGATAAATTTTTCTCTCTACACCTTTTCAATATCTTTTCTAAATTGACCAGTGCTTCTTCAAATGTGACTCCATAGGTAGTGAAATCATCTATGTAAATATTCATACATTCATGAGATATATCAGCAAAGATACTAATGACTGCTCTCTGAAATGTTGCTGGTGCATTGCATAGGCCAAAAGGCAAGACCGAATAAGAAAATGTTCCCCATGGATAGGTAAAAGTGGTCTTGTCTTGATCTTCAGGGGCAATCTTTATCTGGTTGTATCCACTGTAACCATCCAAGAAGGAAAAATATCTTTTGCCAGACAGTGAGTCTAGTACTTGGTCTACAAAACGTAACAGAAAATGATATTTTTTAGTAGCACTGTTCAACTCTCTGTAATCTACACACACTCTCCATTTTCCACTTTTTTTTGGAACAATAACTAATGAAGAAACCCATTGACTGTCAGAAATTGGATAGATAAAACCAACATCAAGCAATTTTTGAAGCTCACCTTTAACTATTTCTCTAAGTGCTGGATTTACTCTTCTTTGAGGTTGTCTAACCGGTGCACAGTCTTCTTTGATATATATTCTATGAGTACAAACTCAAGGATCTATTCCTTGCATGTCCCCATATTCCCATGTAAAAGCTTTATGCTGTTCTTGTAGCATTTTGAATAAGTCAGCCTCTTGAGACTGTGACAGCTTGCTATTGACATTTAAACAATGATCTGGAGAAAATTCTATCTGCTTAGTGAGATTACTCATAGAATCTATGGGTGATGTTTGTACCTCTTGTGGAAGTAAATTATGAAAAATTGTTGGAAGTTTAGGCAGTGAGCTTTCAGAATCTGGTTGCTGCAGAAAAACATTGTAAATGAGTACCATTTGGATCAGATGAATTACCTGTATTAGCATTGTACTGTAGAATTTGGAACAATAAAGCATCCTCACTCTGAAGTTGTGAGAATGGATCATTTTGAATCATCATTAATTGAGCCAAAGAATTGGCTTCTTCAATTTCTTCCCCCACATCTGGCCAAACAGGTTGGGACAAATCTGGTTGAGGTTTAGCAGGCGGATATAGAGCCAATTTCTTTGTGGACTGTCCATCAAAAATGGTCATATCTCCAGAACGACATCCTATAAAAGCATCTGCAGTTGCTAACCATGGTCTACCAAGGATAACTAGATATCCTCCTAAAGTTGCCTTTACTAATAATATTGTGAAATCAGCAGGATACTCCCAAGATTCAAGAGTGACAATTATATCTTCCACTATCCCATCAGGTTTAACTGTGGATCTGTCTGCAAGCTGCAGAACTGTAGGTGTAGACCTAATGTCTGAAATGTTCAGGGAATCCATAGTATGCTTTTTCATGACATTAATAGCAGCACCTAAATCAATCAAAACATTTTTTACAACTTGACCATTTATATGTATCTGCACCACAGGACTTCCAGGGTCTATATACTTTGGAATAACTACATTTCCCAACATTATATTAGCCAATTTCCCTAAGACATGAATTATTTGAGGATCTTTTTTCTTTCATCCAGGCTTCTTCAAACAAGCCTCTTTAATAGTTTTTCCAAAAATGGGAATATCTTTAATAGCCTGAAATAAAGGGATTTGAATTTGCACATTCTTGAGCTGATCTAGGATGTCAAAAGTGGGTTCTTCCATGGATTTAGATACAGTACTTTGCAACCTCTGGGGAAAAGGTGGGTTATCTTAGTTTTGCAAAACAGGCTCCTTAAAAACTATATCAGTTATGGGTATATGCTCAGTAGGAACAACAGGTGTAGTAGATTCTTCAAGGGGAGAATTTGGTATTTCAGTAATTAGAGGTGGTTTCAGAGCAGATAAAGTGGTTCCAAACCTCAAATGGATGTCATTAATGTTCAAGGCATAAGCTTGATATTGATTGGCTTCAGAAAGATATACAGGCTGTTGAGGCTGCTGCTGTTGCTTATTATTGGGATTGGGCAACAGCTGGGAAGGCATAGGTGTTTTCTTTGGAGGTCCAGGATTTGTGGCAGTTGCTGCAGGAGGTGGCATAAAGGCCTATGGTTGTGGCTGTGGAAGCTGCAGGAATCCAGAGGACTGATTTTGCCATTGCTGAGGGCCTCTCCATTGAGGATTTTGCTGCCAATTTCCTAAAAGTGGGGTCCATTGCCCTTGTAGCTGCTGCCAGCCTCCTTGAGGAGATTTCCATTGTGGGGTCTGATAATTAGGCCAACTAGGTTGAGGCGGATTCTAGGATGGTCTTGGTCCATATGCATATTGCCATTGGTTATTATAGCCAGAATAAGGATTACAAAAATTTGAAGGATCTTGCGACATACCTTGTCTTTGGGCCCATGGTCTCCTTTGTGCGACAAAGAACACTTGATCATCATCACCTTCTACTGGCTTGAAGTCAGTAGGAAGTTTTCTGGCTTCCAAATTAGCCACCATCTTGCATCTGCAATCACGCTTCTTTTGTCTGCAGTATGGACAGAACTCAGCCAAAACTGTCTCAGCCTCCTCATGTTTCCTCTGAGCTTGCATGGTATCCAGTTGTGTAGCCATATTATTAATGATGTCCTGCTTGAAATCAGATAGCAAATTTGTGATCTCCATCTGGGAGACTCCACCAGAAGAAGAATTTCCCGTGGTAGTATGATGACCTCAACCTTCCTTGACTATTGCTTGAGAGTAGTTAAGACATATTTTCTTTATATCATCCTAAGGCAGTTGGGTGATATCACCTCCTCTCATTAGGTCCAGGGCGTCTATACAGGCATCACTGATTCCCCTTAGAAAGAGTAGTTTCTGAGAGTTCTCGTTGAGAGTATGGTTTGAGTTCCTCTTTAGTGCGAACAAAAATCTAGATATATAATCTTCTAGGCTCTCATCATCCTTTTGCTGAATTCGGAATATGTCATCACCTTTGCTGGCACTCTTACAATATTTCTTATACTTTTCAAGGAATTTGATCTACATGGCTGCCCAACTATCTACAACACCTCTTCCCAAACTCATGAACCACCTGAGAGCTCCTTCCTTCAAGGTTGAAGGAAATAGCTTTAGTTTGTGAGCGTCTGTGTTGTAGTCATAACTGCGGTAGAGAACATCAAATTCAAACAGAAAGGTTTCTGGGTGCTCTGTGACCAAACCATAGAATTTTGGAAGCAGTGAAGAAGGTATATTTTTAAGATTGTCAATATCTCGCTGGGGAATAATAGGGAACTCAAAAGCAGGAGGTGGATTATTAGGTGGATTATTTGCCATGTTGGGTTGCTGGAATAATAGAGCGAATGGATTTTCCTCAGGTTCGTTATCAGTTGGGTCAAATGGTAGTTCAATAAATAGATTTTCAGGGAGGAACCTTCCCAGTGCATCTCTTCTTCTTCTATGCATGCAATATGGGGAATGGTGGCTTAAAGGATCTAGAAAATTTACTAACAAGCTAAACTAGTGCTAAAAATGACTTCTAACAAACTCCCAGCTGGACACCATCCCCGGCAATGGCGCCAAAAATGGTCGCGCCCACAAAAGGATATGAAAATATTAGTAAAACTTTTCCTGGGAATTGGACATTCCGACAGGTGACTAATATCTCTCTATATGGACGTTCATTTACTTGTCAAACCAGGGGATGCAGACTTTAAATGGCGCAGCAAAATATATGCACTAGGAATTAGTTTCAATCAAATCTTAGCAAAAATACATACTGGAAATAAATTCTATCTAAACCACAGATCGATAATGCAAAATTCTTTAACTCAACTATGATAAAAACCATAACAACTATGACTGAAACACAAACCATGAACTGGCCTTATGCTACAGGAACAGTCACAGGGATGGACTCTCTATGCTGTAGGAGCACTATAAGACTGAGTTTGCATGAAAACTTGAAAGATGAAAGCTAACTGAAGATCAACAGAAAAGAACAACTAACTAACTAGCTACAGATACTTATTAAGTGGGCCCCCTTAGCAAGCATTTACTGATTACGCAGATGTTAAACTCAAAACTTCATTGAACTTTATTCATAAAGACAGAATGATATACATCATTTTTTTTATATGGAAACTAACAACAAACTCTGTATCTGGTCAAACAGATTATGTCTTTCATTATCATATTGATTCTTACATGATATCTGCTACTTTATTTCTATCTTACTCTAACTATCATCTATCTCTCTATCCATCTTCTACTCTCTCGCGCAGGAGGAGTATCTTATTTTTAAATCAGAAGAACAACTAACTAACTAACTACATCAAAGAAAGATGTGGAAGTAACATGTATCCCAGAATCAAGGAACAAACTTCATAAATGAATTTATGTACTCAACCGGATCCAAAGAGAATTTAGCACTCCACTCTTTCCAGATTGACTTGTCATTAAAAATCTTTCCCGACGGTTTCGGTCAAAGAGTCTTCACCAGAGCTTCCTCGTAGTTGTGCAGGAAATGGACTTTACTTCAAGGCTGAGATCAGCTGCGCTTGACTCGATCATTCTTCAACAACCTGTGAAACAAAAGGTAATAGACGAAAGAAAAGGCGCATGGTACATACATGATATCTATTCATTAATCACACATTTAAATTTACTTCATCATTAAAAAATTATATACAATATACCAGCCATTTTCGGGAGTCAACAGAGCAATAAATGCAATCAAGTCAACACAATAAGCTGCAGGAATATAAAAGTATCTTGCTACAGGATATCCCGATAAAAGGTTTCAACAAAGTTTAAACAGCCATGAAATATCAAAAGTAAAGACATTAAAAGTTTATCATATCATCAAATTATGAGCATATTTTAAGCTCATCACCACCATCCAATTCCAATTGTGCATGTCGATAACAAACATGGGCCATAATAGTGGCTTTCTCTTAATAGTAATATTGTGTTTGAATCTCCTTTTGATGGGTAAAAGAGTAATTTTCTGCAAAGTCGACTAGTAATAAAACTTTTCCAACTAGTAAAGTATCTCTTAATAACTGATATTGTTTTCTTGCCATTTAGCATAAAATGAATGTTTTATGTACGGTTGTATCAATTTATGATTTTTTTTCATAAATGTTCCAATAGGTACCTCCTCTTCTACATAATCCAACCTTGTGAATTCTTTCCCAATTTTTATTTCAAACTTTATGTACTTATAACTCTTACAATTTAGCATCTTCGACATGTCAGTATCTTTATTTCTCAAAGTAATTTTAGCTAGATATCCACATGTTTCACAAGTTCCTTTTATGCATTTTATTCGATATCCATCTACATCATCATCAGATTTATCACATAAGACAGATGCGATGAATTGACTTACCTATTTAGAAAGTGCATTTTGAGAACCATCACTTTCTTCTTTGATCTTTCAGAACACCTAATAGTAAAGATTGAATTCAATATGATAACCACAACAAGAAGTTTCAGAAACCTTGTTTTCCCTCACATAATGTGGATTCAACATTGAAACATTGTTTGTCCAATTTTTATATCAGGAATTGCATCACAAAACATCATATACATCTCATGTTGTGTTATGTCTAACCAATTTTTTGTATGCAATACAAAATTGTTTGGACCAGGCTTGACTTTTTTTTTAGTACATCTCTTTTATTTGGTGAGGGGTGAGTATGATCATGCTAGAAACTTGAGACCAAGTTCCTAACACCAACTTCAATCTTGTTAGAACGAGAATCTCTACACATCAATGCCCAATTTCCTTCTACAATAGTATCATTCAAAACTTTTCTCGTTTTTACATATCTCATTAGTGTCCTTCTACTTAAGCCAATTTCATTTGAAAGTGAAGAGAGTTGATGCTTTCTTGTCATTTTTGGACTTACAATAGATGTCAACATCACGCTTCTTCAAATGCTCTTATCTGCTGATCGAGATTTCTTCCCAATGAAACCCAAACCTTGTTTAACAATTTCAATAATATTTAAGTATTCTAGGCTTTGTTTTTTCCTCTTTTTTGTGAAATATACACCCATCAATTCTAATGGCTCTTTTAGGTCATCACGAAAAAGTAATGTTGCTAACAATTGGGCTTGACCAAGTGTATCATGTCTTTTGAAATAAGTCTCAATTATTTCCTTTGAATTTCTTGTGAGTGCCCTCTTAGTATCAAAAGGAGGATTTTTAGCATAAAATTCCAATTTCTCAATATCTAATTCAAGTAAATGATCTATATTTTTGTAAGAAAAATTTCTCCTCACCTCTTTAAATAGATTCATAGTATGAATATTAGTAAAAGGGAGTGATCCTAACCCCTTTCCAAGATCAAATTCTTTATAGGCCTCCTCTCTAACATCAATTGTTTGTGCAATTTGGGTCTCATCCTTACCATCAACCATGGTTGCTTCAAACCCCTCTTCATTAACTAAATTTGTCTCAAGGACCTCTACTCCACTTTCCATTTGTTGAGCCGCTATGTACACATGTCATGTATCAAAGAGAAGATTTTACAGTATATATAAAACATATTTTTTTAAATATGCTCATGTGTTGAATAATTTTAATAACATTAACATCATATCTAGCACAAAATTATTCAAAATCAAAATTAACAACCATATCATCTAAATGTGAGCTCTACATGATCTCAATGCATGTCATATTCAATTAAACATGCATCATTCCATTGAAAATATTTTTAAAAAAATGGTGGGTATGGTAGATTTAAGATTTCATACTTGAACCAATACATCTAAATGAGTTGTTTAAATTTGAGTAGCTCAGGGATGTTCATACAAGTTTTAAATTATAGAAAAGAATAATTTAGAATTTTCTAAGTGACTGAAATGATGTGACAAAATGAGTACCTTTCATTAGAAAATTTTCTAGTAGTTATATATATTTCCATCTATATTTTTTTAATTTCCTACCAAATTTTACTTCCAAAGCTTTAAATATGTGATAGTTTCTTGTTTTTTAGCTATAGTTGTAATGCACTCCATATCTTAATAAAGCTAAAATGAAGGTGTATTATATGTTGACTTGCTATGGTTGAATTTTTAGCAGATTGTTTAAGTCTTTGTATATGGTTTTGCAGATAGAAAATTCATTATTATATATTTCATTTTTTCTATGTTTTATTTTTATGTTCATTCTTAAGGGACAAGATAAAGTGTCTTTTCGAAAACTATTTTCATGGTGAATAAGTTTTTGAAACATAGAGGCTTTATTTGGGTTTAATAAATTATTTTAAAAATTATATGAATTTTCTACCCATACTTACAGATTGGTCCATTACAATTGGTTATCAAATTTTGTTGAGGATTTTTGAGTGTCTTACAAGTAGGTGGTCTCATGCATTTATAATAGTGGAAAAACTTTATGCTCATAAATTTGAGAAAGCTGATAGTCTTATGATTTTTTAGTGACAGTTATTGCTTTAAAAATTAAAAAAAAAAATTGTTGAACTTTGTTTAGCATTACTTAAAAGCTAAAAGTTGTAGATGCATCACATTTAATAAAAATATCTCTTAAGTGGATTTTTTAGCTCAACCATAAAGAAATTTGTTGGGTATTTTAGAACTACAAAGTATTGGTAGGGAAATTTGATAGTTCTAATTGTAAATAATTTTTCTAGCAAAAAAATATTTTCTTCATTATGATTTCATGTTGTTGTAACTATGTTTTTGGGAGACAATAATTGACACCCACTTCTCTCTATAAATTTTTAAGTAAAAACACAACAAGTGACACACAAAAGTTGGTTTGGTGTATAATAAGTAGGAAACAATAAGAGCAGGTCATGGAGTGACAGCTTGGTTGTGATGGTGATGGGGGAGCTACATATTTTTGTAATCTCCTACAAATCTATGTATATGGTGATAAAGAAATCAAGGTTCAAAACAATTTGTCTTCTCATTATAGTGTTATTTATTTTTCTTTAGTTATAATGTGCAGAAGATTTGTGTAATTACTAACTTTTAGTTGATTGATTATAAGAATGAAATAAATTAAATTAGATAATTATATAAAAAAAAAGTAATATTGATTTTTATTTAGTGTAATATTAAAAATAAATAAAGGAAGAAAGGCACTATTTATTTTTAATTGGAAAAAAATCATAATTCATAATATAAAATATACATACCTTCTTTTTCAACTTTTTTAGCTTGATATCTTTGCTTCCTTCTTTCACTCAACTATTGTTTCTTTTTTTCAGAATAATGGCATGAAGCAATATGTTTCCTATTCTTTATGTTTCCCATCTTCTTCAACTTGCAAAATATCATCTTTCAATAATTTTGTCAATTGATTTTCGAAATCTATAAAACACTTGCAAAAAATGACTAACTAAAAAAACCATGTGAATATTTCATATTTTTGATATTATTCTAGATGTTATATATATGAACATGCTAAATTCGAACACACATTATTTTAACCACTAATTTTTTAAATTTGAAGACATGGCTAACTTGTTAAATTCGAGAATGTATTATTTTAACAAATAATTTAGCCTTCCGTTGAAGATTGGCACTAAATCCAAAAAAAAATAAAAATTAATCTACAACCTTCGATCAAAGATTACTTGAAAATATTATTTTATTCCATGGCAAGTACCTTCTATCGAAGGTACCTTCGATAGAAGGTAAAACCTTTCATAGAAGGTCCTTGGCTATGTAGGTTTGGAAGCAACATCAAAATTTCACCAAAAAAAATTAGTTTGCAACCTCAGGTTGGACATTCAAATCAGCTTAACTTGAAAAAATATTTTTGCAAGGTTGTAGCCCTCAAAATAAGCTTTCCAACAACTATACTTTTGATATGTTTAAATTTTATCATGTATTTAATTTTTAACTTTTATTGAACATAGGTTTTTTTCTGAATATTAAGCTCTTCGTTTTGCAGAGGTTGAGAAATAGTAAAACATTGTAAAAAATTTTGAAAAAATATTTGTTCCCTCTGTATTGATTTCCTTGTTTCACCAAAAAAAAAAGGATTTCGACATATACATAACAAGTTATGTTGTACGACACACACGTATGTCCAAATTATAGTTATACTAACTTCAAAACTTAATTTAGAAAAAAATATGTAACCAAAAATTATGAAAATGGTTCCATTCCCTTTGTATTGATGTTGAGAATCTATATTTGAAAAAAGTAGAATTTTATCCTTTATAGAAATTTTTTATGTTATACGACACACACGTATCTTTTAAAAATGTTATTTTTTGTTTAAAGTTGTTATTAAAAGAGATGTTGAAAGATTCATAATTTATTTTGGAAAAATGTTAAAAATATATATTTAGAATCTACACAAAGATCACTACAAATCACTAGTTTGCATCATCTTGAAATTCTTAACGGTTTAGCTTCTAGAGGTCTCAGAAGATGAAGATTCAGTTAAAAATATTGATGTAAATGTCCATCTTAGGAAAAAAGTGAGACACAGTATTGTGATTTCAACCATATGTATAGTTGTATGATTTATGACAAAGGATTCAACACATAGTCATAAAATAAGAGATGGCACCATATTAAAATAAAAAAATGGAGTTTGACTGAATGTGTAAATATATATATATATGGAAAGATAGGAAGAAATTACGTGGATATTTGCAAAATAGAAGTTGTAGATAGTATCTACACATACTTTGTAGGTGCAACCAAATGCAATATGAACAAAAAGAAATAAGGCTTGCTCTCCACCCTACAGTATTGGGCCATGCAGCCTCATGGGTTGTCGCCAAATGCCCAAGGAAGAACATGTATTTCCTGACCACAAAACTGAAACACAATCAAATATCCAAAAATAAGAATTCCCAAGCATTATAGATTGTGTAAATCTGATAGCATTAACCTAACAATTTTCTTTAGTTGAAATCAGTGCTATACATTTTTAAAAATATATGTAGTTATATCATTTATGAAAAATAATTTGACATGTACTCGTGAAATAAGGAATGGAATAAAGGACATATAGGATTACCTTCTCTATAAATAGAGTGTAGTTGGAGCTTTTAAACCATTGCAAACATGCAATGAAAACCTATCTAGTATTGTGGACATGTGCAGTTACAACTAACAATGTTTGTAATCTAAAATGGTTTTAATCACATATAGTTAGTGACAAGGAAAATTTTGTAAAAGAACCATTAGCAAAACACTCAAGAACCGTAGGAAATGATAGAATACTGAAACCGAACATTAAATAGAGCTTTGAAGTAGGAGGAAAGAATATCATAGAACATAATCACACAACACAAGCAATCTATGTCTTCTAATGCACTATTTTTTTTCAGCATACAAGTTTTAAAAGATTGATATGCTGCTAAAGAGACACCTATAGATAATTTTCATCATAAATTCTAACACCTTTATAAAATTCCCTATTTGTCTTAAATATTTACCAGCGAAGGATGTAGCTTGAATCAATATGTTTCAGATTTTGTTATCTATGTATAGGTTTTAAGAAATGTGCAAGGTATTTTTTACACAAAAATATTTAGAATCATACCATATAATTATTCCCATAAGCCAAATAAAGTATGTATTATAATAAAAAACCAACTTAATATAGTTGATTTAACAAGCTGAAAAGATAAGTCTATGAGTGTGGAGAAATGTAGTCAAAAAAATAGAATATGCTATGTATTTGTAGCAACCAATGTATGACGGCGAAAGGAAAATCCACAAAACCCTGCTTGTTCTCCTCCCTGCCATATTGGCATTGTGAAGCCTCATAGGCTGTAGCCAAACCCTCTAGCAAAAAAGTATGTGAGGTCCATAAAAAATTCAATGGAGCCATACCATATATCAAACAATAACGAAGTAGGGGAATTTTTTTTTGCATACATAATTTCTTATATTGTACTATATTTTTGACACTTGTATAAGATGAATAAGATGATAAAGAGATGCCTAAACATAATTATCATCATAAGCTCATCATCTTCTCTTATTCTAAATTTGTTTTCCATGCCTCAACTTTTGGCATTTTCATATTGGCCTTAAGTGTTTCCCTAAGAGTTCTTTGTGCAATTTTCCTATTTGTGTTCAATATTTAGTGCCAATTATTGTCGATAATATTTAGTAGCGAAGAAGTGTTATTCTAATGCATCTCATATAATTACTCTATTTTTTATCAATATATACATCTATATATTCATGTTTGAAATAGAAATAATAGTGTGTTGCTAATAGTTTTCTTATTTCATAAATTTGAAATTCTCTTGAGACTTCCATTCTTTAAAAAAAGTCTAGTCTATTCCTCTCTATAGTAAAATCAACTCTAGAATATGGAGAATAGAAGACCCAAACTATGGTAATGAATAGTTTGTTATAGGCACTTGGAAGAAAGGATGTCATGAAGAACAATTTATTCTATGGAAGTTGAAATAGATAAGGGAAAAATAAGTTTACAATTACGTAGATTTGTATATGAAAAAAGACCATGCTGGTTAGGAAAAAACAGTTCCATGTTTATGAATTGCATGTCATGAGCTTGATACAAAGAGAATTCACGAAACATTCCATGCTCTTGAGACCCTACTCCTTAATTACATCAATTGTTTGATGGAGCATCTATGCATCAAGCTCATGCTTGCTTTTACAAATGGAAAGTGTTTGTTTATGTAGGGGTCAATGCATGTTGTTGTTGCTGGAAGATGGAACACAAGATAGTAAATGCAATATTCCATATTGTCCTACGTCAAAGTATAAAATTATCAACAACAAAAGGCTTAAAAAAATAGATTCAATGCTATAACTATATAGTGGTGATTTTTTCACAACACAGAAAAATACTTATATATGCTACTTTAAACTCTACTTAAAATCGCAGTCTACATAAATACACATAAACATAATATACGAACCTGTTTACATATACATATGTATATATATCTTTTTCTACATATATCCATATGTATATCTACCTATATGCGTATTATACATGTCTAAAATTAGATAAGTATCAAATGGGGAAAACACATTATAGAATGGCTTACCACAAGAACAAGAAATTGTAAAACAACTATTAAAAGAAAAGTTAAAAATCATAGCTAAATCATAAATGACTAGGAACCCACAATTGCTTTACAATTTCTTTATTTCTCTATAATATTTTCTATTGGACAATGTAACTCCAATTTCAAATTGATAGGCCAACTATATGTCTGTGATATGTATATCTTTGAATATAAAATAGAAAATTGAATATGTATATATAGACCAATTGTGGTCCAATAGCACAACAGGAAGTAAATGTAATATTGAATATTGCAGTGTGGGAAAATATACTCCAAAATATGCAAGAAAATATTTTGATTCAGTTGCATTGTTAGAATAGCCATTCTAGCATAATGAATATATGTTTGAAAATATGGAATAAAATATATTGATTGAGTTGCATTATTAGAATAGCCATTTTTCCATTATGAATATCTTACACATATTGCACAATTAAATGCTCTCTTCTTAACAAGTGGAAATTTGAAACAAACACCCTGTCAGCTAAAGATATAAAGTTGTACAGACCAAAGAACTATAACAAAAACACTTAAAATCCACCAAAGACATTTGTATATCCAAAACTATTTGAAAATGTATCTATGCATATGCATTCTATTTTTTATGGGGACTGCAACGAATGGAAGGTACAATACACTCTTTTAAGAAGAGTGTAGCATTGTTGCTACCTATGCTTGTGCATCATAGATTCCTTCATTCCAACCTCCATCTAAAAAAACTTAACATTTTTATTGCACATACATATATACATATACATATATTATGATGAAGACTAAACTATGCCAACACAAAAAGCTGTAAAATATTTGTGTATATATTTTAATATATTCTAATGGTTAAACCATCCTATTCCTTTTCTGATCATTCATATATATAGAATTATATAGACATGCATACGCATATATATTTTGTTATATGTTTATGCATAATTTCTACTTTACATATATCTATCGTTATACATGTAAATTTATATATGCTAATGTGATTGACCTCATATGTATACTCATAGGTTGTGCGAGTACATTCAAGTTAAATTACAATAATGAAAATTTTGTTATGGGAAAAAGAGTATCACAAAACATATAGATAGAAGCCAATAAATCTATGTAAGAGTTGTGTTATCAATTATACATTTCAGCCACATTATTTAGCAACACATATGAAACAAAAATAGGGACACTATGAGAAGAACAATTAGCGAGATACTTGTGAACCATAGGAATATGTCACTTGTTCAAAAACCAACATTAAATCAAAGCATATCATAGAATCATGTAGATTTCGAATAGCAATGTGATCTATTCTCGTGTTTACATATATACATTTGCATGATCATCGACCTCCCATGCTTTTGATTTTAATATGGTGGCTGTGTTCTTTCCAATTTGCTAACAAATAGAGTAATTGTATAATATGAGTTGCATTATCTGACATTCAGTATTATAGAGAAATAGGGAAATTTTCGTAGAACTAGTACTAAAACATACATACATGTCTTTATGCATATCCTATTGTTGCATGATGGCAGTAGAAAAATTAAATGTAAAATTGAATGTTGGCATGTGGGAAAGTATACTTTGATGAAGTCGTATTGTCAAAAGAGCCATTGTGGTGTTGGTTTGATAGCAGGCTACTAAAAAATATACACATATATATAGGTATACATATATAGAAACATATATATGCATGTACGTATATATGCATATACATATATACACATACATATATATAGATATACATATATACATACATATATATACCTATATATGCATATATATGCATATATATGCATATATATACTTTCCCACACACCAACATTCAATATTGCATTTACTTTGTCTGCCACTATCGTGTAACAACAGGATGTATTGGTGCTCACACCAACAAACACTTACCATTCACCCTCCCCATATCTAGGACACCATTCTCCACCACCACCAACCCATGTAATTACCAAGGTCCACGTCACCACCAAAAAAACTTGGTGACCATATATATGCAAAGGCTTAGTACGAAAGGATAAATTGGAGATAAAATTGGTATATATATACTTTCCCACATGCCAACATTCAATATTGCATTTACTTCACCCACTGCCATTGTGCAATGACAAGATGCATTGGCCCTTGCACCAACAAACACTTAACATTCACCGTCCCCGTATCCAAGACACCATTCCCCACCACCACTAACCCACATAATTACCAAGCTCCACCTTGCCACAAAAAAATCTGATGACCATATATATGCAAAGGCTTAGTAAGAAAGGATAAGCATATTGGAGATAAAATCAGTTTGATGGCTGGTAGGTGCTATTTTTTGCAATTCATCAACTCCCATTCCATTTTAGGGCAGATTGGAGGGTTTTAAAGCTATCATTTTGTTGGCGTAATTAAGTGTGTTGTACCTTGTCCTAGGTCATGATTACACCTTAGTTAAGTTTACTTAGGGACCACATAGGAGGTTGTTGGATATTTTCCACTTTTGGTGGACTTGACATGTCATTACTTTATCACTTTCACCTTTTGTGGACACATCATGTGATTATCTCTCCACCTTTTGTGGTGATTATCACATTATCACTTTTCCACTTTAGGTGGAGTGATAGGTTTTCATATTTTTCTAATGTCATTTAAGATTACAAAACTTGTCATAATCTTATGCCCTTTTATGTTCTCACCTTGGCTATATAACCAAGGGGTCTCCTATGTACATTTTCTCATTCCATCATATTTGCATTATTGGCAGAATACAGTTTATTCTTGTCATCTTGTTTCTATCTCTCTTATGCTTGTTCTTTCTTTTAGGCCTCTAGATCTTGGGTGGCTACCTTCATAGCCTATTCTTATATAGTTATGTGCAATCTGTAGGTCATTTTACTTGGGTGTTTTGTATAAATGGTTTATTTATTGTTTATGTTAAAAAAAAAATTCTCCAGAATCTGTAAGTTGTTTTCCATGGATGTTTGGCGTTATGGTTTTGTATGGATGGAGAAATTGCAATTAAATATTCTTTGTTTCATAAAAAAATATCGTCAAGGTTTTTAGTTTTCCCATTTTTGGTTTATGGTTTGTAGTTATCTTTGTGTGTCTTTGGCCTTATACCTGTTACCATAGGAGCAACTGTAGTTAAATCTTATTTCACTCATCAAAAAATATGGTTAGGGCTAGTAATTTTATTGCACTCCATTTATTCTTTTAGTTTTCTTTGTGTATATTTTATGTTAGATGCATTAACATAGGAGAAATTAGAGATTAACATAGGATTGATTGCATATATATAGATATGCAAAGTGTTTGTTATTTTTTTAAGTTTCTGACAAGATTTTTGTTAGCCAAGCCAAAAAGCCCTCCAAATACTAGCCCTATTAAAGGTTTAAACATTCATAAAAATATTTGGAGAGTGAAAGGGCATGTAAGACATATTACAGAGATGCTACATTATCCGCCACACAATACTATAGACAAAGAGAGAAATTGTGAAAGAACTATTACTTAAACAAATAGAGAACACTTGTCTAGGGATTTTACTGATAGCCTAGAGCTTACCTCTTAAACAAAGGATCTGCCTAAATGTTCCTCATTGGTCAATACTTACAAATAACCAAAACCATAAACCAATGATGAAAAAATTACTAACCTAAGCATATTATTTTAGGAAAGAAAATTTAACTACAATTCCTCCATCCATACAGAATGATAATCTCTTTCAAATTTCCACAATTGGTATAATGACAAAGATACAAACATTTGACAAGAAGAAATAAACAATAAATTATCCATCTATGCAAACTACCCTTGTAAAAGGACTTACAATATACATATATATATTGGATGACAAGTGTTTGCCCACATGAGGGTTAGCGTATGCTGTTGTAGTTTTTTCGTTCCTCATTTATTGGTTGTAGTTTTTTTTTTATTCAAGGGGTAAATGCTTTTGACCGGAGCTATGGACTAGATACAACCATTCAACAATACCACCCCAACGGGGTTTGAACCTTGGTGGAAAGAACAACAATGCCACCTATAAACCATCACACCATGCCAATACCAACCATTTATTGGTTGTAGTTATCTCTATGCATCTTTGGTGTTATTTCCATAATTGTAGGAGCAATTGTAGGTAAATCTAGGTTCTTTCATTAAAAAATATGGATAGGGTTGGTAATTTTATTACCCAATTGCATATTAAGATAGGAGTAATTGTATATATATGGATATATATAGGATTTCCATTAGACAAGCCATCAATAGGATTTGTCGTACAATTGATGTTTTAAAATTTCTTAGTTTCTCAACAATATTTAATCCTACACAATGTGGCTTAGTTTTTTTTGCTTAATATATGCCAGAGAGGGGAATGGTAAGTGTTTTCTTGTGCGAGGGTTAATGTATTCTATCATTGTTGTACGATGGGGGGTAGACCAAACAAATGCAATATTTAATGTTGTAGGGTGGGAAAGTATACTTTGATTAAGTTGCATTTTCAAAACAACCATTTTGGTGTTATATATATATATATATATATATATATATATATACATGCATACATGTATATATATACGTGTATATATATATATATATAAATGTATACTATATATATATATAGTACTTGTCTTATATATATATATATATATATATATATATATATATATATATATATATATATATATATATATATATATATTATATATACATGTATATATATATATACGTGTATACATGTATATATATATACGTGTATACATGTATATATATATACGTGTATACATGTATATATATATACATATATAGATGTTTATACATCTGTATATATGTGTATATATGAATAAAAAAATGTATGTATGTTTTACTAATAGTTTTGTTACAATTTCCCTATTTCTCTATAATACTCAATGCCAGATAATGTAGCTCCTCTTATAAAATTAAAAGCATAGGATCTCAATGAACGTGCATATGTATAACTATGCAAATACAAGAATAAATTACATTGTTGTTCATAATGCAATATTGAATGCTGCAAGGAAAGAAAGTATCCTTCTAATTGATTTAAGTGGAAATGCTTACAAATAGGATGTTGTAGATTGTCAATGGCTACGTAATTTATTCTTGTGTTTGAATATATATATTTTCACATTCATTGAGTTGCTTCTTTGTACCCTACTAACAAATAGAGTAATTGTATATGCTAAGTGTTTGCCCACCCAAGGCTTAATGTGTTCTATGGTTGTTGCACTATGGCGATGGATGAAGTAAATGCCACCATATTAAAATTAAAAGCATGGAAGCTCAATGAATGTGAAAATGCATATATGCAAATACAAGAATAAATTAAATTGTCATTCAAAATCTACATGATCCTCTTTGCAATAATTTAAACTTAGATCAATCAGAAAGATACCAAGCAACTAACTGTAAAATGTGTATAACACCAAAGATGCATAGAGTGTGTGTATATATATATATATATATATATATATATATATGTATGTATGTATGTATGTATGTATGTATGTATGTATGTATCTATGTATGTATGTATATGTATATATATGTGTGTGTGTATATGGGTATGTATAGGATCATCATGGAAAAAATAGGCCCTTAAGTGGCAAAAAAATTAGGAAAATCAAAGTTATGAAACTTGACATAAAAATTTGAATAAGTTATCTATATTATTTCAAAAATGTGTAAGAATAGGATCTGTAGTAAATTGAATGTAGTTTCTAAACTACTAGTTTAAAAAAAAAAAAGAGAGAAATCCATTTGGTGAAAATTTGAAATTTCAATGCAATAGTACTTAAATTTCAAGGAAAAAATAAGAAGTAGGTGTCTATTTGACCACCCTAAATACAATAAAATGATAAAAAAATTTATAAGATTTTAGATATAAGTAGAGGACTCATGTTTCGATGTGATGCATTTTTTTGTAATTTTTTTTCTAAGCAAAATAATTAATTATGATTATTTTTTATTGCAACTTTTAAAAAGTATAAAAAACTCGTATGTCTAACCACCTTAAGTTGGTCAAAACTTCGTGAAATTCAATTTTTATTTTTTTAATCCTATAGTATGCAAAACATAGAATGTGATGCATGTTTTTTATTCAAAAAAAGTGATACCATTTGAAAGCTATAGATATTGTTCAATCAGTCTATCAATCAGGACTTTAGTCATAATTTGAATAGAAAATGAATAATAATTACTTATTAAATTCAAAGTAAAGCATAATTTATACTGATGGAAAGCTAAGAATCTCCTTTAAAAACCCTTTTTCATTTCATCAATTTTGGGTAAAAGAAAATTGGTTAGCCACATACCTATCATATTGCCACTTTTTAGCCCATCATGATCCTACACATACCTATATATATGTATATATATGTGTATATATATGTGTATATATATATATATGTATATATATATATGTATATATATATATATTTAGATATATGTATATATATATATATATATATTTAGATATATGTATATATATATAGATATATGTATATATATATATATACATTTACATATAGATATACATACACATACACTTTCCATTCTCTATTTATTTTTGCAGTTATCTTCATGCATATTTGGCATTACACCCATTGTGATAGGAACAATTGTAGTTAAATCTTTTTTATTTGAGCTAAAAGAACAACAATGTGAAATGAAATTACTAAGGTGAACATCCCCACATAAAAACTTGGTGACCTCCCTACCAACTGCGACACCCTAGGAACTGACAAATCCAATTCATGGCTAACTTGGTGAACATCCTTACAGAAAATTCAAACAAAATAGCCTATCAACTAATAAATTTATATATATATATGTGTGTATATATATGTATAAAAAAATGTATGTTTTACTATTAGTTTAGTTAGAATTTCCTTGTTTCTCGATAAAACTGAATGCCAAATAATGCAACTTCTCTTATACAATTACTACTATTTGTTAGTAGACCAAAAAGAACATGGCCACCATATTAAAATCAAAAGCATGGGAGCATGACAACCAAAGTCAAAAAATGAAACCCAAAAAAATTATTAACCCTAACCATTTTTTTTGTGAAAAAAAGAAGATTTAACTCCAATGAATCCATCCATATAGACTGATAATCTCCTTCAAGTCTCTAAAAGTGGCTATAACTGCAAAGATACAAACTACTAACCCTAACCTTATTTTTTGAGCAAGAGGAAAAATATTTAACTGTAATAAAACCATCCCTACAGACTGATTATCTCTTTCAAGTATCCAAAATGGGTATAACGATAAAGATACAAACAAATAACAATGAATAATAAGTAGAGACTGAAACACGTGAACAAAAAATTAATCATTCACGCAAAATTACCATGTAAAACCACTTGCAGATTCTACCGCAAAACAACCTTAAAACCCTCCAAAATGCTATAAAACGAAGTGGAAGGAGATGATTTTTACCGTATTATGCTACCAAACCAACACCACAATCCCTATTTCCACAATGCAACTTAATCAATATACTTTCTCGCACATTTTGCACAAAATTAGTGTTAAAACCCTCCGACCTACTATCAAAAGGAACAATAAGAAAAAATGAAAAACATGAACAATAAATAATCTACTATCAAACCAACACCACAATGGCTCTTTCAACAATGCAACTTAATCAATATACTTTCTCGCACATTTCGCAGTGCATCAGTGCTAAAACCCTCCAACCTACTATCAAAAGCAACAATAAATAGAGAATGAAAGACATGAACAATAAATTATTGATTGAACTACAAAATACCCATCAAAAATGACTTATAGATTCCACAATACAACACTTTTACAACCCTCCAACATGCTTAAATATAGAGTTGAAAGTGATTATTTTAAGGGTAAAAGCAAGAAGTTGGGTACACGAAGAGGGGAAATCTCGGGGAATTTTTTTTTTTGGAAGAAACACGTATGTGTTTTCAAAGAAATGTGTACACATTACGAATCGAGTACCCGAGCTTGGATCCGAATGTGTATGCATTCAGACTTGGGTACGCGAACCTAAAACACGTATGGGTTATGAAATGCATACGTGTTTCGAGAAAGTATTTATCTTTTTAAAGAAGCAAATGTAATTCATTTTCCACCATTCTGATCCGAGACCGAAAAGAAGAAAGGAGAGTGCGTACACATTTTAGAGGCCACAAAATTTTCATTGCCACCTCCTCCCATTGACACTAGCGACCTCATCAACTTCCAGGTTGGTTGAATTCTTCATTTTTTTATTGGTTTATATTTTTTTTTCTTAATTAGTATTCAATTTTTGTTTAGTTCAATGTTTTATTGCTTTTAATTGCATTTAAAAAAAAAATGTCAACGAAACAAAGAAATTTAAATTGTAAATTGAAAACCATAAAAACTAAACCTAAATTGAACACATTTAAAACATAGAAATTTCAAAACCCTAGAAACCCTAGGTTACAAAATTTACATAGGTCCCTAAAAACTAATTTACATAGGTTAATCTTTGGACCTAAACCCTAAAATGTAAACCTAAAACCCTATTTACCCTAATTTATTTAAACCTAAAATGGGATATTTACCCTAATTTACATAAACCTAAAATGGGCTATAGATTGAAGCTATTCCTAGAATGTCACATATTTTATTTAAAGCACTAAGTTTAGGTGGTAGGGTTTCTCATTTACTTGTAAAAATTTATTCATGTGTCTTCTATATGTTTTCATGTCATCAAATCTCTAAATCTAAACCCTAAACCCTAATTTAGCATTCATTTTGTTGTAGGACCTTAAAATTAAATTTGGTTGCCTTTCAATTTTATAACCAAAGGTTTATTTTCTAAGATTATTTATTTATTGAATTGATCAATTGATTCCTCACTTAGTGGCAGTTAGGTTCTTTTTTTGAAAAGCCATGCACGTCTATAATTTATATAAATATTCAAAGGAAGAGTCTATGTCATAGAAAAGTTTCAAAAATAATATGATTAGAAAAAAAATTGGGTCTAGGGTTTAGGGTTTAGGGTTTAGGGTTTAGATCTCCTCTTCATTTTAAAATCATCCAAGATTTCTTAGAGGTCAAAATAGGTTCAAAATCCATCATGTGTCTTCTATATGTTTTCATTTTGTTGTAGGACCTTATAATTAAATTTGGTTTCCTTTCAATTCTATAACCAAAGGTTTATTTTCTAAGATTATTTATTTATTGAATTGATTAATTGATTCCTCACTTAGTGAAAGTTAGGTTCTTTTTTTGAAAATCCATGCATGTCTCGAATTTATATAAATATTCAAAGGAAGAGTCTATGTCATAGAAACATTTCAAAAAATATATGATTAGAAAAAAATTTGGGTCTAGGGTTTAGGGTTTAGGGTTTAGGGTTTAGATCTCCTCTTCCTTTTTAAATCATCCTAGAGTGCTTGGAGGTCCAAATAGGTTCAAAATCCATCATGTGTCTTCTATATGTTTTCATGTCATCAAATCTCTAAATCTAAACCCTAAAGCCTTATTTAGCATTCATTTTGTTGTAGGACCTTAAAATTAAATTTGGTTGCCTTAGGGAACTCCACCAAATTTTATTACCTTAAGCCATAGAACATTTTTTCCTAGTCCACCTTACTAGACATAGATCCCCTTAAGCCATCCTATCACCCTAAATCGTAAATCGATGTCTTGAGGGGTCCTAATATGAAATTTCTTAAGGGGATAAAAGAAGTTCTCAAATTTTGGTGAGTAGAGCTCAAGCTCATCTTTGTTTATTTTGTACATTACAATTAGGTCACTAGCATATATCTATGTGTCCCTTTGAATGTATTCTATTAATTTTTCATTCTTATCTTTAGTATTCTTTGAAAATAATGAATGAGATTATAAATTTTAATGTTAGTATTAAACTTATAATTTCTTCTTAACTACTTAATCCCACTATCTAGAGATCTTGTGTCTCTTAGATGAGTTCTTGAGAGTTACTTAAGCCAACTTGTATATTGAAGTTGAAATAAATAGATTGTGTAAGAGTTATTATCTATTTTAGGATGGGTCAACATATGTGAGAGTCATAAAAAATTACTTACCATAGTATTTTCATGCATTATTAGTGACTGTGGTGTTGCCATTTTGTTATTTCCTAGGAATCCTTATGTCTATATATTGGATTCTTGGGGTAGAAGATGTATGCAATGTATTTTATAGAGTTATTCTATCATTTTTTTTTAATAGGATTAGGATTTTTGATATCATTGTTGTATTCTATAGAATCCCTATGAGTATATTATAACCATAAATCATCTAACAATGCATTGAGTTGTGTGGTAAATTAGAGGGTAGTTATTGTTGAAATAGGATTTATAAAGTTTATTTATATCTCTTTCCTTCTTATAGTTGCATATATTGTTATTTATCTCTTTTTTCCTTTATAAGTGTTGCTTACATGCCAAAGGATTCTATTTTTTTTTATATTGCTTCGTATAATATTCTCCTTGAAAGATTGATGTGGAAATACTTGTATGCTTAGTAGTTTAATCTTTTTTTTTAAAGTTTAATTATTAAGGGGTTTGTAGGAATTTTACATAAGATTTTTTTTATCATATTTGAGGTGGGTTTTTTGGGTTCCATCTATTTGCATGTTATTGATCAATGGTTTGTGAGTTTTGGGTAATCCTCCATTTTGTTTTTGAGCATAGAAATATTGTGGGAATTTAATAATGCTTAAGGTGAAAGATCTTAAGGTGGAAGATCTTGGAGTTGGTGATGTGTTTTCATGTTTCATGGTTATGACTTGTAGATCTTATTTGGTATTATGAGACTATCCTCTAAGATTAAATTTCTATTTTCATGTATTATGTGGTCATGTACAAAATGGAAGATTTTTCATGTTGGGTTCTTTCTTTTGGCTTCTTAGTTACATGAGAAAGTAATAGTTTCTTTGAATACTATTTAAAGTTCTTATGTTGGTTTCATTCTTTAAATCCATGGTTAAATAGAATAATTGGATTATTGAACCCTCATTACATGTTAGTTGTAAAGTTGATCTCTTAGCACGACCTAGAAGCTCCCAAAAAACCTTGTTCTTCTATTTGGATGTACAAAGTGATGGTTGTGGAATATTTTGGTTGTTTAAATTTCCTAGATAACCCTCTAGCATTTTTAGATATTTGTACTTGCATGTTATAGATTCATGTTGTTTTGATATGTGGGTTTTATAATTTTTACTAATTTTTCTTGTCTTGTATATCTATGATATTCAATTTTTTGGATTTCATTTTTGGTCTTTTCATATATTTCTATTTATAGATGTTGAAATAGAGTTAGAGATACATGTATGGTTTTATAGGTATACATGTTATTCAAAATATGTAGTTTTATAAATTTAATATGAAGAGAGTGTTATTTAGGATTCTTGTAGATGGAGATAGATGTAAATTTATATGTATTCTTTGGACTTAATTTGAGAAGGTTAGTTATGTCATTCTAAATGAAGAAGTATTGGAATATGCTTGGGAATTTAATTTTTAGGTGGTTTCTTGTTGTGTTCCTAAATTATGGTTACTTTTTGGTGGGTTTACATCAAGTTGGATCTAGATTTAATATAGTACCAGTCATGAAGGATATACATGTTATAACTAGCTATCAATATTGTGCATATTACTAATGAAATATTGAATTTATATGTGGTAATACTCAAGATGTGTGAGTTGTATAATTTTTTGGTCTACCTATACATATAGGTTGCATTAAAATTATAGATGGGTGGTCTAGAATAATATATATATTTTTAAAGTGTTGATAGTGTATTATGTGTATAGGGATCAATCCACTTATGCTAGGGAGATGATATTCTTGAAGGATGTATGGATCAACTCATTAAAATAAAGAGTTAAATACCATTGTGATTGTTGAGAATGAATAATTATTTCTTCACTTTGGGATTAGCTAGACCTAGGAGAGTATTCCTAGAGTTAGCCTTTAATAATATTTAATCACAAATAAAGATATATTTAAAATATAAAAAACTATAATAGGATCTATATACATGAAATTTGAAAATTTAGATAAATCAATTTATGTCCTCAGATTTAATTAAATTTTGTCATACTTGATTAATACATCTATTCATTTTGAATTGTAGGACCTTAAAATGAAATTTGGTTTCCTTAGGCAACTTCACCAAATTTTATTCCCTTAAGCCATCGACCATTTTGTCCTAAGACCTTACTACACATAGATCCCCTTAAGCCATCCTATACCGTAAATCGTAAATCAATGTCTTAATCGGGAATTTGACATTTCTTAAGGGGATAAATTTGGTGAATAGAGCTTGACCTCACTCATCTTTTTTTATATTTTGTACATTGTAATTAGGTCACTACCATATATCCATGTGTCCCTTTCAATGTCTTCTATTATTTTTTCATTCTTATCTTTAGTATTATTTGAAAATAATGAATGAGATTAAATAAATTTTAATAAAACCCCATAATTTCATAAATCTACCCTTCATATTAACAACCCCACATTGGACTCAAATTAATGTGTGTACATGCTAGGAATTTTTAATGTTATGGATTTTATTTAATGTTATAAATCAAATGGTCTTCAAATGAAATATATTTTTAATTTGTGCATGTTCATTGTGATTTTTAAATAACTTTCAAATTGTGTGCATTATTTAAATAGTTTGTTGATATATATTTTTTAATTGTTTAACATGCAGTTGCCATATCATTGCTCACATGGATCTGTTGTTTAATTTAGAGGATTTTATACCCAATCATGAAATTCCTATAGATCCCATACATTCCAATCCACCACATGAACATAACCCTAGTACACCTCCACATTCTCCACCGCTAAACCCCCCACCCCCTCTTGTAGTTGATGAAGATAAATTAAGAGAGAATATTCTAACAAACCTCATTGTCATTCAAGGAAATATAGATCTCATAAAAAATGAGCCTATAGTCCCTCCCCATCTCACACGGTTTGCATCTACGATGAAAACTATTTTTTATTATGTTTGATCTATTGATGCAGACCTAGTTAGGTTCCATCAATGGAGAGAAGAGAGGAGACAATTCTATGTGGATGGATTGTCATATAAAGAAATAAATGACCTAAAAATTACCAAACAATCCATGTGCCAATATTTTATTAATCTCCAAACAAACCAACCCATTCCACCCATGAAAAAATGAATTTCAATTTTATGGTGTAGGCACCCGTAGATAGCTACGCATTTTTGGGACAGATGGTGGATGGTGTTTGATAGTCCACCACATGGCAACAGTGAGGTGCCCTTATACTTTTTGAGAAAGTTATGGGCTGAGTTTGAGTTGGGTAAAATACCTAAATATTTTGATATGAGGTCATTTCAGGGAGTTGGGCATGGCATGCCCCAAAAAAGACTAGGAGCACATGTTGATCCTTAGCGACATGCTCCAATTGCTCCAATTGTTCCTCTTCCTTCTGCTAGTTTTCCTGCTGCATTTCAGTAGCAGACCATTTTATCGAAATTAGGAGAATTGAGTTCACTTTTAGGACATTTCAATCAACAGTTTACACACGCGACCACTGAAGTGGCCAATAGAGAGCATGGAGGCTTAGGCGATATACTCATACATCCACTTTCGGTGACGTACATGCATCTGGGATGAGGTCATACCTGAATTTACTATATTCTGAGGATCGTCCTACACAGGTATGTTCATCTTTTGAACTTAAATTTAATTCAAGTTTGAAATATAAAAAATTCATGCAAATAATAACATCAAATTATGTATATAATATAATATTAATTCAATAAGTTCAAACTTACAGATTAAATATATTCACTTTAGACATCCACTCATCTTCTTAGGATTTAAACATATATATATTCAATAAGTTTAAACTTATAGATTAAACTCAGACATCCACTTTAGGTGTAGATGCATGATCACATGATGCCTGAAACTCAATATGATCATTATGTTCATATGTCGAGTGATGTAGATCTGGGCTCACCTTTTGGACAGGTACTTGAACCAATATATATATATATATATATAAAATAATTTGTGTGGATATATATATCTAATTTAATTTGAATTTGTACACATGTGTGAATTGATATATTATTTCTAGATGCAGGGAGGTCATACAATACCTAGTACTGACCAACCACAAGTTACAGTGGTGAGTGCTCCTGAGACATGATCAGCTCAGGTGCGTGTTTTCAAAAGTTTGTTAAGTTTAAATTAAATAGACACCATAGATCTAATTTAATTTTTTCATTTGCATACACATGTGTCAATGATCTATATGAACTATTGTACATCTATATGCAGGAATTTCATGAGATACCCATGGCGGGCCATGCACCTGAGACATCATTGGGGTTAATGCATGGGAAATCTCAGGAGTGTGATCATGAGGTCATATCATTCAAGGTTGTAAACTTTACTTTAAATCTCCTATACAATTTTTATGGACCTTTTAAATATATATATATTCGAGGTTTTCACATACTTTTTGCTTTATATGAATATGCAGGATATAGTAGATTAGGCATTTGCATCTTCTCAAGTGATAGTTATGCTACCCGTTGAAGAAAATGTGTCATTTACAGATTCACATGATCATATGGTAATTTATGCATACTAGAAATCATTTTTACTATATAAATACTAGATATTTAATTAAATTTATTTTTATCTAAAAGTTTATATTTTCATGTTTAAATATGTTTAATTATATCAAAATTTCTAGAAATAAATTTAAATCTAATTTCAAGATTCTTGTACTCTTTTACAACATGATGCGGGTACATCTAGTCAACATGGAAAAAAGAGGAGACTTTATTTGACCAATCAGCCTGAAAGTTAGATGGTTTAAATATATTTTATGGACTATAGATCTCTAGTTTTATTTAAATATATGTGTTGGACTTGACATACAAATTCTATGGACTATCTATCTCTAGTTTTACTTTGAACATGTTATTATCATATTTGTGTTTATTTATATCAATTGACTTTAAAATATGATGATTATATATTGCAGTCAATTATGATATCTTGTTATGTTCATTTTCATGATTATATGCACTCATACATTAGACTATTTATATTTTATCTAATTTTCAAGTATTACATGCACTATATAAATTCTTATCTAGAATCAAATTTAATATATATAATTTATCACATGGTTAGGTGACAAATTAAAGCATTCCTTAAATAGTTTAGATCATATTCATAATAAATTAAGGGTAGGTAATTTTAACTATTTTCCAATTAGATAGCAAATATTTGAATCAATAAACAAAAAAACTATCTCCTTGTATGTATAAAATGTGGTAAATACAAGACATGAAATGTATAATCTATAAAATTGGAAAAAGATATTTAAAAAGTGACATTGAACAAACATATATAATGTATATCAAGATGTTTATTGCAACTATATAATATAATGAAACATATATGTGCATGTAGATACAATTAAAACTTATCAACTTTCAGGTGAAGACCAAAAATTGACATTTACATAGTCTCTTGATAAAATAATTTTTCAGTTCAACAATCACTTCGTAGATCGACTTGATGAGAACTTGCAAAAATAATTAATGTTAGTAACTACAATTTTTATGAGTCATTTAAGAAAAAAAATCATGTAAGAAAAGAATAGTATATAGTAAATTCCATACAAATTCAAAAGATGTTTGCCATAGGAAGGATTAAGGGGACCTAAGAGGATATATAGCTTAAGGGGGGTCTTAAGAGAATGGCTTAAGGGGAGTTAATAGGATGGTTTAAGAGGATTCATCTCATGAACCCTAGGATATGGCTTAACAAGTCCTAAGAGGGTGGCTTAAGGGGAATTATGAGAGTCCTTTAAGAGGATGGATTAAGGGGATGTAAGAGGGGTGGATTAAGGGGAGTTGATAAAATGACTCAAAGGGATGTAAGAGAGTGGATTAAGGAGATGTAAGAGGGTGGATTAAGGGGAGTTGATAAAATGACTCAAAGGGATGTAAGAGGGTGGATTAAGGGGAGTTGATATAATGGATTAAAGGGATGTAAGATAGTGGATTAAGGGGATGCATGTTATGAACCTTACAATATGGATATTAATAGGCCCTAAGAGGATGGCTTAAGGGGGATTATGAGAGTGACTTAAGGAATGCAAGATTATGGATTATAGGGATGTAAGAGGATATGACTTAAGGGTTCTTTAAGAGGATGGCATAAGGGGATGAAAGAGGGTGGATTAAGGGGAGTTGAGATAATGAATTTATACTATCAATTAAATGTATCTAGAACTATATATAGTTACCTATCTCTATATTTGAATTCCATTGTAATATATGTGCATCTCCTCTCTTGTTTGTAAAGCATCTAATTTTGGGAGACCTGAAACAAAAAATGATATAAAAATTTAATTAGGAAATGATTAAATACAAATATATATATCAAATAACTATATAAACAACTAGATATACTTACCAATATTTATTTACTCTGTTGTACCATCTGCATCCTCTCTCTTTTTTAAGGCATCTATGATTGTCTCATGATCATCCATTGAAAGTGTCCATAAAACTTTATTAGCAGGCCTCCCTTGATATCTAACTAGTTTTATATTGGTTTCCAAAATCAAACATGAATAATGTATAATCTTATTATGTCTTTCATAATCTTCAAATGCAGGCAAGCCATTCTTTCTCATCAAATGTTTTTGAAGCCTAGTGCCAACAACAGCCATTGAACCAGTTGGATACTCAAAGTTGTCATCATCCACTCTAGGATGTGCCAACTTATGTTTTCTCTCAACACATCTAGCCAACTAGTAATCTGTCTCCTCTTCATTCCCCTTAGATGCAACAACATCATACACATGTCCTGCAAAAATAAATACAAAATTCAATAAAAATGACTTATATTTAATTCACATATAAACATCCATACATACAAAATTCAACTTAATAAATAATGTACCTTCTTGTACAAGATCCAAAACACAATCATAATCATCTGATGCGAACACTTGATTATCTTCAATTATCGTTCCATGTTGAACATTTGTTGATGTAGGCGTTAAGGCTCTTTGTTGCCATTGTTCAGCCCATTCTATATTTTCACATGGCTCCCAATCACCTGCAATACAAAATTGACAAAAACATGCCAACTCCCTTGTCCATATTGTCCATGTGTTTGCATTTGAACTCTTAAATGAATGCCATTTTGCATATCCATTAATTGTTTCACAATCTTGTCGAGAAAAAAGATCATTTTCTTCAACTAACAAAAAGAAGCGTCAAATTATTGAGCTCTCACTTGTTCTTGTAGATAATTTGGTATTGCACCATTCTACAATTGTACATTCATCTCTAAATTTCGCAACATCCTCAAATTTTAGTTGCTCTCTAGCAAGAGCTCTTTTCACACATGCACTCGCTCCATCATGTTCTCCCTTACCATGACCAACTTAAGAAAAACTCCATATGTGTTGGATATTATTTTCCTTATGAACTCTACATAACCAATAAAACATTCTAGCATTTTTTAATTTACCCGTGCAATTATCTGACCATATGAGATGTTCGAGCATTTGAATTCCTCTCTCTTTTATTTTTTTATAAAACATATCAAAACAATATTGTACAAACTCAGATGAATGTAATTGATTATCACTTACATAAAACTGACACTCTCTCAAAATTTTCCTATTATCTTCTATGCTATCTTCTATATGTCTATAAGCAATGTGAACAAATATAGCTACTTGCATTGAATTATAATACTATGATTGAATTTATTCTTGTGGAGCAAGAGTATAATTTTCAGCAAAATCAACAACTGACAATATACTTCCAATTGGGAATGTGTTTTTACATAAACGAAATTGATTATCAAGCTAATGAGCATTATGAGAGTATTGAACATATTTAGGTACAAACTTATCTTTAAATTCATTAATAAAAGCATGCACACTAACTTTTTCCACAATTAGCTCAACATGTTTTCCAATTTTTCCATATTTTAAAGAATACTCAACATTTTAAAAATTTTTTACGTCCACTATTTGTTTTCCAAATTCATCTAAACTACTTTCATCCATACATTCTCCTAATAATGAAAAGCTACCACATCTATTGCATTCTCCATAAATGCATGCTTAAAAAGAAAATGAGTTTCCATTTAAAGAGGGATCACAAAACAAACCTGCTATAAAATCTTTGATTCTTTTAGGTGGCATATTAATGCCACAAATGTCTTGCACAATTTAGTTAGCATGCAAAGTGCATTGTATATATCAAAATATATCATAATAATAATGAAATTGTACATGAGTCTTACAACAACAAGAGATTCATTGCTTATTAATTCTAACATACCAAGGTTTACACTTTTCGAATGATCTTTGACTTATGTTAATATTCAATTGTAAGATTGAAGCATCTAATTTTTTTTTATATAATTCAGTTTGAGTCATATCTAAGAGATGCTTTGGATGAGGTTCACGAATTTTGGAACCCACCCTTAATTTTAAGACATCTCTAATGTTAGGTGATACTCTTCTATTATCATGCCAAAATTTATGGATTAAATATTTAATTTCATTAGTTAATTTCATGTCTGATCTTGGGAGTCTACCACTAAAACTCCAACATTGATTAATAGGATCCTTTTCAATACTTTCTCTTCTTTTAGCAGATCTTATCAAAGTTCTAGGATTTACTTTTACACATTTACTAATCTTACTTAACATTCTTTTATTTGAAGTTGTTTTATCAACTAGAGCAGTTGTTATTGCATGACTAGTCGCATTCTTATCTTTCGATCGACCTTTCTTACCAATAACATCAATAACATTAGCAACACTAGATATGACTTGTTCTACTGAATCATCTTTCTTTTTCATTTTACAAAAACACCTAATTTTTTCATCACTTTTCTCATTTTCAACATTCTCATCAATTGCACCATGAGTTGACATTGGAATCCTAATTTCTTTCTATAAAAAAATATTTTATATATTTTCTTTCCATAATTTCTAGTTTGTCTCAAAGAAACTTTACCACGAAGGCTATCTAGCACATCTGTTTCAATTGTAAAAAAAGCATTTTCACCTTCATCCATAGGAGTTTCATTTTCATTCACACGAGGGGTTTCATTTTCATTTTCAAATGTAAAAGGGATTTCATTATCATTCTCATCAATATGAGGGATTTCATTCTCATTTACATTCTCATAAGATATAATTTCATCATTTTCTTGTTTCTACATTGTTTCAACCCTAATATTATTGATCTCATCAATGGTGTATCCAACTTCATCTAAACAAGCAATATCAGTATTATGAAAACTTGGGTTTGAACACATACTTGGATAGATTTTTTGAATAGGTTCATTTTCCATATCATTGGGAGGTGGATTTGAAGACACACCCGAAGTTGTTTGTATATCATTCAAAGTTGAAGTTGAAGGCACAATTGGGTTTGTCTCTGTAATTGCATTTTCTTCTATATTCACCATCTCCACATTTGCATCATCTACATTCATTTCATCATTCATGGCTTCCTCTTCAACATTCTTGGAACTAGATGCTTTCAAATCTTACATTTGATGATTCCTTTCTCTCCTTTCCCTTTGTCTTTTTGCCTCCTTATCTTTATTTGCTTGAACTTCTTCAGGTGTCATCAACTTTCTACATCTTTTTTTTTGTCTTTGATTATCACCCATGGTTACCAAACCCTCTTTGATGACAAAAATAATAATTCAAGAAACTTATTTTCAAATTTCCACCTCCAAATTTTCAAATTAAACTATGTACTATGAAGATCATTTTTTCTATAAACTCTGAAGTACAAAAACATCATGAGTACATCCAAAAATTCACTTTTTCCAAATCTTCTTGTACAAAGTTCTTGCACTTGATTCCACTTCAGAAAATTCAACCTGCACTTTGTCTCTTCCAACAATTTGAATAGAATATACCCTACACAAGACAAATTTGCAATAAAAAACGCAGAAAATGACACTTTTAGACCATACTACAGAAAAGGAATGTTGCAGGAAAATCGTGTTTTACCAAAATTTTCCAAATTAGGGAAAAATGGCTATATTAGAAACACGTACGTGTTATGAAATGCGTACGTGTTATGTTTAAGAAACACATACGCGTTCCGTTTTCCCAACGGGTCAATGGGTAATGCGTATGCATTTTAAAACGCGTACGCATTTATGTAACACGTACATGTTATTTAAAAATTGAATTTCCACACCACTTCTAGCCTTGGTTTTAGGCTTGGGAAAGGCTTGGCAATTTGAGCCTTAGCCTTTGACCTACAACTAAAAACCTAAGGCAGATTGAAGAAGAATGTCCAACTTTGACAACATAGCTGATGGACTTTTTTTTGAATGAATCTATAAAATTAAAACCTATTAGAGAACACAATGTCTACATTCTAAATATATAAATTTTATTAATATTGGATTATGTTTGCTATTTTTTAATTAATTTCTAAGCAAACTAGTCCTTAAACTTGAAATATCAGGCTTTTTTCATTTTTTATTAACTTTTTATTGGTTAAGTTTCTTGTAAAAAAATTTATATGGAATCAAACTTCAGACAATTCTCTACACAATGAAAAAAAAAAGAGTCAATTTTTTTTTTGTTTAGGTCCAATTCTGTTGTCCATACACATTGATTTTAAAAAACATCAATTAAGGCCAATAAAAAAACAAATATTCAACCAAAAATTACAAAAAAAAATCCACATCAAACTTCATGTTATTAGCTCTCATTTCCCAAAAGGAATTAGCAAAATAATTTTATTTGGATCAAAAAGTGTTTGTACATTTGCTTGGTTCGGATAAAAATAAGGACTTTTAAAAAATGCTTTTTATAGACCCCTATCAAAATTTAATTTCTATAATCTTGGTATTTTAATAATTTACATATTTGGAAACTAGATTCAAAATTATAGATTTCATATTACTGAATTTTTTTAATATTCATTGTGTGAGTGCCTAAAATTTTTAGTCCAAATGTGACAAATTCTGAAAAATACCAAAAACATTTCCACTTTTTGAGCTTTTTGTGTACCCAACTTCTTGCATCAACCCTTAACAATAGTCTAGTATCTAACCCACACCACAATGGCTCTTTTGACAATACAACTTAATCAAAGTATGCTTTCACACATGACAACATTCAATATAGAATTAGCTTCAACTTCTGCCTCCATGCACCAATGGGAAGATGCATTGGCACTCATGCCAATAAACACTTACAATTCACCTTCCCCTCAATGATGACACCATTCTCCATTGCCACCAACCCACATAATTACCAACGTCCACATCACCAAAAATAAATGGTGCCCTCCTTGCCGGCTGGAAGACCCTTGGCACCGAAAAATCCAATTTGTGGTTGGGCTGACGAAAATATCGATGAAAACTTCAAACAAATAGCCGTATTTTTTGTGTAGGAGAAAAAATATTTATCTGCAATAAAACCATCCATATAGACCGATTATGTCTTTCAAGTCTCCAAAATGGGTATAACCACAAAGATACAAACAAATAACAATGAATAATAAGTAGAAATAAAAACACATGAACAATAAATTAATCTTTCATGCAAAATTACCATGTAAAACCACTTACATATTTTGTGGTACAACCTTAAAACCCTCCAAAATGCTATAAAATAGAGCATAAGGTGACGAATTTTACAATGCTCTACTACCAAACTAACACCACAATGGCTATTTCCACAATGCAACTTAATCAATATAAAAAACCTCCAACCTGCTATCAAAAGGAACAGTAAGCACAGAACAAAAGACATGAATAATAAATAATTTGCTATCAAACCAACACCACAATGGCTCTTTTGACAATGCAACTTAATCAATATACTTCCTTGTACATTTTCGAGTGCATCAATGTTAAAACCCTCCAACCTACTATCAAAAGCAGCAATAAACAAAGAATGAAAGACATGAACAATAAATTTTTGGTTTCTACAAAATACCCATTGAAAATGACTTGTAAATTCTATGCCACAATAGTTTTACAACCCTCCAACTTGCTAAAAAATGAAGCCAAATGCAACAATTTTAACAATAGTCTAGTATCAAACCCACACCACAATGACTCTTTCAACAATACAACCTAATCAAAGTATGCTTTCCCACATGGAAACATTCAATACAACATTTACTTTGACATCCACCTCCATACATCGATGGGAAGATGCATTGGCACTTGCGCCAACAAACACTTACCATTCACCTTCCCTATTATGACGACACCATTCTCCATCTCCACCAACCCACATAATTACCAATGCCCAAGTCACCACAAAAAAAATAGTGCCCTCCCCACTGGCCAATAAACCCCTTGTGCCGATGAACCCAATTCATGGCTGGGCCAATAGAAATCTTGGCAGAAACTTCAAACAAAATAGCCTATCAGCTAATTATTTATATTTAATATTTTTTAATGGTTGTTACTTATATTTATATACTAGCACTTGTCTCTAAAGGAGGTTCAAGGATTATACCAATAAAAAACTATATGTATGTTAATATGTTAGATAGTATGTGTTTGTGCATAGATGCACTACAAATGGTTCAATTAAACATATTATTTGATTATGAAATATTTACATACAGATTTAAAATGTAATAAAAATGAAAATAAAATGTTTCCATTAAGTTGTCAAATCAATATTTATATGGCTTTTATGTGATTAGTGATATTTTTGAGGCTTTTATCATTAAACGACAATTGATTTACCATTAAATGGCAGTTGAAACTTGTTTTGACAACTCAATAGTGGTTTGGAGGAGTGAGACTTGTTTTAGGCTCAAATCTCACACTATATGTAGTATGTTGGCTAAAAGTATATATTTAATAACATTTTATTTATATTTCAATTTTTTAATGATTATTATTTATATTTGATAATGTTATTGTATTTGATTTTTATTTTAATAAAGAGAAATGTTGTTTATTATGATTTATTTTTTAAAATGAATTGTATAGAAGATAAAATTTAAGAGAGGATTAGTATTAAAATTAAATAAATTAAATGTGATGCTTTCTTAAAACTCAATGACACAAATGTGTTATGGATGATGTAGATATTCATTACTTGAAGTGTTGGGGGTTTAAGGCTTAATTCCATAAATGCCTTAAAATATGTAAACAAAATGCTCTTTCTTTTGGTTTAGATAAGTGTACAAAATAAAACTAGTGTACAAGCCTAAACCTATAATTTCAAGAACTAACTAGTAAAAAATAATTATTAAAATTTGCTCACTTTTTATCTTCTAACATCTACACCTCAATATGGATTGACAATTTTTATAAACACTATTAGAAAATCTAATAAATTGTGAGGCTTGTGTTATCCTCAATTATATATCTTGATGATCATTACATGTCTCAAAATAACTCTTTAGTTCATATTCATGTCTAATAAATTGAACTAGTGCATAAATATAATTTAATCTACAAGAATCAACTAGCAAAAAACTTATTCTTAGAATTTAGTTGCATTCATCTTCTAATATTTGACCCTCAATATATAGATTGACAATGTTTAATAACACTTTTAGGGAATTTTTGAAATTGCAACGAGGGTTTTTTTCTCGCCAATTAGACCGTAATCAAACCAATTCCATATCTTAGGAATAATGATAAATACATGATGATATATGTTATCATAAAATGATATTACATTCCTCTTAAGGAAAGTGCTCTTTTGAAAAATCTATTAATAATATTTAGTAATTTGAAATCATTGAGTGAATATCTTTAAATAAAATATAGCATGAAAATCAACACAAACATGTGCTAGGTAAGTTCTCAATGTCTAATTGGAGGGTGTTGTCAATATTTAAATTGAATTTAAAATTAAAAGTGTATGGTTCAAAATTATAATTATGGATGATTAGGGTCAAGTTTGCACTAGTAGATCTTATACATGATAACATAATGTCATGAAATAAATTCACACAAGAATTTTTCACTTAAAGACTTGTTATTGTAAAAAAGATAATCTAGTCAAAGTGTGTCAAAAGAATAAGGGAAAAGTGCATGGATATATATATCATTAAATTTTTCTTTCAATTTGATGTGCATTTGAATTTCTATGATGTTACATGTCAAAGTAAATTAGATATTAACATGAAAATAATTAAAATAATTTTAAATACCAAAATGATATATATTTACTTAAAATATATAGTTCATCGTTATATTATCCTTCCAATAGTAACTCCACCAAAAATATGCAAAATTGAAAGAATGTAATGAATAACATCTATCCAAAGATTTAAATTAAATATGGGGACTGAATTTATATGTTAATTCATTATAATTTGTTACATAGCATAAATGTTGCACTTCATATTTATAAAATATATTTCATATTTGTATTTATATTTTGACTTTTCAATTGAAGGTTGCAATTATAAAACTAAAAAAGGTTGGAGTTTCTTTTGTTAGAGTCACTCAAAGAATTATTTCTCCAAGATTATCTACAAAAACCAACAACCTTCTAAAAGAGGGAAAATCAAGAACATGAAATTACAACAATGGATGCATGATATGCCAATATGCAATACTCAAGATTGCTATGATATATTGGACATACACAACTAAGAAATATCTCAACTAAGTCACTTGTTTTACAATGTATCTATGAAGCCTCGCTTATATATAGGAAAAGGTGATGATTTACCAACATTAAATGGTTGTGTCATACTAAAATGACATAAGTAAATATTAAACAACTTAGGACAAATGCATTAAATAAAAGCCAACTAGATAAGCTAAGTGATGACTAGTGATTAACTATAAAGATTCCTCCCTAATTAACGCTAACTAGAAAGATACCCCCGTAGGAACTAAGTGGACTTAACAATGTAAATATGACCTAGCTAAGAATAGATAGGAAAAATACCTATTTACATCAAAACCCCCCTTCTTTTCAACTTAGGGAGTCAATTATTATGAAAATGACACTAAGATGGGTCCTGACTATGAGGCTATATTAGATACCCATGTACAAATGCAAATGCAATCTCTCAAAAATGTTGAAAAGGAAAAAAATAATGGGATCAAACTCCTTCCCAAAATATATCTATGAAATACATAATACTATCAATGATGCATTAGAGGGACAAAAACCATTCGAGGAAAATGACCCTCCATAAGAGAGAAGAAGAGAGACCGTGCAACCCCTCATCAATGGTGAGTCTCCTGAAATAGTAGAAACTTAACATTGAACATTTGTTGAAGATGATTCAATTCCATCAAACAATATCCCTTCCCTTAGGAAGAAACAAAACCAAGATTCAATATGCAAGATGTGTTCCCATTCCAAACAGGAATATGATGGAAGAAGAAAGGTATGGGATGTCTCTAAACTATTCTAAAATGTCTCCATGTCAATGTTAAAAGCTGAAAAACTCCAAATAAGACTTCTAGGCCACACAACTGAAGATGTCAATCCAGAACCTCCTAGAGATGGATATAAAACACACTCCAAAAAACAAAAATATCTCATCTAAAGAAGCCTCCTCCATATTTTGTCCAAAAGTATCCACACTCATATCAAGCTAGAATGAGTGATCATGTCAAGAATGAACAAGAGGATCAAAGAATTCCCTTTTAACAACTAAAGAAAAATTTCCATCAAAGAGATGTATGCAATCAATAGTGTCTTCCAAATCTGAAATGTTAGACTCAACAAACAACCCATTGATGTCTATCAAGTATGCATCCCAAGTAGATGTAGTTGGAAGATGATGTAGATTTTGTTGCATTGAATCATAAGAGGCCAAACTTGTGTCAATATGAGCACCATCAAATACAATAGAAGATGATGCATGTCAATTGAATACACCTATTATCCCCCATTGTGTCCTCATCATTAAGAATACTAGATGATTTGGTTGATGCTAGTTCAAGGGAATTAGGAAAACTAGTGCCTTGAGTAAAGTAATGCTACTTCAATTGATTAAGTTCATAAAGAAGTTTCAAATCATCAAGTTTTTTCACATAAACTCATCAATAGTATCCTTTTTTTCCCCATAATAATCACATTTGAATTTACATGATTTAGAATACATAATAGGAACCAAAAAAAGCACAATATAATTACCCCCCCAAAAAAACTCAATCTCAAAACTACCTAACAAAGTGGACTTGATCTTAGTACATATATATTTTTAAATTTGACCACAATCTCAAAGTAAAAATTTTACACAAATTGAGAAAAAAATTGATCATGATGCTAAAAATTAAACAAAAAATTATGCACTTTAAAAAAAAAAAATCACCAAAAAATGTTACATTATGAGTGAGAACAAATCCTCAAAAGCTCAAAAGCTCCAAAAATGAGAACAACTCAACAACAAATATGAAAATCTATAGTTTTTGAAAACCTCAAGCACCAAAATTAAATATTAGTTGCACCACTATGAATAGCATGAGATTATGCCCCAAATAAAAAAATTCTCAAACGAAGGATCTTGTATGACCAAGATATGCCCTTCCAAAGTTGGATTGCAAAATTAAAACTACTAATGGAGAAGAGGGCAGATTAGAAGTGACCTATTCAAGGTCGGTTGTCCATCAAATTTAATACCATGAATTATGATGGCCATGTAGACATCAAATTTAATTTAGTTTCAAATGACAGCCATTTGGCTATCAAATTTCACATTATGTTTTTTGACATTTGTTTGCTCATCAAATTTAAGATAGTCATGTAATTTTTTTCTTTTTCTTGCTACACAAAAATATGAAGTATTATATATGAAAATAGGGTTTTCCGTGCCTTTCGAATTCAATGTAAATGTTAATTTTGATCCAAAATACACCAAAATGAACCTACAATATAAAGCCACAAATAAAAATCCAAAAATATGGTATTTCTATCGAGCTTTGATGATTTCCCAGGTCATCATACAATGCAAAAGAAGAGCATACTTAACTTTTGAAGATCCACCAATATTTGCAACCTTGCAATAGCTCAATCTTGATTACCTCCCACAAATTTGAGAAGGGGTTTTGTAAAAATGAAGCTCTGATAAGATGTAGGAGCTAATATAAAACTATAATACCATGTTAGAATCACTCAAGGACTCATGCCTCTACGATCATCTACAAAAAAGGTAATGGATTCAAGATATGTCAACATACAATACTCAAGATTGCAATGATATATTGGACTTACACGATTGACAAATATCTCACTTGTGTTGTTTGGATTATAATGTTCATATGATGCCTTAATTATATAGGCAAGGGTGACGATGTACCGAAACTAAATGACCATGTCATGATTAAATGACATAAGTAAATATTAAATAACCTAGGACATAAGAATTAAATAAAAACCAAATAGATAAGATAAGTGACACTAGAATGATTCCCCCCTAATTAATGCTAAATAGAAAGATACCCTCCTATGACATAAGTGAACTTAACAATGTAAATAGTACGTAGCTAAAACTAGATGAAAAAATGCCTATTTACACCAAAAAATTTAATATTATTGTAATGTTAGGATATTTTAGGATCTCTTTTAAATTAATCTCCCCTAAAAGGGTGGAATTAGTTTATGGATTTTAAAATTATGTTAAATTTTTCTTTGGCAAGGAAATTTTATTTATGTAAGATCTTTTATCTTTTTAAGCAATATATTTATCTTTATGTTTGTTGGGTGCTTTTAAGGTTAGCCAGTTAAATAAGTTTATTATAAAGAGAAATTGGTTAGATGGTAAGGGAAATAGAAAATTTTATACAATCTCTTTGGATTTAAAAAATATTATTCTTTATGGTGTCAATTATACATTAGGTGGGTTTTTAAGCATATCCTCACTAATACATTTGACTACAAAATATGACGAAACTGTCCGAAGAAATATGTAAAATTCGATATTCGTCGGGTGCTTGTAAAATTTGATGTGTAATTTCCAAATTTTTGAAAGTTTATCCCCAACGTTCGTCGAAATGTTGGCTATTATTTTCGTCGAATTTTTGACAAACATGAAAAATTAAAAAAAATCAAATTGTGGCCAACATAAAGAAAAGTGAGTTCGCGCTTGATTTATTGTGACAGTGTTTTTCTCTACTTGAGACAGTTTGTGGAGAACTAAGGACGATTTTCTTGGAAAAATAAAAAAAATTCAAGAAGATATCGAGTTGAGGGTAGTCATTGTCTTTTGCAGAATTCAGTTGTGAAGTTAGATTTGTAGTTCCGGGTTTGAAAATCATATTTTAAAGCAACATCTCATCAGATTTCATTTTTAGAGGTTAAGGGTTTTGAGAATTTCATGTCCAGATTTTGTTGTGTGGAATAACCATAAGATCACAATGGAGGAACAAATTCTTGTGACTATAATTATGTGATCCATAACTGTATTGGTCATGTGGCACAGTTGTGCTATAACATATACAGGATGCATTCATGTGTGACTCAAGTTTAATGTGGCTATGTTGTGATAGAAATGGAGGAACTCATATAATGTAGTTAATTAGGAGGTTGTATAATGTAGGTGGTAATCATCATTGGGTGCATTCAAGTCCCAAGTTTAACAGGATAGGATGTAATTACAACATGATTGAAGAGTGATTACCTCTTGTTGCAATAAAGAGCCTATAACTCTGGTTGATATGCAGAGTGGTTGTGTTATATCAATTATGTAGTGCATTCAAGCACAACCCATGTTTAATAGGCTATTCTAGAGAGTGATCAAGATTTTCTAAACCTTATGAATGTTACTTGACATATATTTGCATCATCTCAAATTCCTTCAGAGGCTTTTGAAGTATCAATGTATCTTATATAGGGTTTAGAATGATTTCTTTTAATGAAAAAAATAAATAAATGATGTATTTCCATAATTAGATAATGTGGAGATCTCCTAAATCTTCCCCCAACACTATCCTCTTTGGCACTATATTCATTACTCCCCATTTCTACTAGGTTTTGCATGGCGACATCCTTTAAATATCTTCATGACAGAAGTGGCTTTTAAATGAATCTCAGTCTTTGCTTTTAATCCTTTTCATGGTAACCCTTGAGGTTCCTAATCCACCTTAAATCTCTTCCTACTAAAACGTTGTCTTAAGCTAGACTGCATAGTATGCATATAAAGTAAGTCCTTCATACCTGCCATTGTTCCAAACCACCACTCACCGCCTTGCTTAAAATGTTGCCTCCATAAGCACAATAGCATGTTTTAAAATCATGGTTGCCAGTGATTGACCATTAAGGTCACCACTTTCATCATGAAGATACAATGAGATTTTTGTCTTCAAACTCAAAGCATTATGGAAGATAAGATTGTGAATTGTTTGTTGTGTATGATTCAATTTTCTTGCACATTTAATGCTTTGCTAACTTCCTTTAAGACTGGGTATTGCACCCTTAGCTGCAATCTCAAACAGCTCACGCACTATCACTTGAAGATTCCTTTCATGAGCATCCTTCTATAAAATCAAACTATGCCCTATAGACTACCTACTTACTACAAGGGACTCATTGTTTAATGGTATTGTAGTTCTTAAGATCCTTCAACCTTATTGACACTACTTCACAGTCCACAAGGTATTATTCACTATTTTCCCATCTTTGGTGAGTCTCAAAACACTGCTCAAACATGCAATCCACTACTTCCATTATACAATATTAATGGCTAAGAAGAAACATTGAACCTATGATTACCACTATTAGTTCATTTGGACAGTCATTCCCCGATTGCATTTTCCTTGTCTAACACTGTCAATAGCATTTAAAAACCCTTAAGGTCGGCAACAGGGTAAGGAGACTCACTCCTAAAATCTCCACTTTACTACTATGCAAGGTTTGAGCTTTTATTATCTTGTCACCGCTTAGTCTGCTTTTTGACATCACATCCTCAAGTGACTATCATTTTACCGTGATTGCATTTCAAAAAGTTAGTAAGCTACAGAGTGTGCTTTGTTAATAGCT